>OY720148.1:6728065-7443333 GCA_963082955.1 Cheilosia grossa | reverse complement strand
TATTTTGTAAGACAGCGCTTTTTTCAGATTTTTTGCTGTCAACTTCAACAAATATGTGCTAAGAAACGCGACAGCGGACCTATACATGCAGAAGAATAGCTCTCAACCAAGGATTAAAAGAGTGATGTGAAATACGACTCAAAAAGCTCTCGGAAGTGCTAGACGAAACAGCGGGTCAGCTCCCTAAGCAGAATTAAACAAATAGGTAAGTAGATATACACGAACTTGGAATAAACCACGCAGAGTTGACTCTGTCGAACTAACTTATGTAAACGGAGGCCACAGAAATGTCTAGAAAATCAAATTGTTAACGAGGTTCTAATAATCAAAAAATAGTAAAAAAATAAATGTGCAGCTTTAGTGAAAACATTTCCAACTTTTTTCGAATCTATTACATTTTGTTGTCACCGCAGAATTGAAATTTCATAATTTATTTTCGTGAAAAACAACGTCAATGAAACGTAATTTCGCAACGAGGATTTTATTATAAAAAAAAGAAATACATAAATTGCAGTCATATATGCCCAAAAAACAGATGTCTTTCGAAGGCTTTTTGAAAACAAAACAAAAAAAAAGTAGGAAATGCACAAACATCCGCTGATCTGTTTAATATGTATCATATGCAAATCAGTTATGCCCTACCATTCGATCAAACACAATTTTCGGTACTTTTTATAGTACGCGTTCCTTTGTTTTCTAATACTTCGCGGTTGATTTATGAGTGGATTTGAGTTTTCCTTTTAAATTATTCAATAAACGGAACACAGTTTATTAGAACGTCTTGATTTATTCGTAGTCTGTTGAAGCGAATCAAAATTTATAGGTGGTCTTAAAATCACAATTGAATCTTTAGCAAATGAATATTTTTCAAAATTCAAATAATACCCTTCCAATTCATTTCAGTATAAATTAAAATCTCACGTAGGAAGCCCATCAGAGTTTCTAGAACCTATCGCAGCCGTCTTTGAATGTCAATTGTCAAGCAAAGCACCACCAAAGTCTGACATCAAATACGATTTGACCTTTTATAAATTGTATAGCTTATGCGAGTACTACTTAAATCTTAGTACGCTGCTAGAGCTAGATTTAAGTTCCCTTACAAAATGCTTTCCAAAATCTAGCTGAGATGAATTTAAGCGAATCCCTTTAGCCGAGTGATACGCAACTCGAGCTGAGACATCAAACTTTAATTTCAGAATGTTCTTCATGTATCTCCCAAAATCTAGGATGCCCATTTAATGGGGCGGCACATTTTCTCAAGCTAAATTTTTACAGTTGAGTTCTGTTGCGTTTTTGTGTGCGGAGAACGGGAAAAAAAGCAAGGTTCAGTTTTTTTTTTTAAAAATAAAAACCTCGACGAGGAGTACCTAAAATCGGAAATCGTTGAAATCATTGAGAGTTGAATTTTTGAAGTAGGTTGTTTTCAAAGAACAGCTGTTTTCTGTGACAATAATCCAGCACGCCTGGATTTTAGCTAATGTTTGGAGAGCAAATAAAATTAGTTTGGGAAACTTAGAAACCGGAAAAATTTTAATTCCTTGCAAAAAATATAAGTCCGTTTCCGTTGTACACTTTTTTCTTTACGAAAGCTGCCATGTTTTCTCCTCCATGAATTCGTACACACAACCTGTTATTCCCCCGGATGTTCCTAAATTTGTTATTTCGCGTGTATTTTGCTGAATGCTGATTATTCTATTCTTATATCTTTATTTTGTTTCATTGAAGATTCTCATTCTCGACGAAGAAAGTCTTTTTACGTGTTTCGTTGCAGCCAAGTATCTACCTGAGTCGTCTACGGTACTGAGAATTGTTGTATGAGCCGTCCAAACATAAATGAACATATATTTATACAGCATTATATATAGCATTAACTATTTCATTTCATTGACAGCGCATTGAATTAAATAAATGAACGGAAAAGTATATGTTTATATGTTTCGAAATAAACCAAAAATTCAATATTTTTTCAAACTCGTCCATACATTTGTACAATTTTGTGATTGCCAGACTTAAAAGCCTTTTGCCTTGTTGTATTCCATCAAATAAAATGGGAAAACGTTTATAACTTACTAAAATTAATTTTTAAACATGAATGCTCAGACTGAACAACAGGGTATTTAAATTCGCTCTTTTTACGAAATTCAATACCGTCAGTTTGGATTGTTGAGCAGCACTCCGCTTGAACATGACATTAAGGAAGAAGCTATGTATCTAATGCCAGAGATAAATATGGACTTCCTTATCATTTACATTTTACCCTGCAGTAAGCGATATTCTGGCAATTATGTTTGATTATTGATTGCTCAGTCAATACATTCGATCTCTTTGAGGAACACTCTGGATCATGCTTCCCGTCAAAACAGTGCGAATCGGTCATCTTAAATAAGAAGTAGAGCGTATAGACAAAAATGTTCTGAAAAGGGCTTAATTGTAACCCGGAGGTCGGAAATACAGTGTTGGCCAAAACTAAAGCGACATCAAGAAAATAAAAAAATAAAACCTTCGATAATTTGTTAGCTTGGTTTTTTTTACAAAACAATATACATCAGTCTTCAATTTACTACAAACAATTCTATTATATGTTACCCTTAACTTATTTAAGACAAAAACCACCTGTAGAGTCGTTTAATTCCTTAATAATTAAGCCACTTGGCGAAATGTAAGTAAGGAACTTACGTGCTTTACTTCTTGGCAAAAAATAATTGTCCTTCCAATGCAATGCTTATAGGAACATTCAAATTCCCTTAAAACACTTAAAGGTGACTGCCAATGAATAAGTGGTGTCATTTGGGAAACGCTTTAGTTGCAACAAACGTGTTTGTTTACAAAATCACGCTCAAAATTGTTTTCAACAGAGTGCGAATTCGGCTTAAAAATAGGTTAAAAATTAACTAAGTCTCTGTTGAACAAACAAGTATTTTTGCTTGGTTAAAAAAATTGGGTTAAAACTAACCAAGTCTCTGTTGATAAACACCGAGTATTCGTTGTTAAATACTATCGATATAAATAGGTAAAATGCATACTGTTAAAAATAACACAGTTTATCAGTTGTTAAGAACCAAGTTTCTAGATAAATATCAACCAGGTGGTTAAATTCAACAGAGTTAGCTTGTTATTTACAACCGAGAAAAATTGATAAAAGGTTATTTTTAACCGAGTTTCCTTAAAAAACTTCACTCGGCTATTTTTAATCCACTAACTTTGTAGGAACTATGTTAACAGTATCACTTGGTAGTTTTTAACTGAAAGTTGGTTGATTTTTTTATTGTTATTATTATTTTTAAAAAGTAAATAAATTACAGTTGAATTGGTCTTACAGCAAATGTTAAAATGCATACAGTTAAAAAAATATACACACTTTATCGGTTGTTATCAACCAAGTTTCTATGTTGATATCAACCGCAGTTGGTTAAATTCTACAGAGCTAGATTGAAGACCGAGAAAATTTGGTAATAGTGAGGCTTCCTATTTTCAAGCGAATTTCCTTTGACTCTGTTATTTTTAATCCACTATCGCCGTAGGAGCTAAACCAATAGTATTACTTGGTAGTGGAAGTTGGTTGATTTTAAAAAAGTGATTTTCTACGTGACCTTTTATCGTGGAATAAATTTTATAAAATGGACTGTTGCCCCCCACTGACCAAAAGGCAAATTGTCAGAACTTTGGCCGATATACGAGTAGGTGCACACGAATGTGTTCATTTCAAAATGAATTCAATTTACACAGATAAACACAAATTCGCATTAAAACTGACTGACCTACCGTACGCTCTGTCGCACTGATTCAACTAATTTGAATATTTTCACCAAATTGCAGGTCTGCCAACAATAGAACAAGTGAACTACCATTGTAATCGAATTGATACCGATATCGATCAACCGGTGATTCTCTCATCGCAGTGTCCAACTCGATTGGCGTGCACAGATAGTGGCCACTGGCCGCTGGCATGTTATGCATCCTGCACATCGGCAATCGCCAACACCATCACCATCATCAGTTTCGTATAGTAGGTATGTGAACTGCTGGTGGCTGTGGCGTTACGAGAGAGTGAGATGGGGACTTAATTAATTGCTGTATCGGACAGTTGTTCCATGAAATTTTATCATTAATCAAATTCACGCGATATCCACTTCAGCGTGGAGGAGGTGTGGGGTACCACACGCGGCCCAATTGTTGTATTATTTATATCCTTTTGTCGGCCTAGCCCTCCGCATATCATATGGTGTGCAGAGCGTATAGATTGTGAACAAAGCGGTTGGTGGTTTTCTAATTTTCTACTACCTGACCGCCGCAATTATTAATCATTCACTCTGGAACCAAGGTATCACAATTGAATTGCCTATTCGGTGTTCAGTGGATGTGAGCCGAGTATATCTATTCGTATTCATATTCGAGAGGTATTAGAGTGACAGTTATCAGACAACAATGTACAACACAGTTGGTGCCTGCTGCCGGCCACTCTATAGAGACAGTCAATTAACTCTTCTACGTCAGGCTGTTACTAATGCATGGAATCGATGAAGGTCGCACATTGGTTGGAGTCTTCCTCGTGCGACAATACAACCCACAAAATTGCCAAAAGTCTCCGTTTGTGCCTACTGTCCGGCCACACAGGGCACAAGTAAAGAAGGCATTCTCCCTATGACACGTTGTATGAAGATATAGTTTAAAAAAAAAACAACGATTTACACCTGGTAGGGGGTTGTCAGCAGCACTTCGCCAGCGGATGGGTAACCTTGGCTGGTATAGTATTTTCGATCGAAACAAGTCGTTGCCATAAGGCGGGTGACCTTCAATGTGGGTGAATGAAGACACAACTTCGTCGACATTGGATTTTATTTAATGATGTCCAAGTTAATATCGGATGATATTATTTCAGAAGAATTTGTTGTTCGTTAGGAAAAAAACAGTTAGGAAGGCACATAAGATTTTCTTTGATTACTGTTGAACAGCTAATAAATTCAATAATTCCTAAAAGTAGTAGATACTTGGAAAACAAAACTGTTATAATCAGAGGCGTTTTCGCTGCATCTTCTTCTTATGTCAGCATTAACTGATTAATGTGTGAAAGGGTTTTATTTCTCAAAAATATAGGTCGGTTCATAAATCTAAAAAGGCTGCATTCCTGCAAATTTCGCGTTGATTATTGTAAAAGAACTGCATTATCATTGCAAAAGTTTGGCAGTGCATTCGGTCATAAAATAAAATTTACAGCTAGCAATAGTGCATGTGTTTTTGTTTTGTTGTCGTGCTGCAGAAAACTGGCAGGAGAGATAATGAGAGTACAATTTCTGCAAATTATTTAATTATTTCATAATTTGTACTATTTAGAAATAAAAAATATAAGACTCATATCATTGCGCCTTGGAATAAAATCGGAATTAATTTAAACATCCGTATTGTCATTGACAACATTGTTTTTGTTTGTCATTTAGTGCTTAAGTTTATATATTATGCAATTATGAACTCGTTTTTGTCAATGATTGACATCAGCCGCATTCAGGCAGCTGTAGTTTGCGTCCACAAATATATGAATGAATATTTGTCGCACGAATTATAAGGTTAGGTGACGGTGGATTCGATTTTTTAAAAGATTTTTCAGGCTGCAAGCCCAAAGCGAAGGCGGAATAGGCCTACCAATTAATGCCAAGGATTGCAGTCTTTGAGGCTGTGAATTTTGCAGAAAAATTAAATATTAAATACACGCAGAAAAATCGCTTATTTAAAATCAACCAACTTTCGGTTCAAAACTACCAAGTGATACTGTTAATAGAGCTCCTACAAAGTTAGTGGATTAAAAATAGTCGAGTCATGTCGTTTAAGGAAACTCGGTTAAAAATAACCTTTTATCAATTTTTCCCGGTTGTAAATAACCAACTAGCTCTGTTGAATTTAACCAACTGGTTGATATTTATCCAGAAACTTGGTTCTTAACAACTGATAAAGTGTGTTATTTTTAACAGTATGCATTTTACCTATTTATATCGGTAGTATTTACAACGAATACTCGGTGTTTTTCAACAGAGACTGTTGATTTTAACCCAATTTTTTTAACCGAGCGTGTGTACGACACACGATTAAGTTCCCTATGGAGCGATCTTTTATTGCCCTCTTTTGGCAGTTATAGACTTTTCTGCCGCCCAAATTTTACAGCTGATAGCGATGGCCGATGGGTTGGATTCACCAGCACACTCTAGCTGGAGGATTGGAAATTGGAGTTACATTTTTTTTTTGGCGCAACAGGTCCGTAGGGACCCAAGGCCTAGCTTCTCGCAACCATTCGTTTTGTGTGAGTTTTATTTTTGGAACGAATGGAAGGGATCTACAATTTTATGCCGATTCCAAACGGCTAATTGAGAAGCTCTAAAGACAGTTATACTCTCGGATGTTTGTCAGACGTTCGCGAGAGGTGGCGCAGTGGAAAAAACCCCAAGTTGGATTTTGGGTTTTTGCGGGATTCGAACCTGGGAACCCTCGCTTAGTAGTCCAACACACTAACCATTTTTTTTTTTTTTTTTAATTTTAATTACCTTAAAGAAAAATTAAGCACATTCATCTTTTTGCCAAATACTGTGGTTATAGGCATCTAACTGTTGATGTCGCTGTACAGCTCTTGAGCTAATAATATGTTTGCTAAAAAGCGGGAGAGGTTAATTTTACCTCTTCAGAAACGCGAGTGTTAATGAATATGGTGTTCAAGTTTCAAAAGTCTGTAGAAAATAAAAAAAAAAACTGATTCCGTCCCAACAAGGAAAAACATGCTGCATGGAATAAAATTGCCGAATTATTTAATGCTGCAAGTGGTGTGACTGCAAATACCTCAAAAACGTTAAAGCTAACGTATGAAAGCATAAAGAAAAAATACAAAATGAAAGCCGCACAGAATCGTTAAGAACTGTATAAAACGGGCAGCGGAGAAGCAAAACAGGAAACATTTCCAGCTTGTTGAATTTGTAGTATTTCCTCTTGGCTCCACGGCAATTTTACAATTTTCGGTCTTAAGGAAGCAAAAGCTAGAGTAACCTTATTCACGATTCTGCAAGTTGTTGAAGTTTTAACACCCGACAAAGTCTCCTATAGTAATATAAAAAGCTTCCTGTAGCATAAAACCTCAGACAATTGGTTTCTAAAATAAATAAAAGGATAGACTTCATAAGAATCAAAATAATTCAAGTCTTTTTAGCTAACCTTTCTAATTTGTGTGTGATTTTGGTTCTTATCATAGAAAGTACGTACTGGCAAGTATCTTATTTTAATATTGAATCTTCGTTTAAATCTGTTTCTTTCTCACTACTCTTTGCTTCCTTGTTGGGTTGAAGAAATTGTTAACTAATTACTCTTCTTCAATAATAATACCGTCAATAATGCCAAACAATTCCTTTTCTACAATATGAGCATATTTCCCCAAATAAAACTTTGTAAAATAAAATTTTCAAATTTGCCAGTTCGCCTACTTTAACTTGAGATTTATATTTGATCCGTCTCAGAAACGGGCAGACAACATTATGAGACAGTTAGCTTTTATATACTTCGAATAGCTGCTATTCGACTTTGAAAAATGGATTTATGTCTTATCTGACAGTTAACCCCTTTCTGATTGGCTCTCTGACTATTGAAAACTCAGCCCTAAGGTAGCTAGCAGACGTCAGTTAGCATACAAAAATTTGACGTAACTGCTCAGAGTGTATATCTATAACTTTTATACAGCACTTAAAACATCACGCACGCGAATTTTTGCACGACACGGGACTGAGAGATCCATTTTTCCGCTGTCAATATCAATTAAGGTGTAAGAATGCGATCACAAATCCGACGCCTAAAGTGTCATGGATGTTGTACAAATAATTATAAGATAGATACGTAAAACGGAACTAAACACAATTTCCGGCGGCCAACATCTTTTGAAAACTTTTTATCTTTCTCCACCAGTAGTAAGGGAAGGGTATTGTCTTCGTACAAAATTTCGAACTCGAGATGTTGGTCAATTCTGACATTACGATGATAGGCGAACTCAAAAAAGTGGGTCGCAAAATTCGGTCCGTCTGCTCGTCTTTCTGTCCGTCCGTATCCTCCTGATGCCGCTGTCTAAACTTCGTATTTGGAGTTTGTGGGCCTATACTAAGGGGCCGTTTTATTTTTTTGCAATTTAACCTCAATATTAATGGTACTTCCCATATAAAATGTTCATACCAGTTTGATGTGTTCGAAAACGGCTCCAACGATTTTAACCAAAATTTATATTTATGCTTAAGTAGGTGAGGTTGCCATGACTGCTAGTTTTCGGCTTACAAATCTAATACCGGTACTTTTGAAATAAGAACATAGATATCCCTAAAACGGTCTATACGATTGGAACGAACATTAATCACTTGGAGTCTAACCAATCAGAAAATTCCACTTCATTTACACCCAAATACGTCAATCTGCATATTCTGCTTATAACTGCTAATGCAAATTCAAAAACGAATCTCTAAAATCTGACATTTATGCAAAGATATCGGTCTAATACGAACCCTACTTCTAAACAAAGACACCTTAAGCCAGCGTTACTAACATATTCCAGTCAAAAATAATAACATGCCCAACAGATCAAACAACAAAAGCTCTTACTACACTTGGCCTCGTACTCAAAAATCTTGTAAAGTGTAAGTGCATGTAAAATATTAAATAAATGCACTTGCAACTTTCGTACCAGAACTTTTCAGAACAATTGACTGTTACTGAGAGCTTCAACTTATAAAAACTCACATTTTTATATGTTTTATTCATCTGATACGGCAGTATCAGATTTAGATTTTATTTAGCAGTAGGTATTCGTATATTTCATGAACCATTTCTTATATCTATCGGTTCTTAGATATTTACCTACATTCGTAATAAAACTTTTGATGAACGAGAAGGTCTCACTCGACCAAGTCGTGCACTTTTTATATTTCTGATTTAAATCATGTGAAATCAGAGTGGTAATTAGTTTCACCAAATTTAACCAACAGTACACGAAATAAATAAATAAGTCACTTCCGGAAGCCATTTTGTTTTGTAGGAAAGCGAACTTCCCTGGGTAAATGCTGTAAAAATATCAATATGCAAAACTTTCCCATAGTTCCTACCACGTAAACAAGATGGCCGACCGAAGTACGTGTCACGTAATTTTGCGTGTTAGGTAATGCTGCCTCTTTCAGTCAGACGGCTATTTAGTACTGGGCATCCCTTTAATATTCCGTGTTACGAATGTTTGATGTTTAAAATGCAGCATTATGCAGCGTTTATTAATACGGAGGTAAATGTTTTCTTTTCATGTTTCGCACTTTATTTTAAATTTTATACAAATTAAAACAAAAGTCGGTAAAACTTATGATCTCTCCCCGCTAAACAAAAGTATTTTTGTTTTACTACAGTTCTTAAGTTGTGACTTTGTTTTTTATTATTTCACTGACACTTCACTATTACGAAGGCTGCAAGGAACCACAGTTGTAAATAGAATGTTTGTTTATTTCCTCGAATGCTGCGATAAATTTAACGAGCTGTGACAGATTTTTGTCCATCCAAGAGATATATGTACTCACCTCTGTAAATTAAGAGCAAAAAAGGCTATGTACTGATGTTCTTGTCCGCGTTCGATTAATAAGGGAATTGGAAGTAAATGTTCAACGTAAATTAGAACGAAAGCAAGTTTATGTAGGTACCTATTTAGTTATAAAGGAACTGCCAGCCTCAGAGAGCTGCCCGTATTGGAAGATGACCTCAAATTGCTCCTCCACCCTGTTTACATTTTAATTTTGTATACCAAGCTATGACTAACTAACTTCCTACGTACGCAACCCTAAACAATGTCAATGAAAAACTGAGCAGATAGCTATAGGTACCTACCTATACAATTAACTTTATTTATTCAATACCCACCCCGCCTTTGCACGATTCCACAAGCGTTTAAACATCGCCTCAGTATGTAAGGTACCACCCTGTCTCAGCCAACGTACAACTCAAACATTAGCCAACAATTATGTGGGTACTCCCAAAATTGCATGGGATCCACAACGGATTGCCATTTGCCCGTCAATTTAACAGAAATGACTTAATTATCACAGCTATTAGTAAAATAAAAACGGTGGCAATAAAATCTGGCATTCAAACAAATTAGCACGTCATATACCGTATACCATAGCTTCTTGCGCTCATCAGCCAAAACAAACACCACCATAACAAGCAACAATAAAAAAAAAAAAAAAGCGCGATACGCAAACAAATTCCCGAGAAGGCGGTTCCAATATATCTAGATTCTAAACCACAAGCAAGTGTATCTTAGGAACGAGTATTTCACGCCAACGGCAAAACACCGAGTTCGCTGGAAGCAAGAAAGAGATGCCGTCCAACGAAACGCTGCCATTGGTTGGATTCCGTCCACCTACCTCTTGTTCGTAATGGTCGACATCTTGACGAAGGCAACTGCGAAAGAAAAACAACCGATAGAAATAACTTCTCACAGAATCGACGATCTGGACGAAAGATCAGCCAGTCAATCAGTCAGAAAAGTGCTTCGCTTCGGAAAGGACGTGTTCGGTCGTTAAAATCTGCGACGACGTGACGTGTGCAACTCTTGAAATATTCTAGTGTTTATAAACGATTCAAAACAAAAAACATTCGTTCCCAATCAGTGCTTTGAAGTGATTTGAACTCGAAGATTGTCAACGTAGTGACTTTTAGTGATAACATCAGTTTTTGGATTAACGCGATCGGTGGAACATACGATGACAGTCACTGCCTTTGCAGCAGCAATGCACAGGCCCTTCTTCAATGGATACCCTCCCCTACAAGGTAAGTCTCACAGTCCAGAAAGTTACCTGTGAAGCATAGTTTCCGCCGCCGGATTATGACCGCCATAAATCTGCGCGGAAGTAGGTTCCAGGTAGCGTTGTCTTTTGCCAAGAATACTTTTGAAGCAGGACGACTTTCTCTTCTTTCTTCCTAATGTTTGTATTCTTGTCCACTCCAGCAGATATGTCCAACGGACAGGGACGCGTTAATCAGCTCGGTGGAGTCTTCATCAACGGTCGCCCTCTGCCGAACCAAGTTCGCTTGAGGATAATCGAGATGGCCGCTGAAGGTGTCCGGCCGTGCGTCATTTCGCGTCAACTGCGCGTCAGTCACGGATGTGTGTCGAAGATCCTCAATAGATACCAGGAGACCGGCTCCATTCGCCCAGGCGTGATTGGAGGCTCGAAACCCAAAGTCGCCTCTCCAGAGATCGAGACCCGCATCGAGGAGTACTGCCGTGCGAATCCCGGAATTTTCTCATGGGAAATTCGCGATAAACTCATCCAGGAGGGCATTTGTGATCGTGCCTCTGGTCCGTCAATATCCGCCATTTCTAGGCTGCTCCGCAGCCGGGATAACCTGCCCGAGGAGGAGTACCACCACAAGTCCTTGAATTTCAACAGCGCGCCGCATGGTGAAGTCTCCGCCAGAAAACCTTCGGAAGACGACGAGCTGTCTGAGTGCGACAGCGAGCCGGGTATACAGTTGAAGCGCAAGCAACGCCGCTCTAGGACGACTTTCACCGCTGCTCAATTGGATGAGTTGGATCGCGCATTCGAGAGGACACAGTACCCTGATATTTACACGCGGGAGGAGCTGGCCCAGCGCACAAAGCTCACAGAAGCCCGCATCCAAGTGTGGTTCAGCAACCGTCGGGCACGTGAGAGGAAACGTGGAAACCCCCAGTCGATCGCCTCTGGCTATTGCGCTTCTGCCGCCCATCCCAGCATGGTGAACAATTTGTATTCGCCGATGATGCCAACCGGATCCGCCGCTATTCCCGACCCATCTGCCTACGCACAGAGCCATATGTACGATTTCTACAACGTCCACACGGGATCGCCAAGCACCTCCGCCTCTGTCACTCCCCCACATCAGATCTACAACCCATCAGCAGCATACCCTGTCCATCCCCACGAGCATCACTACACCCATCAACCAGCCATGCTGCCAGCGGTAAACCCGCCCTACACCGAAATAGAAACAAACCAAAATGCTTCGCGCAATGACAGCCCCGTCGATTCCAATCAAGGCTATCCCTGTGGCATCCAGCTTCCTCCAACCCCGAACAGTCTCTCGGCTGCCGTCGGGCCGAACTCTGTCAACGGAAACAGCAACGAGGACATTCACGCTGCCACCAAACTGGAGGCGGCTGCAGCCCCAGCAGCTCAACAGCAAAGCAGTACCTTTTCGCCGTGGAATCCAATTGCGGCGACCACAAACTCTCGTCCAATTGTACCAAATTCGCCGCCGGAAAATGCCAATATTGCCAGCCACAATAGTTACCCAAATGCGTCCGCCTACGGGGCGCACTACCATCATCATCCGCAAATGCCGGTCCACCACAACACGCCAACCTTCATGCATTCAAACTTCGGCATGCCGCAGCCATTCTATCCCTTCTATTCGTCGTAGATTAGAGCAGAGAATTAGAATTGAGCCTCCATTTATATTCCATTTGACTAAGGTTGTACATTTTCATAGTTCAGGAGTTAAGAAACTAGGTTTAATGAAGTTGTAAGTGTACTTTTAATTTTAGTATTGTATTCCTATAGGCTTAAGGACGTAATAAAATAAATTAAGTAATCAGTGTACATCTTTGTTGATCTGTCGCTTTTTAGTTGGCCTCCGCCTGATGGCGTAAGAAGAAATGAAACGAGTCAGGTGTTGCCAGACAAATTATCTGATATAATAATCTGAGTCGGATAAAGTGTGTGGCGCGTCCAAAATGAAGTCAATTACACGTAAATTTAGGAGATCTATGTACCTACCTATGACTGAAAGAGAAGTAAGCTTAAAAAAAAGGCTTGAAAAGTACGGCAAAAACTTTGCTTTTTGCTTGGCAAATTTCTTAATATAAATTTGCTTTTTGCTTGGCAAATTTCTTAAATTAAGTCGGAGAACTAAAATGGTGAAAAAACCATTGAAATGAAGGCAGCAATTCGTTGTAGGCTGTCCCCAAGATCCGTGTACATCTTCGAGGATCTCTGGTGAAGTGTTATAGATTCGCCTTTCCTGTCTTATAATCTATTCACACGCTCACAAATTTTAAAGATCAATATTGAAGAGTAGATAGGATAGGTAGGTTCTGGGACCACTAGAGTGGCAAAATTTGCCACCCTGCGGTGAGTCACCCAATTGTGGTTAAAATGTTGTGGTTTTGATGTTCCAATTGCGGTTTTAGAGTGTGATTGGCACGTGAGTGTTCCAATTGTGGTTTTGATGTTCCAATTGCGGTTAAGTTGTTTATGTTTTATTTTTATCATGGCATTGGTAATGAATTTTCGGGGGGTCGAAAGATAACGTTTCATATGGGAGTTATTTTGGGATTTAGTAAATGGAGGTCAACGTTTTGCGTGTCTATTCATGTTGTGCATACATTTATTCTATAAATAGAATTGTTCTCATTATAGTTTGATTAATTGTAAGAAATGATTTGGTTGCCCTTTGATCAAGACGAGTAGTAAAAATTGTGGTTGTCTTTCGCTGTCTTCCAATGGGAGTACATGTTGCGTACGTGTTTAAAAAAAAGAGAAGTCAATGTTTTGGGTTCAAACGATAAAATCGGGTGATAAATATTGCATTTGTCATACATCGTGGAAATATTTTAAAATTGTAAGAGTAGACGTAATTGATTCTAGTTTATCAGTTCATCTAACGCCAGAAGATGGTAGTAAATGTTTGTTGATGAAAATGTGCAGAGGAGATCCAGTACCTGGGAATCTAACATCAGTACCGTATCAATTTACTGTAAACGAACATTTAAAAATTGAAGTATTCGGTGGTTCAATAACCATATTAGGAGTGACAACCGATGGTTTTCATCCCTTGAGAATAACGAGTAGTTTTAATGAGCTGTGTGTATTTAATGATATTGATAAGGAAGATATAAAATATAAAGCGCTCAAAAAAGATGGTGGATACAGGTCGTGAACAGCTTATGAAACTAATTCCTGACTTTTTAATAGATCACAAGGAAAATTTGTTGGATGATCACTACAGGGAGATTTTAAATTGTTATATTAAATTATGTGAATACGCTCCTGCTTCTATTGTTAATTCTAAATATGGATGCCATTATTCAACATGCAGCTGGTCATCGGATACATGTGAAGTGGGACCCGACACTTGTGGATGTTACATGTTAAAAAGTAGAATAATGCAAACAAAAAAAATAATGTCACTATATAGCAGAATAAATAAAAAGAGTTAATTCAAAGAATATTGATTTAGTTTCCATTTGACTTTTCAGTGGTGTGGTGTGTCGATCTCTATATCAAATCAAACAAAATGTATAAATTCTTCTTTCTGTTAATCTCCGTATCATGGGGTTTATTCCAAGCTAACCCAATACCGTTAAATCTATCAGCTGGTACTAATAATAAAGGAAATTTGGAATTTTCTTTGCTGCTACCTAGTAATGATACTTTAAAAATTGATTTGTCCTTTCAATTGATGAAGATCAATGAGATCATACAAAATGATCAACAAAATAATGGCACAGCAACAACAACAACAGAAGAACCTGTAAAACAATATTTTACTGTCGAAGAGGCCATAGAGGCATTCAGGCAAGATTTGCTGAAAAAAGAAAAGGATATCCAGGGAATAATTGAAAGTGAAAATATTTTTTACAGACATTTTAAGTTAGAATACGATCAGTTGGATCTAACAATACGGTGCTCTTACGATAGTAATTATAAGAGACGTACACTCGCCATAAATTGTTATGAATATCGTGAATATTCCAGTGAAAGAATTACGAGTAATGGTGAAATTGAAATATTTACATCACAAGACACGACGTTCCGTTCCGATGTCGAATTGATTGATGTGAAAAAGTATAAGCAAACATATGATATGACAATTTCATAGATTGTGAAATGAAATGAGAACGAAAAAATTGGAACAGCAACCAAACGGGGGAAGGATGAATAAAGAAAAAATCGTCCAGACAATCAACAGCAACAACAACAAATTCAATCTGAAAAGTTTTTTTTTAAAAATAAAACAAATGATTTTTTTTTAAAATATTTTTGGGTTTTTTTATTTATCTAAGTTCTAAAAAACTTAATAAAATGGGATTGATTTCGTTTTGAACGAAATCACCTCCCCTGGCTCTGGCATTTAATGCTGCCAGCAAATGAATGGCAGCTTTCAACTGCAACCAGCTTCTCGTACGTTGAAGCTCCTTCATGGTATCCTCCAGTTCTTTCAGCAACCCGCTGAACTCCCAGCAGGCCTCAGTGATGTATTTTACATCATTGTTGATTAAGTTAATAATTGCTTCCATGACTGAATTCCTGGATGTATTCTGTTGAAGTAATGTTTTGCATAGTTTTCAACGAGTTTTTATACCAGAAAGTCATGGGAATTGGGTAAAAATTTAATACCACCAAAAATTTATCCTTATCTAGCGGTTTTTCAATGAGGGTATTGCTTCTGGGCTCTTGAGTTTGATTAACAGCGAGGGTATTGCTTCTGAGTTTGATTGACAGCTGAATGTTCCAACTGTGGTTTGCAATGTTCTGCACTGCGTTGAAAGTCTTATCGTGCTAAAATAAATATGGGAAAAAGGATTTACGGAAATATGCACAGGAAAAAAAAATATTATCTGTGGTTTGTTGTTAGAAATATTAGTTGTTATTTAATTTGATGGTAGGTTTGTGATGATATAAATAGAGTGAATTTCATGCGATAGTCAGCAGTAACATGGACATCAACGAAGAATTAAACAACATCGAGCAGGGTAGCTTCAAGGATACAGTGAAGCTATCAAGTTTGATCAAAGGGCAACCGTACGAAATCGAGCAGGTTAAAGTCTGTACAACCAAGTTCGGTAAGAAAATGCTTTGCATTTTCAGTGATTTTCAAGTAAGTACCTACCTAAAACGAAAAAAATGTAAATAGATACTTACTCTTTTTTCTTCTATAGGTGTTTCTTCCGGACCGTTACAGCAACATGTCGGAGGAGATAAGGAATGCTATATGTGAACAAGATTTCACATTGACCTATGTTGGTCCGCTGGGCAGATCATCACAGATCAAAATTTCAAAAAAAGAAGATAAATAAAAAAAAAACATTCTTTACAATATATAATTATTCGTTATTTATTTTCCTCTGAACTAAATTTCTTATAATAAAACTGTTTTGAAGGGCGCAGCAGCAATCATCACCATAATGGTTTTCACATTTTGGGTGCATGCAATTTGTTCGTAGGGATTTCAAATTTTCGCAATCTTCTTCAAACTGCTCCACGTTTAACACCATATACCAAGGGTCGTCAAGCATTCGTTTAATCCATGAAATCTTCTCCTTTCCCTTTACGTATATGGGAGTTGTTACTCGAATGTTTTCTTTTATGAAGCTCTGTACACTGTTGTATGTGACAGAACCTTCATGCCACATCAGTTTGTGTTGGTTCCGCCCCAACCAATTGACACGTTTCTTGGAGGCTGCAGATAGGTCGTTATATGGAAATGGTGGTTCGATTAGAAAATGTTGATGCTCCTTGTTGTTGAATGTTATAGCCACTTCTTTGTAGATGAAAGTGTTGGGCTCAATGTTGAAGCCCTGGACATCCATTGTGATAAAAACACCCTCCACCATTATAAATTTTAGATGTGTGCTTACGCTCTCACCACAAACTATCTAATGAAATTCCTTTACATAATTCTTTCTTTAAATAATTCTTTTTATTTCATTGGTAAGCGGTGTATACTCAACCAGACGATCATGTATAAGTACACAATATGCACAAGTCTTATCTGGTATATTCTTTGTTGTGTGAAATTCCACTCTAATATCCAGGGGACCCGTTTTAACAGCCTCGTTTTGATGTGTCACATCGATAACAATGATTGGAGCGTTTTCCTTAAATTTGTCACGTGATAAAATTGGTTGAGGTTCACGCATGTAATAGCCCTGCTGAAATTTCATATACATGTCATACAATATAGCGTACCGATTTCGATCAAATTTTAGATTGAGATCATCGTACGGGTATGAATCAGAGTTAAGATGCACTTTAATATTACTCAAATCACAGTGCTGAAATACATTGGCAGACTGAAAGACAATTAAAATAAACCGTGGTCTCTCGCTTTGCGGTGAAAGTTTCACATTCCACAAATTGTGTAGTCCCTGTGATAGTACAGGGTTGTAGTGACAGTCCCAACTTCGAAAAGACATTGTTAGGCGTTGTCCACTGTTCATTGTTTTGAGAATTTCCAATTTTGAAAAATCAGCCAGTTGTATATGGGGCATTTTCCATGTAATATTGATAATGTTTAGTTTAATTTTTTCCTTGACATCAGTTGAAAAGAATGAATCCTGATCAGATTTTGAACGCAATAATATGAGCTCATGCTTAGAGTTCAATACAATCTTATTAAAGTCCTCGGCAAAGCCCAAAAGCATTTTGAGTGGCACGCAAAAATTGAAATATCCGTTCTCTAGTTCAAAGTCTTCCCCTACAGACCATCCAGCATTTTTCAACATTTGACTTTCATTCATATTGAGGGAGACATAATTTTTAATCGTTGTGGTCACTCCTAGATATCGTGTACGGTCTACTTCAATTCCATTGATTTCATATCGGATCTCATCAAAGAGAAATGCTACACAATTGTTTTTAAATTTTATATTATGTGATATTGTTCCGTTGTCGAGTGTTACAATTCCCTCGATATAAATATAACTATCACTAGGCAGTACGTATAGATCTTGATTCTGAATCGCGATTCTTATTTCATCATTATTTTTAAACGTTTGCAAATATGGTGTGTAGCTATGGTATTCCTTTTTTATGATGCTTTCATCATAGATGGGCTTTTGTAATACATTTAATATTTCACTCATGATTTAGGTTTATTTTGGTAGCAGCAGCTGGAAACCCAATGATTTCAAATATTCCCTATTGAATGCAGTTAATTTTTTTCTTTTTTGCAACGGTTCCCTCTTAATCACTGTTGTTGTTGTTGGTCGTGTGACTGATTGTGTTACAGTGATGAAGGGTGTTGATTTTGCGTTGTTTTTATTGTAAACAATCATTGGTCCTTGGGTTTTAAATGAAGCCTAAGTGTAATGGTTTCTCCACGAAAATTTACTAGATCACCGTTTTGATCAATGACTTTAACAGCTATTGAACTGATCTGTCGGGTGGTTACTGGCAAATAGATGACATTTTTGGGAATTTCATCTAATTTATATCCGGGGCTACCATTTAGCGAAAACTCATGAAGGGTGTGTGCTGGTGCATTATTAATGTATGATCCACCCACGATATTACATTCAATACGTATAGCATTGACTCTTGTTATATTGATAGGCAGGTCCGAATTGTTCTCTTCTCCTCCTTTTAACTTTCTCTTACTAAATCCCAATAATGAACCGATTGTTCGATCTGCGGTAAAATCAATGTCATCACTACAGTAAATTTCAGTTTTCAATGTATTGTAATTGGCGTCAATATAAAATTCTCCAGTTTTATTTATACTCTCATACTTTTTCTGCAAGAATGTAGCTATGTCTTCGAATTCATACGAACCAATTGGAAGTTCAATGATTGAGTCTCGCACATGAAACAAATTGTTTTCCAAATCAATATTGGGTACAGAGTTAAATGTATGGAAATCAACCAGACCACACTCGTAATCCCTATCCAAATCTATTGATGGAAAATAATTTGCTTCCAGATTTGATGCGTCACCAGTTAATATTAGTGTTATTGACATCTTGAGCGTTAGTTGAACAATGAAATTGAAAACAAATTTTATATGTATTTTATTCGAATTGTTTTGTATTTATTACAATACATCTTTTTTTTTAATCCAAGAATTATGTTCGCTTGAAAATCCCAACCATTTGACTAGAGCCTTGTCTCCCCTGGTATTGAGAACTTTCTCCACAAGATAACTATTTGGATATCTTGTTTTCATCAGCTCATACTCATAGAAGCCTCCTTTGATGACATTGCCCTTATAGTCCTCCAAAATGTATGTAGTTGGATTAGTATTTTGAACTGTTTTGATTTTAAAGATTTCAGTCGTCCAATTGGGGGTGTAGCCCTTTTCGAAAATGTGCTTATATTTACTGATTCGTACACTGTCTCGCTTATGAAACATTGGTTTATTAAATATTTTCATGTTGTTGTAGACTGTGTTTAGTAGCATTTTCTCATTGTTGGAATTGACACTGCTTGGTGGCATTTTAATGGTACGATGTTTTGTGTTATTATATCTAGCAATCAATTGTTTGTGGAAATGTATCCATTGATATGATCCACGGTAACTAAACTCTTTCCACATTAAAGCCTTGAAAGTTCTATTGAAGCGTTCAACTATTGATGCCTTTAAAATACTAAATGTTGAATAGTGATTAATACTGTACTGCCGCATGAGAGTTTGAAATTGTTTGTTGAAAAATTCTTTTCCATCGTCGGTTTGTAGATTCTTTGGTGAGCGGTGCGAATCGACAAGAATACTTTTCATTGCTTCGCTGACACTGGAAGCTGTTTTAGTTTTAAGCGGCACAACCCAGGCAAATTTCGAAAATGTATCAATGAGGGTGAGAAGAAAACGGTACCCGCTGTTAACTTTTGAATATTGTCCCATTTCTACTAAATCTGCTTGCCAAAGGTCATCTATTCCCTTCATTATTACCCGACGACGATGGAAATTTTTGCGAGCTTGTCTATGCAGCTCACCTACTAGTCCCCTTTTCACATTAATATTCATTTTCTTTCCGATTGTAATTTATTCTGGATTCTCGGTTCTCCGACTTGTTTGAACGTGTATGCTTCAAACCCTGCCAGTCTATCTTCAATATATTTAACAAGTTCTTTTATATCCTTGCTTAGGTCTTCAATGAGCAATTTATTTGCATTTATCTCCGCTTGTAAATCCTTTGTGACTTTTTCAAGGTTTTTTCTAAAATTGTCTCCCAAAAGTGTGTTGTCTTTTTGAGATTTTAAGATCAACTGACTTTGACTGGCTGTGATGAATTTCTTTGATACTGCATCGTCATCTTCAATTGGTGTTGCTAAATTTTTTATTCGTTTAAAATGAAGGTTTATATTCCGATCACGATCCATATTAAATCCAATGGTTTTTTTAAGTCTATTGTCCTTGAAGATATTGGGAGAAAAGTGACCAAACTTGTCGACACTCATTTTGCAAATGAATTAGGCTATTATATTGCACTCTTTAAGTTCTTCAATAATGGAAACAATTTCATTATTATGACCAGTGTGACCTGCCGATTGTGATGAAATTAAAAGTCGTAATCTATCGACTATTTCATTGGGATCATCCCAATAAATATAATTAGTTTTTTGCAGATTTACGCTCATTAGACCAGATCCTTTACGGTTTGTTTTATCGTTGAATAGTCTTTTTATAATATTTTTGTACTTGAATGCCTTTGTGCCTTTGATTTGTTCATTTTCATCATATCGACGTTTATGTGCACTTGTTGTAATGAGAATTTCCTTGTAAACTTGCAAATCAGAGGAATTGTAGTTTTTCGATGGTGTTTTATAAAACAGAAGCTCAAATAGTCCGGGTGTAAGGGGCCAGTTTTGATCACCAATAGAAATACTATTTTCTCTTAGCACAAACTCTTTATTACCAAATTTCCATTTTGTGTTTGAATCTCTATGTGGACCATACAAATTATCTAATTTTTTGTTCCGTTCCAATTGGGTCAAATCCAATTTTGAATATACATCGCTTTTATTGGTGTCGTCGTCGTTTTGCGAATAAAAGGCATCCTCCTCACTTGAATCACTTGAATTGAACTTAATCGTATCACTCTCATCTGGTACTTTATAATCAAAATCAACCGGTGAGATGTCCTTTTTCAATGGTGTGCTTGTATTACCCTCTAAGAGTCTAGGTTTGGTGTCATTTCCACCATCAACATAGCTTTGCTTTGAACTTTTAACGAGTTGTTTGAGAGGTCTGGTGATTGGTTTAAATGTGTCTTCCAACAAGCCCCGTGCATCCGATTCTTGCGACTTGAAACTGTTGAACTTTTTCCGCAATACATTTCTAGTCTTTATAATATCTCTTACTATTTTCTCATTCATTTTGTAGTTACCAGATCAGATCAATCAGATCAGCTTGTAGTTACCAGATCTGTTGTAACAGCTTGAGAACATATTATATACTGATCCGAAATTGAGAAATATTGATTACTTATTGTTGAATAAATATATCAAATCCTTTTCTATAACGACCACCATCAATAGGATCGTCTTTGTTGATGACCAGAAAACCATATTTATCCTTCCAACACTTGCTGCATATATCTGAGAAATTTTCAAATTTCATATCAGCACCCACATGATCGTTGTATATATGCTTCATATTCATTTCATCCTGTTTGAACATGATAATCATATTGGCATTGTCTCGAATTAAATGTTTAGGAATTCGTGTATATGTTTGACATAAATAAAAGCAATCAATATTCCTATGACGACCCATACAAAAATATGACCGAATATTGTTTTGTTTCTCACATGCCACATCATCGAAAATAATAATCGAATCAATTTTTGCTTCATCGGGCGGTAGAACATCTTCATTTGCAGAGAATGTATGAAATCCCATACCTTTTATAGGCTGTAGTAGTTGTTGAAGATATTGATACTTTGGTTGATACAATGACTTTGAATATAAATAAATATTCTTGAACTTTACTCCATTGGGACTTTCGATTAAGCCTATCATAACATTGGTTTTCCCACAGTTTGATGGACCCACTATCAAAGCTCTTATGGTGTTTGGTAAGAGTAAACTATGTCTCGGTGACGATAGACTATTAGATGAAAAATCTCTGTTGCGAACAACAAGATCGTTTTGCTGTTTTATAAAACGCATCTCAATAATGAGTGTTGACATGTGTACTAAAAACCTGTGCTTTTATTGATTTGTTTTAGTCTTTGAAAATATGTTCAACAGACTTGATCACCGCACTCGAAATGGTAGTCTTTTATAAAAAGCACTTTAGTCACAATCGAAACACAGTTGGAAGAGGACTAATAAATAACATTATTAATTCCCTACCAGTTGAACTTCACTTACCAGGCTATCAATTTTGTGGACCCGGCACTAAACTTAAAGAGCGTTTGTTGAGAGGGGAAAAGGGAGTAAATCCATTAGACGCTGCCTGCAGAGAACATGATATTGCTTATTCACAAACAAAAGATATAAATAAACGACACGTAGCAGATCAAATATTAAGCGATAAAGCGTGGGCAAGAGTAAATTCCAAGGACAGTAGTTTCGCTGAACGTGCAAACGCTTGGTTCGTCACAAACGCCATGAAGGCAAAAGTAAAATTCGGCATGGGCCACAAAACTAAGGGGAAGAAAAAATGTAATGCCGCGAATAAACTTTTTAATATGGCCGTGCAAAATGCGAAAAAGGTTTTATTACAAGAAAAACCCACTGATATTGACAGTGCAATACAAATTGCTAGAAAAGTCATATCTAAATCATTGAAAAGAAAAAAATCAACGATTCAAATACCACGTATAATACCGCTACCTAAAATTGGAGGTTTCCTGCCTCTAGTTCCAATACTAACAGCCCTCGGAGCAATTGGAGGTCTAGCATCTGGTGGATCGGCTATCGCTAAGGCTATACATGAAGCCAAGTCTGCTCGAAAACAATTCGAAGAAGCAAATCGTCACAATAAAACTATGGAGGCCATAGCAATGGGAAAAGGCCTATATCTGAAACCATACCGGAAGGGCTACGGTTTATTTTATTATTCGCAGCCAAAAAACTAATGAGAAGGCTACCCAGACGACCACTTACAGATAGCGATTTGGTTAGATATACAAAACATGTGCCACACTTTAGAGGGGTTTTTATGCGCGATACGTTACCGAAAAAACCCCATCAAATAGAGTGTGGTATTGTTAATCTGGATTCTTCTTTCGGCACTGGAACACACTGGGTAGCATATAGAAAAGATAAGAACCATAAGGAGTATTTCGATAGCTTTGGAAACCTTCAACCACCGCAAGAAATTGTGAATTATCTTGGAAACAACATAGAATACAACTATCAGCAACACCAAAATTATAATTCTTTTAACTGCGGTCACTTGTGTCTGAAATTTCTCTTGAAATAAAAATTTTTTTTTTAATTACAAATTCATATATTTTTATTTTCGATCTTATAATGACCCCAAGCTAAAGTACTTGTATTATTTTCACATATATATCTTTTAGTATCTTCAAAGTTTAATGTTTTCTTGCATAAATTTTGTGTATAAATTATATGAAGTTTATTCCTAAAAGTAGTCATATTCCTATAAATAGAGATTTTATCAAACAAACAAGTCTTATAGTTTTCTATAGTAAGTCTCTTTGTAACAGACTTCTTGATACCTTTTGCTTTCTGAACGGAAATACCATCATCAATTGTAAAAGAGTACATTTTAGCACGTAAGCCAACAAATTGTGCCATTTTCCTTCCACTATTCTCATCCTTAAACATACCCAATTTTTTTGCATTTACCAGCGGAAAGTTGTGCACATTCAAGGGATTATAGTCGGAAGTATCAAAGTATGTGTGTATGTCATTATAGATATCTGCGTAAAAGTCTTCGGTATTGATAGTATAAATGAATGAATCTGTGTCCATGTAATTGAGAAGCAACCTGTTACTAAATTTGACTTTCATATATTCATAATGGAACTCGTACATGAGTAATTTCGAAAGTTCCAAGACTACGAATCCCAAATAAAGTGGTTTATTATAGACAACTTTTACCCTATGCAATTGAATAGCAACCATATTTTCAGAAAATATCGATCTACTGTGGAAATTTGGTTTTGCCATTAGAGCCCGTATACCTTTCCTTTTACCGATATTCTCCCAATGTGTAGCAATTTTAACATCAGTTCTTTTATCAATGTTTTCCATTGTCTTGCCATAGATACTATTATTCATTAATTTGAAAAAATTCTTTTCAAAGGCATTTCTAGCTTTCTTACGGTAATGAGTATTCAATTCAATATACTTTTGAAGCCAATTCGATTGTTTGAATTGAATGACTCTGTGGACATTTGTCATTACTAAACCATGTTTCAGTGCTTGCTTCAGGTTTTCTATATGAATAACATATTTCCGTTTAGGATAAAAACTGCTTACCAACTTTTTAGATTTGGTTCCCGGAGTGCAAATATTTTCCGGGCAAAATGGTAAGTCATTGTGAATATCATGTAATGTTTCGGGATAATCCAAGTCTACCTCCAAGACGATACCGATATCTGGATTTTTGAATGACATTATATAACTTTTGGTAAAGTGATCTGTGCTTGTCACCCACTGAAAACCACCATAGGGAAGAGTTTGGTTCATAGCCCAACCATAGAGATTATTAACATCCAAGTACATCAAATATGATGAAGGTAGGTTTGGTTGATATGTAGTCATAAATTTGTTGTTTGCTTCCGAATATCTATGACAGCATTGAGTTAAACCACCCCTAACACCGTTTTGGAAAAATTTATACATTTCGAATTCGGTTAATAATTCCAATTCAATGTCTGTAACTTTGAGCATTGCATCCCAAGACAAACCGGGTGCCGTATAATAATAGCACGGATCCAATTTATAGATTTCCTGGCATATTTTTCGAAAATTCTCAAAGATATCGGCAAGCAAAACAACATCACTTTGTAAATAAATTTGCAGATATTCCCTCATGTTTTGACAATTGAAATGTGACCAAATTTTATGAGCAACTTCATATGACTCATCGGAACATTCCTCGTCAGTTAGTTTGTTGAAGAATGCACTCTTTTCTGGTAAACATTTCTCTTCTAAGCGCTCCCACGAATTTAGATAATCATAGGGAAACACACCTTTTCTTTTAATCAAGTCGAATTGCTGTCCACAATTGAAATATAATGTTGTGAATTTAAAATCATCGTTACCTAAATTCTGCGCTAGTGAGTCAATACTTTCGCTGAGAAAGCGACATGAATCAAGAAATCTCATTTCAAAATAGGTCTCCGAGTTTTCATCTACAAGCATCTTTTTAGATATTGAGATATATTTCTCCTTATTCAAAGCCAATACCTTGATTTCTCCCTCCAATTCATTCAATGAAGAGAAAAATAAATGACTATCATAACCTGTGAGATTGTGTAAGAAAATCGGCATGAATTTTGGAAGACTTGTTCGTAAATTACAGCTATTATGACTAGGTCCTCTATATTCCCCCGTAACATGACAATGGTCTCTTACTCTATACTCGAATTCTATAAACTTTTTCCCACAAAATATACAGCACTCTTCGTTCGTTTGACGCCATTCTTGTTGCGGTGTGAGATCTTTCATCGGCACTGCATGTTTGTAGTAATCAGCATACAGTAGTTGAATATCTTCACTTAGATTGTTGATGAATTTACTCGTACAGTCGGGTCCTATAAAACATCATTTGAAAAAAAAGAACAACAAAATAGCAAAAATTAATATACCTGTAAACGTCCTCATTGAATTCTTGCTGCTATCAAAGAAACAATTGATGTAGTAGGCAAATGCACAAGGAACATGCTGTTGAGTTGTTGTTGTTGATGATATAGATGGATCGGGAAGACAAGTACTAACAGGTAATAGTATACTCTCAAAGTCTGCATATATTACGAAAGGTACACTGACAGATCTCTCGACATTTGAAAACTTTACAATGTTTTCCCCTTCCTTTGGCATATGCGTAACAACACCAGCGCATTCTGTCTTATGGTTCTGCAAACTTTCCTCATTGTAATAGTGCTGCAAACAACTATTACAAAAGTATAGCTTTTTCTCTTTCACATTGAGGATCCTGTCGCGTAGAAGACGACTTAAACATTTTATCCACACATAATGAGTCACTTCGTTATCATCGCAATATAACAAATTAATGTGAAGGGGTTTCTCATTTTTAGTCAGATAGTATGGGCCCTCAATACATTGTTTGCTCGTTTCATCATCATTCGAGTATCCGAAAACATTAACACTTATCTCATTTTGCGCCTCAAACTTGGGTATCTGATCAATTGCCAAAGGAAAAACGAGGTCTTTAAAATTTAGAACCATATCAGCAGTGGAAATACAGTCACTCGTTATATCGGATATGTTATAGGCAAATGAGGAATTGGGTTTCGACACGTTTGGGTTCACAGCTGAAATTATTGCCCATTTGAAACAGTATACATCATTGTTTTTAACATTGATCACAGCCTTTTTGTTATTAATGAAAGCTGGTAATTTGATGTGCGCTGATCCCTGCAAACACTGATATTTATTGACATTCAATTCAATGGCTTTTATCCTAATTAGAGTCCATCCACTGTCTCGCTCCTGAAATTCTTCCAGCTTCTTCATTATATTATCCTCCATTTCTTTTATTATTTCTTCAATGTTATCGTATAAAAGAACGGGTTGCATACGTGTGGCCATTGACTTTACATCAAAGTCCATATCATCCTCATTACCAATCTTCACAAATTCCGCAAATAATTCCAAATTGAATTTAATTGAATTATTTTTCATGACTATTTCTTGCAATAGATTTTTGACAATTGCCCTCTTTCTTGCAAAAAATGAATTCACATCTAATTCGTCCTCTTTTTCATTCATCACGGAATACGACACAATTCGTTCTTTGAATGATGTCATTATTTTATGCACGTTATCGGCGTAAGACACTTTAACTTTCGATTTATGTGCATTGCTTCGCTGATGCTGCTTCCATGTTTTCCTATTCACACTAATGTTACACACATTGCACACAATATTCGATGATGCTGGTGCTGATGTCGATGGTGATCCTGATGTTGATGTAGGTAGTGACGTCACTGGTAAAATGACTTCATTTTTCCCCTTGTCCTCATCCAAAACTATACACTTTAACAAATGCTCCTTCAATTTATATTTTCTCGTAAATGATTTACCACACACCAAACAATGATTTAAGATCTTGTTATGTATAGTATCCATATGACGCTTCAAAACACCTTTAAGCGAAAACGTTTTATCACAAATATTACACTTCATTTCTTTATTTTTATTTGGTGTGCAACGAACTTCTTTACTACTGAGAAAAAATTCAACTGCTTCTTGAACTGAAATCAAATCAACATATAACCTCTACAATGGCATACAATTTTCAAACCACAGTGCAAACTCCTTGTCTACTATGGTCTCTCTCTTCTTATCCTTGCATTCAAAAACAACTAAACCGCAATTGGTTTCCAATTCATTTTTAACAAATAACGAAACCATAATAACAATAATTCTATTTATAGAATAAATGTATACACAACAACGCACATAATTTGTCGCATAAAACGTTGACCTCCATTTACTAAATCCCAAAATAACTCCCATATGAAACGTTATCTTTCAAAAAATTCATTACCAATGCCATGATAAAAAAATAAAACATAAACAACTTAACCGCAATTGGAACACTCACGTGCCAATCACACTCTAAAACCGCAATTGGAACATCAAAACCACAACATTTTAACCACAATTGGGTGACTCACCGCAGGGTGGCAAATTTTGCCACTCTAGTGGTCCCAGAACCTACCTATCCTATCTACTTTTTATTAATCTTTTCTGCGTGTCTACAAAATAGTGACTGTGACTGATGGACGACTTTTGGATATGACCCCCCTCCCCCTTTGAGCGGAGGGTTAAATAAAAACATGATAACCAATGAAACGAGAGTCGTCAAACTTGAGACGGTGAATGCTGCAGAATGATGAAGAAGTAAACTTTATTTTATGGGTTCGGATATAGTTTTTCAAAATGACCCCTTTTTGAGGGGGAATTCTCTTAAGACCTTTACTTTCCCTTCACTATAACTAACCTTCCCCAGCGATGAACTATTTAATGTGATCACTGAGAACTAAGAAAAGAAAATAATTACACACCTAGATATGCTTGGTTTGGATATTTTCCAAGTACCCCTTTTTAGGGGGGGCAATCACTTAAATCTTTTATTTTGTTTTGTAGAATTAACTTGGAACTTTGTAATAGTGCAAGTACTCTATATGATATCAATAACATAACAATGCATAAAACATAGCATTTCCCGAAATAGAGACCCCAAGGCATGAATGATGGAGACCCTCTCAGTTTCGTGATGGGGGCACTACGTTTGTTTTTGATCGGGTATTCTTGTAGCTCAGTATAGTCTTATACTTTCGGCAAACAATTGCAACAAATGGGACACTTAAATAGACAGTTTTAAGTTGTTATTTTTATTTTTTCGGGGGATCAACCAGGTACAGGAAAATCTACAGCTCAATTGTGGGCCAACACCATTGCCACTGAAGCACTGCGTCCTATTTTTTCTTTTGTGTGTACAATTTCGGGTCGCTGTGCCCCTTCTCGAGTATAAAGTACTGAATGCTTTGGCTTCGCCCCTTTAAGGGGGGTCATTTCGAAAAATCATGAAACGAGCCTGTTTATCTTCTGTTATATGCTTCGCTTGCAGTGTTTTGGACTCCGCCAATGGAGTGCCATACCCCTGCCCCCTAGACATTCCTCTTACCCACGATGACTGGCAATAAGTTTCCGAATTCAAAGTTCAGCTGACAAATGCAAACAGTTTTAGTTGCATTTTTCATTTAAAATAGGAAAAATAAATATTTAACCACCTGTCACCAAATTGGTCGCTGCACTCGACGGTGCCATCATCACCTATGCATGCATGCATGCAGCTGCAACCAACAATCGCCTACCTTATTACCCACACACAGTTCAATGTCTAAATTAATATCGTAATATCGTAAAATTGGTTATTTTGTATTTTTTTTTTGCTCTTTTCCTATTTCGATTTATTTATTCTTCCGCTTTGCCAATTGTTATTTGGTCATTAATTTCAACATCATCCTCTACATAGATTTAAAATCGTATACCCGCCCCCTACTCGTCGTACTAATGCGATGTGGCGTTGATTTTTCTTTCTCCTGTTCGGGTGTTGGTAATCACCGATAAATTAACATTCACAAACGAAATAAACTATAAACCTGAAGGTATATACAAAAAGGACGAAAAAAAAGGAAATCACAAAAACACGCGATTGGAAATAGTTTACATATTTAAATTTTAATTGCTATTTACAAATTCGTAATGCGAATTTGTTTTGTCAAGGGATGCGGGTGTCAGAATGTGGTGGTGGTCGGTCAGCAAGCTATATCCTTCTCGTTTATTGTTTTTTTTGTTCCACACAAACTTTTTGTGAACCTACTTTTATCTATTTTTTTTTGTATGGCTCTCTGTTTGAACATTTAAATCCATTGTGAGATTAATTATTTTTAGCATTACAAATTCCATAATTGACATATATCACAAAAGATTATAACGAAATTAAGGACGAAGAGTATGGGCCGGCGGATATGCGGGAAAAAACACTGTTTGGCATGAAATTGAATATAGAAATTCCCTTTGTTTTGTCAAATGAGGTTAGCGCGTTCGTAAATGCTTTTGGACATGAGTGCTGCCATGGCAGTTCAGCAGCCAGTCCAGTCTGTTGACAGTGCGTGGATTAATTTGAAAAATTCATATAATTACACGGATATCAGATGGGTAAATAATGTTGGGTGTGGCAAAGAGATGCGTTCGCAGTTGGGAGACAACAACGAATTTTATGCAAAGGTTTAATTTCATTACAGATTTTATTTTTTCAAAGGGGTCAGGACATAAGATGCAAGGGGGAAGATTTCGAATAGCGCAAAAACTCATCATGAAACGCAATAACAAAACCTCCCAAAAACAAATTTAAAAAGGCTAAAAAAACACTCTAAAAGAGACCTGAATGCGGTCCAAGAAAATATACCTAAAAACGCCTACAAAATAGTTCAAAAATGTTCCGGGGGAAATGCTAAAAGGGCGCTTTTATAACGATCAAAGAAACCCTGAGAAAGCATCCGAAAATTAACCTAAATTAAACTTCGGCAAAAGCGCCCCCAAAACTCAAAAATAAAAAAATTGAACTAGTTTTTAAAACGTCCATAAGTTTCTACAGAAAATAAAACATTCCAAGAAAGGGTACGAAAATCATCCTAGATGAGGCCTGAAAAGCGCAATAAAAATTGCTTTGCGTAAGGTAAAAAAAAAAAAACATAAGTTGATTGTCCTAGAAGTTACTCAAAAAAAGGTCCAAAAATTGTTCCAAAACACAGAAAAAAAAACCACATAGCAAAAAAAACAAACGAATACAGAAAAAGCTAGAAATTCGGTACAAAAAGTGACCTGAAAAACACTTTTAAACAGAGTTAAAAAACCGCAAATGAAAACGACTAAAAAATTCTTCGTAAAACTCCAGCAAAATGTGATTTAAAGTTTTCTAAAGAACGTTCGGCAAAATGAGGTTTAAGAAAACCCAGTGGAAAAGTTTCGAAAAAGAGCTCCAAGGAAACGCATCAAAATTGGTCCCAGAAAAGGCCCGGGAAACGAAAGAAAAATCGCCTTGATATTAAACCTAAAAAACACACTTGTAGTGGTGCAAAAAGTGAGCAGAAAACGCTCCGAAAATGTCCGGAAAATGTTCTAAAAGAGCCCTAAAAATGAAATAAGAACTTGCCAAACCTTTGGAAAACGTTCTCGGAAAGGTTCAAAAAAGAGCTTTAAAAAACGAAAAACGAAAATACTTCAGAAACAAAAAGCTTCCCATAAAAGCCGCAAAACTTAGGTTCAACAGACCTAGCATCTCGCAGCCAATTTTTTGTGTATTGTTGTCCAGATTAGGCTCAGAAATAATGGTAGGTCAATGGGAGTGACTTACAATTCCATGTCGTATCCAAAGCTTCTGGATAACTACATTCTCGGACGACTATCAGCAGTTCAACCTAATTTGTGTTGTTTTCGTTGGCTTTAACTTGAAAGTTGGAACTGCTCACTTAACCATTGAGCCGCTATTATTCTTTGAGCTATACTTGCAGAGACGTAATTCAGAAGCTTCCTAACGCCAACTCCATTCTCTGACATGAGTCTGAAAGGTGGTCCACATAAAACAACACAAATTCATCGAGTTTTCTAACCGACATTTTCCCTTTCATAATACTCGTATATTTGGGCGCTGCCTCATCGGCTCCATATTTAATTTACTCACAAAAACTGGGTACCAACGGACAAGCTAGATCTAAATCAAAACAACAACTTTTTGTCCACCGAAACAGACTTTCACTTAAATCCTTTTATCTCCTAACTCTGAAATAAAACACACTGGTGGTGATGTTATTGAATATTTTGTTCTACAACATTTCCCTAGCGCTTTAAATCACCAGCACCACCAACCGTACCCCCTTTCTTGCCGCACCTATGTCCAGGCTCAATTGTGACGATTTTATGGTCACTTATTTCGATGATTGCTAACGACCATTGTTTGACTATGCAATTAGTTTAAATCCATTTCATGTGATAGAAAAAAAAACAGATTAAATGTGTTTGACGACGATTGCCCCGTGTATATGAATGGTAGGGGAGTCTGTCTGATTTCCTGCATAGTCCCGCATCTATGATCAGAAAGCCATCAGGACTATGCACACACAACTGGCATCCGGTGAAAAAAGAACCGAAAATAACTGCAAAAATAGAAACAGTCAAATTGATATGCAAATTTCGACTCGCATCTAATTTATTTGTTAAACATTTTAAATTGATTAATTATTACTGCGTGTGTGTGTGTTTGATGTCGGGGGGGTGCCATACATGTGTGGGTTTGATTTATCCTCGCGTAAGCCCGATGATAATGATGACAATATTGGTTAGAGAGCGGAATGAAAAATAGTTATTCTATTTATTTTTGCGCTTTGTTGCAACCTGGTGCTGGATTTAATTTGATGTTTAAATAAAATAGATTTTTAATTAAAAAAAAAAAGAAAGGATACATGACAAAGCTGCATAAATGTCGGAGAATTGTGATTTGCAGTATTTAATATTGCTTTTAATTGCTTTGAAGCGGTTTTCGGGTCTATTAGCGTTCGGAGAATGGTAACAGCTTGCGGCCGCAACCAAACTTTCAGTCTTTGATGGATTCCACTGGCGAATATTTCCCTACAAAATTAAGTTCAGCCCCTCCAAAAAAAATTCTGCGTACCCTACTTTCAACTGGGTAAAAATAAATTTTCCAATTCAGTCGCCTTTGATGACAAGTTGAGCGAATGCACGCTGAAGTTCCAACGGGTCTTACATTCCGAGCAGCGTTGTTCCGAAGAAATTTTGGAGTTGAGCCATTCCTCACACGTTTGAGCCACATTAGTTAAATAAAACTGAAAAGGGGGGTTTTCTGTAATTTCTTAAAAAAAACAAATGCAAACTTTATGGGTGCGTTCACTTTGTGAATGTTTTAACCGGCTATTTGTTTCGTGACGGAGTTCAGTCGAGTAAATTCTATTTCCCTAACTATGTGCTTTTTTCTTTGAAATTTGTTTTTTAAGAAAATGAATTATAAGTTTCAAACGGCTTTCCAACCGGACATTATTTCAAGATGAAAGGTACTAGCAACTAGCCTGTTCAAGATTTTCGTATACAAAATTTTCTCGAAAATCTTAAAAAAAAACCCAACACCCAACTTACCCTATGATGACAGACTATCCAAATCCCGCGTTACACAAATCCCTATCGCACATAGATACAACTCATCCGCGTATAAATATTTTAAATGAAAAATAAATAAAATACCCACAGTTGACATTTATTAATTAAAAATAGAAAATTTATTTAAATTTTAGTCAAATTGTCATCAAAGTTACCGCAGGGTGCGTATACCTATTGATTCCTACTGATATTTGTGCGCATTTCAGCGCTGGTTGAGTGTGAGTATTTTTTTTTTTTTTTGTTGTTTTATTTCGTCCTGGCTGTGCAGATAGGTGCGCCGTGCATATAGATTATAACGTTTGAGGCGACACAATGTCAGGATATTTGTGCGCGTCTCTGCGCTGACAGCATGGGATGCGTGCAGCCGAAACTGAATCTGACAACAAAGCAAATTATATAAATTTTTGTTTTGTTGATTTACGAGCTTTGTGTGAGAGTGCGTAACATAAGTATGGGGATGGTATTTTTGTGTTGGCGGATGTTTGTTTGTTTGAATTCTCTTTATTTTTTGTTTCGCGAGCAGAGATAGACAATATGTAAATTCCCGGATAATCCTGTAATCAAATAAAGTTTTCTATTTGTATTATTTTAGTTGCTGTCGTGATGTTGACCTCTGGTATTGGGGGTGGATATAAATTGTATAAATTGATGCATGTGCGGATGGATGGATGATGAGATTGAAGCGGGTAATTTTGATTCATTTTTAAGCGAATTTCGAATTTTTCAAAATCCCCAAATGGCACCCCATCGACAACAGGACAGCACAAGTTATTTCCACACAACTTTCCGCACAATCAAAATCCAAATTTTACGCAGAAAATTCGAAAGAAAAATACTTCTTTAAATTCTTCTTAAATAAATCAATTCGCCGCACAACGGAGAAAATTCCTCAAAACGCTGGAAAGAGTCCGTCGTGTTTTTAATTATTAAATTATTTATGCGTTCACAAGTGGGTCGCAATATTTAGCCACACAATCACATAATCTGAGTCAATGTGTGTGTGGCAAGTTGATTGCCAGCATTCGATCATTAGGCTCTGATATAGAACGGAGGTGGATTTATTGCCGGCACATTGTTTGAGTGGATTTCACAAAGCTAAAGCGAGGGAGTGTGAACACCCACTCGGACACTGCTCTGATGATTTGCTTGATTTTATTTTTATTGTCATTGCATTAAATTATAATCAAAGTTCATTTGGGGAAAATGTTATGCAGCGAGTGAGGGAATGTTTTCTTGTTTTTTTGTATTTTTTTTATTTTTTTTTTAATGGCATGATTGATGACTGAAACTAATTTGATTGGGTAAGGTGGGTGTCGTGTTTAAAAGAAAGAAGCAACCTTACGTATGTGTCTGTAGTTTTTCTAAGTCTTTTTCTGTCATAGGTATTTTATGATTAGTCCATTTTGAGCTAAGTTATTGTTTGAGAGCTTGTGCCGAATTTTTTCTTTGGCTTTATTTCGATTTGGAATGTGAAAATAAAAAACCCTATTTTGTCTTGACGTTTATTGCGATTTAACCGATTTTTTCGTATTGGCAACTGGAAAATCCCCACACAGTAGTCTGAAATAATGCATGTCCAGCTAGGTAACAGATGCAATCGAAAATTATGTTCGCTGTTCCTTAAGGAGAACCAACATTCTGGTGCAGTATTTCTGACTGGATTTTGTCAACCCAGCTAATGGTGGTTTGCACACCTTTAAATGTCCAAACTAAAGGCCCACTGCAGTCTACGGCTTCCCGAAATTGAACCGCGAATACTCGCATATCAGATAAGTCAAACAAAATCAATAATTGCGACTGACTTTTGAAGCAGCTTTCCGAACGTGTATACTGTGCAATTCGATAAGCTGTCTTCGTATATAACTTTGTAACTTCCACTGTAAGCTTAGATCGAAATTGGGACTGAATAAGGGTCCACTGCAGACGCAAGCTCTCTTGAAAATTTACCTCAATCGTAAACCACAGACCACCAAGTCAAATAAAATCAAACTGACTCCCATTCGATGCAGATTTCGGTGCGCATATAGTTCGTAAATTGGTCAAGCCTTTCGGTGGTCATTTGTACAACAACCCAATGTCAGCTGTCGGAGTGGGTTAATACCTTCGAGTGGAATAAACGCTCGCGTCAATCAAGTCAGAAAAAATCAACATTTCTGACTTCTATAAGATGTGAACTTTGGCTAATAGACACTGTGAAACTGCAGAGACCTTAGGTCGCGTTTCTGAGCAAGAAAAAGCCACCGAATTCGACCGTGAAAACGCATAAGAGAAGTTGAATTAGTTCCCCGCATTAAGGAAAATACAAGGCTACGTCACCAGAGACAAGAGCCACGAGCATACATCCGCATGACGATGCAAGATGTTGAATATTCCGCCACAAGTGACCTCTAAGAAATAGCTTCGCCACAATATATCATCGCATAAATTTCGGCGTAGACAAGCTGTCAAATTTTACAAGAAAAATAAGGAACACATGCAAATGCTGTCCACCACATCTTTCGTGTGGATTTTTATAGTCTTTGGGTCTATTTGGTCTTTTATTTCAGTCTGCACCGTCATCAGACAGTTTCCTCTTCATCACGCGATAATCCATCAAATCGTTCATGCAGACAATTCCTCGGCAGTCGTGCTGAAAATATTCTCCTCGGCGATTGTCAATGAGCATCTACATCAGTTCTCTTCATTTGTCAAATAATACTCGAACGACAAGTTGTTGGCTTCCTTCCCTTCAATCACAGCGCGCCGGATGTCATGTGCCCATCGTCATCATCATCGTCGTCGTCGTCACACTCCTCCTTGTTCTGACAGTGACGCGTTTTTCAGATTCATCATCAGTTTTTTAAGGTCTGATTGACAGTTTCAAACCGTTTAGCAGTCGTTTCCGTCTGGCTGTCGAAACTCCATCGTTTGCACACAATTTTTGTCATTCGCATTTTGACGAACAACGACCGAACGATGACGACGACTATACGATGACTACGACGACAACGACGACGACAACGACGACACCGATGATGATGTCAATAGATGGCCTGTGTATAGGTATCTATGATAGTTCATCGATGTTAGTGCGGTGCGGTGTGATGTCGTCGATCCTACAGGTAAATCACAGGCGACTGCGGGAGAGGGATTTTTTTTTCCTTTATCGTTTGATTGACGGACTCTTTTTTTTACAGCTGAGGGTGGCTGGTTAAAGCCCGCTGGCCCTGGCGGCGGCACCACTGTATAGATTTGATGGATTAATTATCGATCAATTTTGCAGCAGTAGCAGATGATAGATGGACAGATAGATAGATACGTATGGATACATCGATGATGAATGATTGAGCTTTGGCCGTTTGTTGCTGGCTGAAGTTTGACGTTCCAGCGTCAGAGCGACGATGGCGACAACGGACACGCACACAGCCATGGGCCATGCATGTGCGTTGTTTGTTCCGGGGCCAATCTGTGTACTCCTCTCTCCTTGGTCGTCGTCCATAGATAGTGTGTAAATGTGCGGTAGTCAATCAAAATTCAAAGATAAGCGGGTGACAGTGGTGCTTGGGAACAAAAAAAAAAAAAATATTTGTTTGATGATGGTATGCGGTGGTGTTGCTGTTGAGATGAGTGAGAGTGAACAGTGAACAGTGAATGAATGTAATTGAATCACCGTTTGGGCGGACGGGGGCTTTTGGTAACGTTATCAAGATTGGTTGGCCCATTCGGACTAAATGAATCAAATGGCTTGTGAAATTTGCTGTGAAATTGATTGATTTTCGAGACGGCTGCTATACAGATACCATAGCCAGGTGGTTATGGTGGTTCGGGTCGGAGTGATTTGTCTACTTTTTTACTTGTTGCCACCGTACTTTGATTGACTGGGTATTTGCATATGAAGTGAGCCGATTATGGCTGGTGGCGGGACAAAGACGGATGTGGTAATTGGGTGAGAGCTCCTGCTTTTTCACCAAAGAGTGGGGTGTAGTTTTTGGTTTAGTGTTTGCCCTTTGATCTTTGTTGGACTTTTGAGGGTGGTATATATCTTTTTCGGAACTTACACGGTTGCTTAAGCTTTATACCCTGTCATAGTTCTATCTCCATCATGCATTTCTCTCGGAACCTTTAGAAAATCTACAAGTTGGGTGCTAACTGAGGAACTTGTATTATCTCGGATCAATTTCCTACATTAAGTTGTGACTTGTGACGTGTCTACACAGAGTGAGGCTCTTGTGGCCGAATCGACAGTACAAAACTACGCCATACACTCGTTTTCTCCTCCGTCTATGCCGCCTGATACCTACGTACAAGGAAAACGTGAGAGAAATATAAAATCAGCTGTCATAGATTTATTTCATTCTTGAGTGATAAGCAACAACAGAAACAGTTTTAACCACAGTGTACAGTCGGGTGCTAGCGAGTCTGCCATGGAACTGTGGCCCGAAAGCACTGGTAGATTAGATTAGATTATGAAGGGGGAGAGCCTTCAAAGGGCTCTGGCAGTGCGGTTTCTTAAAGGAGCCTATTGTGCCTTCCCTGGTAGGTTCCTAGAGCCATCTTTTCAAAGACAGTGGTCTTCTCTGGGTGTATGTCAGCAAGGGTGCTGAATTGACGATTTTATCACCAAGGGTGTTTTTGCTTAGACGACGTAGAGCCGGACATTCCGTGAGTTTGTGAAGAGAGGTTTCGTCGCTCTCAAGACAGAGTCTGCATGTAGGATCCGGTGAGACGCCAATGCGGTGGAGATGTTTTTTCACGAGACCGTTGCCGCAGATTATATTTGTTAGGTTTCTCAGGTTATTTTTGTCCGATTAATCAGCAGGAAGAGTGATTTTTGGGAGGAGAATTTGGGGAAAAATTTGTCTGGTGCTCTCTTATTCTGGGAATATTTTCGATTGTACTACGGATTGTACTCTCAAGCTAAGTTTTGAAGTGATACCTGACAATTTGTCGTCGACTGTTGCCAGTTTGGGGGTTTTCCCCCCAAATTTAGGGGGACTTTCGGTCGACTGGGGAAAATCTTTTTTTTTTGTTTAACTCTATTTTATTTCTATTTCGTTATAACATACTTTTTGGCAACCTTAAAGTTATTTTAAAGGGCAGTTAAATAATAAATCGATTGCAGGATGCTTTCAAAATGCAACATGCGTTTGACACTGAGTTGTATTTATTTGGTTCACACTTTTGCTTACAGAAAACCAAACTTACATGCTCGAATTTCAGTTAAGACATTTCTTCTTTGAAGTCGTACAAAAACAAGTTAAAAATATAATAACGAAAAGTTGGGGGTTTTTTTTGAAAAAAGTAGCCGAATCAGAGTTATCGGGGGGGAAATATTTTGACCGTCTGGCAACGCTGCTTCTACCACTTGCTTGACTAACAGTATGACTTGAAGTTTGACGCCGTTGCTATATGAAGCATGGTCAATTTGTGGTTAAAGGTAGATAGATTTAGTAGAAGACTCAAACGATGTTTGTAAAGGGGAAGAATTAAATGTAAAGCCTTGTTGAAGGCACAGTCTTTGCCCTTGTATACACTTCGGGGGCTCTTGCACATATTTTGCAGCTCCAAATTGTCATATAATAATCGTTATAAGTTCGGACCTACCTTCGTCGTACCTCGTTGTGTCAGCCACCTCTCATCTGTCTGAAAAGTACACCACACACAACCCCATCCGTCTCCATTCAAATTGCTGGGTACATTTTTATTGCAACAATCCGGTGACAGTACCCAGCGCACATATCTACTTAGTTGCTTCAATCTTCAAATGCTATCCGCGGCTGTGTTCGAGTTGCAACAATTTTGTCAGACGTTTGGGTTTTGCATTTTTATTTTGGTTTTTCTTTCAATTAATCTGAACATTTGTGCCGAGAAAAAAATCCCTCATTTGACGGTCTTTGAGGGAAGTCAGACTACGCAAGCCCAACTCACCGGAGAGTGAGAGAAAGATCGTGCGATGATGACGGCAAATTTATTGGCATATCTAAGCAATTGAGCCGCGCATTCGGCACTTAAATGAAATTGACAATTTCCATGTCGCTCTGTGTCGGTGTCGGTCGTGGAGCTGTGCGCGCAGTCGCAATCAATGCAATCCATGACGCTGTCCATCATGAACACACCTAGTCACGATTTGAATGTCGTCGTCGTCTTAGAAAAAAAAAAAAAAAATCCATGTTTGCCGTACTGAACTTGTTACGTCGATGATGACGAGGAGGAGGATGATGGCGGTTGCCAAGACTGAGGCTACGACTACGACTATAACTATGATTACGTGCAAAGTGATTGAGTGAGCGAGGAGTTATTGTGTTCCGGGTTCGGTCGCGAGAGGTGAGACCTGGTGACAAGTGAAATGTGGGTCCCGACATAAATCGTCCACCCACCAAACTTCGTCCGCAAATCCCTTCATCATTCATCAACCATCCGTTGGCAAAAACAATCCACTTTATCTTGCCCCAGCACTATACCAATGATTGACACTCAAGCCCGTCCTCACAGTGGACTCTTTCAATTCCACTAAATCGATCCTTCATATTTCATCTGCTGCCAGTCATCATAGTTTTGTCATTCAATGGAGCTCTCCTTTTGTCTCTGCGCATTTTTATATTGTCCTTGGGAAATCATCGCATAAAACAGAAAATAATAAAACGAGGACCGCTCCCAACTGTTATCTGTCACTGTAAGCTTCGTTTTCATCATCCTGTCCATTTTCATCGAGAATGTCCCCGATGAGCGCCGCTCCCTGAGTTGACGACATAGATTGATTGAGGAACTAGCACACTATATATGCACTGAGATGAAGATGAATCTCCTCCTTCGTCTCCTCCGAAGACGAGATGCATCAATGACCTCATATCTGGACCATCAATAACATGTCACTTCATCAAATGGGGAATGCGCGCATATATCCTTGGAGCCTTTAACCCGCATCCAGCATGAGTGGACGTTAATAATCAGAAGATTTATGACTGCATCCGTTTAGTCTTTCGCGCGAGTGGCAGTCTTTGTCTCGTAAAGATGTCAATTTGGACAGTTTTGATGTTGATCCGAGTGACTTGAACCGACCTCGGCGAGGAGCTTCGTTAAATGCTCGTTAAATCAATCAGGTGGCTGCCACGCATAAGAAAAATATTTGCTCAGCTCTGGCAACAAGGTGAGCAACCACTTTGTCTGAGGCTGACATTTGTTGGGCAGTAAAATCGGATCCGGCATACATTACAGTGGGTGCTGCAAGTTGTGGCGCAATATTTATGGCCTCATATGCACACTGATGGTTGTATTTTGCAAATCAGCGGTGATTTCTGGATTTGAGGCTTTTGAAGCCTTGTAGGTATTTATAACATCCAGTTGGGCCTAAATTTTGATGTCTACTGAACACTGGATAGGGTCACCCATCGCAGAGTAGGGTTTGAGGAGCCCTAGATACAGTACGGCTATTGCATGAGTTTTTAAAACTCTAGCGGAAGTTGTCCCGAGGCTTCCTTAAAAATGTCACAAGCTTACTTACTAAATTAGACGGTGTCAGCAATATTACGGTCAAATATTCACCGGTACTAAGATTCAACGTGGTCTTTCGTTTCCCTGAGCCTTAAAACACACCGTTCACCAAATGAAAAGATTCCTCTACTGTTTTTAGGCGGCGCGAGTAAGCCAAGCTAACTTACAATCGCCCAGTTAGCCGCATAAACCAAGCTAGCCTGCAAGCCCGGTCTTCAGCCCAACTGCTTCTAGTTGGCGCGGTTCGGAATTGTAACGTAAAATTTCTGCAACCTTAATCGAGGTTTAAGTCTTCAACCATCTGGGCTATAGAAACGACGACTCTGCAAGCCGGAGCATTGAACTTCTTTAGCGTCTTAAACATTCATTACTCTCTTTTTGATAGGTCCACCGTTACTGTAAAGCTCGGTCGTTGATTAGGCAGTTCAAAACCCGTCAACGGGGGCCAATGAAGAACTTTTCCTCGAACCGCCCCTCAAAGTTTACTTGGGGCCGTCTTGTTAATAAAATTGGGAATCTGTTTGCCACAGTAAGTCCTCAATAAATCGGACATCGGTTGTAAGTTTGGTGTAACTGCATAGGGAACCAACCTCAGAACTTACCAAGAACGACTTCACTTTAGGGGCCTCTGCACTATTCGACTTCTCAGATGGTTTATGTCCAAACTATCTACGCCGAGCTTCTCGTCCATGATGGACTATTCTTCGAAAATTTCCCGCCCGATCCGACTTATGCAAAGACTCGCCAAGCTTCTCAGGCTTTCATGCAGGTTCTTTCTGTGGAGAGAGAGGTCATTTGGACCCGTCCTGATTTTGCCAAAAGTCTGGCAGCTGGGTAACAATTTTTGCATACCAAACCCAACAAAAACCACCTCCGAACCACTTCCGTCCACCAACTTTCATGCCACTCTGTACCCCATCCACTTTAAACTGTCCAGCGAGATGACGTTTACGGACAACAAACAAGACGAAGAGCTTAAAATCGTTTCGTGATTTTATATCTCTCATATAGATACCCTCCCTATACTCTCAGGTCATAAAATCAAGGATTTAAGTTCTTCAACTGACAGGCGCAGTCTCATCAATGTCCATCACAAATTGCTGCTGAGTCAGAAGTTTTGACTTTTTTTTTTGTTTTGTTTTTGTTATAAAAATTCAAAAGTTTCTCTCACCCCCCTCCCGCCACTAAAATGGAGATAAAAAACCACTCACTTGACTGTCAGTTGCAGGACGTCGACATGTGACACATTCTTGGAAGGAAGTAGTTATGTTCTGTGCCGCTGCTGCTGACGCCAATCACTGATGGGTATACGTATACATCTCGCAGATGGCAGAAAAGCTTCCAATTTGTACGTGAGCGCTTTTCTTATGAATTGTCAGACAGACCTACAGACAGACTGACGACTACGACTACGACTACGACGACGGTGCAGTTGACATTGACAATTTCAAATGCACTCTCTCACTCACACAAGCGTAGCAAATAAATACACCGAGCACTAGGGTATGTCGGAAAACTATTGAATGAAGGACTGACATGTCAGACAGACGGAGAGACTGAGACAGTGAATTTCAACTGACAGATGACATGAAGACAGTCGAAGGGTGGGTGTGAGGAGGTGAATCGTTGTTCGAAGGATATTTCATTTCGGGCCTGGCAATATATATATTGGACGGCTATACACTGTGGTTAGAATGCGGATACTTTGGAATTGCATATTTTTAAGAAAGACGGCGAAAGTGCATTTCCACTTCCAATGCCAGGACACGGACGGTGGTAGCTGGTGACTGGTATAAGTCGGTTTGAATGGTAAAGGTCATGCGGAGGGTTGTCATGTCATTATGTTGATGGCTGGAGGAGTAGAAATTGGCATTTAAAATGTCTTGTCACTTGTGTGATGGATGGAAACCTAAAGGGCATAGAGCTGGCCTCATGTTAAAGCGCACAAGTTGTCATATGGACGATCCTGTAGGAATAGGTTGTTTTTTTTTTTAATTTTTCAGCGATTAAGGACTCAGTATAAAGTGTTTTTGAAAGCCATCTAACTAGACTGAAACCTGCGTTTTTGTAGGAAACTTTTCACCCACCAACCTGTAAGAAGTTAGAACCGTTTCTTATCAGCTCTTCGGAGCATATATCTATACCGAACTTAAGGATAGAAAAACAGTCATTTAAATGGTGTCTTTAAAGAAATACCAACGAATTTGAACTCACCACTTTTCCATGTGGACTTCAAGGCGGCATCTGATGGCACTCATATAGGCAGAAGATCTATATTGTGACGGCCAGAGATGCGCCCCTGTGTCTTCTTCATTCGAGTGGTCCAATTTATGTTGACAAAATCTAATGAGTTGGCCCCAATGTTGTCATTCACGCAAACGACATTTTCCTCATAAGGTCGGATATTGTTGCGGCCTTTATTTTTATTGCATGAACCCAGAGATTTAACGATACCTTAAAGACGAAAGTCTTGGGGCCTTAGAACCATCTTGACGCTCCCAAGGTGTCGCCCTTGCGGAAGCTTTACCTTCAATGTTTTCAGTGTTCCGATCGATCTGTGGTACGTCGAATAGTTCTGCAGAAAACACGTGTCGCCAATACCCAAACGATCAATTTGCGGACGAAAAAACTCGGATCCCGGGTCCCCGTTAAAGGTCAGCACCCGCCATATCTCATATTTGAAAAAATAAAAAATAAAGCGGTGACATCGCTCAGACTTTCCTTGCTGCAAAGACGGTCCGCGCCTCGTCTCTGAAGATGGCCAGAATTTGGTCTCAGCTTGCAATTGATGCAGTCAGTTTAAGGCTCAAGTATTTCGCAAAACTTCACCAAGTTGAGGCCTTGAAGCGAAATTGAAACGTTTACGTTCTCGCGACCTCGAGATTCGTTGATGTCTGGGACAGATTCATAAGCCACCGAGCCATTTGTTCGATCTTCATTTGATGCACCCTTGAATCGTGTATCACTCTATGGTTAAATGGTGTATGTGACAGAAGAAGCTTTAATTGGTGTGTTCTGGCGGAAAGAAGCTGTAGATCGAGTTGGTACGTTCTGGCGCAGAATGGCTCTTCAGTATGGGCTGTTCTTTGCATATGTTCCAGTTATTCTTCGAGGCCTTCCAAGCACCAACAAAAGAATGGGTTTGAGTACGGGAACACCCACCTCATCCATTGACACAAAGCACCCTTACCGAGCACCTCTTTAACTCGACAGACGCCTTCACAACAGTCTTGTATGTCCTTATCGAAGTTTTTAAGCCTTTCAAAATGACATGTAGCTGCCAAACTTTGACGAATACATGCATCACAATCAAAATCAGTATACGACCACCACAAGCCATATCATACGTCACAGATCGATGTCCGAAGCAATACTTGTGTCATTTTAAAAACCGCTCTGTCAATAGGCCCAATTTGACTGTCCGCCCCAGCAGTCCAATCGCGTTTAATCACCTTGTTTCTGATTACTCAATTACAACTACACACACGCACAACTTTGGTCAACCAAATAGCCACTTGAAGTCAGACATTGACTGATGACTTTGTAATCTACGAGCACATATCTATACGCTTACATTGAGTTTGAAACTGGAAATCCTAGTCCACCGCTTTGCCCATCGTAAATCTTGAAACACCCAAAGTGGTCAATAAAACCGAAAAATCGAAATCCAGAAAAGTAAATCAACAGTCGGAGATATTGGCTATCGTAGCGCAAAACTGTCAGAAAAACAACTTTTTGATTGATTGCCGTCAGAGGTGCGCCTTGATAAGAGTTCCGCTCGTCGTCATCGGATAAACACTGTACAAGCTGTTGCCGTTCTCAATTTACCATAGTCGGATAAATTATTATTGACGAAATGTCGGTTGTTTAAAAAAACAAAACAAAAACTGATCAAGATGAGTGAAATGTCTGTTTATCAGTGAAAACTGAAGCTCTCTCTCTGTCATATCGAGTGCTAATTGATTGGAATGAGAGTGATTGGTCGGACGACTGGCACTATATCAATTATGACACATCCGTTGAATGGGGTAGGAAGTTAAGTGCGTGCGCGGTAGTAGGCAGATAAGGAAATATTCAAATGGCGCCAAGTGTGTACTTTGGATTAGTTTTTCCTCTTTTTTTTTTCAGAAAAGGGGGACCAGAAAATGAAATGAAAGCTGAAAACGACGAGATTGGAAAATTTTCGAAATTCATTTCTTTGATTTATGGGGACGATTGTTTTTTTTTTTCAACAATTAAATAATTAATCATCAGAAAATCGAAGGCGATAGAGTCGAATGTGCGTATAAATAAGGTCGTAAATATAACAGCGAACTAAGGCAGTATATCACGGTGGGGAATTTTTATGAGTCTTTAGTAGTGAAGCAAGGTCTGTTGCTATAGGGATGTCCGTTTGACGTTTCTATCGTTCACATGTATGGTTTGTGTGCATTCGTCGACATGACTAACAAAATTTATTCAAAAACGACTTGAAGAAAAAAGGCAGGAACGTCGATTCTGGCTTTTGGGCTTGAAGAGCTTGGCTACATTTTTTCCACACAACTAGTGGATGTATTTCTATACAGCGTTGTCAGGACTCCCTGGAATAGTTCTTGAATTGAGCTTCAGAAATAAGTCAAATCGCTTCACGGGGAATAACTTAACATGGGAAACAACTTCACCTCGAGTGGGAAATAACTTCACATAAAGAAAAGTGAAATTATTTCCCACTCGAGGTAAAGTTGCTTCCCATGTGAAGTTATAGCCCTGCACCAATAATTCCTGGCAGTTTTCAAGAGCTCATAGTTGTTGAGGCTTGTTGTGAAAAATACCCTTCTCTACCTTAGTTCTTGAGAGGCTTATGTCGACATCTTTCGTGAATGCTTCGTTGTAAAGGTTTTTCCAATAAGTGTTATTTTGGTATTCAAAGAAAAATGCCATTTTTTGAGATAAATGATCGGATGTTTATTTCATAATAAAGAAGAAGCTATGCCGTTAATAATGAAAAACAACATCAGCCAAATGAAATTGAAATTTGCCATAACCAACTCGGAAAGTGGCTGCCCTACGTCCTCGATAGCCTCACGAATTTTATCTTTGAGGTCTTGAATCGACGCTGGGCTGTTGGCGTAGACCTTATCTTTCACGTGGCCCCAAAGGAAGAAGTCGCAAGGTGTTAAATCACAAGATCTCGGTGGCCAATTGTGATCACCCCTTCGAGGGATAACACGGTCCGGAAACTTTTCCCGTAAAAGATCAATGCTTTCTTTGCTTGTGTGGCACGTAGCGCCGTCTTGTTGAAAGTATACGTTGTCCAGATCAATAATCCAACTCCGGCCATAAAAAATGATTAATCATCTCTCGATAGCGCAATCCATTCACCGTAACGGTAAGGTCCAATGACCCCGACGGACCATAAACCGCACCAAACAGTCACACGTTGATGATGGAGAGGCTTCTCAACAATAACTCTTGGGTTTTCCGAGCCCCAGATGCGACTATTTGCTTGTTGACGTAGCCACCGAGGTGGAAATGGGCCTCATCAGTCAAGATGATCTTCCGATGGAATTCCGGATCATATTCATGCATTTCAAGGACCCAATCAGCAAAGACGTTGTTGAAGCGTGTATCGTTCTATTTTTAGTAATGGCGTAGTTTCCACATGTCAAATGTCAAAGAATAAAAGCTTCAAAAGTGACAGCTACCGAAATAGCGGGTCATTCACAATAACACCTCTCATTGGAAAACCATTTATAATACAGGAATATGACATGCGACCTATTTGTTTGTAGAAAAGTTTTACGCTTTGAATCTTTTTTTTAATACTCGAAGATTTTCCTGATAAACTTTAAATTATAACTTTTAAATCTAGAGTGGCACTCTGTTGTTGAATAAACTGTCTTCTAGAGTGGTACTCAGCTGTTCTGCTACAATAACCTTCACAGCTAGGGTAAATAACTCAGACACGATGGACTTTATGACTGCTTATAAGCGATATTCGCCTTTGAACTAGGTCCATCGGCTAAAGTAAAGTTATCGATGGAGACGCTACAGTAGCTATGAAAAATCTATACTTCAGTCAGGCCCTGTATTTCGGAGTTTTCGGCATAAAATCGAATTTGCTTTGAAGTGCCACCTGTAAGCGACTCTTGTGCTCTACTTGCCTGTTAGCAGTTAACCTAATTGACTGCATTGTAACTCGCTGGTCTTAGCTATCAGAAATAGGCCGTTTGGCGTAGTCTTTTAATATCTCAGACTGAAACTCACTACCTCAAGCAATTGACTACTCAAAGATGTAAAAGCGGCTCTGTTATGTCTGTGACACACTGTTATGTCTGGGGCACACTGTACAGCGTAGTATATTTTGACAGCTGTTATCCTCTGGTAGACAATAAAGCCCTTGAGACACATATGGTATCGATACCATGGTTTCAATGCCTTAGAATTCCACTATAAACTATCCTCCACTGCATAGGAGTGGCTGGAAGACGACTAGACTACGAAAAACACCCTAGTATCGATCCAAGCTCATTCCACATTGGTCGGCTGGTATTACCATGGGATAACCTGACAGACATGTAGCTAAATTCCATACCATGGTATCTATACCATATTTGTGTCACAGGCATTATGGTTGCTTTCCTATAAAAGCTTAACCTATTGACAGCTCAGAATTTTGACCTTGGGATCCTGTTTTCAAATCCTCGGCTTTCCTCTATTTCCAAGTTGGCTAAGGTACGCTTCCAATTGCGCTCGCAACCTTCGTCAAGGTCTACCTCTACTATACTGCGTCACTCATCTGACTTAATTTTGAATTATTGGCAATTTGTCTTTATACATGTTATAGCCATCTTAGGCGACTGACATGCACTTTTTTGACCAGCCCCAAGTCGCTATAGAGCTCACAGGACTCCTTGTTAGAAACCCGTCAACGCAAATGGCACCGAAAATCGTGTTTTGCGTTCAAAACGACCAAGGATATCTTCCTTCGCTTTTGCTAACGTCCATGTTTCTACGCCATTAAGAGGTACTTGATTTAGTCTGTTAAGTGTTTCTTGACAAAGCCATTATATAATGGAATTCAGACTGAGGAAGACTGACTCTCTCTTAAGTTCGTAGTTAAAACTGTCTATTGTCAGTTCAGATACAATGCGCCGCTTAAATGGATAAGCCAACCGCGCGCAAATGAGCCGCAATGGTGCCTTCCTCATAAAACAATGCCACAAAGTGATAGAGAAGCTTTCTACAACTGAAATCATTTTTATAATTCGTACAACAGTTCCATACATTAATGTATAAAATAGATCGCAGAAAGACGCATAGCAGTCACCAGCAGATCACCTTAACAGGAGTTTTCGAAAGTCTGTTCCCAAAACCAGAACATCTATCACAAACCCTCTCAATTCAGCACTCGCCACCTAAGAACGTGCCACACAAGTCCGACCGCAACCTCATGCCAAATACGGTTACTCAAGCGAATCGAGCTCCGTCAAATTTACTCAAACAATATGCAAATAAGGTTCTTTTTTTATTGCAAACCGTATTTGTACAGTAAGCGGCTAATTTGAGGCGAACTCTCTCATTCATCCCATTCACAGTCACAATCTCCCGCGGTAATTATGGTGTTGGCTGCCGTTGATTGCGACTTAGCGATAGGTCTTCCGCTCTTTTGTCAGCTTTAATTCACATTTAATCGACAAGCGCATAATATTGTGAATACATTTGCATTCCATTCGAAAGAGATGTGTCGTAAAGGGCAGCGCGCACACAAATCGAACATGCGATTTTTCTTTCGCCCCTGCAGATGGTATTCAGATGAAACTATCAGCAGGACCGCTTGTTACTCATTCGAATTATGAATAATAGATTAATCGGTTGGTATTTGACTGGATTTGGGTATATTTTACACTATAATAAATTCGATCGACTTGATAGAAAGTGCGGGCGACACAGTGGAAGGCACTCGACTATGCATCTTGAGTGTGGGCTGGACGACCTGTTTCTGTTTTTTTTTTTTTTTTTTTGTTGTGTTTGAGGACAAATGTTGATTTTTAATTTTTATTACCGCTTTTGTTCGGGTATTTAAGAATGCAAATGAGTTCGTTTTCAAGTTTGGAAATTTATAGACTCAGTTGTCAGAAGGGAGAATGGTGTTCGATTGATTGGCCTTTTTGACGAGTCCCATATCACATTGGATATAGATATGCAAATAAAAATTTTCATTGTACAAATGGTTGCTATAACGACTTTTATGGCGTGTCTGATTTTAAATGTGCTTCGTTTTGATGACTTGTTGTGGAGAGATAAGTAAGTTTAACATTGGTATGGTGTATGAAAGGTGTTTTTTTTTTTTGAATGACAAAGTGACACGTAGAGCGATTTTAGGGACAGCTGATGTCACATTCTATATTCAATGTTATAGAAAGGCTATTGCGTGATCGCTGCCAGTATACAGAGAGGTCTGTGGTGCTGAACTTATTTGAGCTATCTCCCTCCTATGTATATTCGAGGCAAGTGGACACATTTAACCTGTCAAAGCAAGCCACTGTGACCCTTCTTCTTCGGGCAAGCACGATTTTTTTAAAAGATCCCTAGATCGAAACGGATATAAAATGTACATCGTCTGTTAACTTGGTACGGAACTACTTTTAGTTTCAAGGTTTTTGGTGTAACGCACAAAAGCTATGAAATGGAACTTACATTTTGACAAGCGCTGACGATTACAAGCTTTAAGACATATGAATATGTCAATAGCATAGTTAGTTGCGGCCGAGTTGGAAGACAAATAAATCTACAAGTTTTCTTTTTGGCTGGAGATAGGGTTGCTGGTTGGAAATCAGTACATATCTGGACATTATGTTGAAATTCCGGGACTCGTCTGTACATTTCAAATTTCGACTATTTTATTTTTGTTTATTAATAAAAAAAGGGAAATATTTTATTTTAATAATGTGCGTATTATAATAAAGCGTATTTATTTCAATAAAAAAACAAAAAAAAAACAAACAAAGATTTCAATAACATTTCTCTTCATATTCATATTCATAGTATGTTCTAGTCACTGCATAACATCCATCCAGGAACCATGGGTGTGGAAAAATCGCATCTGTGGCCTTGGTGTGTTGAGCGGTTCGCACAACGTTCTTTACGACAGGCTGTCCGAGAGACCTAGGACATGTCTTATCGTATCGAAATCCCTTACGGCAGTAACAATCAAACGGTTCTGTTGCCAAGATTTGGTTGCCGCAACTATCAGTTTCCATTCCAACGGCAATTGGGAAACCTTTGTCGTTGCATCGGCTTACTTTCCCTACGACTCTTTAACACCTCCTCCACCAAAGGATGTTGTTGAGCTCATAGAGTACTGCGAGTACAAAAAGATGGGTCTCATCTTATGTTGCGATGCTAATGCTCAAAACACTGTTTGGGGCAGCAGTAAATGCAACGTACGAGGAGATCGTCTTCTGGACTTCATCCTAACGTCTGACATCACCATCAACAATGTCGGTTGTCGACCTACATTTGTTACAGCCAGGAGACAGCAGGTAATCGATGTTACCCTGTCCAATAGGCATTCTAAGACTATCACAAATTGGAGGGTATCGCCAGATAGCACCTTGTCAGACCACCGATACATCGAATTTCAAATCTATTGCGAAATTTCACCTTCGCTAGAGAGGAGAAATCCGAGAAAAACGAATTGGACTCGTTTTGAGGAGGAACTTGGCAATTCTGTCAAAGCACCACTCAAACTTAGATCGATACAAGAGGTAGAGTCGTCTGCTCAGGAACTGAGCAGCGCCATTATCCGCTGTTTCGAACTTGCGTGTCCAGTTACAAAAAACTCCTGTAGAAAACCGGTACCTTGGTGGAACACCGAACTGCAGTGTATTCGCAAAGAAACCAGGAAACTACTAAATCGGTCTTTAAAAACTAATTTGGTAGAAGACTGGAATCGGCATCGATCGAAACAAAAAGAATTTAAGAGACTGATTCGTAAATCAAAGAACGACTCTTATAGGAAATTTTGTGAGGAGGTCGTATCACTTAGTGCAACCAGTAGGCTTGTTAAAGTCCTCAAAAGGGACAGACCAAGTAAACTGGAATCGCTACAAAAATCTGATGGTACCTACACTGAGACAAAGGCGGAGACTTTCAGTCTCCTGCTAGAGACTCACTTTTCGGGAAATCAGGTCACTACGTGTTCTTCTGTGGCACCGGCAACGGTGGCCACTCCTGAACTGACAAACATCACGCGGCGTAGCTGGTATATCGCATCCAGAGTGGTGACGGAAGACGCTATCAAATATGCGATCGCATCGTTTGAGAGTTTCAAGTCACCGGGTCCGGATGGAATTTGTCCGGCTATGCTGAAACAAGGTTTTAGCCAGCTGTTGCCGACGCTGAAGCGAATTTTCACTGCTAGCTTGGCCCTGGCTTACATACCTTCTCCTTGGCGTATGGTTAGAGTTGTGTTCATACCAAAGATAGGTAAGTCCGACTACACTCTCGCCAAGAGTTTCAGACCCATAAGTCTGTCCTCCTTCCTGCTGAAAAGCTTGGAGAGACTGGTTGAGCTGCACGTGCGCAATGTTGCTCTTCGATCGCATCCTCTTTCTGAGATGCAACATGCCTATCAGCGCGGAAAATCCTGTGAAACTGCGCTTCAAAACCTTGTCTGTAGGATTGAAAGTGCTCTTGATCGGAAGGAGTACGCGTTGGGTATTTTCGTCGATATTGAGGGTGCCTTTGATAATGCGACTTTTGACAGCATGTGTAATGCAGCCAGACATCACGGTGTAGATGAAACATTAGTGTTGTGGATTAAAGCAATGCTTATGTACAGGACTCTGATTGTCGAGGCGGATTGTGGCAAATGCGTCATGACTGGGGTAAACAGAGGCTGCCCTCAAGGTGGTGTTCTGTCTCCCCTTTTATGGTGTATGGTAGTTGACTCTCTGCTAACGGCTCTCAATCTTCCTGGAACCTACACACAAGCCTACGCGGACGATGTCGCCGTTCTGTCTGTTGGTTCTGACCTAAGGACTGTCTGCTCTCTGGCGCAGAGATCCTTGGGCCTTATCGACGATTGGTGCACAAGAAATGGGCTTTCAGTGAATCCTCTTAAAACTACGGTTGTTCTCTTCACGAGAAGGAGGAAGATCACTGGTCTGACTCAACTTGTGCTAAAAGGCGTCACTATCCCGATCTCCGAAGAAGTCAAATATCTGGGAGTAATCCTTGATAGAAAGCTTCTTTGGTCCAAGCATGTTGAATCAAAAACCGATAAAGCGCTGTCAACTTTCTGGCAGTGCAAAGGCGCTTTTGGCAAGACATGGGGCTTATCTCCCAAAAGGGTCCTTTGGATCTATACGGCGATGGTTAGACCACTTCTCTCATATGCATCAGTTGTATGGTGGAACAGGCTTTCGCGGAAACGTGTTACTGCCTCTTTTGCCAAACTTCAAAGAACGGTTTGTCTCGGATGCACGGGGGCCTTCCCTAGCACTCCGGGCTCTGCTCTAGATGCTATGATGAACCTCCCCCCTCTTGATATTTTTATCATGGGGTGTACTCTGAAAACCATCTCTCGGTTAAAGAGAGGTGGCTTTTGGTACCACGCGCATTGGAATTTTGAAGAACTTGTGCTAGAATTATCCTTTGACCCTTGTCTTATGGATATGCCGTCTGACGCAATGACTTCGGAAATCCTATTGCGACAAAACTACCATGTCAACTTTCCTCAGGTAACGGAATGGCTTCTGCCAGACTCTGAGCCAGGGAAAGAATGCCATCGTGTATTCACGGATGGCTCCAGAACCGAACAGGGGTCTGGTTCTGGAGTCTTTGTGGAAAGCGAGAACATTAGACTTTACTACGCCTTAGGTAAATATGCGTCTGTCTTCCAAGCGGAGATTTTCGCTATACTTATGGCCATGCGCTACATTGTGACTAACAGGTGGAGGGGTAGAAGCATATGCGTTTGCAGTGATAGCCAAGCTGCACTAAAAGCGCTGCTTAACCCTCTCACCTCGTCTAAGTTAGTGCTCGAACTCAAGCTTTCTCTGAACCTGGTAGGAAGGCTAAACAAAGTGAATCTTCTTTGGGTCCCGGGTCATACTGGTATCCAGGGAAATGAGATCGCTGATGAGCTTGCCAGGCTGGGTTCTGAAGAAGCTTTTTCAGGACCTGAACCTGCGTTGGGTCTGCCTGTATCTGCGGTTCGGTCATCCATTGATACTTGGGTTTCACGTGAACACGAGCGTCGGTGGCGTGACTGTGCTGGGTGTAGACAGACCAAACGACTGCGTCCGGACATCTGTAAAAAGTCGGCGTCTTTCCTTTTGTCTCTCAGGAGAATCGACTGTAGACTGCTTGTGGGCGTCCTTTCGGGCCACCAAGCTTTCGCCAAACACTTGAATGTATTGGGCTTGAGCGATTTCACCATCTGTCCTGCTTGTGGAGAGGACGATGATACAGCGGAACACTTCCTCTGTAGCTGTCCTGCCTTTGCTCGCATCAGATGGCGGATCTTTGGGGCTGATGTGGTGACTGCCGAACACCTTAGCTCTTCATCACTGAAGCTCCTTCTCATCTTTCTTCGAAAGACGGGAAAACTACGTACAATAATGTAAGGTGTCTGTTTTGGCAGTACAATGGACCAGTAGTTGTGTCTGAGTGCTCCATCGGATAGTAACAACCTCCGACAAAAAAAAAAAAAAAAAAAAAAAAAAAAAAAAAAAAAAAAAAAAAAAAAAAAAAAAAAAAAATGTTCTAGTCAAACATCGAAGTTCAGTCGCTCCTAGGGTCTAAAAATAAGTCTGTCCTCCTTCCTGCTGAAAAGCTTGGAGAGACTGGTTGAGCTGCACGTGCGCAATGTTGCTCTTCGATCGCATCCTCTTTCTGAGATGCAACATGCCTATCAGCGCGGAAAATCCTGTGAAACTGCGCTTCAAAACCTTGTCTGTAGGATTGAAAGTGCTCTTGATCGGAAGGAGTACGCGTTGGGTATTTTCGTCGATATTGAGGGTGCCTTTGATAATGCGACTTTTGACAGCATGTGTAATGCAGCCAGACATCACGGTGTAGATGAAACATTAGTGTTGTGGATTAAAGCAATGCTTATGTACAGGACTCTGATTGTCGAGGCGGATTGTGGCAAATGCGTCATGACTGGGGTAAACAGAGGCTGCCCTCAAGGTGGTGTTCTGTCTCCCCTTTTATGGTGTATGGTAGTTGACTCTCTGCTAACGGCTCTCAATCTTCCTGGAACCTACACACAAGCCTACGCGGACGATGTCGCCGTTCTGTCTGTTGGTTCTGACCTAAGGACTGTCTGCTCTCTGGCGCAGACCTCCGACAAAAAAAAAAAAAAAAAAAAAAAAAAAAAAAAAAAAAAAAAAAAAAAATGTTCTAGTCAAACATCGAAGTTCAGTCGCTCCTAGGGTCTAAAAATACATCAGCCAGAGGCCGAAATAAAACCCACCAATTTCGACTTTTGACTGAAGTATTTTTAATCAAGCCTAGGAGCTTTTGACTACAACATATATACAATAAATTACAAGCGTGTTTATGTTTATAGATGATTATTGCCACATATATTTAGTGTTGTCTTTTACCGAATTTACAAGTTTAGTGCCTTCAGGCGTATTTAAAAATGATTTAAAACAGCTTTCGTCAAAATTCAACCGAATTAATAACTCGACCTTTATTAAGTCAAATGACATTCGGTTTCTTTCTTTAGTATATAGGTCGTTCAGTAAACTGAAACTCTTTCGCAAAACGCATTACTAACGGGTACTGCAAGTACGAATGATATCAACTTCTTCAAGTTTCTCAATTCATCAAAAGAATTCTAAAAAAAAGAAGGACCATATTTTGTCATTTGGCAGGTTTTTCGGAAGATGAATAAAAGCTTCTCGCAGACAACAGTAGTCGCTGAACAAACCGTCATTATCGATTCTATCTGTGATGTTTAACAACATAGGCAAGTCTACCAGCTCTTCCCATTTAAAAAGTTCAGCTTTTGAATTAAGAGAAAGAACCGAAATTTGCTTGTACACGGAATCGGAGGAAAGATCAAAGCGTTGTTCCAAATATTGTACTGCTCTTTTAAGAAACTATTAGCAGAAACAACACGCGAAAAATAGAAGCAAATTGAAAATTCAAAACAAAACATGACAGGATTTGATTAAATGTCATTTACTGATGGTAGCGTTCAACTTCAATTTGAAAGTGATTGCAATTTCGTTAAGTGGATGAGTTCAGCCAATTCTTACATTTTTAAATTGAAAGTATTTCACAGTGATTGATTTTTTTTATGTTTTAATTTGATGAAATTGGAAATACATACATAAACTTTTTTCAATAACTGATGGAATTTGAAAAATAAGTTTCGCCGGGAATTTTGACTGGACAATTCATTTTTCACCGGGAATCTGGACACCGCTTAGAATATCTGGTCAATCCCGGCGAGTCCCGGCCGTATGGCAACCTTAGCTGGAGAACCCATTTTCGAAGGAATGCAATTTACCTACCCCTAAAAGTAAGCAAAAGTATTCTTTCATTTCGATGATTTTACAGTGGAAAAAAATATCAATAGTTACGTATTAAAATGTAATTCATGAGTTAAACTTACTTTCAAAGGGGCGTATTTTGTCGATGTCTAGATGTCGCTTTTTCGTTTATAAAAAGAACACCAGAAATATCGAATATTGTGGTGCAAAAGATAGGGTCGAGACTAGTGTGTTTAAATTTACAAGACTTTGGGCAAAATCTTTCAGAAACACAAAATAAAAGTGCTCGACTGGGTCGTCCGGAACTTTCTCGTTCATCAAAAGTTTGGTTGAGTCAATTGGTAGGTAGGTAAGAAGTTCAGAAGAATGTAAGAATACAGTGTTAAAAAAAATTCAACATTCGATATGGCAGTAGGTGCTGCTAGATGTCAAATAACAATGTGAGTTTTTTTAAGTTTTAGCTCTCAAAAACAGGCAATTTTCGCAAGTTCTGGTTAGAGAGTAATAAGCGCCTACTGAACTATTATATGAGCTTTTTGAGTACGAGGACAAGCGTAGTAGGAGTTTCTCTCTTTTGATCTGTTAGGGTGTGTATTTATATTTAACTAGAATAGTTACGCTGATTTAAAGTGTCTATGATTGGAAGTAGGGTTTGTGACAGGCCGATATTTTTACATAGATATATTGTGTACAAATTCAGTTATTTCTTCTTCAATTTGCATTAATAGTTATAAACTGAATATGCCGATGGAAGTCTGTGTAAGGCTTCAAGTGGTTAGAATTATTTTAAGGTGCATATTCAATATGGTTGAAAAAATGAAAAGTGGGTAATATTTGCTAAAAATAAGTTTTAAGTCGCTGTTCTTGTATTTTTAGCGGAAGTGGGGTAGAGTTTTAAAACTGATTTATTCGAAGTTTTTGAGAAAAACTAAGTAGGGGATCTTATTTAGACTACTTATATCATCTTAAAAATGGTTGCAACGAGAAAAAACCGCTAAAGTCGAGCTTAGACGAAATTGAGTTTTTGATAAAATTAAATTCAGCATGTCCAAGGCTTCTAGACAAATTTTTTCTAGCTCTTTATCTTCAAAATTGGAACTCCTAAGCCGACTTTTAATAGATAATCTAGAAGCACCATTTGTAATTTTAAACTTTTTAGCAAACTTTAATATGATGCTCTCCTGGAAAATTATCAAATTCGACTTTAGCGGTTGTTCCTTGTTGCAACATGTATTTTGATCAAAATCGTTAGAGCGGTTTTTGTAAAATTTAGCAGACAGAGTTTTAACAAATTTTGAAATATTTACTATTGCTTAACTATTTATCTTAAAACTCAGTTTTAGCTGGGTTTTCAAAGTCTTATCCAAATCGGAAATGGGGTTTTTGAGATATGAGCAGTTTCTAAAATTGGCCTTTTCGGTGATTCGAATTGAAAATTAAGTACGCAATCATTTTGGAAACATAAATTTAACTTTAAGTTTGCATTTTCAGGTAAACTAAAGAGAATGAAATTTTTTAAAAAACCTCTTGTATCAAAAATCTTTTTTACATTATATAGAGAAAAACCAAGTTTGCTGTTAAATTAGAAATGACCATATTACCTTAGGATATGTCCAAATTTCAAAAGTACCGTTATTCAAACTCAGTATGCACTCATGTTAACCTCACCTACTAAAGGTCAAATATAAATTTTAAAAAAAACGAACCGAACTGTAAACCCCAAAATCCAAATCCGAAGTTTGAACCAAATAAGGGCAACCGTTTAGGCTATAATCCTCGGGAGCATACGGACAGACGGACAGAATTTTTCGACCTACTTTTTTGAGTTCCTCTATCATCAGATTGTCCGAATCGGTTAACATCTCGAGTTCGAAATTTTGTACGAAAACAATATCTTCCTCTTACGACTGGGTCGCACATAACTTGCTCCTTTATAAAAAAATCGTTACACGCGGGTCTACTAAAATAAAAATAAATAAAGTAAGTAGTTGCCGCAAAAGGTCCAAAGGTATCCTAGGCCTAGCTTCTTACATCTATCCGTTTTGTGTGAGTTTTAAATTTTTGGGGTAAATGGAGGGAATCCACAATTTTACGCCGAGTCCAAACAGCTAATTGTGAAGCTCTTTCATGATTGTTATACTCTCGGATGTTTTTCAGACGTTTGCGGAAAATTGGGCAGTGGAAAAATAGGAAAAGAAATACAAATTCAGACTATGTACCCCGTAGAGCGCTGGGAGCAGCATTGGCGTTGGGAATTTTCCCGATTCAAAAAATATTAAATACTCATATAGCAAAAAACAAAACAGAACAGACGAAACACTTTTTTTCATAGTTTTGCATTCTTTTCGTTCAAGAAAGATAAAAATCTTACTTAAACTGAAAAAACCGGTCATTTTGATCATTTCTTAAAAAAATCGGGGCCATGGTTCTTTCATTTTTAGTTCATTTAGGCTCAAAAAGTGGCCAAATGGCAACGCCGGCTGGGAGTGTGAACTAGGTGAAAACGAGGCTTGAAGCCAATCCGCCGTTTAGGCTGCTTGTCACTGAATACACACGGGAAATTTTGTGGAAAATTCAGATGGGAAGACATTTCTGTTTTTCTCGTGTGCCATTCACGTCGCGGCCCGCTGTTCGAAATCTTCAAAGCGCCCATTGAGTGATACCTAAGCACCGCGCCAGGTAGTTGTGAATCTCACACATCCTGTCAGTATTGCTTACGAGTGCTCTCACGGTTTTTCACATCCTTTCTCTTTTATTGTTGCAGTACAGAGATTCAGTCCCCACTTACATCATCGTTAGCTAAATGACAAGCGTAGCACCATCCAGTTGGTCTCAGGGTCACCCAAAAGCATTAAAGACGTGTTTCGAAATGCCGCCCTTCTTTCCACAAAATTGAGGATACATCCTCAATCACCACTCTGCAGATACTTTCGAAATTAAAGGCAATAATCCAATTTCGTGTTGTCACATAAATTAAAATATTTATTGCATTTAGCGCGAAATACACTATGTCAGGTAAGGAAAAACAAAAAAAAAAACAACCACCGCCATCGAGTGAAAAATATAAACCAACTGCAGAAAAACAAGACCGCGCACCAAAGAGATAATTATCATTAACAAAATGAGCGACAGAATTGGAATCACCCTGAGTCACTCTTATTGGGGCGTCTATACCTGGTATCCGGCGCGACAACGCCATGTCGATATAATTTATGTCAATGCCTGACACAAACCAATCGAATGGCATGTATGCAGCACTCCGCCGCGTGTCGTATATCGAGTGCAATCTATATAAATCGCATCACGTGATCAAATGAGTTTAATGAGATGAATTTTCAATTAAAAGCAGGCCAACACCGAATTGGTGTAGGTACACGGCGCTCTTCCGTACATATACCGCACCGCACCGCACCGCATCGCACCGAAGACCCAACAACCGGGTTTTTACACATTAAAATTAAATCCAATGAAAAATTATTTTAATTATTTAAAATGCGCGCCCCTCATGTCGTCAGTCGTCGTCCTAAATGTTTATTATTGGTGTAGGTATATCTGTTCATACGCATTGAGGTATATAAAAGCGAGCCTGCTCGGCGACAATTTATGTGTCGCCTGCAATGCCACCTGTCAAATTGGAATCCCCAATTCAATTCAAGTATTGAAATTCATTTGACCGAGACTCGGTGCCGGGTCACATTTATTTTATTTCGATTTTTCGCAATACTTTTTCTCTAATTGACCGACCGGGCGGCGGCCATCAACTGCACGGCGCACCACCCTCCGTATGACCCAGGGTTTTCATTATCGCTGCGGCTAAATGACAAATTTATTTCTGCCTTTGAACACAATACAGAAACACACGCACCAGATTGTCAGTTGGGGTACTGCTACTGATAGTAAATTGTCGGTCACGCATGATGAGATCCAGTGGCAGGTTTTGTTTTGTGTATGGAGGGTTCTGCCGATGATTGTTTATTATATTGTCATGCGTGCAAATTTATCTCTCAGAAAGAAGTGTGAAGCAGGCAATTGAAATATTAAACTAGATCGACCCACAAAATCAACGCAGATTCGTGGTAACTTATTTAAGAGTGCACAAAGTGGAGGTTCCACCGATTGATTGATGAATGGACAGTGGGATGTATAGGTCTGTTCTGGAGCAAATTAGCACAAGCAACTTGGGGCAGCTTAAACATAACCTAACTGTTAGTTAGTTAGCAACATTCAGCCGGTATAGGCAGCTATTTGGGTGTTCTGAATATTTTATTGAACATCTATCCCAGCAAGGCAGGGTAAAGCAGAAAAATTCCCAATAAAACAATCCGGAGTTACTTGCTCTCGAAACAGCCTAAAGGTATGGAGACATTTTTTTTATAAATTGCTGGTTATTTTGGTGTACCCTACAAGATCTGTTGTATCTTGTGTTGAACGTATATCCTGGGACGGCAGGGTAAAGCGGAAAAATTCCCAATAAAACACTGCATAGTGACTTACCCTCCAAATCAGCCCAGGAAACATTTTTTTAAAAAATCTCTGGTTATTTTGCCATGTGTCTCGACTTCTCAGCGTTCTTCTAGATCCCATCGCTAAAAGCGAATGGCGCTGAACGCAGTCTACTACCAGTGTTATGAATGAAGCTACCAGAAAGGTGTCAACATGAGCTATACATTTCTGCCAGTGTCCAAAATTGACTTCCGCCAGTGTGAATCGCAAAAGTGTCAGAGTTGTCGGAATTGTAATTGCGTGTTGAAGATTCTACCTTACTTTGCCTTACCTATATTGGGGAAAGCGGTTTGTGTTCTTTTTTTTAAACAGGGTTAAAGCTTACAGTAGGCGTTTGAAAAGCCGATAAAGAAGTGCTGAAGACCGACTGAAAATTCCCTAGTTTCTTATGAGATTTGCCGGACTATTAAGGTCTTTTCGATGATGGTTCGTTCAGTGTCAGTTGACGAAAGGTTTTAGGCGTTTAGAAATAACAAGCGACAGGATGTTTACATCAGGAGTCTTGCAATGTCTATGTTTCAGTCAAAGCCAATATAATACACTTTCGCTTTCGTTTGTCGACTAAGTATCCGCGCAAGTTTTAACAGCGCGATACAACACGGGGAAAGTGCCTCCATTCAGATTTGCGCCTTGACGCATTTCAGAGTGTTTCCTTCCTTGTGGAGCCCCCTCCTCTAAAAACTCCAAGGAATGGTTTTTCTATAAAAAAGTCGCCGTGGAAAATACCTAACACAGATCATAGGATCGGCACTTTTCGCCCTAAACATTGTCAACCGGGACCAGCTTCTATACGACCTTCTTATCTTCGAAGATCACCCTTTAACCAATACGCCTGTTGGCCGTCTCTTCTGGACCTTCCCAAGTTAACAGCCTACTACCGATCGTGAAAAAAAAAACACCTCACCTCACTTTTCTAAAGCAATACAAAAATTCCTCTTCCTCTCCGCTTGGTATTTATCGCTGACGAAATTTCAAATAAATTCCCGCACATCGCCGAGAAATTCCCCAAATATATTCACAAAACGGAAATCAAACCGCCAACAAATTCTTGCTCCAAGAGGAGGGGTGGATGCTCTTGGAAGAAAGCAACAAAAAGCTACTCCCATAAGACCAACAATTATCGGTTGGTTAATTTGTAGATTAAAGGCGATCTTCCAATCGATGAAAGGCGGAGATTAACCGTTAAATAATCCAATTACCACGGCCGCTATTGATCTTCAAAGATCTTCAAAGAGTGGCGGCACACCATCATAATCATAAGACGCCTGATTGCTGCGTCGAGGTGCGAATTGACGTGATCGTCAAAGCAAAGTTGGGTTGTTGTTTTTTTTTTTTTTTTCACAGCCAAAATCAAAACACAGATACTATGAAGTTCAACAGATGCCGCTGGCGGTTTTAGATTATGTTTTTTTCTTTTTGTTTTTAACTCAGTCACGTGGGAGAGAACAGAGTGTAAATAAAATTAATTTATGCACAGAGAACACGACGGAAGGTGTAGAGGCAGTGGCAGTGGCGCCTCCGCCGCCGTCCGTAATTTAGTTCAAGCGTTTCTTTTGTTGTCGCTGCTGTTGTTTGCCGGTTGGGGTTTTAAAGTTTAACTTTGTATTGTATGTGTGTTTGGTGTATAGTTTTGCCATTGTCAAGCGATATAGTGTTGATTTTATTAAACCAAGTTGCGAAATGCAAATGAGATCTGATGTAGGGACATAAAAAAGGAAATGGGGTATTGATTTGAGCTGCAGCTTCAAGTTTTATGGCGTGTTCCGGGTAAAAGGAGAATGACGGAACATTGATCCGTAACCGAAATACTTGCTGACGAATTTTTAAGCCAATTTGAATGATTTGCCAACTTAATGAGTTAGGCGTGGTCTATACCCACGGTCACGGTTGACACATTGGTCATTTGTGACCAAATTTGGTCATTATTTTTTCTCTTGGTCCTTTTTTATTCCATTTGGTAATTTTTTACGAAATGAAAGAATGAAAAAAGACGTTCGACTTCAATTTTTATGCGACCCAAAGCGTATTTATTTTCGTCTGATTGTTTTGTGTTTATAAATATTTCGGACTTTCATTTATAGCTACAGTTGGTCATTTTTATTTCCAATTTTTGAACACACTTTATTTTCAAGTTGCAACCGTCCCTACGGTGACGATTCGTCCTCTTTTTGTCGTCTCTGATTTTTTTTACGAAAAAGGTAACAATAAATTGTCCTCTATTTCTTCAACTGGACCTGTAAATGTCCTCTTTTGCTCATATAAAACCATCTTAGGATAAGAAATATGCAAGTAGGTACTTTCTTAATCCTTACAACTTCTCGAGTTAGATGCTAATATTGGTGTATTGATTTTCAAAGACCAAGTAAATTCTTGTTCTCAAAAATAAAAAATTTCATAATGAAAATGTGTTTTAAACATTTTCGAATATATTTTTATTAAAAAAAAAGTGTCCTCTTTAATGTGATTGGAAAATTGGTCACTGTACCTATACCTATCGACTGTCATAGATTTTCTTCAGCCATGTTGACGGCTCGAAAGAGGACCGACAAACTATGCAAAACTGGAGATAAGTAAAAAATTGTCTGACCTTCTGCTTACTGGTCATTACCGGCGGATTATTTTAACATGTTTGGTGTCTTGGATAAAAAAAATGCTTCGGTTGATTATTGGCCAGTATTGAAAGATTTTGAAAGCGTTCGAGCTTCATTATAAATAAACTTTAATTCTAAACGGATAAGAGGGACAACGCGATGCAACCAGTATTTTCCTTACCGTATATTACCTTACCTTAGACCAATCTACTTCACCGTACATTGATTTATTTTACCGTACCTTACCTGGAAGTATTTTTTTTATAAATAGCTAGTTATTTTGATGTATGTCTCGACTTGTCAGCCTTCTTCTATATTCCCTCCCTGAAAGTGAATAGCGCTGAAGGAAGTTTACTACCAGTACTATGAATGGACCTAGCAGAAAGGTTTCGATATGAGTTGTAACTACAGTTCCCCCAGTGTTCCGAATTGACTTGCAGCCAACTCGTTTCTACTTGGGAAAAATCGTCAGCGTAAATCGCTGTTGTAATTGCATGTTAAAGATTCTACGTACCTTGCTTTGCCTTACCTATACCTTACCCTATGTATGTGCCTTATCATTCTCAACATTATCTTACTTAAACTTATATAAGCTAACTCAACCTTACCTTTCTTTACACTACTCTACCTTACCCTACCCTACTGCACCTTACCTTACCTTACCTTACCTTACTCAACATTACCTTGTCTTACCTCACTCTTATTAACTGATATATCTTAGCTCAACAATACCTTTCCTTTCCTTGTGTTACCTTATCTTCCACTACTCTATCCTACCTCATGCTCCCTTACCCTACACCACCTTACCTCAGGTAGGTACGTTAGCTTACTCCACATTATTTAGCTTTTCTTTATCTTGCCTAACCTTAGCTTACTCAACATTACCTTACAGTACTCTATCCTACCCTAACATACCATGCCCTACCTTTCGTTAGCTCACTTCCCTTGGCTTACCATATACCTTACCCAAGCTTACCCTACTAAAAACTTAGAGCAACATTTGTAAAACTGTGTCGCCCAAAGGTTTTTCTTTCACTCTGATGTTTGTCCTCTATGCGGTTCCAAAATCTCCATCCGAATATCGGTTCGTGAACTATTTAACACCGGTGGGTAAGTGAAGAGGGTTGCAATCTGTTTAAAAAGACTTTCGGACCAAGGTCCGCGGTCCCATTTTGGCATACAAATGCATTTCTATTCTATATCTTCGTACTTGGTACTGATGTACAATTTGGCACCAATAGAGGTCCCTACTGCCAGTTTGGTTGCAGAAAGAAAGCATTGTAGGTACTTCTAAGGTAAAGTTAGCGCCTTACTTGGGAAAAACCCTGTTATCGGCTATCTATACCTCAGACTTTGATAAAAATACATCGCAGACCACAACTAGCCTGGCCTAGTAGCCTTTTTCTTGTAAGTCATGTTCGTGTACTTTGGCGAACGTAATTAAGTCGTCAGAATTATTCTGTCTCCAAGCGGATAGGAACTTGACCGGATGTGCCTTGCTACAAGTCATCCATACCATTTGCCTGAATTCGAATTTGGAACCTTTGTAACTTCTGCATTCACATCGGGAGCGAACTTCTTCGCCTCTACATGGCATAAATTTGATATTTGTATAAAACTGTGAAACGTTTCACAAGTTTTGCTTCATCTGACATTACCTACGTTTCTTGCAGTATATCTCTTGGTAAGGTTAGTTTGAACAGTCCAATGGTTTTCTATTAGCAAAATCGTTGTGGAAAATACTTAACACAGATCTTGGGATCGGCACTTTTCAGCCTAAAATTCGTCCATTTGGACCAGCTTCCACGACCTTCCTAACTTCGGAGATCACCCTTTAACCAAAACGCCTGTTGATCGTCTCTTCTGCACCTATTCAGGTGGGATATCCCATACCCACTCTTAAAAGATGAAATACAAAAAAAAAAAAAAAAAAAAAAAAATAGCTCGCTTACCTATATTCGGCGACTGTCTTCACTCGTAACCCGCCAAAATTGTTCGCTCTTTCACTTTTAAAAGCCAAACACGATTGCACACACAAAACGCACGTTGCCGCCACCGCACAAAATAAAACACTCACCGCACGACGAGCTCATGCATGACGGCATCCAAAAACAAATCGAATGGAAACCCGAACTTTTCCCGCCAAAATTATGCACACGCACACGGAAGAGTACGTACAAGAAAATTTACAAAAAAAAAGGAAAGCTTTGCCTTATACCTTACACGTTATACGCACCAAAGTCCAATTCCTCTTAAAACAAGTACGAGCTCCCTTAAACCCTACCAGCTACCACCCTTCAGCGAAGCCGGTGAATCGTTCACAACCAAGAGGGGTAGAGAAATCGCCCTCGACCAGAGTACAAACAAAAAAACTGAATCCCTTTCGATCGGAAAGAGAAAAGCCGGTAAACAGAAACTTCCGTTTTACGTCTTTGTTTCTTCTTTCCTCTTTTCTTTTGCGTTGCCTTGTTGCGTCGTAAATTAACACTTTCCTCTGGCCAAGCTACTGTTAAAGGTGTTCCCACCCACAACCATTCCCGGTCAGGCCGTCAGAGAAAGGGTTGCAATTTCCAGTAAAAGTGCGTTCACCACCAACCGACCCACTCTTTACCTCTCTTCGCCCACACACCCACTCTCTTCAGCCAGCAATGCGCCGAAGAACTGTTTTCTGCTTCTGTGTTCTGTGCTGTCAATCAACCCTCCAAAGTGTCATAAAGTCTCTTTTTTTTTCTACCCCTCTCACAGCGAAACAAAAACAAGAAACAATTTAAAACCGTTTATTTTGTGTTTTCCTATTCTTCTTTGTTTACACACCAATACACGCACTTGCTTGCTCTCTTACAACAGAGCCCCCCCCCCCACCACTTCGGCATCGATGAAACCCACACTAAGCATGCACTCGTTACGATTTTTTTTTGTGCAGCTTTTTCACCGCCGCCGCGATGAAATGAAATCAAACCGAATTGGGATACCGTTTCGAATGCATTTTTCGGACGAGCCACACGGCCAACACGCACTGTACAAGAACACGGCAAAGAGCGAAACGGCGCGAATATTCCTTCGGATGTAAAACCACTGGAGGAACTGTAACGACGTTCTAGCGACGACACACCAGTCGACGGGGAATGAAATCCGTTTTGGGGTTTTGCTTGACACTCTACGGGACTGGACCCCGTATGCAATATATCCCCATTGAAGCGAGTGTCTCTCTTTCGTTGCTCTTTTTGCACAAGTATTTTGGAGAAAATCACCAAGTTCCCCCCACAAAGTGCAAGTGTGTGGGTACTGTGCGATTGCAATGCACTTTTTGTTGCTGGACCTTTGGATGGGATATGGGAATGGGAATGGGAATTTGCAGAAACCATACTGAAGTTGTAGTGGTTCAACAAACACATTATCAAAAGCAACTGCTGCTGGATTGGTGTGGTTCCGTAGTGTGCGTGTAAGAGAAAGTTATACCGCTCTTAAGTCTTATTAGAACTTGAACGAAATGCTCACCTGCATTTAATTGGATTCTCTTTCATTCAATTGGAATGGAATCCACCTGTAACTACGGACTGATTTGGCAATGGACCGGTGGTAAGAGAAATCTTTCTTATTGGATTGGAAAGAGATAATAGCCCTATACCCTCTCGGTAAAAAATGTTTGTCCCATTATCTTGGATAACAAAATAAGTCCAATCGAACAAAATTGTTTGAATAGGTGTCTGCCCTAAAAAGCAGCCTGAAACCGTCCAGATGGGAATCTTGGCTAACTAGAAAGGTAACTAGCTATTTACGACTTCTAACGCGCTTTCAAAAGACACGTCGACCATAAATGCAATAATTACAGAAATTCGATTGCACCCTAAGGCCAAAAGGTGCATTTAGGCTGCAGTAAAATTATACAAGGGAAGATTTTCCTCATATTTTCTTTTCGGGACCCAATTGCTCCTCCCTGAAGAATAAAACGAATCAGGTTTGTTCTTAAAAGCTGAAGCTTGGAAAGCAAATTGCTTGCAAGAACCATAGGTAAGCGAAGTGTGTGTTTCTTCCGAGGTTGAAATGTTCATATTGCGAGCATTAATTCTAGTGACAACCAATTTGACAGGTGACAGTTGATCTGTACTCGGTGTGTTTTCCCAATTCACAATGAATAGACTTGCATTTTATTTAGATCTTCGCTTGCAAATTATGAAAATTGACTTTGAAAGTCGTGGGTCTGTTCTAACCATAGTTACCATTAGTGACATATAGAACGTACTGTCAAATCATTCGCGCGCAGGCAGATCTAGTATGGATTGTCGGAGATGCCGCGCCGTACGATGCGCAGCCTAGAAAATATTACTTCCTTAGAGAGATACATTGGATAGGACCCTGCTAAGTCGACACCAGTGAGTTGGAAATATGCCAATCCACTTTGTGGAAGTCTTTCCGGATAGATGTGGGTCTTGTGCTAGGTAAGGTTTGTATGGGTGGCGAGGAGTAATCCTTGCGAGACTCAGGTCAACAGCCGTCGGTGGAAAGAAGAGTTTGTCCCTTACCCGTAGTACCTACCCTCTAGACCAAGAGCTTGTGCAAGAATTAAAGCCGTTTGACCAAAATGTGCGTCGTAGGTGAATGAACCAAAAAGGACATGGACTTTGATCTTGGTTGTCATATTTAAATTTTATTCAGCAGTGAGGCTCATTTTCCGTTGAACGGCTACCCTCAATAGGAGGGTAGCATTTTTCGTTATACGTCGCCGTTATACTGAATTTCACAAAGGTCTCTACTTGTTGTGTTTATTCATGGGAAGGTGAAGGCATTGGTTCATTTTTCTCTAAAAAGATTGCCAGATTGTTAGGTGCACGCGGTTGTCGACTTTTTACTTCCTCAGTTCAATAAGGTTGATTGGAAATTGCTTTGGTTTCAACAGGACGGCTCAAGATGCTGCAAGACGGTGCAAGAGCGACCATCAATTTATTGCCGGATGCAATTGATATTTGATGAGCGCATAACCTGGGGTATGGACCCGTGGACAGACCCTCATGATGTGATCTCACACCTAGGGACTTTTGTCTATTGGGGGGAGTTTGAAGTCACTAGTCGACGCCGATAGACTACAGACGTTGGACCACTTGGACGTCAATATTGCCGCAATATTGCCGAGGTACGGCCCCAGTTACACGACAAAGCTGCTGATAGTTGAATTTTAGGATTGCGCTTTATTTAAGGCGTCAAATGAGCACAAAGCCATGTATGAAACTGTTTTAGAGCCAATATTTAGCTAAGTAAGTTTGACGGATTGTGACTTAGTGGTTAGTGTGTTTTAATATACTAATCGAGGGGTCCCAGGTCCGATTACCGATGAACCCAAATTTAATCTTAAGTTTTTCTTCCACTGCATCACTTGTCGCGAACGTCTGACAAAGTTCCGTGAGTATAACTGTCATAAGAGAGCTTCTCAGTTAGCCGCATGCACGGTTGCCACATTGGTCATTTGTGACCAAATTTGGTCATTAATTTTTCTCTTGGTCCTTTTTTATTTCATTTTGTCATTTTTTACGAAATGAAAAAAGTCGCTCGACTTCAATTTTTACGCAACCTTAAACGTATTTCTTTTCGCCTGATTTTTCTGTGCTTACAAATATTTCGGACTAAGATTACTTTGGTCATTTATAGCTACAGTTGGTCATTTTTCTTTCCAATTTGGGACACAAACTTTATTTTCAAGTGGCAACCGTGGCCGTATGGACTCGGCATAAAATTGTAGATCCCTTCCATTCGTCTCAAAAATTTCAAAACTCACACAGAAAGAACGGTTGTGAGAAGCTTGGCCTAGGGTCCCTACATACCTGTTGTTGCCGAAGTCATGTTGAAGCACTAATAACATGAAAAACATGAAACTGTTTTATTCTAAAGGCCGATATTTGGTTTAGTAAGTCTGGCTGACTTGAACTGTCTCAGTTTTTAAAGGCCCCAGTTACCTCAGTTGGCGTTTCATGGGCGGGTAGCTGACAAATCTAGTCAAGAGCTGGTCGTATATGTGCCTGCCGTGGGTCCTTTGAACGTGCCCATACTACCGACATTTTTCAATTTTCATTTCAAAGTTTTAAGCTTCTTAAACTACCACTCTTCAAATAATATATCTGTTTTGTCGCTAGAAGATCGATGGGGATTGCTCCGAGCGGACGCAAAAACTCTTAGTTCTACTTCTACCACTGTTCGATAGGAGATCGGCTCCTATTTGTTGTTTTCCTCCACTGTACTGGCATTCAGCATTCCAAATGGGCTCTTTTTGAGTCCCACGACCCACACTTTCCTAAAAATCATCAAAATTGCTCCTTTTTCAGTTTAAGTAAGATTTTATTCCTTATTGAACGGAAATGAATGCCATCATATGAAAGAAGTGGTTCGTACAAAATAGATTTATATTTTTATTGTTTTTTGTTATGATTAAATGTCTTTGCTGCTCTGTTTTGTTGTTTTTTTTTTTGCTATAGATTTTAGAACCTATTTTGGCTCGGTCCCCTTTTTGGAATTTTTCAGCGGCAACACTGCTGGCATTATTTTTGTTTGGGTTTTGCGCATTAGCCTAGACACCAACCCGACGTCTCTACAAATCGGTAAAATGCATGTCTGCCATTGGAAGTTTTCGCCGACTTGCCCTTGGTCCTCTGAAGTTTGTCATAGCTCTGCTCAAAATAGTTTTAATCCCTGTAGTTTTTTTTCGGATGAAGACCTTTTTCATTTTTGCACAGCAGTGATGCCAACTCATTATTCTATCTGGATAGGAGAAGGTGGAGGAGGCTACCAGCTCAGGAAGACCTATCTGCCTAAACCACAACGATATGATAGAAATACTGAACAAAACGTGCTGACTTGCGGGACAGTATTTTAGTAGAAGGAGCTAGAAAACCAACCTCATCGACCGTGGAAAAGTGAGTTTCAAATGCGTCACAAGGAACTGCCAGCATTCATCCAAGTACACGATCGATAGCCACCTACAACAAACCCACAGGTCCCTCACAACTGCCTTCTAAATTCCTGCGGGGCCCTTTCAAAGATATACGCAAACCAAAATACCACAGCCTCCCAATCCCTTCCCAAGTGCGTTGAAAAAATCCCATCAGCTCTCCACAATTCCGTTCCTCCCTTAAACACCCCTATTCGCGACGTGTGCGACTTCCCATAGTTGCCTACCACACATAGAAGCGGCACGATGATACCGCGCACAATAATTCGCTTTTATAGAGTGTTTTCGGTAATAAAATCTTTTTATTATTATGAAAATGATCGTAAAACTTTTGAATTTATTGACCAGAGGCGGCGGAATGGTTAGCCGTGATTGTCGGCTATAAATAGGCACAAAACAAAATTAAAGGGACTCTATCCCAACTCCATCATACACAATCGCTCCGAGAAACCGCCTAACGATGCGACAAATTACTACACGCAATAAAAAAAAAGATTGAAAACGAGCTAAAAATACTGTCACGACATATTGGGAAGATGGGGGGATGCCGATGGTGAATGGTGGTGGGCCCCCTCCGTCATTAGTCAAAACATAAAAATCTCTGCGCATTATTAAAGGCGAAGGTTTAACGGCCTCGGCTTTTTATCCCCGGTGTCACCAAATTGTGTTTCAAGATATTTGAGGTTTCACTTTCAGCCCCAATAGTTTGTAGAGTAGAATTAAAAATAAAAACCTAAACATTTGGTTAATCAACGAGCGAGTAAATTACTTTGCATCGCCGCCACTGACTACACACACGCATTCATCATGCAGTCGAGGGGTGAAACATTAAAATAAAATAAACTATAAACAAAGTGATTTGTTAAAAAGCGATTAACACGGGGGCCGCGCAAAAGTTTAATTGTCTGTAATTTAGTGTAAGAATGGCGCTCGCCCCAAAGAGACAGAGAGAGAGAGGGAGAGAGAGCGCGCTTTGAATTCTTTATGAGGCATGAATAAGTGGGGAATTTATTGCACTTTTTGGCCGATTTATTGGAGTTGTTTAAATTTCGGCGGCAATAAATTATCGATTAGTAGATCTGGAGCAGTGTGTTTACACAAGTAATGATTCCGCACCCATACCTACTTTCGTTCGACTGTTTATATTCGGTACGCTGAGGCTTTCAAAATTTAGTGCGCGAGCTATCCTCTCCAGTGGCGGTTCACAGGAAGTCACCGATGGGCTTTTATTCAGAGAGTGCTACAATAGATGGTCTCTCAGGGTTTTACGGAGACTAGAATAGAGCTAGGCATGGTCTGCTAACATCGTCCGCGAGACACAAGCGCAAGTTCCTCTCTGTCGTACTGTGTGATTGGCCGAAATCGTTAGTTCTATGACGAGCGATTTGGACCAGCTGCGACAAGGACTTATATTGATCTCTACCATCCCTACCCAACTTGGTGGTCCGGATCACCGTCATCGAAACAGAAGGATTACCAAGCTGACGAGCTGTCGTGTGACACCTTCAACGTTCAATTTCCCATCTCTTTTCAGACGCTTCATGGACAAAACATCGATGAGTTAGGAGCCCAAAGGCCGGGAGTCGATTTTTTCCAAGCAGCTGGAACAGCTTAGATTAAGGCCCAGGTCCACCACGACTGGAGAGCCACCCAAAATAAGCGCTGAATCCCAATTCGGTCCGTCTGCGGTAACAAATCGACGAAGCCCTCTCAAAATTGATCGCCCAGCTTACGGGAAGTTAAGTATAACTCCTTCAAACGCTCCTGAATAGGACCCTGAGGAACTCGTGTTTTAATGGGATACTACCAATGAGCACAAGCACTGAACAGCTCTTCTTAAGAACACAACGCCATCAGCTGTTGTCGGTCCAAACTGACGCCAAAAAACGCGTTTGTCGATTTCAAAGAGTATTGGCGAAAGAAGGCAACCTTGTGGTACACCACAAGAAGAGATTCAACAGCAGTTGATCGCTTTGGGGTCTTTCAGAGATTTTAATGTATATGCCTTGAAATAGCAGTCCCCTAGCTTTTCTTAGCCCAATTTCCGACAGAGTGTCGGATGTCCACCCAGAGGTAGTTGAACTCCTTCGTAAATATTCGCATTCGTATATACCTCAGCTCCTACCAAGTAATGGTCCGATTCTCCTGTTGACCGCTCTGCCATCGGCAATATACTGCATCAGACATTATCTGACTCGGACAAAAGTCCGTGCAAAACGTGCCTGACTTCCACCCATCCCCATCTCACGGAAAGCTGGACAGATTCTCATTATCTGTCGCACCACCCACAAGCAGCCCCCTGCCGAAAAGCCATTCCTTACATTCGCTGACACATCATAAACTCAGCCCTGTGATGGAGGGCAATAAAAACATCCTTCGCCAACATTGCCCGTTGTGTAACTACAACTACCACTGCAATGAAAAACAATCGGCCGCCCATACCCCACGATCGTTAATCATTCGGTTAAATGGCCATTAAATGTGTCCATTCCTGGAGAACGGCCAGTCGTACAACAGCGCAACATCAACATCATATCTAACGGATAAGTGCCCATATTCATTGTCATCCATCAAAGGACTAATAAACTGCTGTGTGTGCGCGCACCCGTGCAATGGTGCAAAAATTCATCGTCAAATAGTCGAATCCTGTTTTGTGTTTTGTGTTTTTTTTTTTTTTCTGCATACAGTCCTTCTTTGCATGCGGCTACTACAACCGAACCGATGTCCACTTTGCAGCAGAAGTGTCGCAGCGACACAGCACTGAAGTGAACATCATGACTTAAATTACCATCATATCCTGTCGTATATCCTCGCAGTCCATTTATTCATCAGATGCATGTCGCCTCGGTATATACCTACTGGTCCACACACCGAACCGTTGCACGAATCCATCATTCAGGACGAGCACGGTCGTACACATGAAGCCGTTCTGCAGCCCGCACCATCGCGTAAACAATTCAATCCAAATCCACTGACAATGCACACTCTAGAGGGGCATGTACCCCTCGATGACCATGGCCACTCGCCAGAGACAGTAGTTGAAGGATGACGGTCGTGCCAGTGTGATATGCATACGTCTCGCGTTATCATAACTTTTGACACCTTGCCCCGACTGCTGCTGAACGAGAAAAAAAAACCCGCCCGTTACAATCACGTTCCACCATCCTCTGTACCGGATTAGGGAGCAGATCCCTTTTGAGCTGTAGCCGAGTTGATTCACATTGTCCAGTGTGAATTATTTCGCGTTCTTTTCTCCCCCTCGCTCGTAAATAATTCAAAATTATTATTCATGTCTGAGCGGGGCAGACGACTGTATGCATGATAAGTCTGCAGTCCAGTCCAGCTCGCAGTCGCAATCGTCAGGACGAAATATGGTCAATGTCGCGTTTGGAAACGCCACTGGATATACAAACACACTGTCGAGTGTGAGAGTTGATGTTTAGAAAAGGACGCTCGTCAGAAGAATGTAAATAAAATTCTCAGTGTATCCTGTGACAGGATAACATCTTTGTTATTAGCTTTGTGGCTAGTTTAGTGAAAGTCCTTTTTTTCACATGCGATGCTGGTTTGTTTGTCATATTTGGATGTTAGCTGGGAAATTTATGACTCTCCTCTGTTTGAATGTCGTCCTTGTGTTGATGGTATTTTTTATTTTATTTTTTGTTTTGTTTCTTTATCAGTTTCGGGGGCACTTTGAAGGACACCACATTTGATGGGAAATTTGATGACTGTGCATATGGTACTCGGGGAGTACGCAGTCTGTCCTTTTTGCGTGGTCAAATGGGCGAAATATAATTTAAGGAGCAACCCAGATAAAGAGTGGACAAACAGAAATAAGAAATTGTTTGTCTCTGTGGGTGGATTTATGGGTAATGGACGTTTTATGGACGCAAAAACACAGAGCTAGACTTCTTTTTTATTTGGCTGTTTGAGGGCAGAGTTATGGTTATGGGTTGTTTGTCAGTTTGTGTATGCGAGATGAATTTGAAGTTTGATCGGTACGAATGAGGAAAAGAAGAGGAGATTCAGCTATATTGCAGTAAATCGGCAAATAAGTCCAAGGAATCGACGAAATACGGGACTAGGACATTTGCATGTTTACTCGAATGGTTGAATATATATGTGATGGCATATTGTGTGACGTAGATACTTCATACGCAGAGTGGCGCAATTATTCATACAAAGCAACGTCACTCATACGTTTCCTCTACTGATTCTCTCTCGCTGCTCTTCTTAGAGGGCGTGAACAAATTGACACCAAAGGTAGTCGTCTTATCCGTTCTTCCTTTGTGGATAAGTCCTTTCAAGTGTTGCAACTAACGAGCTGGACTCGATGGAGTGGGACAGAAGTCCCTAATTCGATACGGGTCTTAGACGCCAACTCATTCTTTCGGGATTTATGACCCGAGGACCTTTGTTCCTGTGCCCTCCTCGACATCATTGGTTTGATGGAAAATAAGCTTTATAAAACGCCATCGGATAGATATACGTCCTAGAGCATAAACGAGAAAAACCCAAAGCAAAACGACACAGATAGTTAGAAATATGAACTCTATACTTTTGTTTAGGTAGAGACGTAACTAACCATCCCTTTGTTCGGAGTGTAAGATCAAATAAAAATTAAAAGTAAAAAAAAAACTAAAAAGAAAGCAAGATATTTTTTTTTCTTTATTAGATCATTTAAATAATATATATGTTAATATTGATTGCACGGTCTCTTCTGGTCGTGGGGCAAAGGCTCGACATCAACAACTGAAAACAAAAACAAAAGATAAAACCGCATGAGCCCAGTTCTCGGGAAAAATATGTAAACGTATATCAAACTCTATACATGAAGCGTCTCGATGTGGTGAAGTGTGAAGTTGGTATTTAAACTAAAATGCGTACACCGCCCTCTAGGCAGGAATACACACATCTTTGAGTACGTGTGCTTAATTGTAGGCAAGCGGAAACACCACAGCGAGCCTAATAAAACAGCATAGCATGCGCAAACCATCCAGCTCAACGGTACGGACAGGGAGGAACACACAACCCCATCCCCTCTCGGGAGAGCGGACTGTGTTATGATGCCAACACAGCACACGAAGCAGGAATACACACATCTTCGTATGTGGACGCCAAAGTCAGGCAAGCGGAAACACCACAGCGAGCCGACAAACACATCATTCAATCGACGCAGGCGCGCACCATCCAGCTCAACGGTACGGACAGGGAGGAACACACAACCCCATCCCCTCTCGGGAGAGCGGACTGTGTTATGATGCCAACACAGCACACGAAGCAGGAAAACACACATCTTCGTATGTGGACGCGACAGTCAGGCAAGCGGAAACACCACAGCGAGCCGACGAATATACACCATACAGCACACGCAGAGGCGCCCCATCCAGCTCAACGGTACGGACAGGGAGGTACCCTCACCCCCATCCCCTCTCGGAAGAGCGGACTGTGTTATGATGCCAACACAGCACACGAAGCAGGAAAACACACATCTTCGTATGTGGACGCAACAGTCAGGCAAGCGGAAACACCACAGCGAGCCGACGAAAACATCATCATATACCAAACGCAGACGCGCACGCGCACCATCCAGCTCCACGGCACCGGACAGGGAGGTATACGCAACCCCATCGCCTCTCGGAAGAGCGGACTGTGTTATGATGCCAACACAGCACACGAAGCAGGAGAACACACATCTTCGTATGTGGGCGCTAGTGTCAGGCAAGCGGAAACACCACAGCAAGCCGACGAATACAAACAAAAACTAGCAGCGCGAACCATCCAAACTACCGGCACCGAACAGGGAGGAACACACAACCCTATTTCCACTCAGGTAGGCGGTCCATCGTGCGCCACTAGTGCCAAGTAAAAAAAACATTGAAACAACGTACCACCTTCACAACACCACTATCTCACTCACTTCTTCATGTCCGTGGTCAACTGACCAGCAATCAACCAAAAACGTGAAACGCTCTCTGAAGGAAATCGCTCACAATTATTCTACTTTAAATTTTCTACTAGATGAGATGTCTGATCAAACTACCTCATCAACACAATAAATAATTAAAAATAAAAAATAAAGCGGCTCAGTGATTACTCACCCTCGGTTTCTTTTTCTCTCCTTCCCTATCCACCTTCCAACTCAAACCTATTTCACTATTAGTACAAACAATCCAATCGCTTCCGAGCACTGTCTTTCACTGACTGAATGGCATCGAAAACGATCTAGCAAATCCTCTACACACACTCACACAAGTCTTTTGCTCTTCGCTGAACAATTGTGTTTCTTGTGTGTAGATTTATCTTGTTTGCCTGTCGACGTGTAGTCTCCAGGTCATTTTCCGAGTTGCCTTTCAACAAAAGGGGAATACGAAAATATAGTGAGAGTGACTGTTTCCTCTCATCAATTGGCACTAAAACTGCAGCATACCTGCTACAAGTCTCAATCCCTAGAAATAAAAATCACGGAATGATTTAAATGAATTCTCCTACTTCAACGAACCTTACAGGAGTAAACTCTTAAACTACCCAACGCATTTCGACGAAACTCTAAAATATACTTTGGGCTGCTCTGCGTCCGATAGGCTACACATTCCGTCCTCTCCTCGTTCATTTATTTATATTCAAAAAGAATATTTTTCTCTCTGTGTGCTTAAGAAATCCAAAATTTTGACCTTCACCTTACAAAAAACCTTTCTAATCTAAATCAATACAAAAAAAAGCTTGAAAACATTTTCTGACACTGCTTTTCTGATTATTTTCAGGTATGATCCATTTTTCGTATCCACTGGGTGAGTACAATAAATTTAAAAAAACATATATTTTACTTTGCCAAATACAAATATTACACAATTATGCTTTGCCAGGTGTCTCAGTGTCTGTGGGGTATTTCGTTCGGAAAGAAGGACATAGGGAAAGGGATCATATCAGTGCATAGAACTTTCCAGAATGAGGTTTAGATTGTGTTGCTGGGTTGCTTGGGTACATCTATTTCCCATCTAAAATTCAACCTTTTGAATTAAATCTTGTTATGATCCGTTTGGCAGTAGGGACTACAAAGATCGACTGCATATTTCAATGATTCCGAACTCTGATGGAACGAAAAAGCGACAGGAAATGGGAGGGGATAGTGCTCCTGGTAGGGCAGCTCATATGATGCTCAGTCGTGTAGGGACTACAAAGATCGACTGCATATTTCAATCATTCCGTCCTCCAACGAAACGAAAAAGCGACAGGGAATTGAAGGTAGTAGCCCTTATGGTAGGGCAGCTCGTATAATGTTCGGTCGTGTAAGGAATACAAAGGTCCACAACATGTTTCAAAATGCTTTCAGTTTCATTCAGTTTCACTTCTACCTCGCCCAGCTTTCCGCGGCGGACATTTTCTTTTTTGATAGGTTAATTGACAAATAAATTATTTGGCGCTTTTTGGTTGCTTTTCTAAATTCTCCTTTACAAAATTAATAAATAGACAAATAGCTGTCGATTTTTTGTTGCATTTCAAAATTCCGCTTTTCAAATTTTATAAATAAAAAAATAGTTGGCCCACCAAATCCGTATAGCACTCTAGGTCTAGCTTCATTCTTAGGCCATTCGCTTGTGTGGATTGGTGGGGGGACCTATTACTTTATGCCGAATCCGAGCGACTGTATGAAGAATCTTTCTCAAGGTGTTGTACTCTCGGATGTTTGTCAGACGTTCGCAACGCAGTAAAAAAAAACATCACCTTAAAGTGCGATTTGTATTTTTTTCGGGGGTTGAACCGGACGTCGCTCGCTTTCTAGTACATGCAGCTCCTTCGTAAATTATTAACCGTTCAACAGAAAATGATTAACATCGCTGAAAATTTTCAAGATCAAGTGCAATAGTCCTTCGGGTCCATTTACTGAACATAGACCCACAATTTGGCACATGCGCCTTCAATTTTCCCCCAAGTGGAACTTGTAAGATCGTAGACCAAAACTTGTCCGCAAAGTCTTTCATAAAATGGAAGGGCATAGCTTCAGTTGCTGCACAGGAGTCGACTCATTTGGGTCTTCCTTAAGATAACCCTCCAAAGTCTTCGTCAGCAGTGACTCGTTTTATCCGGAAGTACCCCACCACACTGCAAGAGCGCGACAACTGCGAGTGGCAGATCCTCGACCTCTGTTCTTCATCGCTTCGGAAGTAAGCTTTCCATATATCTGTGTACCAATCCCTGGGCTTTTGGCCCCGTTTTATCCACTTAAAATCGCCCTCCAACTTAATGCCGTCACTCGCCACACATGCAAACATACCTCCAAATGCGATGTGCGAACAAACAGATTTCAGAAATAGAAAAACAAAATTCAGGAACAAAACAATATCCCCATCCAAATCAGGGATTATATTCAAACCGAGATGCGGAATGAAGCCCTACCGCCACACTCCGTTTTATGCCACAATTTGATACGTCTGTCGGTGGTTTTGGACGACCCGTGTGATGCTAATACGAACTCGAGTTCGTTTTTATTTCGTTCGCCTCGGTTTTCGGTCTGGATGGGGTGGTGAAGCTGAATATTAACCGCCTCCGAGTGGTGGGTGATTGATTAAAAGTTGAAAGCATGACAACGCGCCTGATTTATTAGTCCCAAAACTGTGTTTTTCAAACTTCAGCGCTCAAAATGCGAACGTGATGAGCACAAGCAGGGGCAGCAACAACAAAAAAATAGAAAGAAAAAACTCAACCTCAAACTGAAGGAGGGAAAAAAAAATTAAAAATTAAACGAACATGTAGATGTACCGAATGTGAATTGTGAAGGCGCGGCGGCGGTGGCGGCGGCGTCGTCGTCCGGGTGTCATGCGATGCAGTGTATGGAAAACTTTTAGGTTACGTATAGTGAGTGCTGTCGTTTTGAAGGGATCTGGGAATCTCTGGATTTGGATATAGATTCGCTCGGATATGTGTGTGGCAGAGAAACTTTTCTGTGATATAACAGATAATTTTTTTTTGTTCTGTTTGTCGCCCGCCAAACACATCTCACAATCACACTCATTCCGCTGGGAAAAGCTGAAGCTGAAGCTGAAGCGTTGTGTACTTTGTTTTTGTGACAATCCGTTCCATTGGTGGCGACATTTTTCGATTTGTAATTAGAGGCAAGTCTCTCGCCGGGATGAGTGAGCGTGGAGATGCTTGAAATTTCGCATAAAACACACGCGAAGTGACACTCGTCGTACATAGAGAGCAACAGGAGTTGGAGCTTGGAGAGCGCGCTCGGAATCGTCGTACAGCAACGCTGTACCAGAAGCGACAATAAAACAGCAGCAGCACGGCAAACACTGACAGCCAAAGTGCCAACCAGAACAAATAACCGAACTGGTGAACAGTGAAATTTTTTGACAGGCAATCGGGGACAGTAGCACCAGACAATTGGAATTATTATGCGGCAGTCATAATCGTGACAGTTTAGCTATACACTCGCTCTCGTGAACATTTTCATATGTTGCGATGTGTTGACTAATTTTTTATTCACTTTTTTTTTTGTTTTAACTTGAGCTAACAAAACGTATAAGGAGAATGGGATCGTGTACGGTGTCCTGTGTGAGGCTCATGTTGATTGGCACAAGTGCTGGCAACGAGTTCTATTTTCAAATATTTTAATTTTTGTCTTTTGCTCAAGTGGTGTGGGAGAATGTTTACAACGGAATGTATCGGTGTGTGATTTTTGTATCCACTGAATGCATATAACTCTAAAGTAAATAGATCTTTCAGGTCGCAGTGTCAGCCATCAGGGCATGGGATATATAAAGACAAAATCTTCTTGTTGTGCTGCAAATGAGTTTCCGCAAGTGTAACTCACTTCTGGGCGAAGTTTCTGCAACGCAGAGTTCCAAACTCAAACTCACTTGATGACTTTCAGTCGAAGGTAAAAAAAAAAATCCATTTGCCCTTTGATTTAGCGACAGGCAAACTCTAATGCCAGAAGTAGTCAACTCAGTTTTCGTTTATGCTGCGGCAGTTTGGGCGAGTGTACTTGAAGTCACAGTCGATGTGACGTGTGTGTAAGAGTTCGCCTTTATTACATCGCCCCATAAGAATTATTTCCGACACTAAGACTCGAGTTTTGATCAGTTTTACTTACTTTTGGTGGCGTTTACCTTACTTACTTTGTGTGGACCACGGCCTCAACCAACGGTACCTCGCTAGCTGCCTCCAGTTACGCACACCAAGTTGGTTGAGGTCGTTCCCCAATTGTGCGCGCCACCTAAGGCGGGGTCTTCCTATGCTGCGTTGTCCCTCAGGGGTGGATTCGAAGACTCGTTACTATCAGTCGTCTTCTATATATTTTTAACCTCAAATATTGAGCGCCATCCTTGCTATAAAGCAGTTGTTACATTTGGCGCCTTGTGCCGATCTGTATTGAACTTGCATCTATATGACAATGTTGAGGTAATTTACTAGAGAATGGACAACTTTTCTGCTCCTGACAGGCAAAGCTTCCGGCTGCTCCTCACCTTCAATGAAGACAGTCTTTCTTATTTTTAGTCTAATGGCTTCGTTTCTCTGAAAGATTTTAACACCGCCGCAAAAGGTATATGCATCTTAAATGACATGTTTTTATTAATTTATTTATTTACTTGTATCTTTTCGTAAATACGACCTTATGGAACGTTCCCCCTTCTTCCCGGTTGGCAGACTTGACGAAGCCATTTTTAATCACAATAAATCTTCTCTCCTTCATTCCGTTTCAGCAGAGAAAAGGACACAGAGTCTTTCTGATATTCTTAACTTGATCATGCTAGACTTTGGTCTGTATATCAAAATTTTGGATGAAACTTAAACCAGATTGTGAACTCAAAATATTCAAGGAAGTTTTTGCAAACTTGGGTTTTGCTTTATTTCTCTGACTGATTGGAAGTACCTTGATTTTTTGACGCGATAAAGCCAGCGATGTTAGAAAAAAGTGTGATTTCGGTTCAAAACTTTCCAAAAAGTAGGCGTGGCATTGAACAATGAAGCCTAAAGCCTTCTCGGAGGCTGAGGAAATACTTTAAAAAAAAAGAGTTTCACCGAAATCTGTCCAGTAGTTTTCACGTCAACTGGCAACAGACAAAAGACCGCCTAAAGTTTTGTTGCATGGAGCGATGAGTGAGTTCCACTCCAGCAGCACTCTCCATTTTGTATTTTCGATTGTACTAAATGCTGTAAGTTAGTTTGAAGTAAAGTTCGACTGTGTAAGAAAAAATGGTTATAAAATCGAATTCTCACCTTCCTTTCGATAAAGTTTGAAAAGGAAAGCCAATTGGACTCACTGGCCTTTCTGCTTAAAACAAACAACCAAGCCCAGCTACATAAATACCAAAAGTGGTCGAGAAAACTTATTTTCTTACATCGATATAGATGTCCTCCTCTCTCTTCCCGATGTCAAAAACTCTCTCTCTCAACTTGGGCGCAACAAACAAATAAAGAGCCTACCCCGATTGTTCCGAAATGAGTGATTACACTCCCCGCACCCACCTCTCCCAAATCCAGCAGCCAACTCACACTGCCGCATTTATGAGCCTGGGGGAGAACCAAAATGAGAATTTAATGGACTTGATTACTGATGGGCAATAAATTTTCCTCAAATCAAAAATACAGAACAACAAAAAAAACATAAAAATACTTCTTAAAGAAACTACAAAACAGACTCCAATCAAACACTCACAACAAACAGATACAAATCGCGCGCTCCACATATTGTCATCATATCCACAAAACACCACCAGCTCCAGCCACCACAGCATCTCGTTCGGCTTGGTGGTGGTGCCTCCATCAAGTGTTTATTTGCTGGTCCCTTCCTTTTTTTTTTCTTTTTATATTTTTTAATTTGTATTCTTCAGATACATTCTGACATGAGATGGATTTATGGCCGAAAGATTTATTGGACTCAATGGCAGATGATGATGATGATGATGATGATGGTGGCGGTGGTGGTGGTGCTGACGATGGTGTTCTGTTCTGTTCGGTTGTGTTCTGTTCCGTTCCGTGGCCAAAACCCGATGTGGCGTCGTCATCCGCAGCTTTCTAGTCGTATTATACGTTCTACTAACAGAGTTTCCATTTATCTGGTCATATTTCTCATAATTGGTTGGCGAGAGCGTTTTCTTCTATACCTATTTTTTTTTTTTTTTTCTTTTTTTTTTGACTTCGACTCGCACATTGTCACGCTAAGTGACAAAACGCAATTCTGTGTAGCTGCGAGCACAGAAAATGTGCGTGCAATTTCACATATGGGCAGGCGTATATAGATTTGTTGTCGTCGCTGCTGCTGCTGCTGCATTCGTGGGGGGACAAATCGCCGAACAAATTATTTTGTGACGGTGACGGAGACAGTATGTGGTGCAGGCAAGTGCTTATACTTTTGCAAACACTTATAGGATCTTTTTTAAGTATTTTTTTTCTAAAGACTGACTAAGCGAAGAGATTCACATAAAATATATAAATTCAGATTTAAGTTTTTTAAAAATTTTTTTTTTTTAAGAATTCCATATTTCGTCCCACTAGATCCCGAGGTCCGATTTTTTTCGCGAGTGGGATAAGCACCGGATTTTTCATATACATACATACCCACTGTTGATACTTTGTTCTGGACGTTTTTCGTATATAGGAAGGTTTTCGGTAGCAGAATTGAAGTCTTTTAAGAAAAATTCGAATAGTACACTTTTTGTCAGGGCCAGTTTGTTTGGGAAACACTTTAAAAGAATTATTTCTGGACATTGTCCTTTTTTCTTTAGAAGACTATGCTACAAATAAAAAAAAACTTCTCTATAGGCTGCATTAAGTATGCTGATTTGGGAAAGCCATAGATAGACCTCGGTGGCGTTCTTACTTACTTACTTAAGGTGGCGCTACAGTCCGGGGTGGACCTGGGCCTCAACCAACACGCCTCTCCAGTTAGCACGATCTTTGGCTAACTGCGTCCAGTTGCGCACTCCAAGTTGGTTGAGGTCCCCTTCCACTTGCGCGCGCCACCTAAGGCGAGGTCTTCCTCTACTGCGTTGTCCCTCCGGGTTGGAATCGAAGACTCTTCGGGCCGGAGCGTTGGTGTCCATTCGCTCTATATGTCCTAGCCATCTTAGACGACTAATGCGTACTTTTCTGACCAGGTCGATGTCGCTGTACAGCTCGTAGAGTTCGCTGTTAAATCTTCTCCTCCAAAGCCCGTCAACGCAAACGGGACCAAAAATCACTCGAAGAATTTTGCGTTCGAAGCGACTAAGAAGATCCTCATCCGTCTTTGCTAGGGTCCATGCTTCTGCGCCATAGAGCAGGACAGGGATGATGAGGGTCTTATATAGAATCTCCTTAGTGCTTCTTGACAAGGCCTTACTAATCAATTGCCGTCTTAGGCCAAAGAAACAGCGGTTGGCAAGTGTGATTCTTCGCTTGATTTCTGTTGTGATGTCATTGTCAGAGTTTATAGCGGAGCCGAGGTAGACAAAGTCCCTTACTACCTCAAAGTTATAGCTGTCTATCGTGACGTTCTGTCCGATTCGTCGGTGTTGTGTGTCCCTTCTTGTTGACAGCATATATTTTGTTTTGCCCTCATTCACCACTTAACCCATTTTTGCCGCTTCTGTACTAATACTTGCAAACGCACCAGTGACAGCTCGCTGTGTTCTGCCAACAATGTCAATGTCATCAGCGTATGCAAGCAGTTGCACAGACTTTTGGAAAATTGTGCCTCTGATGTTGGCTTGTGAGTTTCGCACAATTTTCTCAAGAATGATGTTGAAGAAGTCACATGACAGCGCGTCACCTTGTCTAAATCCTTTTTTGACATCAAAGGTCTCGGTGAGATTGTTTCCGACCTTTACGGAGCAGCGAGCGTTCTCCATCGTCATTCTGCACAATCTGACAAGTTTGGCAGGGATGCCAAAACTAGACATGGCTCTGTATAGCTCGTCTCTATAAATGCTGTCATATGCGGCCTTAAAATCGATAAAAAGATGGTGAGTATCGATCTGGACTTCTTGGGTTTTCTCCAGGATCTGCCGTAGTGTGAATATTTGGTCGGTCGTGGACTTGCCGGGCCTGAAACCGCACTGATAGGGACCTATCAGATCGTTGACGAATGGTTTCAGGCGTTCACACAGTACAGCAGACATGATCTTATACGCAGTGTTCAGGAGACTGATGTCTCTATAGTTGGCGCAGTTTAGAGAGTCTCCTTTCTTGTGGATCGGGCAAACGATGCTGAGGTTCCATTCATCAGGCATACTTTCGTCTGACCAGATCTTGGAGACGAGTTGGTGTATGCTCTCTATACCAGGTCATCTCCCGCTGCCTTAAACAGCTCGGCAGTTAAGCCGTCCGGTGCAGCAGCCTTGTTGAATTTAAGCTTAGATATTGCTATCCTCACTTCATTTTGGTCAGGTGGACGGTAATCTTGGCTTTCACCGTCCAGGGTCAATGGTTCGTTCTGCCTGACAGCGGAATTTGTGTCATCTTCGCCGTTTAGCAATCTGCAGAAATGGTTTTTCCATGTCCTCAGCACCGACTGTGACTCTACTACCAGGTTTCCTTGTTCGTCTCTACAGGTCTCCGTTCGGGTCTTGTTGGCATGACACGTTCTTTTTACCTTTTGGTAAAACTTCCGAACATTGTTCCTGGAGTAACACCTCTCTATATCCTCGATCGCGCGCTTCTCATGCTCTCTCTTTTTTCTCCGGAGAAGCCGATGTTCTTCCCTCCTTTTTTGCTCGTAGAGCTGACGAGCTGCTCTCGTCCTTCTATGCAGCGACGCTTCGTAGGCACTTTGTTTTGCTGCATGTGCTTGCCGGCAATCTTCGTCAAACCAGGAGTTTCGGGGGGGTGGGCTGGTGAAACCGAGCACATCAGTTGCGGCATTTTTGATGGCTTCTTGGCATCGGCGCCACTGGTCTTCGGCACTTGATGCCGGCAGCATAGGACTTCTCGAGAGGTTGAGGGATACGCGATCGGCAAAGGTTCTGGCGGTTTGTTGCGTTTGTAGTCGTCCAACGTTAAATCTCCTCACAGTATTTTTTCGTTGTTGTGGGCGTCTGGGATATCCGCATTCGTACCTTGGCTACAACAAGGTAGTGATCCGAGTCTATGTTGGCCGCTCGGAAAGTTCGAACATCTAGAATACTGGAGGAGTGGCGGTGGCGTTCTATGGATATTTAAAAAATTATTTGTAAAACCACACGATAGCGCAAATCTGTCTTGTCTTTGTCAACGCTGCCGACCTGAAAATCGCCTACAAGCTCACCGATGTTTGAAGCTTTCCGTAGGCCACCGATCTCCAGGACGCGCTTCAAAATTGCAAAATGACAAAAATCATTTGTGAGACCACTTTTGGATAAGTATTCACCTTCGGTCTTGTGACATCAAAAAAATCCTCCAGAAGCTCATCGATGTCCAAGGGTTGAGTTGTCAATTTCTACGTCAAATTTAATTGGAATCTTTTTTTGGTGCGAACAAACCCTGGCATCGATTGAAATGGGTTTTTGCTATCCGGTCTTATAGCTGAAGGTCCAATTAACCCCTTGCTGTATTAAAAAGTCAGATGAATCTGACAAGTCTTGATACACCACTTCTGTGAGGCTATGAAAGGTCATTTTCTAGAACTGGAGTGGGCTAGTTGAACTGCGCCTCAGCAAAGTCTGAAAAAGTGTCTTTCTCGCTTTTTTGAATTTGGATTTGCAAGATATTTTCATCATTTCTGTAGACCCATGGTTGAGTCATCTTATAGAAGCTGAATCAGGCCAATCATTCTTCCCCCCTCGAATGGCTGGTGCATGAGGTCACTGAACTCCTTATCCGCGCGGCTCTTTCTACCGTTTATCTTTTCAAAACTAAGCATGCTTATCAGAGATGTGCACAACTGAACGCCCTTTAACTGGAGATCCGTATTGGTTGAGGCATTCTGCTAAGAGAGGTACCTACATATCATTGAGGTTTCGGCCCTGAAAAACTCATCAATTCCTCAGAGTTAAGATCTTACCCAGCCCGGATTGCAAAGGTATGGATTTTATGAGTCGTCTCTATACTTAAAAAAATGAAATGCCAAAAATTCTCGTAAGATAAAACTAACCCAAATATTTAAATTTTTGATTCAATCTTATACGGGATTCTAGAAAACTTAAAAACGAGGTCTTTCTATTAAAAATAATTGCTAAGGCAAGAACTTTTAGCTTACATTTTTTTAAGAATCTTAAAATTCTTTGCATATTTTTTTTTCTGAGTGTAAAATTCAGAGGCAAACTTACTGTGGATTCGGACATATCGTAGAACGTCGAAGCATATTTTAAGGAAAACAACTTCAGCATGCGGTCCGCCTCGAAAATGGATTCATTTTTAGAAAACAAACACTAGTCGGACATATCGTAGAACATCGAAATATATTTTAAGCGAATCAACATCAACATGCGGTCCGCCTCGAAAACGCCTTAATTTTTAATTTTTAGAAAAGGTATTGAGCTCTTTTTGTACTTTAGATGAGAGAGACCTTAAATAAATAATAAAAAATTGTTTCTAAAAAGCTTGCCGGTTCTAGCTTTTATTGTTGCTTTCTCCCGGCCTTTGGGCGTCTTTTATAAAATAATTTCGCCTTTTATGAAAATAGCTTCGAACGATGCTCGGAATACCAACTGAAATCGAGTCGAATGAAGGTTTCCCACTATGGTGAGGCTCAGGTGCAACCTTTTGGCGTCAGAAGACACCACTAGTTAAATCTCAGCTGTATAAGGCCAATTGTTGGTGGTCCAACTCGGACTGTAAGCGCCACCAAAAGTAAAGTAAGCCGATCGTGACATAACCACCGTGACATGCCCTTCCTCTAGCATTTCTTTCACCACCTACTGTGTCAGTTGCCACGCTCTGTTTACCAGCCGCAAATGACGAACGTATACGAATTATAGAAAAAAAATATTCAGCAACCACTCACACGATCCGCATCTTGTCATAATCCTGTCAGTTGAAATTATGATGAGGTCGAGGTCCGCCATATACAGTATACACACAGTCGCATGATGAATGCGAATGCTGCCAGCAGCAGCGGCAGCTTATAGTCGTCGCCTGGCACTTGCCATGATCATCGTAGCCGTCGTCGTTATTGCCGTCCAGACGCGATCATCATCATGATCAATGCTGCATCGTTGTCGTCGTTGTCGTCGTAGTCGAGATCGCAGTGACTGGGTGTCGTCGTCGTTTTCGTTGCTTTTTAATAGTTCGCTCTAATAATTGGTTATGACAGCTGTTCGGGGATAATTAGAGATTAATTGTTCTACTCACAGAACCGACGATCGCAGATACATTTTGCACTTATGCAAGTACTCTGCACAGAAGGACTCCCCCTCCTCTCTGGCAATGCACTCAATTTGTTATTAATGCCATCAGAGTGAATATAATTTTCATCATTTCCCAGAATGTATCTTTTTCCTCGTATTTATTGTCATCTGTAGAAGACGTATATGCAGAGTGGGTGGTGCGCGAGAGGCGTTCTCCCACTAATAGATCTAGATGCACGAAATTGTTTCACTCGACGAGCGCTCGCAGGGCAGTGCATCTTTTCGAATGATTGCGTTCGCGGCTTGGCGATTTATTTGACTTGCAGAGTTTTCTTGACTTGGTGTGCGCGCTTCGGTTGGCTGCGCGAGCAGGGAACGCATTTCTGATATGCCCCGACGCACGTTTGTGTGGGCGGTGCTGCATACAAAGTAGACGCCGGGTTTTCTTCTTGCGGATGAGTGAAACACATGAGTTGATCAGGTGACAAGTATTAAGGAAATTGCTCTCAATGTCGCTGAAGCAGTCGATAACAATCCAGGAAGCACTGGCCGCGATGTCATAATTAATTAATGACTCTTACCGGCCCAAAAGCCCCCGTCATTTATCAATGCCCCACAATCGATCACGATCACCGATGCGCCCATCATCCTAGATACAGATCGAAGGAAATCCCCTATGGGATCACATCAATCATGCATGCCATACACCAATCAATGAGCCACCTCATTTCCATTCAACTTCGCTTACGCGCACCACCAAGTTCTGATTAGTGTGCTGCGGCTCTGCGAGGACTCAAGTCGTATATTAATAATCGATCGGACAACTTCAGCGAAATTCCGAATAATGATTGATCCCAAAAGGGAAGCTATACGGCAGCACGTTGCGAAACTTGTACCAGTACCTGCGTGGCGACTCAAATTACCACCCGACCTTGGGGATTAAATGTGCCGGCCGTTGTTGATTGATCGGTCCACAAACAAATTGCAGCCGGCGACACTTGTCCCAGAGTCGGGCAGAGCTCTTAAAACCTGATTGATGGCATCCAAATATGAAGGATATACCTACGAGCGGTAAGTTTGGCAGACCAAACACTGACCCAGTGTATATATGTATATGCCCGCGGATTATAACCACAAATCGGATGAAAGGCATCCACAACCATCCAGAGACGTCAACTTGACGGACTTAGACTGAGAGATTTGTTGGCTGGCTGTGGTCGGCCGGCGTCGTCATCGTCGTCGGCTTTGGAATACAGTAACCGTCACTTGTCATGAATGTATCAATGTCGAAATCAACTGCGGCAGCATCCTCGTCAACAGAGTGACCACCGCCACCACCACCACCATCACCAGCACAGCGTCTGCAAGTTGGCAAGCGGGAAGCGCTGCGCGAACGAGCATATCCTGCTCCCAGGTCGCTCCTTGATGGAGTTAATCCAATTTTGAGTTTAGTGTCAGTTCGAGTGGAACATTGGTGCTGCGCGAGAGGGATTTAAATGGACAAAAATTGCGCGGAGAACACAAAAGCTTTGTATACCCTCGTGAGAGATAACACTGAGGAGAAGCCGACGTCATTTGATATCAAAGATACAAGCAAATGAAGTGATCCTGACAGATTTGCTGTTTGGATCAAATTATTATAACTATACCTGCAGTCGGCATCAATCTCTCTCTCTCTCTTTCGTGCGGCAGATGGATGGACGCGGGGACGTGAACCGCCGAGTTCGACTTGGTAGCTGTGATCTTTTTCCTTTTTTTCGGTGTTTGTTCCGTCGGTGGAGGGCGCATCAGAGGTGGACGCATGTTCGGCTGTCGTGTGTAATTATAACGAGCGGCGGATAGGGTGTGTGATGGAATGTTTTCGTGGGCGATGTAGCTGCAGCTTTTTCCCGGTCCTTAGTGCAACATTTTATCTGTCATATAATAAGACCGGCTGTAACCCTTCATAGGAGAGGAATTTTATGCCTCACTAAAGGCCAGAAAAGTCGACAATTTCGACGAAATGTTGACACTTAGACCACTCCAAAGAAAAGACCGCGAAGCTCAGATCGATACTCACCATCGTTTCGTGGACAACATCTTTAGGGGCGAGCTAAAAAGAGTCGAGAGGTGTACGTCTAACTTTGGCATCCCTACCAAATTCGTGACTTCGAAGATGCTATTTCGAGGGCTTAGAATAGCTTTATGGAAGGTCCGTAAACAAACCGCTTAAATGCCTCGCGGTGGCTTGCCAATTCATAGGTTTCCAAGGGCGTTACAAGTGAGTCTACATTGATCGATGAGTATGTCGGGGACGGGTTTCTCTGCTCGCGAAGATGTTGTTTGTTAATTAAGTCCTCTTTTTCCTTTTAAGGTACATGGACAGGGACAGCCTTCCCTTAGGTAGATACGACCTTTCAAAATCCAGACCAAGTACAAGCAGTCTCATTAAAGGAAGCAATGCGGTCAACAATAGCCAACAAGACCGAGAGGGTCTACCCATCTTCGCATTTTTTTTGTAGGTTTCCACCAGCCCTTAACGCATAGGGCCCTCGTACTCTAATTCCAGCCTCGAAATTACCAGGTTCCTAGGTCATGTTTACTCCAGCCCGAAAACCAGTTTTTGGCCCCACCACTCCGCTTATTAAAATTAAAAACCCTGCCTGCCAAATTTCAACGGCAACTCACGCCAACATCACCCTATCCACATCCACATCCACATTATACGATTCCGTGCATTTTTCTTTTCACTAAATACGCGTAACCGATGAGTGTCGATGTCAATCATATGGAATCAACTGCGAATGCGACGCGAGACTGAGTGACAGCTCAAACCGACTTGTGATTGGCATCATCGTTTCAGTGTCAAAATGCAAATTCCATTTGACGAGAACCAGAATTGGACTTTCAGCCGCAGATAGCGCAGTTTATTTATAAATTTACACGCAGACCTGTTTTTTGGGTCAAGCTGAAAGGCGAAGGCTCGCGTGCACATTCCACACGATATCACAGGCCATCATCATCATCATCATCATCATCACCGGCAGCAGCAGCAGCAGCAGCAGTAGTAGTTGGGTAGTTGGGTTGCCAAGGAAAAGAGTTGAGGGGAAAAAAAATCTCAACCATTCCGAGACACACACACACACACACCCCCAACCCGTGGCGGAACTATAAAAGTGTTTTATGGACCCCGAGACAAGGACAAGAAATAATGGCGGCTAACGACGAAGATTTAAGGGTTTCCCGCCACCCTCAGCCCCGCCTGAGGGTGAAAAAGGGTTTTCGAGTGCAGCACCAACTCATTGGCTCCATTCTGAGGAAAAAGACGACGCAAGACGAATTCCTTGCGGCGCGGTATCAAACAGAGAGAGAAAAAAAAAAAAACAAAAAACTCACCCCCGCAGATCGTTTTGCAACAGCAGCGGCATCTACTCTCCGACCAAGATGTTGAACAGAGCAAGTGACAGAGCGAGCGCAAAGTGTTGTTAGAGAGCCAAGGGGTTGCAAACGGTGGGTGTTGGAAAAATCGCGCCATATATTTTCGTCGGTCTGACATTAACTGCTATCACGGAGAGTCCTATGGACGATTTATTGACAATGCTGAAATGTGCAATTGGCGGGTGGAAGAAGAGATTACACTTCTTTTTTTCAGCTCACTGTGTCTTGGTTTTCTATTTTATTTTATTTTATTTTTTTTCAACCCCTACGGGGCTTTTATGTACACAAAAGCGAAGCGAGGTCGTCTTGATGATTCATGCGCGTCTTCCCTGCGAGCGGAAAATATTTTCTCCACAGCCTCATAACACATTATGCCACCAACACCAATATGCCCTTGGCATATTTTAATTGCCTAATTTTGTGGATGGTGGTTGGTTGAATGGCGGGGGAAGGGGGGTAACGTTTTTGAGTCTAAATGAAAATCTTCATCTGTCTTACCCGGTGAATTTATTGAGATGGATAAGTTAATGTTTTGGAAGGAAATTAAAGAAAATGGTTCGAGGGGGTGTACGCAGATAGTCGTGGATGGTGTTTGCCAAATGGGTGACATTTCTTTTTTTCTCCCCCATTATGTGTTAATAATCTCAGTACGGGTTGTGCACAATGGAAAGTCTTTTAAAAATGTGGCTGAGGGTGGGTGTGTAGATGGTTTCGTGGAGTGAGGTAATCAGGTTGCATGGTGGTTATGTGGAGGTGAGTACGGAGTTTATTGGGAGTTAGAATTGGCTATAGACGTTGTTTGAATTCGTGGTTCAGAGGCTTGCTTCCTTAGAGCTTTAACACCTTCAAAGCGAACGGATTCCGTCCTTTAAACTATCGTCAACAGCGAAATTGCCGCACGACCCGCCTAGACCTGCAAGTTCGCCCCGGTGCACTCATATTGGGTGCGATATGACTCAAGGGAGGGAAACTGTGACTAGGGTTGCGGTCAAGAAGCTTGACTTTTACTTTAAAGCCTTCGTGTCGAAAAGCACTGCAGTGAATATGAGTCGAAGTAGTTTTTATTTTTTAATATTCATAAAACTTTTCAGAACTGCCGATTTTGCCAAAAAAATTATCTTTTTAGATGAAGCTAATTTTCATCTTGGCGGGTATGTAAACAAGCAAAATTGTCGCATTTGGGGCACAGAAAACCCGCATGCATACATTGAAAAGCCGATATACCCAAAACGAGTCACTGTTTGGTGCGGAATTTGGTCCAGAGGCATAATTGGGCCATTTTTCTTCGAAAATGAGCAAGGAGTGGCCGTTACAGTCAATGGCGATCGTTATCGGACCATGTTGAACGAATTTTTGTTCACAAAAATTGAAGAGGAGGATATTGGCAACATTTGGTTTCAACACGGCGCTACGTGCCACACAGCCGAAGCTATACTCGATGTATTGCGCCCTGTTTTTGAAGATCGCATTATCAGCCGCAGAGCTGATGTCATTTGGCCACCTCGTAGCTGCGATTTGACACCGTTGGACTATTATTTGTGGGGTGCCGTAAAAGATAAGTGTTACGCCGACAAGCCAGAGACAATTGACTCTTTAAAGGACAATATTCGTGAAGCCATTGGTGAAATACAGCTGCACACAATCGATAATGTGCTTAAAAATTGGACCGATCGTGTAGGCTACTGCATGGCCAGCCGAGGCAGCCATTTGAATGAAATTATTTACCATTATTAACCGGAAGGATTGTACTTTCAAATAAAAAAAGAAATTTGAGAAAATATTCAGTAGTTTTTATAGCATTTTCAAAAAAAAAAAAATTATTTGGCGGACCCTGTATATAACTTTTTTCTTAAACAAAACATTTTTTGCATACTTTTTACATTTTATTTTTAATACCGTCCAGCGCGCTTGTGAGGAAGAAATTTCACTTACGAGTTTGACACCACTGATCTGCAGTTTAGTAGCCTTTTGCTTCTTTGATTTCCTAAATTTGACACAGCGGTCTCTTCATTGAGTAGTAGATCTCGCGTATAAAGAAGATAGATACAACTCAGGGCCTAAGACACTGCCTTGCGGTGCATCAGTTTGAATTCGTTTTTATGTTGTGGAAATAATTTTCCGGGTTATTTCCCAGGCTGTAGAGGTTCTGAGTACTGAGTGTCGAATTACCTCATCCGTCACAGAATTTTGTGGATTTTACATGCAAAATAATAACAAATTCATTCACGTAGTACTCGATCTCGAATGCAGTACTTCAACTCTTAATTCGCAAAGTGTTTCACATACACAATGTTCATACATGTATAAAATTTTGGACCTAAAGCTGCCAATTATTGTTCTTAGAGGCGAAACAAAAGTTGAAAAAAAGTACAAAAAAGTGAAAAGTTCGAAATTCATTGAAAACACTCGCATATTTATCTGGCGTCTATGAAAAAAATCTGAACCAAGGAAGCTCAGAGCTTTGTTTGCTTACAGCTCAAACTTTTAGAAGCAATTGTAAAGAAATTTAGCCGATTGAGGTGAAAAAAGAGCTTTTCCTTTCGAAACTGACAGGAATTATATGATGGGAACGTGTTCTACCGGAAAATTGCTAATAGATTCCTTGAGTGTATTTGTTTTTAGAACTTTTTAGCTGGAACGTGCTCCAGATTTCCACAAAGTGAAATTTTGAAATTGATGAAAGAGTATAACCGATTTTTTTTCCACTTTTTGTACATTTTTAAACTTTTGTTTCGATGTAGTTCAGGCATAAGTTATTTTTATTTTTTTGTGAACCGAAGATTATCGTTTTAAGTACGTTTGTCCTGTAGGAAATTCAACGCACCCTAATTTGAAGATCTTCATATAGCGCTAGAAACACTCTTAAAAGACCCAGGGATGTTTAACGCCCGATGGACGTCAGATAGGATAAAGATCCTGGATATTTATAGCAGACAAAGAGACATGTTGCATTTCTACGCCGAAATTAAAAAACATTTGTTTTGGATACCACAAACGATTAGTTTCCAAATAGAAATGCAATATGTCTGTTTGTCTTTTATGCGTTTGGATGATCCTTATAAAGGGTTTTCCGTGAGTTAATTCACTGCGGCTTTATCTCAAAATCCGTTCGAAAATTCTGGACTTCGGCAGTATATTTTCTGTATTGGTTGATATGAGATTGCTTCGCTAGATGGTTTAGACTAGAGGTTTCGGTATCATGATGACTTCTCGACTTTCCATGTTCTAGGTATGTACCCAGCAGCATTTCCAATTCGAGGCAGCTTTTTAAAGCCTCCTTTGTTGGATATTGCTCTAAAATTGCACCAGTTAAAATAAATCCCGAGGCTTCTTCTTTAGCCGTTCCAGGTACGAACGGCTGCACTCTTTCAACATTTTGGAAGACCTTTTTAGTATACTTTCACCAAAAATAACTTTCCTAATTTTCACAGATGAACTGCGTGTAATTGGTCTTTGCAATATCTTTGACACCTTCTAGAAGGAATATTCGGTACCAACTTACTATCATCGATTGTCCAAAGGTTTGTTTTACAAGAATAATTTTTTAGGCATCTTAGCAGCTTCCTACGTTTACAATTGAAGCTACAAAGTACTTTTTCTCACTTGGGCGCAACGTTTCCCACCTTTTTTATATCCAACCGCATATTTCTGTTCAAATAGTTGCAGCTGTTTGGATGTCTAGCGCCAATAACTACCAATAACTCATGTTCAGTGAATATTTTCCTTCAAATTCTGCCTGAAGTAGTGCCACTCGGTCCGAATTTTGACCGATTTTGGACTCTTCGTTCTCTATCGGGACTCATGAGTATTTGGCCACCAAGTGTAAGTGTTTGAGGTACAGTAGGTTGATCTGAAGCTAGACTTGATGCGTCTTCTACTCTTATATTGTTTGCAAGGATATTTTTCTGTAATGTCAGCTAGATCTCGAGCTCGATTCTAAATGTTTTCTTTAGGTTAGTGAGTAGGTTCCCCCGTCGAATGATAGGTGCCACCGCTTCCTTTAACTGTCTATTTATTTTGAACAGCGGTAAATCTTGACCCCAAATACTTGTGTTTTCTAATAAAATCTCCACCTGCTGAAGATCTATTGGGAAATTAGCAGAAGAGCCTTTCTCCCAAACCAAGGAATACTTTTCCACTCACTTCAGCTGCAGCCGATCACCCGATCGAACTTCACACAATTCGGAATCGACTCGCCTCCATTTCGCATTCAATTAATTAACTTTACATGTCACACACAAATAACCTGTCCACTTGCCTTCCATTCAACCACCCATACATATAGTACAAACCAATCACAGAACCCCCTGGCAACACAGCAGAAACAGATCGCATCCCGATCATTCCCTACACACATGCGCGCCACGGACTCTAGCAATAAAATAAAGTATCCCTTTCAGAGCATTCCGCGCACATCAACAAAAAACATACCAACCAAACAACCGCCCCGCTCAGGCAACGCCACCATATCCACATTCCGTGCTAACACATATTCCTATATCAATTTAATTTCCACCATAAAATATTCCCCAAACAACGTATAAACTATGCCAGCCTGTACCGCGTACTAAAACTATACTCCTGAGAACATCAGCGTGCAAAAATGTTTTGAAAAAAAATCGGTGCAAATATTTTCCAATCATTTCCACCAATCAACTGATCCACTCGCGAAACAAAACCAAAAGGCAGATCCATCGTCTCGCAATCGCAGTCAAACAGACATCACTGACGACGGCGACGACGACGACGACGACGACGACTACGAGTATATGCCAAGCGATGCGAACTGGAGGATCGCGAATCCTGATACTCATCCATCCACCAAACAGCAATAAGAACAACAACAACAACAAGAAGAGGAGAGAACAACTAAAAATGATGACGGTATTTATAGCCGTGCAAATGGAACAAGTTACCTGACAGTGAATGAGGATACATGTATCTCAATAGTTGCCCGCGCGCCCCAACTCCCCCACCGTGGGCCGTGCGCGCTGAGCAATCATCAGCGCCCCGATGCGTCCCGAAACAGCAATAATCAAGTGAGATCGCGCGAGATCACCTTTAACCGAAGGTAATAAAATAATGATTGCATAAAAATTCACTGGCGTTGCAGTGTATCGCGCCCCGTCGCTCGTCGCTCGTCGTCGGCGTCGTTGTCGTTGGTCGTTGGTCGTATGGATTTCATATGCCCCCAACTTGAAGAGGTACCCCAGCGTGGATACATTTACTTTGGCAAAGGCGGTGGCCAAAGATCGACTGCTCGTACCACGGTTGCTGCTGGTCGGTTGGCGTTACTTGGTTTTTTTTTTTTACCCCGTTGATGGTTGGTTTTGGTTTTTTTTTTATTTTTATTTTCTTTGTTGACCATTGAGGCCAGAAAGGAATCGACAGCGGAGAATGATGAACAGGCCATCTTTCGATCTTTGGATACATTTCTGCATTTTGGCAGTCGCTGGGGTGTGGATATCATCCATTTTATTGCGACTACGAGGGAAGTTTAGAGTTTTTGTTTAGAATTCTAAATTAAAAACTCAGAAAAAACAACAATTTTTGGTGGTTAAGATGAACCCAAATATCAAATATCAATCCTACGCCGAATACTTGAATATTGAAAACTTTAAAACGAGTTCTTTAAATCAAAAATAATTGTTTAAACAAGAACTCTAAGCTTACATTTTTTTTTAAAAAATCTCAAAAATAATCGCTTAATGATTTTTAACTTTCTCCATTACGTAGTAAGAGAAAGATATTGTATTCGTACAAAATTTCGAACTCGAGATGCTAATCAATTTTGACATTCCGATGATAGCGGAACTCAAAAAGGTGGGTCTCGAAATTCTGTCAGTCTGTCAGTCTGTCTGTCCGAATGTCCCGAAGCCTACAGCCTTAACTTCGGATTTGGATTTTGGGGGCTTACAGTGGGCTTACGATTTTTATACTTTACTTCAAAAAATATTTAAAAACCAACTTAGTAACTAAAAATTATTTCTTTCTACAAATTTCTAATTTTCAATTCATTATCATAAAAAACGCCAACGTGAAGTCACTATAATTTTTTGAGTCTATTTTACCTACTTACAATAAAAAGAACATTTACTACAGAAGAATAGTCCCTTTGAATAAACTTACATCTTTTCAACAGTAACCTCAATATGAATGGTACTTTCCATATAAAATGTTCATGCCAGTGGGATTTGTTCGAAAACGGCTCATACGATTTCAACCAAAATTAATATTTGATTAATATGACTGCATACCCATATTTTCTCTAAAAAATCGAATAATAGTACTTTTGAAACTTGGACATAATGTATTTCGAAATAGAAAGATCAATTCTTTAATACAAAACTACGTTTTTTTAAAAAAAAAAAATTGCTTCTCTTTAAATTTCATGAAAACGGCTCAAACGATTTCAACCCAAAATTTGTACTTGACCTTAAGTATTTGAGGGTACCATGAATGTGTACTCAGTTTTTCAATAAAAAAATCGAATAACAGATTTGTTTCCAAATAGTGTTGACATATCTCGAAAACGGTCAATACGATTAAAGCAAAAATTCATTTCTTAGGTAAAATTGTCTTCTCGATTTTTCTCTATGTTATGGTTTTTGGAAAATATGTTTCTTAGGAATTTAGATTTCCTTAGTTTACCTGAAAACGGCAATAACAATTTTTGACTAAAATGCATACTTAAGATAAAATGTATGTTTCCAACTTGAATCACCGAAAAGTACAATTTTTGAAACTGCTTATATCTCAAAAACCCCATTTCCGATTCGGATAAAACTTTGAAAACCCAGCTAAAACTGAGTTTTAAGAATAGTTAAGCAATAGTATTTCCAAAACTAAATATTACCAAGTCTGTTAAATACATGTTCCAACAAGGAACAACCGCTAAAGTCGAATTTGATAATTTTCCAGGAGAGCATCATATTAAAGTTAGCTTAAAAGTTTAAAATTACAAATGGTGCTTCTAGATTATCTATTAAAAGTCGGCTTGGGAGTTCCAATTTTGAAGATAAAGAGTGAGAAAAAAATGTATCTTGAAGACTTGGACATGCGGAATTTAATTTTATCAAAAACTCAATTTCGTCTAAGCTAAACTTTGGCGTTTTTTTCTCGTTGCAACCATATTCAAAATAATAAAAGTATTCAAAATAAGATCCCCTACTTAGTTTTTCTCAAAAACTTCGAATTAATCAGATTTTTTAATATTCCTCAAAAAATACTATCCATATGTGTACATGTTTTTTTAAAACTCAACCGCACTTTCGCTAAAAATACAACAACAGTGACTTAAAACTTATTTTTTAGCAAACATTACCCACTTCTTTTTTTCTACCATATTGAATATGCACCTTAAGATAATTCTAACCACTTGAAGCCTTACACAGACGTCCATCGGCATATTCAGTTTATAACTATTAATGCAAATTGAAGAAGAAATTACTGAATTCGTACATAAAATATCTATGTAAGAATATCGGTCTGTCACAAACCCTACTTCCAATCATAGACACTTTAAATCAGCGTAACTATTCTAGTTAAATATAAATACACACCCTAACAGATCAAAAGAGAGAAACTCCTACTACGCTTGTCCTCGTACTCAAGGCGCTTATTACTCTCAAACCAGAACTTCCGAAAATTGCCTGTTTTTGAGAGCTAAAAACTTATTTAAACTCACATTATTATTTGACATGTACCTACTGCCATATCGAATGGATAACCTTAAAGTGAATTCTATTCAACACTCTACTCTTACATTCTTCTGAATTGACTCACCAAACTTTTGATGAAGGAGCAAGTTTCGTGCAACCCAGTCGTGCACTTTTTTTTTCTGAGTAAAGCCTCTGAAGTCCAAGTTGGTAAGATAAGTCTTTGATGAGTTGTGTTGTAGATCGATGATAGTTGGCTACCCGCACGCGATGCGCCATAAATGTTGACAAGCAGTTGTCACTTTGACGTCTTCATCGATAAAATTGTATTGTACCACCTTTCTAAATTAACCTGCAAAAAAAGTTTTTTCTTCTCTCTTGAACTAGCGTCGCTAATAATGGTTATGAATCTATAATTTAATATTACTGAAGATGTACAACGTTTTAATAATTCTGCTCTGTAAGTTGGAAAGGTCTGACGAAGACGTTTACGTACTTTTGCATTAAAGGCGGTCGTCTAGATAAAACCCTCTTACATATCTTCATTTATTCGAGGATAATACTTCATCGCTTGGGGGATGCATAGCGCAGCCTCTTTCCAAGAACTATCACAACATTTTCGAAGTACGTGTCTAACAAGAGTAAAATGGAAAGTACCCATAGAAGCTACAGCGAACCGAAGAACCTAGGAGAAGTTTCCAACAAACATTCCCCATTGCTGGTGTTTTTTTTTTTTTTTTGTGAAATGCTGCTTCAAGTTGCCCAATCAAAAGAATCGTAAAACCCCTCAAGCCCTTCTTCCACTCACAGCAAAATAAATAAACCTCTGAACCGACAACATCAAACCCATCTGCCGAGCCTTCAGTCAATCATCATTCCGCATGCAAAAGACCCAATTAGGGGGCCATTTACAACATGTCGTCGTCTTCCTCCATAACCATAATCCATTGTCTTTCAAAAAACTCAAAAATTTATTCAAAACACCCGATATATTCATCATTTTAAATCGAAAACACAATAAGCTGTCCGCATCAACATTTTTCTTTCCCCCCTAAAAAAAAAACAATAATAATCCATGTAGGTATCTGCTCACATCACACAACGAAGACGAAGCCAACCCACGGCTTAAGAAGCTTCTTTTTTTTTTTGTTCATTTTTCGTTTGTGGTCGTTAGTTCGTTCAGCTTTTATCTCAATTCACCGGACCTATTAAGATCTATCATCGGATATCGAAAACCTGGTTACGGTTCGAGATGAATAATTTTACTTAAACACATTTTTTTTGGTTTGCTCTTTGTTAAAAGTTATTATAAAAAAAATGAGAAAAAAAAAATTACCATAGAAATCGATTAGGTTCGTTTGGCAATTTGCTGATGGTTATTGATTTGCATCTAAACCGAGTTTAGGACGGAATTTTAAAATTTTTAACAAATTAATGAACAATGTTGAATTTTTCTGATCGAGTTTTTATTAATTTTTGTGTTTTAATTTGTATTTTTATATTTTGGGACTTTTTGAGACTGAATGAGACAGATGGCCGTGATAGAGTTTTGAATATCAATATGGTCCGTGAGTGCGACATAAAAGCTACGTTTCTACAGGCGGGCAATAAATTTGAAGCGAAATTGATTAAACCACTCAATAGCACAGCGGATGTTTTTGGTTGATGATATTTCGCTCCGTTCGTAGCTTCAGGGATTGCTACTTAGATAAATAAGTAAATAGTGCTTATAACTGGTCCGTTTGGGCACCCCACGGCTAGCTTCACACAAAGCTATTCGTTTCTGGGGTGTTTTATTTTTATTTTATGTTTTTTTAGGACGAACGGAGCTGAAGTTTGTGCCGTTCGGCTGAATTGAGAAGCCTGCCAGGACGGTTGCACTCTCTCGGACGTATGTCAAACCTTGCGCAGTAGATAAAAATCTGTGAGATCAATTTATGTTTTCCTCGAATCATCAGGGTCCATCAGACTTACCAGTGAGCTGCTGCGCCCACGTACTTGGTACTTTTAAATTGCCAGGACAAACCGCGGTACTGATGACAAATTTTAGTCTCGACTTTAAATTTACGGAAGCTCAAAATTGCAAAATTTGTTGTATATGTATCCACCAAAATTTAGAGTCGAAAAATGTTTATTGGCAAGGCCTTACATTCACTAGAAATCAAATCATCGTTATTGGTTGGCTAAAATCAACCTCTTTCTTAGACGTTTCTGTTTCACATAGAACAGAAATTTGATTTTTGTGTATTTGAGCGGTGAATCCAGTTTCATTACACAATTATCGACGATAAGCGTGTGAATAGTCCTGATTCGAGTGACTCTAACGAGAGACTCTATTCAAGTTGACTACCAGCTCTTTGTCACACGATTTATTAGCAATTACCTCAGCGTTTGGTCTTGTGTTGAATGTCCTTAAACTTATTTCTCTTTTGAAGTATTTTCATTTGTTTATTTTTGGTTTCGGATAGTATAACTGAAAGATTTTTTTTTTTTCAATCGGAACAGTGGTTTTAACACAGATTACCCCAAACAAACAGAGCTTAGATCACTCAAGCCGATGGTCATCTTTCCGAAATCGTTTTTGAAATGTAGAAGACCGCAATAAGTTTGTTTTCAGGCCGATTTTTTTTTTTTGATTATCGTAAGTTTTCAATACATTTATGGAGAAGGAACTAGATGAAGCTCTGAAACTCGTAATTTTTCTACTGAGTTGCTAGTTTTGGCGGTCTATCGTGAGAATGATAGTCGTTTCAAAAGTTGAGTAACTTCGGCCCAGGTCTTACCTCTTTCTAGTGCAGATGCACAGCTGTAGGTGTTATACCGAAAATCCATATTCTTGTGAATGACAAATAGACAGACATCCGTTTCCTCTCAATGTGAGTGCAGTATCTCCAAGGCTGACACCTAAAGGCCTTCCACGAACCTAAACGTCTAAATTGATCTTGAAAAAATTTCTAGAAAATTCAAAGCCAGCGCACATTTGTTCCAATTGACGCGAGTTTGGATGGCTAGAACAAGTGCTGTTTTATGTTGATAAAGGGCAGTCGTTTGCATGCGATATAAGTCCTAGGAGTAGTGTAGATGTTGACAATTTATTTCGTCGCGCAATATGCTCTTTAGGGCCCTTTGGTCAATATATTTGAGCCCTACTGGCCAATTGGTCCAGATGGGGTTAACACAGTTACAATGTTGAGTTTACTGGAAAAAAGTCTTAGCCCGAACCAACTTAAAAAAAAGGCCAGGAATGGGTTAAAGCTTCGTGCGGCAATTTAGTCGAAACAGACTTATACGTAACATAGGTACACGAGAGCGACTGCGTTTCCCTTTTCCAATTTTCAATGAGTTTTGTGCAACAGCTTTGAACAATCTTAGACCTGCTCTTTGTGGATAACATTTCCACTAGCTCCGCCATCTAGAATACAGATAGAACTTTCGATTGAATATCCAATGCAACGTAGAGGTTTTCAAGCCCTTAATTTTGCCCATTACTCTCCCCTCTTAGAAGGAAAAAAGGCGCCTCTCTGTATCTTCGCGCTAGTCCATAGAACCAGTTGATGAATGTTCACTTCTCCAATCGGAATTTTCTGCGGAAGGCTCTAAAGTTTCCAGCTTCAGACTGCAAATATCGTCTCAGAAATCGGAAATCAGCATTGAAGAGGACGTAGTCGCGGTAGACATTCATGACACCGTGCTTTCTAAATATAAAAAGATGCGACTTGTTTAGAGAAGCTCTGCTTCCTTAACAAATGTCCAAAGAGATACCGGCTTTGAAAAGCCTCTGTTTGGCATTGTCTGAGCGAAGCATTTATTTTACGCCCCGTAAAGACTTCTATGCTCAAGATTAGTCCCGTCCGAGAGTTCTAAGTTTTAATTTAATTATTTTCGAAAATTCCTATAAACATATAATTCAATAATTAAATATGGACATTAATTTAAATTAATATAAGAGGTTTCTTGTCGTTTTGGCTTTCACTGCCATATTGCTGAAGTTAGAGCAAGTTCAATTTCAGGCACGGGGCCTCACTTATAATCATTTTTAAACTTCACTAAATAATATTTTTTGGGAAATTGATTTTGTTAAATCTAGTCCAGACTCTAAAAATAATTATAAGTATAGCAAACGATCTAAAGTAGTGCCAAAGGGCTTTTGCGCAGCCTAACAAAATGTAAAAAAATAGATGTGGAGCAACAGGTCCGCAGAGACCCTAGGCCTAGCTTCACACAATCATTTGTTTTGGGTGTTTTTAATTTTTGCGACGAATGGAAGGGATCTACAATTCTATCCCGAGTCCAAGCTGCTAACTGAGAAGTTCTTTTAAGACAGTTGTACCCTTGGATGTTTGTCAGACCTTCGCGAGAGGTGGAAAAAAACCTTATGATGGAATTTGGATATGTTCAAGGTTCCAACCTGAGACCCCTCGCTAAGTAGTCCAAGACACTAACCAGTAAGCCACTGCGCCGACTTATGCACAGCTTGGAGATTTGAAATATGTCGCTAGAAGTTCCCCAGGATCCGCAACGGCCTAGAGAGGATTTACTCCACTAAGCGCTGTTTACAGGCCGATGCTGGAGTGATGTTCTGCCTTCCAAGCCTTCCTTTCTTCCCCAGCATTTCTATCCATAAAAGACGAAAAACAAGTTTCGATGGATGTCGAAATGGTAATAGTACAACGGGCAAAATCCCCAAAGGCTGCTTTTATTCGAAGTTTTTCCAAAACTGTTCCCTGTTAACTGCGACTCACCCTGCTAAGCATTAAGTCTCAATGCAAATCTGTTGCTCAATCAACGCGAAGCCATCATAACTCCTGTTCGCACCCGTGGACCTACTTTCTAGACACCTCCAAAGCTTTATGGCACCTCACTGACACATGTATCACCGCCAAGTCCTCAGCACACTTGGTTTGCATCTATCATCAGCAAAAAAATAAAAAATAACTCTTCGTTTACATACCAATATGGCCTCGCAGCCTCGCAAGGACCTCCCCAATTCCACCCGCCCAGAGATATATAAAGCAGATCCACACAAACATTTCGCAAGCCAACAAATGAGAATGAGGATAAAAATAAAAACCCAAATGATTAATGATGATGTTTGGATGTAATTTTCTTGAGATTGTTTCTTGTGAGCGGCACAAAAGTTTGGCCCACAAAAAAAAAAAAAAAACAGAAGCAGAAGACGAACTTCTAGTATATGTATAAACGGTGAACACCCCCTTAATGAAATATCACTCTGGCGAACATAACTCTTCAGAGTGTTCGCTCAGATACGACTATTCCGTATAGAGAGGTACAAACGCGCAGCCATTTCTGTGTTCCGTTCTGTTTATGTGACCAACCAACCCCGGGCCAGGTTATACCCCATAAGAGATGATGAATCCATTCCGACGAACCAGCCTCTGCCTAAAGCCAAACCAACAACGACGACGACGACGACAACTACGATGGAAGGAACAAAAAAAAAAGTAGCCATCCACCAACACTGCGGAAGAACGAAATTCCAAGGCAAGAGCAGCATCCGAAGCACCAATACCAAATGCCAAACGCAAGTAGGAAGAATCCATGTGATTGCCCAGCAGGGTGCATTTTCATTAAGAATGAAAAATGATGAGCAATCAATCATCCTGGACTGCTGGGGAGGGGTGTTTCACATTCATATGGACGAGAAGTGCCTCCGGAGAGTGTGCAAGCGATGGCTCAGTGGGATTGGCCAAAATCCGAACTGTGGGCATTTCTTCTTCTTTGTTTTTGGGTACAGCTCTCGCTCTGGCAGAGAAGTATCAGCTTGGCACATCTCACCGAGATGAGGTATGTACCTCAAAATGAGCCAGAAATCAAAGAATCATCATCAGCGAGGAGGATATACAAATGTCTGACGTTGGGAATTCATTTTGGATTGCACTTGCCTTCGACTTGAGTTTGATTTGAGGTTTTATGGAGGGAATTTCGTCTGCGGCATCAGGTTGGGGCGAGTTGATCTACTGCCAGGAAGTGGGTTGCGCCAAGAGGAAGAGTGGGTTTTAATGGAAGGTGAGAAATGCCGCCGCCAACGAATGCTTGAAATGCGTATGATCCTTAATGTCGGTTATGGCTTCATGGGAACTGCTTCCCAAAATATGTTCTCGCCAAAATCTAGGACATGCGTTGGAACAGTGTCTATCAACCTGATTCTCGATGTTTTTTTGTTCGAATCTTTTCTTATTATTTTCGTGATTTGGTCTAAAAGAGCCTTGCAAGAGATCGCCAGAAACGGATCACGGAGTCTGTGCAAGTTGGGATATATTAAGGATAGGTAGGTACTCCCTCTCTTAACAAAATGGAGTTCCTTTGGTATTAAGTCATCATAATCGTGGATGGGTTTTGATTTGAATGCATTATGGATCCACAATTGGTTCGATGTGGAACTAATTTTTGCAAAAATCTACAATTACGTGTACAAGTCCCCACTGAAGTCTTTTATTTCCTGCTTTCAAGAGGATTTAAACAGTAAGACATCTGCCTGCAATGCAACCGAACCCTCGCCAACCGTATCTCATCCGAATTCCCACCAAGGTCACTCGCCATGTGACCGCCCCGTAGATATGCACAGTGGGTTACGCAAACTTTCAAAACTGCGCAACACAAATCCCATTCTGTGAGTTGGTAAAACAATAGAACCCCAACGAGTACTGTATCACTTTAAGCCTCGTAAATCCTTCAACTGCAGCATAATAACTCAAAACAATGTTTCACAGTCGAAAACGTTTCTCAAAAAGGATCTTTTGTTCAACAAAATCCCTGGAAGAACAAAAAAAAAAAATGCTTCTGTTTCAATTCTTTTCATCTTTTCATCTTTTCACCGGCGACGGTCGAGGAATTATGCGTGTCCATATGCATTATTCCAAGGATTCACTGTTCCCTCGCTCTCTCTCTCTCTCTCTTTCTTTCTCTCTGTATCTTTGGAGAAAGTGAAATAAAAATTGTCACATCCTGCGGTTTTCTGGCCGCAACGAATGCACATAAAAATGAAAGTGAAAACAAAATCTACACATCGACAGCAAGGAATTAAGGCAAAGTATCCTTTTGTTCGTGTGTTGTCCCCAAATAAATCATCATTTACTTAACAAAAGTGACGTCCTTTTGTTGTTTGTCAATTGTGTGCATTGCCTTGGCGTGGATTATGCAAATTTCCTACGCCAGGCTGATTTTGTTTTTCGTTCTCTTTGACAATGTTTGCAGACATCCTTTGTCGTGAGAGAATGGGACAAAATTTGCAAACGCTATTTAGGGCACCGATACGGTTCGGGCAAATTGATGGTTGAAAGTGAAAGCGACTCACTTTGATGTAATTAGGGAAAAGGTCCTCGCCTGCCACCTGAGTGTGGACAAAATATTGTGGGAGATCGTTTTCATGGGAAATTAATCGCCGTCGAGGTGATGTCCCTTCGAGAGGTGAACGTGATTGATTGGAGAAAGTTTGGGACGTGCAAAAATGTTTTGCAGTGTTTCGCCTCGTTGTGTCATTGATTCGCACGAGGGTGCCTTATTGGCTACCTGGCTGAGGAGAGTGTTTGCAGATAAAAATCGGTGCGACGGTGGACCCTTTGTAAGGTGTAGGTTACAAAGTATGGTGGTGAACTTCCTGTGGTTCAGGCCGAAGAATACGAACTAGTTCACTGGCTTCCATTAATTCCAATCATGAGCTGGCTTCTAAGAGCTGCTTTCCTGAACTGACTTACTTGAGCTGCTTTCCTGGAGCTCCCTACCATGAGCTGACTTCTATAAGCTGGTTTCTATGAGCTGCTTTCCTGAGCTGACTTACTTGAGCTGCCTTCCATGAGCTGGCTTCTAAGAGCTGCTTTCCTGAACTGACTTACTTGAGCTGTCTTCCATGAGTTGCCTTCCTTGAGCTGTCTTCCATGACTTGCCCACCATGAGGTGGTTTCCAGGAGCTCCCTACCATGAGCTAACTTTTAAGAGCTGCTTCCCTGAGCTGACTTACTTGAGCTGCTTTCCAGGAGCTCCTTACCATGAGCTGACTACTACGAGCTGGCTTCTAAGATCTGCTTTCCTGAGTTGCCCACCATAAGCTGGTTTCTATATGAGCGGCTTTCGAGGAGCTCCCTACCATGAGCTGGCTTCTAAGAGCTGCTTTCCTGAACTGACTTACTTGAGCTGCTTTCCTGGAGCTCCCTACCATGAGCTGACTTCTATAAGCTGGTTTCTATGAGCTGCTTTCCTGAGCTGCCTTCCTTGAGCTCTCTTCTAAGAGCGGCTTCTCATGATCTCCCTACCATGAACTTGCAGAAGCTCAGACATATCGATGGCATCACTTGAGGCTGTTCCTGTCTGGTGTCAACAGGCATCTAGGACAGCTTGAATGCCACATTAGGTTAAACTGTGATTTGTCAGCTTATTGCGAAAAATTAGCTTCGCAAGGACATCAAGGTCGCTTTCGTTCTTGAGCCGTACGAAGATGAATTTATTTCGCCCACCTAATACTTAATTGTCGAAGGTGCCCCGTTTTGATGTCACACCTCACATGACCTAAGGTTGTCCATATATGGTTGCAAAGGTACCAGTCAGGGGCGACTCATCTGCCTGTCAAAAATCGTGCCGTCCTATATCGGTCTTCCATAATCCCTCCGTCAATTACTTCAACCCTCAGGTAGAACTCATAACACATCCACGCCATCGAACGCGCCTCCGAAGCAAGCAATCTGTAACAGCCGGCCCAATTAAAAAGAGAGCATCGAGTACACCGCCTGCGGGTGGAAAAATCATAGCTTCCGCATAACAAATCTGTCACATACATCAAAGGCCCAAAAATTCATACCTATACCCACCACACTTATTCTCGTAATCCGATTTTATTCGCTCCAGGACTATGTGCCTACCTTTTGTTGAGTCTTTCGCAGAAAAACACATTCAAATGGGAATGACGCTCCAAAAAATCTAAACTCGTCCTCACACCCTCTTGTGAAACTTCCACAAATACGCTTGCAGCGCAAATTAACCCTCTAATCGGAATCGAAGGAAAGCGGTCTTTCCTCTTTTGTTTGTGACTCAAATACCCTTCAGACTTAACCCCTCGTCCTTATAGCCACCCCTCAGCTGTGAATACCCCTCAGCCTCATGAAGCGGTGAAATTTTAAGGTAGAGGCGACGACCCTTCAAACCAATCACCAGCCCCCACCACGCTGCTTGCATTTAACCCGCGATGTTCTCTTATGTCCTATCCTCCTCGATTTGGGCGCAACACTCGCAGGGGCGAGGAGTTTTCATTTACACGCTGCGGCAAACTTCGAGTTAATCAATCTTTCTTTCAACCCTTTTCCGGTCGATGCGATGTTTTATGTAAAGGAAGGCCGCCCAGGTTGCGGGAGAGTATCGCTCCTGGCGGGCGGTGGATTGGAGCGCGTATGCGCCGATTCAGGATCAGAAATAAGTACAATTTGTTTTGGTTTTTGTGTTTCCTGTGAGTGGCGGACATCAGTTTCATGGAAAACCTTTGATCTCCGTCCATTTGGGTGGAGTGGAAAAATACAAAAACACCGTTATTAATCGACCTATCAAAATGCGAAGGAGCGCAGGAAATTTGTCTGCAACAAACGGTCACGTGCGACTTTTCATCAGCGCGATTCATTGGAGCTGTGCGCGATGCGGGTGGGGGGTGGTTTCCATCAAAGGGTTGGGCTGGGTTGATTTTTGAACACGATAAAGGGATGATTTCGCCGCGGGCTGTAATTATATAGATACACCAGTGGCAGGGCAAGTCAGTTTTTGTGTATGTGCGGGCGGAACTGGAACATGACTTATGGAGCTCTGAGGAGTGTTTTTTTTTTTTTTTTCATATTTCTGCTGTTGTTTGTATTCAAAGGAAAACCAATCGAACAGATACAAGGATCAAAAGGTTGAGCTGGAAATTGATAGCGCTGTAAGTGAAGAGGAAGAGAGAAATCTGTTGCCTGCTGTAGTATAGGGTGGGGTTTACTTTAGTTCGAGGGAGGGACTTGGAGTTCGGGTTTTTGTTAAGCTCTTTTAATTGTGCGCGTCACCTACAAGGCGAGATCATCCTCTCTTTGAATTTTGGAGTTGAAGGTTCTTAGGGCCCGACCGTCAGTGTCATCAGATGACTGATTTGCATTTTGTGTTTTTTTTTGACCAAGGTCGATGTCGGTCTAAAGTATCCTTCCAGTCCCGTCAACGTAAATGGGACTGAAAATTACTGAAAAGAATTTTTACAGACCTTATAGCAAAGCTGGTGGTTAGATTCTGTAAGGTGAAACGTTTTCGTTCACACGAATGATTGCAGAAGTATATCGTTCATCCACACGAAAACCTTTGAACGTTTTCGCCTTACAGCATCTGACCCGTCGGTAAAGTCCCTGGGTAAGGTCCCTCAAAGTTATGCGGACTTCTAATATGACTTTTCCTCTGATTCGTCGATGTTGCGTGTACCTTCTTGATGACAGCATCGACTTGCCTTCGACCTCATTCACCAATTAACCCATTTTTGATCGCTACTGTTCCAATATTTGCACACGCGTCAGTGGCAGCTCGATGAGTTGCCCAAGTGACTTGTGTCTCTTGACTCATGGCTCGGTTTATAGCGCTCGTCTCTTTAAATGCTGTGGCTGTCACATGCGGTTTCATAATTGGTCAACAGATGATGGTGTCCATCGATTGTGACTTCTTGGAATTTTTTCCAAAATAAGTCGGGTCATAAAACCGCAGGGGCGAAACAGTTTGGTCTGGAGCGCTCACTTTAGCACAGTCTAGGGAGCTCATTTCCTGTGAGCAGCTCAAAAGATGTTAAAGTTCTGTTTATGCTTTCTTCTGGCCAAAACTGATTAGATATCTTTAATAATTGTTATTTAGATAATTCTTTTAATTTATTTATGAATACTGCAAAAATGCCAATTGATTGTTTACACCTAAATGAAGTCTCTCAAGCGTATTGAACCCATTTGGTTTAGTGAGAGAATCATAAATTTAAATAATAGGACAAATAAGGCCTATAAGCGATTCCGCAATAATGACCCGGAAGTTTATTGGACGCTCAAAAAACAATTTTATGTTTTAAATCAGCTTTACAGACAGTATTTTGTTTCTGTCGAATTTAATTTGAAGACAAATAGTAAACGCTTTTGGAGCTTTATTAATAGCAAACGGCAATCTAATGGTATTCCTAACTGTATGCGTCTAGATAACATTTCTTCGTCTGATCTTTCAACCATCTGTAGTAAGTTTGCTAACCGCTTTCAGTCTGTATATTTGTTCCTTGAATATTAAATTTATTTTTATTGAAATCTTTAATTAAACTTACATATAGACAAAAAACCAACAAATCTAATTTAAAACTAACATTTATCTTATTCTAGCTTACTGGCTCTAAGCGAGCGCTCTAAACTTATCAATATCCTTAAAATGATTGCCTTTCGGCCTTAAATTTATCTATATCTATGATTTGTTTTGTTTTTTTAATTTTCAAGAAACTTTAGAAAACTTGAATTCTTTACTATTGTTTTGTAAGCAACTATAGGGTCCGCCATCTAACTTTTTTTTTTCAACTAGTGCTTATTTCGCGAATGGTAACACATAGCTCATGTCTGATTTGAAAGATAATTAGTTTTATCCTTCCGCTGAACGAATATGGTTGTGTATACGCTTGAACAACGCCCATCCAATGCGTTTTCGCTTCGCTAAGTGGGCCTGCGATCGACTTAGAGAAGATGCCGATTTTTCCAAAAAAAAATCATCTTTTCAGATGAAGCTCATTTTCATCTTGGCGGGTATGTAAACAAGCAAAATTGTCCCATTTGGGGCACAGAAAACCCGCACGCATACATTGAAAAGCCGATATACCCAAAACGAGTCACTGTTTTGTTCGGAATTTGGTCCAGAGGCATAATTGGGCCATTTTTCTTCGAAAATGAGCAAGGAGTGGCCGTAAAGTCAATGGCGATCGTTTACGGGCTATGTTGAACGAATTTTTGTTCACAAAAATTGAAGAGGAGGATATTGGCAACATTTGGTTTCAAAGGGACGGCGCTACGTGCCACACAGCCGAAGCTACACTCAAAGTTTTGCGCCCTGTTTTTGAAGATAGCATTATCAGCCGCAGAGCTGATGTCGTTTGGCCACCTCGGAGCTGCGATTTGACACCGTTGGACTATTATTTGTGGGGTGCCGTAAAAGATAAGTGTTACGCCGACAGGCCAGAGACAATTGAAGCTTTAAAGGACAATATTCGTGAAGCCATTGGTGAAATACAGCTGCACACAATCGATAAATGTGCTTAAAAATTGGACCGATCGTGTAGGCTACTGCATGGCCAGCCGAGGCAGCCATTTGAATGAAATTATTTTCCATTATTAACCGAAAGGATTGTACTTTCAAATAAAAAAAGAAATTTGAGAAAATATTCAGTAGTTTTTTTTTATAGCATTTTCAAAAAAAAAAAAGTTATATGGCGGACCCTGTAGTATATTCGATTTTCATTTTAGTAGGGACTCTTTTCGGAATAAATTTAGTCTGTTGTTAGGCTTTGGCGGTCGTTTTTAGGTATATTTTTGTAAGTAATCTATCGAGAACCAGTAGATGTTCGCATTTGTTTGAAAAAAAAAAAAAAATTGGACTTGAACTGGCCACTGCAAGTTGGGACCTTGTTGGACTTTAATTATAGATATTGCTATCTTCAATTTATGTTGGTAATGCCCTTTACTCTTCAGCTTTAGGGGTTTCTTCTTCCGAATTCTAGAATTAGGTTCGGCAAAGGTTGGCAACTGATGTCCTTTACACGGTTTCACCACCGCGAAATCTCCAACTTGGAAGTCCAGTCCCAAAGCCAACAAGTCCTGTATTCTGGCGTCAGTATAACACACTTTGGCGAAGCAAAAACTGCCATAGCCCCACCCTCACCTACAAAAACCTCCACCGATCTTCGTCCACCTTTGCTCTCTAAACTGCTGGTAAAAAAATTACGAAATGAGCCATAACCCTTTTTATATGGCTAATCCAGGAAGCCTCATCAAATTTCCATCAGGAAAATAATTTAAAAAATGTATTTCCCCAGTAGCCATTTAAAAGCATCTTCCAATTTCTTTGTCGAAAGCCATCTCTCCACTGGTGCAACACAAAACCATTGACCTCGTTTTCCAATTAACTACTGCGCGCACATCTGATTGGATAGCTGCATAGCATACTCGTATAGCTCCGCTCCAACTGACTAGTGGCTGCCATTCGAATGAAGATTGTAATTAATTACGATTTCCAACTTTCTCGCCGTTGACAGTGATGTACATTGTACATATAGGCGGTTGTTTATTCACCTATATATGTATGTGTGTTAATTCATCAATTAAAGCGTGACTTTTGAGTACCCACCATAGTATACCGGATGCTCGCCAGTTCCACAATCAGATGGAAGCCATCATCGCTCAGGCAAAAGGGATTAAAATTTAAAACGTATGTAGCGACACAGATTTATCGATGAGATACAGTGATTGAGAGATCGCACCACGTTGTAGAAAGCGCTTTCTGTGCTGGCACACATCAATTCTAGTATAAATCACCTTGATTAATGTCAACGGAACGTTCTGACGCAAAGGGAACTGAGAGATTGTGTTCTTGGAATTTTCACCACAGAGACAAATGTAAATATTGTTTTTTTCTTTTATTTATTTATTTAAATCTAGCATTCTATTGGGATTAACGATCTGTCCCATTTAAATGATTTACAGCAGTTTGATCGGAAGAGTGTTCTTTTTTTTTATAGCCGTCTGTTCAAGAGTGGAGTCCAACAAAGTTTTGTGCGCAAAAGTGGTGAGTTAAATTTGGTTGGTTGGAATGTTTTCATGAACAAAATATGAAGATAATTTGGAACAGGTACCGGGAACCGTTTAAAAAAAATATCTGACCACCCTTCCTTAGTTGATTTAACTGGCTTGCCGGAGACTCTGTCGCACTCATGTCCTGAGTGTTATTGAAGCTTGTATCGCTGTTCGTTGTCTAGTTTCTTCTTTGAGAGTGTGAACCCTTTTTGCGCAGAATTGATAAGGAACTATGAACGCTCCTGCTAGAGCGTTGTCCATTTCATTACTCTCTATCCTCACATGGGCAGAAATACCAAAAAGAGGGTCACCTTGTTTCTACTACTGAGTTCATTCGATTTTTACGGGCATTCGCTAACGAGCTTAGGCTTAGTGATGTGGGAGTCAAGTGTCATGAAAGCAGCTTGGCTATCTGACATTAAAGCTATAGGTATAACATTTGGCTTTGTTTCTGTTTGGACACATCTGTCTTTGACATCAATTTGAGCCTGAAAGCTGCTGGGACTTGTACCCATAAATTTGAAATATTTAGTTGTGATCAGAATACTCCATCAGCTCTTCATCCGTTTACTGCTGCGATCTAGAGGTGCTATCCTTTGGGCTCTCTACATTGCTCTCAGCGACTACCCAGTCTTTGAAAAGGGGGTTCGGTCCCTCTTTATCGTTTCGAACTTGACTGAGGACTGACGGTTGTCCATCCGCTCGATGTTTGCGCTAGATCAATATAGTGGTACACCTCATTTTAAATTTGTTAAATCAATTGCCCTCATCTAACTTAGGTCTAAAAATGTGTCGAAGAACTTTCCTTTCATATTGGAACCAAGCATCAGTTCTGCAATTCTGCTTGACAAGAAGTCCGGGCAAGTGCTCGTTGGAGTGTGTATTATGCGCTTCGAGGCATGACCCTTGAAGCGATCTATTTAGATAAACCGAAGAAGCTGCATATCCACTAAGGTGTCGTTCCTTAAGAATGGAAGACCTTCTTGAACGTGTCGTTGCTGCTGTCAATAGTGACTAGGAGGTGGGTTGACGTTCTTTGACTTTCCCTGATGATGTTCCTCAATCACCATGAATAAAAGCTACTACAAGCTGGTCCATTTTTAAGATGAAAAAGCTGCTAAAACTTAGCAGACTTAGACTATCTCCTTAGCTTAAAAGACTTGGGTCCATTGGGTGTTTGGAAACGCTTGCTGTTGGGTCTAACAGAAACCATCCGGGCCTAGAGTAGTAAAATCCATCACTCCGTCACTCAAATCCGTTTCAAAACCGATGACAGTTACTTGGCTTTCCTAAGATCTCCGCAGTTGATGTTTTGGTCGCAGGAATTGCCAATCTTTTTAAACTGGGGAGACTTCGTAAACCATCTGCTCTCTCATCTTATTTACTTCTGATCTCTCATGGGGCTATGCTCTTTTGCCCGATACCCTTGTCTTGTCTTGTCTTGTCTTTTTCTGCGATGCCCAATGGTATTTTCGGCTACATAGTTATTGTCATCTGTCCAAAACGAATGTACATTGTACAATGCAGAGGTTTTCACTTTAGCGCTCTGTAGAGTCTGGTGAGGCATCCAGGTCGAAAAGTTTCTTCTGGGCGGTTCGCAGCTTCCTCTTGTTGAATCTAGCAAGATAATTGACGTTTGCTCCAGCGAATTTTTAATAAAAATAGTCCATGATCGACTTGAGTGACGGTGTGATCGTAGCCGTGGCTATTAATAACCTACTGTAAAATTAGAATAGGCTTTATTTATATACAAAAACTCAGGTTTGCAACAACATTTTTGTTTGACAGGCCTTTTATGACCTGGTTTGACAGTTTAAAATTAAAAGTTAATATGTAAGTAGGTTCATTAAATTGTTTATTACTTTGTTTTGCGCTTACACAAATTTGACCCTTTTTTTTATTCAAAAGGCTAGTATCCCGCGAAATCACAGTTTTGGCAATCATTCTGTCAATCCGGGTGTTCGCTTTGAAGCTGTGTATATCTTCTGACAGCCCAGAATTATAGAAAGTCTCCTCGAAAACAACTGTCACGTGTAACAGCAGCCGTAGGCTTCACACCGGAGGTCATAAAGTCTCCTCCCTATAGGTGGGAATGTTAGTCTATTCCGTGGAGGCTACGTGCACATGAAATTCCTATATTGAGTCATCTGTAAAGCCTGACAGATAAACCTCTTATAACGCTCCTTTCTGTCAGTTGAATAGCCCTTAAGCGCTTGTCAAAGTAGTTGATAGATTCCCCTTTCCAGTGAGTGGCATAAGGTCTTAAGTTTTGGGCTAACAAAATTGCACCTTTTAAGATGTCTGCTCCTCTCGCTTACGTCTGACAAGAATTTCTTAAAGCTAAGAGCTGTATTCTTTTTATAACTCTTTTTTTTTTTTTAATTTTTAAATAACTTTTGTACAGCCTTAAGCTTTTTAATGTAGGATGTTTTAGCATGTCCTCAGGAAGCCTCTCACAATTTCAGACGGGGGTTCGCCCAGAAACATAGGAAAACTCACATAAAAAATTGTCTGTAAGTCTGGCTACAGACCTACATAAATATTGTCCGGTTACATTCATGACCAGGCCAACTTTGACATTTAATCCCGAAGCCACTTATAAGGCGCATAAAAATCACACGGACGCAAATCGTCTCATATCAAATGTCATTAACCATTTCTCAATGACAAAAATGCTAATTTATCCACCTCTCAAATATAAAACACATTTATAAGTTCTCATCTGTAATTTAAATATTTTTTGATTTGTTACCAATAAAACGCATAAATATCCCTCAACCCCGACCGACCGAACCGAACAAAAAAACACGTCTCAATAATTCAACAGATTGATGTCAGAAATGTTAAGCGATTCGAAAAATGATTATTAACCCTCCGCCAGTAACCGCCCAAAAGGTAATAAATTCCCATAAATTATATACAGCCAGAGACAAAAGGCGCAGCAGCAGCAGAACTCGATTTTGCTTAAAAAATTAAATAAAACAAAAAACTCGAATGAGATACTTTTATTAGGACCTCGAAACATCATCAACCGATCACATTCAATATATCACGCTGCATGAAATCATCGCGCAAAAAGGAGGCAGCCAAGATCCTGTGCCCAATGAGATATGTCGGTAGCCGCACCGCAATAGTGTTGTTGCTCTCCGACAAACGTCTCCTTCACATTCACAAATTATCGCCGGCCATCTTAATTCATATTTGCCATCGCACTCTGTGGACGGCACTGGGCTGAGCGGCTGAGACTAAAATTAAGATTAAAATGAAACCTCAACAGTCTTCAATACTTATTTTTATAAGTATATAAGTAAATCGGTAAGCAAAAAGTTTTCGTTCATTCCAAAAGTCCTCTTTTCCTAAATAGGTTGAATCAAAAGTCAACTATCCAAATCGTCGCTTTCAAAACTCTTCTTTTACCATTTAAATTGATTTTTTATAATTTTTATGTTTACCTTTTGGCTTCAAAACCATAAGAAGTAGATAAAGATCATTCGAAATGAAGAGTTTTGAAAATATACCCCTCATAGATAGAAGCTTCAGCATACTTCAAAAACCACGCTCTATTTAACATTTTCTAGATTCACGCACTGGGTAGTGCGTCCCAAGTTTTTCCCAAGAAAAAGCGACTTGAGGGCATCAGTTCTAGCTTCTGCACGACTACCTAACGACAATGAACAGCTTTCAATGTCATTCAATTTCAAAATCTGAAATAAATCAAAAGAAGAGACATTTCTATACCAAAATAGCCACTTTACAGCAGTTTATCACAAAAGCTTGCATACTTACAGGCTGATTGGGAGCAAAAGTAACTGTGACGTTTGTTTCATTGATTGGTAAGATGTTAAATAACCTCTAGGGAAGTGTTTTCCAAAAGAAGCATATAAACAATAATCAGAAAACCACTCAAAAAACAAAAAAGGCCTATTAATATAAAGCTGCCATTTTGGCCCTTTTTGTAGTTGGAAAAGGCTTAAAACAAATAAAAGGCCTATTCATTTTAAGCTGCCATTTTGGCCCTTTTTTAGTTGGAAAAGGCTTAAAACAAATAAAAGGCCTATAAATATAAAGCTGCCGTTTTGGCCCTTTTTGTTGTAGGAAAAGGCGCTCGAAAATGTTCCAAATGCTCGAATTTCCAATTGAAAACCTTAAAAATGTACCGCAGTTGCCTATCACAACAATATCATAGTGTTAAGCGAGACAGAGTTTGTTAAATATCGTGGGAAAATTGTAAATTTGTGGAATGGGTTTTAAATGACACATTTTTTTCTCGATGGTCATTTTTCTAGCGTTTTTTTCAGAATTCTGCAGCGGTCACCCTGGCACTGCTCTCATCCCTCAAACATTTTTACCACATTCTCGACATCGATCTCCAGTGCGAGTAAAAAACTCTTCCCAATTACACCTTTTACCCCTTTTCCATTTGTAAGCCTCCACAGTTCTCTGTTCGCGATCTGATGTGTACCACGTCCATTAGTTCCGCACCGCGGTGTGTTCGATAATTTTGATGATGATGACGAACATTTCAATATCTTGATGACTATCTATGTAGACAAAAAACAAAGCTACAAGTCACGCTAGTCCCAACAAGACAAACCAGAGGAAAAGACAAAGCGACCGACGAAACGACGACAACTACTAATCGCCAGTGACCTCAGATATAAATCAATCGAAATTATTGGCCATACTTGGAGCGTTAACAAAAGACTGACAACAACAATAAGAACAAGCCACAAACAAAATGACATCGAAATCAGAAGAGAGAGAAATAATTTGTTTCCCTACGTTCGGGGCGGAGATGATTTCGCTGTTTCGCTCCGAAAAATTATTAATACCTACTTTTTTTATTTTTTTTTTTTATTTTTATAATTTATTAACCGTCATTGACTTAATGAAAATGCCATCGCTTTGGCTATTGATCGGTTGTGTTGGATGCGTCGCAAGCTTGGTTAGTTGCGGGAGGGAAGTGAAATTCGATCCAGAGATGTATCTACATACCTATCCCTATAATTAGCAGGGGGAATCTTAAAAGCAGACAAAAACCCCTCGACGAGATGGAAATCTTTTCAAAATGTCTGCCTCAATTATGACGGAAAATAAATTTCTGTATGACTGCTGATTTATTGACTCATATTCCACCTGCCTTTATGGTGTACCTTGCTGCCCTGTCTGCATTTGCATTAGCTCAGGCTCAGCCCGTCGTCGCTGTCGTGTCAGATACACGTCCAAGGTGTTGTTTGTTACTTCTTTTATATAGTCAATGGTGGCCGCTGTTGGTGCTGCTGCTGCTGCTTGTGTGCATGTATTGCTATTATATCGACTTGAATGGCGGACATCGAAGTGATCAAACAGAACGTGATCCTTCACTGGTTGGTCTTTCTGTCATTGGCTGATTATGTTGCAAAGGGGGAACAAAATAGTGAATGGCTACCTGTGGATCGTAATAAATTCGATTGGAATTACACACATTGAGCATAGAGGTAACGACGATAAGCCTTTTAATGGTTTTGTGTTGAGTTTGTTGGAACTTGGATTTGTATAGTAGCAGAACCAGGTAGGTGTAATTAGAAAATCTAACAAACTGGTTGGAGGCACACAATTTAATAAGGAGTTGACAGAAATGACTTCGGATCAGTTGGGATTATGGAGATCTAACAGCTCGCAGTTTTACTCCATCCTACTTACATCGTCGGAGGGTAGATTGGGGTCTGATCGTTCGCAACAAACCTCCACCTATCGGTCCTTCGAGCCGGATTCAAGAAATGAAAATGTTTCTACCTAAATAGACCTTTGAATATTTTTTAAATGACAATTTTGTTAAAAAAAATCTCGCAGCTGATAGCCAATAGTGGCTTTGGACTTTTCTTTATCATTGGAGGTCCTTTTTATCTTGTCTATGATAAAAAAAAAATTATATTGGCTGTTGCGCTCCTTCCCAGGTTGTGTGGGTGATTGTGCCCATTATTCTCGCAGTGGAGGATCACCTTATACACCGTGGTTCGTGAAATAGATGCTAATTCCGTTTGTTAAGGTATCTTGATGGTGATCGTAACAAAGAAGTTAAAGTCTCCCAAGACCAGTCTAAGCATCGTATTTGGAGCTCTGCTTGTAAATTTTTAGCAAGAAGCCTTTATGAACAGTCTAAAGTGTGTGTTCTGTGGAACAGATCTTCACTCGGTCAGTATAAAGTGCTGTAAACTCATCCTGTACTTACCGCACTACCTCGACGTATATAATAAAGGACTTTTTTGGAGAGGACCAAATGTTGTAAAAAAAAAACCAATTAAACCCATCATTACCATATCACCGATCAGATAGACAACCTCGATCGTCTGACTTGACCATCGACTACCGATGTAACATAAGCTCTCTGCTGTCTTCCAAATTAATCCAAATCAATCTTCATTAAGCCCGATAAAAATTTAAAATTAATTTTCCCCATCAAACAATGCCCACAATTAATTACACCGACAACAAAAACTCCCCGACAAGTGATACAATCTAAAGAGGCTAGAATTTATTTCGATCGTCCTTTAATTTATCGCCCGTTCAGTACGTCTGCTGACAGAGAAACTCACTTAGAGCGAGCTCGCGTATACATCCAACAAAAATATTTGGAACGCTTTGATTTAGAGTGTCGCTCTCTGTTTCTGGTCGCTCTGTCGAAATTTGCATAATTTATTTGTTTTGTTGTTCGATTTTATGACGAACGTTTTTATTTTATTTGTTTCTGAATAATAATTCGTATTTAGCTTGACATATTTATGGCATCGCGTCTCACCGTTTTAAAAATTCGAAAAAAAAAACATACATATGTAAAGACCGAGAAGAGAGAGAGAGGGAGAGCGACGTCCATTAGCTCAAACGACTCCTTGCTGCGCTGGTTAATTTTAGTTTCCATTTAATTCTGAACAGTTTCTGTTTTAACAGCTTTACTTTAATTTAATCAGCCCAGCTAAATTGGATTATTAATAAACCGAGAGTTGTAAAATTTCTCAATCGAACCGTACTCCGTATATGACATCCCTGTGGGAATTAACATGAGTGTGCATTTGAAATCAATTAAATTATTTACGACCTTTTTATAGGTTGAACTATTTGCATATATGATGTCGTGATGGTTGAAAGGAATGTACCTACATTTCGGTTTCATATTTTTAGAGTTAAAATTCAAATTCAAATTTATTGCCAGTGTTGAGTGAGCGATCTTCGCCCTGATATGCGCTTCGAGTTGATCATAATCATTAATAGATTGTAAATATTTCTTAAATCAAGTCTGCGTTGAGTTGGTTTTGGTGGCCCAATTGGGGGATACTGTTGTATTTGTGACATGTTCGTCAGGCGACTTAGTAAATTTGAGGGTGGATTGGATACTCTCCGAAATGTGGCCCTCTCTGAAGGAGGAAATTGCCAATCATCAGTGAATCGAACATAGGCTGCGGGTCACCACTGAAAACAGAACTCGGATACGCCAACCGTTACAGAGTTTTTGAAGGGAAAAAACGAGGCATGCGTCGGAAGTGGCCACGCTAAAGTTATATAGTTTTCTGTATGAAATCAAAGCGGTTCCTCTCAAAAAAATATGTAAGAAACCTTGTTTTTAAAAATTACCACAACAACTTGTTGGGAAACACTCGAAATTCTGTCCGTCAGTCTGTCCGTCTGTCCCTATGTCTTGTCTATGACTTCGTTCAAACTTCGGATTTTTATTTTGCGGCTTACAGTTTGGGGACATTTTTTTGTTTGAAAGGTAATTTCAATATTAATTGCACTTCCCATATAAAATGTTCATACCAGTTTGATTTGTTCGAAAACGGCTCTAACGATTTCAACACAAATTGATATTTGAACTAAAGTAGGTGAGGTAAGCATGACTGCATACTCAGTTTTTCGCTTAAAAAATCGAATAACGGTATTTTTGAAAATTGCACATACATATCTCGAAAACGGTAACGAAAATTAATTTCTAAGGTAAAACGGTGATTTCTAACTTAATAGTAAATTCAGTTTTTCTCCATATTATCGAAAAATGCATTTTTGAAAAAAGACATTTTTTAAAATTTGGTTTTCCTTAGTTTGCCTGAAAACGGCAATAACGATTTTGACCAGAATGCATTGCTAAAGTAGAATTTATGTTTCCAAAATGATTGCGTACTTAATTTTCGATTCGAATCACCGAAAAGGCTATTTTCAGAAACTCTTCATGTCTCGAAAACGCAATTTTTGATTTCGATAAAACCTCTTTTTATTTTTCCACGGTCAGAAAACAAACCATCCGCTCACCACTTGCCCCATTTGAGCGACGAGCTCTACACAGCAAGTTATTGAATACGGCAGAGAGGAAGACAAGCGTATTGCCCGCAAATCTCTCAAAACTTCTTCTGAATAATACGGCGCCGCTGTTAAAAATACTTAAGCAGGCTTGTTTTTCGGAAGAGGAAAGGAAAGATGAAAACATACCTATTTGAAGTTCATAGCCTATATAAATGAGACCACATCTGGGAGCGGACAAGAGCTATTTAGCTTCTAAAAGATGCAACTTGCAGTGGTAGCATTCGCGTGCGGGCTCAGTGTTTACTTCGCTGAACTACTGATCGAGTTGTCTTAAGTTTGATACTCGGAAAATGCACAAATTACTAAAAAAAGGTCGCCACCTCTCGCGAACGTGTCACAAATGCTCGTATTCGAAGGTATAACTATCCTGAGAAAGTTTCTCAACTCAGCCTCCCGGACTAGGTATAAAATTGTAGGTCCACTTCAAAAATAATGGAAGAATGGCAGGCCTAGGATCCTATTCCGTCGTGTTCCCCCAAAAACAATTAATTTTTTTGAGAACACGTTTATTCCATCTCGACTATAAAAATTCATGGTGAATTGACCGTCGTAAAAATACGCGAAACCAAACGGTAAATGTGCTCGGGAACGACCAAAATGTCAAATTGGTTGCTGTTTGAAAAAGTATTGCCAGTTCGGAATAAAAAGGCTCAAAAAACCACCATGCATGGAATGGTAAAGATATTAGGGCGCGTTTAAAATTTAGGTCATTAGTTCCCAGTAGCGTACGCAGGACTTTATTTGGGAGCTGAGACTTAATTTTGTGAAGAAATATGTGCCAATGAAATCCGTATAAAAGACTTTTTCACAGCTCTCTGTGCTGTTGGGCTATGAGTTTGGGGGAGCGCAAGCCCCTGAGCCCCCGTTGCCTACGCCACTGTCAGCTGCCGACTCGGAGGTATAACCGAAAAGTACAACGAGAAGTCTCGGTTCTCGTTTCACAATTCTGGAAACGGACAGCTGGTATTAGTTCGTATTTTGTATTCCTTTATTTTAGAATTTTTTATTATTTCCTGCTCGATTCCAATGAGAGTATTTGACACTTTTTCTTCGACAACATCGATCTCGTTACATTTGCTTGATCATAACCATAAGCCCCACATATAAGGACTTAACTTCCAATCCGACTTGAGTGTCCTCAAAGGTGATTTACGAAAAATGGCAGAATCTGACGCCTTTTGTCACGAATCGTTCCACAATGGTTGACTGAAGTTAGGTCTAGCTTCCCGTTTCTACCGAAGTGTCGAATAAGCAGGATCCAATCCGCATTTGAATCACTTCAATACCCAAGTTTTACCTCTTCTTGCGATGCACATAGAGGGTTCCTTAAAAACGGCTGTACTATCCTCCATTGGAAGGAAGACTGTGGTAGCTCTTGATACGAATTGGGGTACCACAAGGCGGCTGACTTAGACCAGCACTGTACTCTGGCTGTGCTTTGTAATAAAATGTTCTTTTATTGGCTTGCTTCCAACAGACTGATTTTGATTTCCTATTTGTTATAGGAGAGCCGCATCTTTTGCGAACTTTTGCCTCAAATTGTCTGTCTTAAATTCAGAGCTCTGCGAAGGATCACTCACCATTGAACTACTGAACCGCCAGCGGAGCCAGTTGTACCATCAAATAAGCCCCTTTTTGGCTAAAACGCAAATTTGGACTGTGCTGTTGGTTTCTATTATGTTCTTTGTGCAGGACCTCCTCAGATCCCCGAACTGGTTGGATCATTGATTAATAGTGGATTAGGTTTACCTTCAAAAGATTTAACGGACTCTTTCGTCGAAATATTGACGTTGGCTGCTCCGATTCTTCAGTGAAACCTGCTGCAGTTTACACTAGGGCAGGTCCACTTCTTCTATACTTCCCCCTATTAAAGTTCATAATTCCCCGCAAGTTATTTTCCGCAATCCACTCTTAGCCGACATTACCAACCAGCTGCAGTCTCGTTGATCTCTACCGGCGCAATTGTGTGCCGGCCGGCAATCAAAAACCCATTTCTCCTGTAAGTAGGTATTTTTTTTCCATCCACCTATTGTAGGTGTGCTTCAATGCGAATGTGCCACCACTTTGCATTGTATCTGTCATTTAAATGCTTGAAAAAATAAAACACACAACCTTTCAACACAGCTCACCGCTCAGCCACTGCTGCCACCACCAGTGTATATGCAACAATTGTAATCGAAAGTTTATCGCGTCGCGCACACAAAACGAGCGCAACACCGAGAGGCCCAGATCCATTCACTAGGACCTCGCGCGCCAATGTCGGCCCTCGTCCGTATCTCCATTCGTATATAATGTTTAATTCACATCTGACTTTTCACATTATTATTTATAGAAGTGCGACTTATCTATGACATATTTTGTAATTCCATCGCGCGCGTTAACGCGGACATGAGAGGACACTATATATACCAGCACACTCGTCTCGCGCCGGACTTTCTGTATCTGTACGACATGCGGATACCATTTCGCGAAAAGACAAAAGCTCCAACGACGACATCGACATTTGCGACAACGACAAGCGACTACGACGATGACTTCGACGACGACGACTACGACATCGACAACGGACAGCGGAGCCGTGAGACGTAAAGTGAATACCAAATGTGTGCACCTTACTGTGCGGTGCAACGAACAACAGCAACTCTCTGGTACGGTGCACCTCGGCCGTATGCTCTCGATTTTGAATAATGGTATCCGCGCGCGAAAAGGAATATAAAAACATTTTGTGCGCGCAGTTGGCCAATTTAATTGCCACCATGACGACGGACGGGGCGCGATCCACCAAGCCACCCACCTTCAGTCTGTGGGCCGGGCTGCATATTATTCTGACGTTGGACTGCCGCTGTTGCCGCTGCCACTCGGAGATCTCCGGTGAAAATGTCACACGAACGGACAATTGTAGGGCAGGGGGTCGGTCTGATGCAGCAATTCAATGGAGCGAATGTCAATCGAAATTCTCTGTTTCATTATATACGGATAATAGCGTCATACCTTTGGTTGGGGATATTTTGTTCTTCATTCGCCCTGTGTGTAGCTGTTGCACTTGCCTTAGAATTTATGAATGCGATTCTCTCCACAGTCCGATACAGATAGAGCACCTAACCTCAGCTTCCACCCGGGAAGGAGCTGCGCGGCAAAATCAAGAAAGAAAAAAATGAATTCTACTGGCAATAGATACAAAAGTGTCTCAAACATGTATACGCGGAGGTTGGTGCTGAGTGCGAGAACTGGTGGCTGCCATATGATTTTTAACTACCTGTCGATTGGGTAGCTGTGATTGCAGCAACGGCCATACCGCATACGGATACATGAGTATGAGTATCCCCGCAGCTGACTTCTGAATTGGGCTTCGGGTGGTGGGGCTGGCGGTCGCGTTTCAGTTACAGTGCGTATCGATATATTTTGCAATTGTTCGCTCGTTCAAATCGGCATGTGTCATGCAAATTAAACGCACATGTCAAGAGTTGTTTAGCAGCGATTTTCCTTGGTGTTTTTTTTTTTTTTGTTGCTCCCTGCAGCTCCTGGAAAATGAAGTAGAGTCCGTACGTTCGGATATAGGATTTCTATGAGTTGTCTAATGGGCTAACCGCAGAGCGTGAGTTATATTCAGTTGGACACATGACATCGGTAGGTGGTGTGAGAACGCATGCAGGTTGTAAACAAGTTCCACATGTGTTTGCACGCAGCGTTTCAACTTTCCAGACTCTCCAAATGGACGGACAGATTTGTAGTGCGTGCGGTTTCTCATTTTGTCAGTCGTTAGTAGTCCGCGGTGGGAGTTTATTACGAAACGTAGGTTGGTGGGAGGAAGTGAGTCCGTCTGTGGCTGATGATCCTTGTAAGGAGCGCTTCGTGTTTTTGTTATGGAGTTTCGCAACCGAGAAGGGGTGCTTCTTCCAAATGTGGTATCCAAATATGTTGCACTGATGTTAAGCTTTCATTGTCACTCCTAAGCGAGTTCCCGAGCCGTGAAAAATCTCTGCAGCCTTCGCATCTGTAGCTAATCCCGGGTAAGTTGTTTGAGCTCTGGCATACAAATTACCTTGGTCTTTTAAACAGAGGTTGGGTCTTCCTTGTAGGACAAGGTGGAAAGAGCGCCCCCTAGATCTGCGGACATGTCTGGTCCTACATTGATATGAACTGAAACCGATATCAGGAAGTGGAAGTCAAACAAGAAGTCCCATGGAAGGCTAAATCGAAAAGGCTATATCTGTCGAAGTCACAACCGACAAGTTACCAACGAACAAACGAAATGGGCGAAAACCTGCGACACATCTTTGCTAACCAAGAACCTGATAGATATCCAACGAAAAGAAGCTTTGAGCGGGCAGTTTGTCAGACTTCGTCCATCAAATGTGATACCACTTCTTCCAAAATTGGGAGCGACTCACGGCTTTTGGCGATTTATACCTTCTGCGATGGGATGGTCCTTGATTTTATTTGCGCTTTCGACCTCACCATGCGGTATTCGCAACAGTACTTTTGTCCCTGGTAGAAGGGCAGTCGACTTGAATCATATCTATGAACTATTCATCACAGGGTAATATGGTAAAACGTCTTAAGCTACGACTACACGTGTCATTTTTGTGTCAAATATTGACATGCCGACGTCATTGTGACGTCCACATTTGTCCTAAATTTGTCGCTACGTGTGATCGCCCGTCAAGCGTCTGTTGCAGTGCACTCTAAGGAAAGACAGGCCGAATTTTTGTGCCGAAAGTATATCGTCCAAACTATTCTACCAAACAGTTGCAGCTGAGGTCAATAGAAATTTAAAAATTGGTATTCAACCAAATCACTTCATAGTATTAAACCGCCCTAATCTCGATGGGGAGTGACAGGCTTTGGATGAGGTTTTCACTGTCATAACTTGTATTTCCCGGGGAAGGTTAAGGCGTATTAAAATGTGTTCTTTTGCTTCTATAAGCAGAGCCTAATAGGTCTTTGTTGATAAAGAAAGAAGAAAGAATAAGGTCTACCCATGTAGCGCATGCTTTCACAAAGTGTCTAAAAGCTGGCGAAGATGTCACAATTGGAAGGTACAATGGAAAAAGACTTGCATAACTTCTGGGGATCGATCTTCTTGCGCAGTATTCCAACGAGCGATTGGACTCACTTTTACTGAAGAAGCAGATCAAAAAAAAATCAGCTTCCGCATAGAATGGGGATTTTTAGTAAGACACTGCAAGTCCAAGACCCCAACTTAAGTATAAAATCTCCTGGTTCTAACGAAAACTCCTTAAAAAAGGCGGAAAATCCTCTCGTGAAGTACGTTTTTGGGTGGCGCATCTGTAAAAACCCACACAAAACGAATGGCCTTGGGGCCTACGGACCTGTTGCGCCAACAATTTAATTTAAATCTGTAAAGTCTTGCCGGGAATGAAAAGATCAAATGTTTCAACACCCTCTCTATTATAGCGGCTTTGAAAATTTTTTTTTAACCATCGATGAACGCGTTTAAACTCCAGCGGTTATTTCATTCCACTACAGGGACTACAGCAGCACCTTGTGGCACACCAGTTACCCAAAAGTAGGCAACTGCTGTAACAAAGTCCAAGTCTTCTAGAAACACTTGTTCGCAGGAATTTTATTGTCGGAACGTGCGGCTGGAACGCACAGATTCATGCCCTCACCGAGCGACTGACCTGGAAAGTACTCTCAGGACAGTTGTACCCTCGTATATTAAACAGGCGTCTTTTTCGGGGGATATTAATTGATTTTTTTTTTAAATTTGGTAAAATTCCCAGCAAAATTTATTGGCCTCCAATAGCCCGTTAAAATTTAATCTGCGTTTTGCAAAAAAGAGAAAATATCACCTGGAAAGTGTGTAAAGCCCCGATTGACGTCTCAAGTGTCGTGCTTCTATTTGAAGTTATGTAGCTGTAGCTTAACAAAGTCCATTCTTCCCAATTTGTCGACCTTTAGTTTGGAGCTTATTGGACTGAAATATGTCTCGAAATGTAATTTTTATAAATGGAAAGATATGCAGAAATATTTTGAACATCTCCTCCGACTGAATTTGTCTATAAAGCGTCAGCCACGCCCACTTTTTACAGTCGGTTTTCTTCATTTATTTATATTTATTTGTATATTTATCCGCATTAAGCTGTAAAGTTTGTAATGAAAGTGTAGGCAGTAACAAACTCGTGCATATTTTAGATAAATATGTTTTTAATTCTTTGTTTCTTTTTGGTTTCGAAAATTTTACAACAGTGAAGTAATTTTTTTTAGTATGTTTTAATCAAGTCTGCCTTCGGACGACTGCCACCCCGACGTGTTTCGGAATCACGACCCATCGGTGGTCGAACCGGGAGCCGGTTACTCTCAAAAACCACGGAGGAATACTCTTTTCGGACACATGGACATAGTCTAACTACTCCTCAGAGCAAGTCCACAACAAGTGCAGTCAACAAGTGCAACCATTCAAACGACCACCATATTGCAAAAGCGATATACAACACTCGCATTTAACTTGTCAATTATGTCAGTCTCTGTCAATTGCACCCAATTGCAACTGAATCGATATATATGCCTACTTAGAACTGCTGCACACAACAAGTGTGTCTCAGCCACACCACACCAAATGTCATTGCCAGCCAGCGACCGGCAGACAGACAGACGGAAAATAAGCCAACAAGACTCAATTTCAAATCGCCGTTACTTTAATGGACTTTTTTTCCATCAACGTTAAATCAGGCACAACTGTTTCTCTCTCTCACTCTCTAGCTCAATGTGGCTGTCTATCTATCGAGTAATTGACAGAAAAATCCAACCCGTGACACATTGACACAGGTGCCAAAATTGTAACACATTTGACAGCTGACAATTGACATTCATGTCAAGACAACTGCGCTGCCATGCCGCGCGACGCATAAGAAACTGCAAAATTACTTTAATTACGTTTTTAACGTTTTCCTTCGCAGTTTTCGTTGCCTATGTCTATCTGCAACCGTTTTGACGCTTGTGCAACAAAGTTGAGTTCAATTGAATGGCCAACGTTATGCCTGGTCGTTTGTTTCGGGCGGCAAAATCTGCATAGACTTCCATTGGTATGCCTTCCGCGGGAAAAGTAGGCAACTCTCGATCGATTGTTTGCGATTGTTTTCGCTGTGGCGTGGCGTTTTGCAAATCCGCACACATACACGTAGTTTGTGGCTCTTATTAGCCAGCGAGAATGTTTTGGCCGGCAGCACTATATGCTGCTTTGCTGTTGGCCAGCAGGTGTAGCCACTGTTGCTACAGAGTGGTAAGCGCTAATTTTTTGTGTGTTTACGGATTGGCACCCGTTTTTAGCCAAGTGGTATGTAATGGTCACCTTAAGGTGTAAGCCGGGTAAACATGCCTTAAATGGTGCCGTATGCGAAAGCAATTGTCCGCTAATTGGTGTTTCGCGTGCTTGTTGCAGACCGTTTAATGAGTATTTGGTACGAGAAGAAGTGAGTTTTTGTTACTCGTGGGAGTGTCACGATTCACTGTTGTCGCAGTAAGGCGACCGCCTGTCTGATTGAAAGCTAGCTCTGAGACAGGTCTGTCAAAGAAAATACGGCTTTGACTGGTTTAAGGGTAGATCATTATAGGACCGGAGCATCTTTTCGATATCCCTTCGCTGGCTGTCTGTCATACAAAGCAAGCACTCCCTAAAGCTGACAGGGTTTCCTACAGCCTCACAGAGACAGGTTTAAATCGATAAGTTTCTCTTTACTTGGCCGCAAATGAAAAATTGGCAAATAGGAAGCTGATAAAATTGCTGAAAACTATATAAAATTGAAGAGCCATAGGTCGACTTTAAGATTCAGCTGCCCAAATCCTAGAAAAGCCAAAGCTTACATCCGCTCAAAAATTAAGAGCTTATCTCTTTCCAAAACAGAACACCGATCACTAAGAAAAAGTCTTAAAAAAATGGGACTACCCGACGATGACTTCTGCCGGCTCCATACATCTAGACGAGAAAAAGACGATAAAGCAATACCCAGTGACAGCGACTGCCCTGAAAGAAAGCTGTAAGGAACCAATTTTGTCAGGCTTTGTTTCGATTTAGCATGTGAAAAGAACGTCCAATTTTGTCTTGGGCCTTATTTCGATTTAGCGAGTGAAAACGACGCCCAATTTTGTCTTGGGCCTTATTTCGATTTTGCAAGTCGAAATTTCGATCTAGCAAGTGGAAACCACGACAAATTTTGTGTTGGGCCTTATTTCGATTTATCCAGTGAAAACTACGACAAATTTTGTCTTGGGCCTTATTTCGATTTTGCAAGTCGAAATTTCGATCTAGCAAGTGGAAACCACGACAAATTTTGTATTGGGCCTTATTTCGATTTATCCAGTGAAAACTAGGACAAATTTTGTCTTGGGACTTATTTCGATTTGGCAAGTCGAAATTTCGATTTAGCGAGTGAAAACGACGCCCAATTTTGTCTTGGGCCTTATTTCGATTTGGCAAGTGAAAATTACGCCCAATTTTGTCTTGGGCCTTATTTCGATTTTAAAACTGGAATTTTCGATTTATCAAGTGAAAACTACGACGAATTTTGTCTTGGGACATATTTCGATTTATCAAGTGAAAACTACGACAAATTTTGTCTTGGGACTTAATTCGATTTGCCAAGTGAAAACTACGACAAATTTTGTCTTGGGCCTTATTTCGATTTGGCAAGTGAAAACTACGCCCAATTTTGTCTTGGGCCTTATTTCGATTTTGCAAGTCGAAATTTCGATTTAGCGAGTGAAAACGACGCCCAATTTTGTCTCGGGCCTTATTTCGATTTGCCAAGTGAAAATTACGCCCAATTTTGTCTTGGGCCTTATTTCGATTTGGCAAGTGAAAACTACGCCAAATTTTGTCTTGGGCCTTATTTTGGTTTGGCAAGTGGAAATTTTGATTTGGCAATTGGAAACTACGCCAAATTTTGTCTTGGGCCTTATTTCGGTTTTGCAAGTAGAAATTTCGATTTGCCAAGTGAAAACTTCGACAAATTTTGTCTTGGGCTTTATTTCGACTTTGCATGTCGAAATTTCGATCTAGAAAGTGAAAACTACGCCCAATTTTGTCTTGGGCCTTATTTCGATTTTGCAAGTCGAAATTTTGATCTAGAAAGTGGAAACTACGACAAATTTTGTCTTGGGCCTTATTTCGATTTGGCAAGTGAAAACTACGCCCAATTTTGTCTTGGGCCTTATTTCGATTTTGCAAGTCGAAATTTCGATTTAGCGAGTGAAAACGACGCCCAATTTTGTCTCGGGCCTTATTTCGATTTGCCAAGTGAAAATTACGCCCAATTTTGTCTTGGGCCTTATTTCGATTTGGCAAGTGAAAACTACGCCAAATTTTGTCTTGGGCCTTATTTTGGTTTGGCAAGTGGAAATTTTGATTTGGCAATTGGAAACTACGCCAAATTTTGTCTTGGGCCTTATTTCGGTTTTGCAAGTAGAAATTTCGATTTGCCAAGTGAAAACTTCGACAAATTTTGTCTTGGGCTTTATTTCGACTTTGCATGTCGAAATTTCGATCTAGAAAGTGAAAACTACGCCCAATTTTGTCTTGGGCCTTATTTCGATTTTGCAAGTCGAAATTTCGATCTAGAAAGTGAAAACTACGACAAATTTTGTCTTGGCCCTATTTCGGTTTTGCAAGTGGAAATTCTGATTTACTAAGTGTCTTGGGCCTTATTTCGGTTTCGCAAGTGGAAATTTCGATTTCGATTTAGAAAACAACGTCCAATTTTGTCTTGGGCCTTATTTCGATTTGGCAAGTGAAAACCACGCCCAATTTTGTCTTGGGCCTTATTTCGATTTGGCAAGTGAAAACCACGCCCAATTTTGTCTTGGGTCTTATTTCGGTTTTGCAAGTGGAAATTTCGATCCAGCAAGTGAAAACTACGCCAAATTTTGTCTTGGGCCTTATTTCGATTTGTCAAGTGAAAACTACGCCAAATTTTGTCTTGGGCCTTATTTCGATTTATCAAGTGAAAACAACGTCCAATTTTGTCTTGGGCCTTATTTCTTGGTCCTCTTTGGGAAGCCTATATGCCTGTCTGACATCTTACCAAATTGCACCTCCTTGCAAATCTGACGAGCCTTCCAAAAGTGACTTTCTCTTCAAATTGTTTTTCGAAAATCGGGTTAGGTAACACTCAGTTCTACCACCACCTCGTTAGCGAAACCCACTCTCTAGCCCGACCAACTAACGACAGAATTATCGCATTTGTTGCGAACTATCGGGAAAAAATCCCTTCCACCCGATATACCAATCGAGAGCGCGAATTAGAACACTTGTTTCTTACTTTTAAAATTAAACAATATTTATTTGGAACTATGTCCTTTATTATTGAAATACTTTTTACTAATTCTAAAAGGAGCTTAAGGCTACTATGTAGTTACAATAAGACTGTTGATAAATTCATCATACAGTCGTATTTATATACTTTTCTTATCTATCTACAAGGAGACCCAAGCGTACAATCGTCTTGCTTGATAATGAAGAAGAGATAATATTCCAACATTGTATACAAACGATATTATCTCTTTTACATATGTTATCATTGTAGCGTTGTGTGCAAGACTGTACTAGAGACTAAAGATATCATTGAATACAAATAATGTTATCTTTTTTCTCAATATGTTTTGCTATGGATACTTAACTCCCCCCCTTGTTAAACGAAATCGTCCCGATTTTTCGACGCTATTTTTAACATTTCTCTTTCATAAGTTTTGTTATATGCGTCAATCTTTTTTTGTTTTTGACGATCTGTTATACATTGTATAGTTTTTATCATTACGTACGTAAATGCTAGAATAACAATCAGTGTTACAATTGTGTATATAGTTGATAATATCGGTTTTTCTTCAAAAGGAATAATTAGTTTTTTTAAAGTATCTATGTTATCGAATTTGTACATTGTATCTTCTTTAATTATTTGGTCGATGTAAGACTCTGAATTATGATTTCTTAATATAACTTCTTTAATTTGCTTATGCATGTTTTTGTATATTTTATCGTCTAGATTTATAGTATTTTCATAAGTAACTAAGTTTATACCATTAATTGTTTGATTATTTAACTTATGCTTACCGCTTAATAACATAACACCGGATTCAATTTCTAAGTCGTAATCGTATTCTTGTTTAATGTTGCATTTTGAAGTTATATTCTTTAAAAGTGGAATAAGACAATTTTCTTCTTCAAAGTTAATTTCACAAATGTTTTTACTTAGATGATTTTGACAATTTCTTGTTCTTAAATAAGTTTGGTTACATAAGGCAATTGTTTTATCTGTAATGATTTTTCCATGTTTTGAATTTAAAGGTGTTACTTTATACAATTTACATGATTTAATTAGAACTGGATATTTATATATTGTGATGAAGAATTCATCAGTTCTAGCTAATAATATTTTAGAGTACTCAAGTATATTTATTATGGGTACTTGAATTATTTCATGTTGAATAATATTTTTAATGTCATCTAAGTCTAGGCTTTCTGATAAATATTCATTATTTTTTGCTGCATTAATTGTTCTGGTCAATAATAATAATTGTTCGTACACTTGTTCTATTACTAAATGTTCTTTAAGGCTCTGACCTTCGAATTGTTGCAAAATTTGTTCAAATCTAGAATTTATAGTTTTTTGTTTATTATTGTTTTCTATGAGATTATTTATACTCGTTTCTATGTTAACTAAGTCATAATGGTCAGGATTACCAAACACATATTTGAAAGCTGTTCCTAAAAAGTTAATTGATCTAGTATGCCTAGTATGTTCTTGTAATTGGTCTGCTAAATTCTTAATTTTACTTAACCAAATTTTTTCTTCTTGTGTAGGTTGATATTTACTAGTTACGATATTTACGTAAGGTTGAAATATCGAAGTCAGGTTGGTGGCATGTAACAAATAAGTTTGTTCTTTGAATAAATACACGTCATCTGTTTGCGTAAGTATAAACTTCTTGTTTAGTAACTCAGTTATTTGAACGTTTCCTTGCCCTTCTTGACTCTGTACAATTCCTAGTAATGTTAGGAATATTAATATTTTCGTCATCTGAAAAATGATAATTCTTTATGTTATCCTTGTGAATTTTTATTCCTTCTTTAGAGATTACAGTGTCTCCTTTATCTTCTTCTACTATTCTTGTTATGTATCTGGCGTTAGATTTCTTTCTAAGACCTGTGATTCTTACCATTATCTTATCTCCTTTTTTATACTCTCTGTGTCGAGTTCCTTTATTTAGACGTTCGATCACTTTTTTGGATGCTGAGTTTAGTTTATTTATTATAATTTCACTATTGCTATATTTATTTTGATTAAAGAAAATGTCTCTAGGTTTCAAACCGGTAACTGAGTGTATAGAATTATTTAATTCACGCACTGTTCTAAATATTTCTTCGATAAGTCTTGTTTTATTCTGAATTGTGAATATTCTAGACAGTTCAGTTATTGTACCGTTTACACGTTCTACCTGACCGTTCGCTGTCGATCTGTATACTGGAGTTTCTACTTTAGTTATGTTGTATTTCAAACACATTTGGTTCACCATTTCTGTTTTGAATCCCTTCTCGTTATCTGTCATGAGTCGTTCACATTTTGGGAAATAATTAGATAAGACCTCTTCCATAACGTCGTACAGTCTGTTTCGAGTTTCGATTTCCCGAAGGATTGTATATTTAGAATACTTATCTACTGTTACAAGGAAAGTATACTTGTCGTTGAAGTATATGTCCATATGAATGTGTGTTCCCACATGTGTTGGTATTTCTGAATTATTCAGAGGTTCTCTGATAGGTTTTCTTTCATATTTTCCAAATAGACATGCTATGCATTTTCTGTTGAAACTCTTTGCTTGTTTATTTAGATCGGGCCAGTAATATTTCTCTGAGATTTCTTGTATATTGTTACGTAACCCTCGGTGTGCTCTTTCGTGAGTTACCCTTACAAGTTTTAGTTGTTCCTCCAAATTTGTCACGTCTTGAAGTTTTCTTGGTGTGAATATAAATCTTACTAGTGGGAATTCTTTTTTTATGTTTTCACCATATTTGTATATGTTTTCAAATTTCGTATGCAAAGCTACAATCTTTTGGGGTTGTATAACTTCTTTCATCTGCCTTAGTAAAGAGTCTTTGTCCTTAAACTTTATTATGAGTCTTATTTTGTTACTAAAATAGATTTGTGTTTCGATATTATTTGTTATATCTTCAATAAGTTCGAACTGTGCAGTGTATGCATTAAAAGGCTGATTCACAGTTTTTATTATATCATTAGAAGAACTTTCAGCTGAATGTGCTGTTTCTATGGTAGAAGTATTTATGCGTTGACGTGATAATGCGTCAGCTACAAGATTTAGGTTTCCTGGTTTATAAACTAATTTTGCTCCAAAGTCTTCAATGATTCCCTTCCAACGTTTCAGCTTTGTGTTGGGATTTTTTTCTGATACAGAATATATAAGGCTCTGGTGATCGGTATATATGGTTAAGTCTGCTATACCATATATGTAGTTTCTGAGTTTTTGTAAGGACCATATGATCGCTAATAGCTCTTTCTCGTTTGTGCTATAGTTCTCTTCTGTCTTACTCAGTGTTCTTGACAAGAAGTGTATAGGTTGCTTATTCTGACTTAGTACGGCTCCAATAGCTATGTTGGATGCATCAGTAGTAAGCTCGAATGGTTTACTATAATCCGGTTGAAAAAGTTCGACTTGTTCTTTCAAATAATTTTTTAAAATTCTAATCGCTTCTAATGCTGAATCATTCAGATTTAACTTAATATTTTTACTTTGTTTTTTGTTTACTTTACCGTTATCTCCTCGTAAATATAATGTCAGGGGCTTGGCTATGCTTGCGTATCCTTTTATAAACTTACGATAGTAACCTGTAAGACCTAAAAATCCTCTCAAATCCTTTACCGTTTGTGGGACTGGAAAATTTTCTATAGCTGCTATTTTCTCAGGGTTCGTAGTGATTCTACCATGTCTGATTATGTGACCTAAGTATTCTACTTCTTCTTGAAAAAACTTACTTTTCTCATCAGATATTTTTAATGTGGCTTTATTGAGTACGTCGAATACTTGACTTATGTGCTGTATATGTTCTTCCTCAGATGAAGAATATATCAATACGTCATCAATGTAAACGTGTACGAATTTACCTACAAAGTCTCTCAAAATGTCGTCCACGCATCTCTGAAATATGCTTGGTGCATTTTTGAGCCCGAAAGGCATTCGTTTAAAATGATATTTTGCGCCATTTATAGCAAAAGCTGTTTTTTCTTTATCATCTGTTTTGATTTTAATTTGGTGGAAACCTGACTCCAAATCTAATGTTGTAAAGTACTTGGCTTTACCTAAATTTTGAATTGTCATGTTGACATCCGGAATGGGGTATCTGTCTGTTACAGTGTGAGCGTTAAGTTTTTGGAAATCAACAACCATGCGCCGTTTTGGTTTTCCTTTTTCGTCCAAACCTTTTTTAGGTACTGTCCATATGGGACTGTTATAAGGACTATGGCTTTTTTCTATTATATCGTCATGTAAGAGTTTCTGTATTTCTTTGTTTACGAATTCGTTATCTGCTATGGGATATGGATATTGTTTAACATAAACCGGATTATCATTGGTCGTCCTAATGCTTGCTTCTATAGTATCTGTAAAGGGTAACGGTCCTATGCTGTTATTAATCTTCATCAGTCTATCTATGTCTGCTTTATAAATATTATTTTCCCCAATTATGTAATTAATTTTCTGAATAGATTCGACACTGCTTATGGTAGTTAGAGTCATATTACTGAAATTTATTTCCGCGTTTAGAACTTTAAGTCCTTCATATCCTAATATCATATCAAAAGACTGAATATCCTCTAATTCAAAAAATGTTATATTTTTCTTTAATATCCTAACTACTTTCTTTGTATCTACCATAGAATAACCATGCATTGTTTTTATTTTTATAGGTTTAATTTTAATTTTTTTGCTAGAGTCGCATTTTCTATTAATGTAATTATGGGTTGCACCAGTATCAATAAGAATTTTATAAATTTTCTTAGAAATAGTACTAGTTAAATTTAAGCAGGGCAACCCGTCTACTAGTTTAAATGATCTATTCTTATGTTATTATTTACCATACATTCCGTTTCATCTGCTTCTGCATATGTACTGCTGACATCGTCTCTGCGTTGTTGTCGGGAGTTATTTACTCTCTGCTGCTTGAAGTTCTGCTGATAAGATCGTTGCGGTCTGTTGTGTGTGTTGAAACTCCCGCTGTGTTCACGTTTCGCTGGTGGATTATATACATCGGGTTTGTATTGATTCCAATTTTGTCGCTGTGCATGTACAATTTGTCTCGAGTTTATCTCCATCGGCTGTGGTCCTTGATTGTGTTGCTGCATATTATCGTATTGCTTCTGGGGTTGATAATTCGTTGTTTGGCTCGAATAATTTGGTCTTCTTTCGTTTCTGCGTTCATGTGGCATATTTTTGTGGTGCTTATCCTGAGTGAGATGTAAATGCCTGTGCACATTATCATGTTCTATTCTGCGAGCAATTGCGAATGCGTGTTCTAGATCATTTATTGTAGCTGAATATAATGATCCTCTTGTAAAGTTGTCACTCATACCATCAATGAATATACGAACTGCGTCGTCGTTAGCATTTTTAATTAGTCTGTCGATTATATTCGGCGGATCACCTGACATAGTGATTTTTGATATTATTAAATTGAGATTTTTATTTATCTCGTCGTGGTATTCAGACAGTGTGCTTCTTTTTTGCGTGATGGCTTTCATCATGTCTTGTAGCACGTATAGAGGTTCTTGATTAGAGTACGTATAATCTAATCTGTTACGTATCGCCTCAAAATTAAAAATTGTGTTATAATTAGTTAACACATTCGCGGCTGCACCCTGTATTTTACTTTTCACTATAGTCAATGCTGCTGCGTACTTACTGTGTGTTTTGAAGTTTTTAATGCTGTCCATTAATCTGGATGCTTCTTCGCGCCACGACCGATAATTTGATTGATCGCCGTTGAAAATAGGTAGGCTTTTAAATGCGTCTAACTGTATTTCACTACCATCTGTATATGTGGTTCTTATTTCCTCTAGCACAGGTATGTTTGGTACTATGCCTAATCCAGATTTTACTTCATTTAGTTTTGTTTCTAAATTAGTGTTTATTTGATTTTGGTTAGTTATTATTGCTGCTAACCTTGCATTCTCTGTGCGTGTGTGCTCTAGGGTTTGTGTTACTGTGTTGCTCCTGGTTTCTAAAGCTTCTAATCTTGCCATTAATACTGCGAGTTGTTCCATTTTGAACTCGTGTCTGTTGTCGTCGAATTTGTGTGTTTTTTTTTCTCCACATATACACTTTCACTGAATTGCTTTGCTGCTTCGTACGAAGAAGCTATATTTGTACCTGCTATGCTAGGTAATTCTTGTAACCGGTAACGCGAGTGTTCTGTTTATACTAGATTTCACTACTTGTTCCCGAGGTCCGCTCGATTGAAGTTAAAAAGTATATTTAACCTCCTGGCAGGATCGCCAATTAGAACACTTGTTTCTTACTTTTAAAATTAAACAATATTTATTTGGAACTATGTCCTTTATTATTGAAATACTTTTTACTAATTCTAAAAGGAGCTTAAGGCTACTATGTAGTTACAATAAGACTGTTGATAAATTCATCATACAGTCGTATTTATATACTTTTCTTATCTATCTACAAGGAGACCCAAGCGTACAATCGTCTTGCTTGATAATGAAGAAGAGATAATATTCCAACATTGTATACAAACGATATTATCTCTTTTACATATGTTATCATTGTAGCGTTGTGTGCAAGACTGTACTAGAGACTAAAGATATCATTGAATACAAATAATGTTATCTTTTTTCTCAATATGTTTTGCTATGGATACTTAACTCGCGTGCAACAAATTAACCATAAAATATGCAAAATTGCACAAAATACCAAATTAATCCCGCAAAATATAATTCCAAAGCCTGCTTCTAAATCCTGTCCTAATGCTATAAATGCACTTGTACATTGTGCGTCCCGCTAATTTATGATTCATTAAGAGCAGAACCGCAAAACTCTCCTACGGAAAAGAACTATAACTACGAGTATATCCTGGCAGGCAGTGTTACTGCACAAATGCGAAGCCGCGCTAGGGTAGGCAAGTTTATTTTTTTATCAATATATGCTATGCACTCAAGCGTCGTTTTTTACGCGCCCGTTTATATGCTGTCCTAAACCGAAAAGTACTCGTACATCGGTTCCAATAATGCCTGACAATTACTGGCCAATTATCATCCAAAAACGGGCGACATGCGACTCCCGCTCTCACTCTCTCGCGCTGGCTGGTCCTAATGCCAGGCCAGTGCCCAGTGCCACTGCCACGCCACTGCCTACTTTGGCAAATCGCAAGCAAACTCGATGCGGGACTCTAATTGAGGTCTAACCGCAGTTTTTGCGTTAAGTGGATTCATGTTGGAGAGCGCGCGCTATTGGCAAGGATATTTTGTTTATTGCTCCAGATCTGGATGGGTGAATATTTTGTCCGGCTGCTGATGCTGTCCTTATTGCCCTGTGTGCATCTGAATGTGCTGTGTGCATCTTTTGTGTGCACACAATTACACCAACCAGTACCACACACTGTGATTTATTAAAAGAATGGATTCTGACAACTTGAACGAAGAGTGCAGCTCTGAACTATGGTAGCAGAACAGAACACACACACTCGCACACATATTGTAGCAGCAGGAGTTTCTGCTGACGTAAAAGCATGGCTATGTAGTTCGATGGTGTGTACTTAAGTACATCCGTCCGTCGGTTCGGAACACGGGACGCACAGCGAAAGCATTTCAGGATTTTTTTTATTCTCTCTCGTCTATTTCGATGGCTATAATTCAAAAAATTAAGACGGCTACGATAGTCATAAATCTGTCAAAAATCCATTTCTTTTCTTTCATCTGGTCTTTCTAGTTTCGAATGTTGTTACTATGGGAGAGACAGGGAGCTGTGTGTGTGTGTGTGTGAGTGAGCCATAGGGTGTCCAACAACCGAGGACATTATACCCTTAACCCAAAAGCATTGTTGCAGCGGTGGCCTGGCATTTCTCGAGATAAAATTATTGAAAAGCAGAGCGCGCATATTTGAGTCAATTAGAGGGTTGGATGCGCGCATCTTTAAGTGGTCGTTTTGTATTTAGTGTATGGTGTTGATCTGCAGACAGAAAGAAAGAGATGAGGAATCACCCATCAACTGAAAGTTGATTCATTGACATATTTGTTTGGAATTTTTCTCGTAATTTACTGCCAAGGTTTTCGAGCTGACTCAGGGAGTATTATAATATTTTCGGATGAATATTATTTATATACCTATACGTGGGTTCGAGAGTGGCATCTGATTCATTCGGAGGAATGACAGTCGCTGGACATAAATCAGCGTTAATGTGCAGTTTTCCCCGAAATAGTTTGACTCACGGGGTTTGTGGCTAACGTCTGGGGAGAGTGTTTCAAATTTGACGGGAAATTGTTACAGATCGGTGGGAAGGAGAAGAGGTTACACACACTCGAAGATTGAGTTCGAATGTCCATCGATCCATTCAAACAATTGGAGAAATTCGAGGAACCACAGAGAGAGGGGTAGTTGTTTCAAAATCTGTTTGACACACGACTTTGCCAGTCAAGTTGGGTCACGATTCCTCTTCTGGCCAGATCGAGTTGTTCATATCGCATTTTTATAGAGAATCCTTCTGTCGTTTCAGCTTTGTCCGCTTTTATTGTGTTTACACGATAAAATTGCTGAACCCGGGACTTATTTACGTAGGGCTTTAGTCCGAGGACGACCCGAGGACGACCTGGGCTTCGATCAATTCGAGTCTTTTTACCAACTCCCTGCAGCTACACCTGCTCTGATTTACAAGTTGGTTGAGGTCCCCTTCCACTTGTGCGCGGCCACCTCAACTCGCACTGACATGATAGTCAGACTGTCTTCTCTCCTATGGTACGGTCTGCCGCCCACAATCCTTTGAATCTCTGCCCAGACGGCGAATATGATTATGGTTCTCCATTGGCTGAAGTCTAAATCTGGAAAAACTCCTCCCAGAAATCTTTGGCATTGATTCGTACCCGCCTATGATTCCATGTTCGCCAGCAAGCACCGAAGCTGTCTATTGCTGCCCTGTAGTCAATCCTTTTTCAACAGCTTTAAAGACTCATTTTCGATCCATATACTGTGCAGTTCTAAAAACATAAAAGACCTTCCCTAAATTGAATGCGAACTCAGAACCCTGTAACAACAGCCTGAAAGTGTCAGAAAATCTTATTCTAACTAAAAAGAACCTTTAAAGCTTCTTAAAGTCGAATGAGATCTTTAAGTCTTCCGACAAGTGGATGAAATTAAATATAGAAAAATATCAGACTTTTGGACAGTGAGAAATAGATTTCTTATTTTCTGACTTTAAGAATTTGTTTCTTAAATGTAGTTGATGAAGAAACGCACAGCAACAACACAGATTCTTAAGATTTCGCTCAGGATACAGATCGATGGAAGGAATGGAATGAAAGGAAGCTGGACAAAAGTAATTGGTACGAGCTTGTCGTCAAGTTTATGAAATTCAGAATTCCAGCCAAGTTTTGCGGTTTAGATGATTCAAGATTCTTCGACGACCGCGTAGCAATTTGTAACTCAATCGACTTCGCTATACATCTCGTTTATTTTTTTTTTTTCCTCAATCTCCTTTTTAAGACCGGCAACTCCAATTTTTTAGAAGATTCTTTGTCTCGGATGATATCTTCATCCACTTTAGACAGAGAGTGCAATCCGGAGGTCTGTTTTTAGAATCCTAAACTGACTAGAAATGGAGTTCAAACTTCATAGTTAATGATTTCTTAATTTCAGGAAATGTTTTCTCAATTTGTCTCATTTCTTAAATTCAGAAATATATTTTTGTTTAAACAAAAAATGACTTGCTAAGCATTTTTTCAATAATTAGGTCCAAAGCACAAAACTTTCTTCTCTAAACAAAGGGATTATACCTTTGAATGGATTTTTATGAACACCAGTCGGACTTAATTTGAAAGCTCTTCCATCGCCGGTAGGTATGATCTCTTAAGACTACGACAGGATAGAGATTTTTGAACAGAACAAACTTAACCCCAACCACAGTTAATCTGCAAAATTTCTTTCATTTTTGAAAGTCGGATTTCTCCGCTCGCAACTTCATTGTGTTCCCTCCCTTCTTGCATTCAAAACCAGATTTCAGACGTACTTCCCTTATTCCTTACACAAACCATAATTTTCGATTGATTTACGACAGCAACATTGAATGATTTAAAGCGAAAAATGCGGGACTAAAATGTACATTTCCATGAAACCGACACACATTCGCCATAGGCCATATGGAATACCTATCTCATCCGTTTCATTTTAATAATTTATCGATGTCAACCCTTGTATGTAATAAACCTCGGCTCTGGGTGGACGTGGAAAGGCATCTAAAAACGAATCAAAAAAACAGCACATATCCAAAATCCTCATCATCGGAGAGGAGAGAAAATCAATGCGTGTCTCCCAACGCGCATCTAAAACATTTAATCCCTTACGCACTGTGGCCTGTCAGAAGAGAAGGAAAAAAGCAGAACCCTCCAAAGGGAGGGTTGATTTTCCAATTACTGTATATCATCGCAACATCACGAAGAACGAACGAGCTGAGCCAGAGCACTGGCACTGGCACTGGCCCTGGGTATGCGACAGGATTTTTATGATATCTATGTCCAATCTGATGATTTATTTACGAATATCGAAACGGACATGTTCTTCGTCGGCAGTCGTCGTTGTAGTATAGTGGTAGTAGTTTGCCTAGCTTGTCCTTTTTCCCATTTTCCTTCTGAGTGATTTATTCCTGTCAAAGAAACTCACCAGAAATAGGGGATGATATCATTTTTCCCAATGCCAGTGAGTTTGTTACGCACAAAAACGGAAAAAGGACCCTCACCTAGTTTGGTTTTTTGTTCGTGCTGCGTGTGTGTTGCTCTTTCTCTTTCTCTTTCTCTTTCTCCATCAATCTCCCGCCTCGTTGCGCGTCCATCTCAATTTTCATGTAGTTTGATTGGATTTCTGCGTATACGCACACTTCCAAGGAGACTTCTGTGTGTGACATGTCACTGGATAATAGCGTAATGGCGATGGATTGCTGCCTGGGCCATTTCCATCTTCTTCAATGGCAAACAACACACATTGGCACTTCTGCAAGAGGCAATGGAGGTATGGTGGTGCGGTGCTCTGTTGGTCATAGATCATTCCTAATATACGTGAGGACATTCAATTCGAGTAGAAAAAGGGATTCTCATAGTGAAAATGGAAATGGTGGTGGTGCTGGTGCTGGTGTGGCAGCATGATTTAAGGAGACCAATGATGCCGGGATAATGTTATAGTTCTTTGCGTTCGTTTTCAGGGTTATTATCTGTATCAAAATGGCGCAGGATTCGTCATTTGGTTTTATCTTCACATTCAGAGAAATGATATCCGGTTCTGATATACGTCTCGACAGAGATGCCAGCAGAATGAAAGATTCCAATTCCATTGTGAGAGCGTCTGGTTTCGTTTGTATGTGAGTTTTTTCTGTTAGCAACTGTCAATTGATGAAAGAATTATGATCCTAGAAAGTAGATTATCCTTGATTTATGTCGCATTGAGGATTTGTTTCTTTATTTTAATTAAATGCTATACACAGCGTTTGCTTGTTAAGCTTCTGCATGGGTAAGCCATTATTGGAGTCCTGTTTGGGAAAGAATTTCGTAGATGACAGTTTGAGGTTGGGGAGTAATTCTTCGGATTGTAGATATTCGGTGCAGCTGGTATCGGTGAAAAGATTCCACGATGTACCGACTTGGAATAGAACGCATTGATCTTTTGACAATATTTCAAACAACCTCCACAGTTCCTTCATTGTGAATAAATGGACAAATACTTTGGTCGGGAAGGGTCCTTGAATTAGGCTAGCTCTTCAAAGACGTCTACTCATACCCTAAATGAAGAAAATATAAGATCACGACAAGCGGTTTTTAAATATTCCCCATGTGCTTTGCTTGTTACGTAACAAGAGCCATACCGACATACTAATACGGTTTTTTTGTGTCCAGGCTAAATTTTTCCAACTCTCAATGGCGACATTTTCCGTAGAAAACGTTGCTTTGTATTAAAAATACCGCCACAAGTGCTTTGCTTTCTCTATTACCCCGCGCAGATACGTCACAATATTAAAAAAATAAGAAATATCTTAACATCGTCGTGGACAAGCTGTCAGATTTGACAACAAAAACTTAACTCGACCAGCTCAGAATTAAATTTCGTCGTCTCCCTATATTGATGAATAATTTTCTGGGCTTTGGTAACTAAATGTACGGCTATCTGTTGTTCACTATTGTGAGCTATGAATTTTTCGATTCCCACTGTCAGGGAGTGGCTTACTCCCTGCTTCCAAATTATTCCTCTCTTAGCATAACGAAATTTGTTGATGAATTAATTTGGGAGTGAAAAGCGTTAAAACAGCAAAACTGCTCGGAACAAAAACGAGTAGAGGTCCCAAGTGGCTGCCTTGTGGCACACCGGGTAAATCAACGAAAAACAATCGCCCGTAGTCCGTGTTAAGTATATCTTAACTGCCTAGTTTGCGTTACCAAATTGTGGTCTCATTCCTGAGACCTGCTTATTAGGATTACTAAGACGACGGTCTGTTTTAGTTCTTATACCAAGCCTACAATCGGCATCGAAACTGGACAGCAATGCAGGCGATTATCGACCATAAGGTACTTCAATGAAACAGCCTTCAGATGCGATGACCCTCCGCTCATTTATGACGAACCATAAAATATAAGTCAACCCCTAAGAATACAATCGCTTTATGTACCTACTACCGACTCTGCATACAAAAATAAAATTTGTCACCGCCGCAAGGATGCATAATGCCTCTGCCGACGCGGTCCATTAAATGAATATTGCATCCTTACGCCCAAACTTTATGACTCTCATTGGTGAACAAAGCGATCCCTTCCTCGAAATCATATTTTCATAATTTACCCAAAAACCGGTACCAGTACCGATCCTACACCATCAGTGTTTGTCTGTTGTAATAACTCATCTCAAAAGGACGCAATTTACGACACATGACGACCGAAAAGATGAAAGAAACTCAAACGCGCTCAGAGTTGGCATCCTGCAATGTCAAATATACAGCACATGTCTCACAGTGTGATCCTTCAAAACGTGATGCGATGTCAACTGTGAATTATGAAGGACGACATAAAGTCACTTTCTATATGCCTATAATTTTCCTCGATCTATTTTCGTTGAAGAGAAAGTCCATACGATACAGACACACAAGATAAAATAAGTAAAAAAAAAATGCCTTCTCGTCATCCGTGTAAGATACTCGGAGACAGATATGAATATAATGCACAGGGACTCCTTTCTAAAAACGTCCGTCTGTTGGTTGTAAATCACTCAGTTTTTGACATTTTTAAAGTGCGTGACATTGTTTTATTACGTGTGCGTGTATAGTATCATCATCGATCGACGACACGACGCAGAAGAAAGAAAAAGACGTCCAACGAACAGCCTACCAAATGCGATGTCAATGATTGAGCAAAATGTGCAGAGCTGCTTATAGCTCGGGCTCACCCTACCTCGCTCTCTCTCTCTCTCTCTCTCTCACTTGGCTTGGTATGAGAATTTCGGTTTTATGATGATGTGTTTAGTGCGTCTTCTCGATTGTAATGTGTATTTTATGGATTTTTGATATCGAAGGAGGCAATTTTTACATCGCATAGGTAAAGTGTTTGGCAGAAGGATCTATATATTGGAGGTGGAACAGACACATCGAAATCGTTGTTGACAGTGAAAGGAATCCATTGATTTATTAGGGCGGATTTTTTGGAAGGAAATTTCTGAAATAAAGTGAGACCTATTCGCTGTAAGTTTGTGCCTTAAAGTTGGAACAGACTTGGGGTTGATTGCACTATAGTTCTGAGTGCATGCAGCTCTGCTGGGCATTCTTCTTAGGCTGGTTGCACACTACGTGGGCATGGCCCCACTTTTAAATTAAGTCTTTAATTCTAATGTACGAGGTCCTAAATTCTGTACAACCGTTGCAACGGGCTGATAGAAGAAAATCGCTTCTAACCAAGTGTGTATGGGTTCGTGTAACTCGTGATGCTCAATGGATACAATATACAGGGTCCGCCAAGTAACTTTTTTTTTTTTGAAAATGCTGTAAAAAAAAACTACTGAATATTTTCTCAAATTTCTTTTTTTATTTGAAAGTACAATCGTTCCGGTTAATAATGGAAAATAATTTCATTCAAATAGCTGCCTCGGCTGGCCATGCAGTAGCCTACACGATCGGTCCAATTTTTAAGCACATTATCGATTGTGTGCAGCTGTATTTCACCAATGGCTTCACGAATATTGTCCTTTAAAGCGTCAATTGTCTCTGGCTTGTCGGCGTAACACTTGTCTTTTACGGCACCCCACAAATAATAGTCCAACGTTGTCAAATCGCAGCTCCGAGGTGGCCAAACGACATCAGCTCTGCGGCTGATAATGCGATCTTCAAAAACAGGGCGCAAAACATCGAGTGTAGCTTCGGCTGTGTGGCACGTAGCGCCGTCCTGTTGAAACCAAATGTTGCCAATATCCTCCTCTTAATTTTTGTGAACAAAAATTCGTTCAACATGGCCCGATAACGATCGCCATTGACTGTAACGGCCACTCCTTGCTCATTTTCGAGGAAAAATGGCCCAATTATGCCTCTGGACCAAATTCCGCACTCGTTTTGGGTATATCGGCTTTTCATTGTATGCGTGCGGGTTTTCTGTGCCCCAAATTGATAATTGATGATTGATGTAGTTGAACAACTCGATCAACAGATTTGGCTGCCAAAATCGCACAAATTCACGGGTGTTTTAACCATGATGTTCAAATCAAAGTCGAACTGTTTTCAATTGTGGTGTTCACTCGGCTAAAAATTGTTCTATTCGTTTAGGAAATTGAACAAATAATTGGTTGCAGTTGTGCTTGTAGCGTACGACCGCCCTTAGTCTGACGGGCTTTTCGTGACATCAATGCAACTCAGCCTTTGACTTTGATATGAGACCAGTGATTCCAGATTGAGGGGAAAAGCGCCAATTTTGTCGCTTGTTGGATGAAAAAGGGGAAAACTAGGGACAAGCTTGAAAAATTGGGAACAAATGAAAAATCTCAGTGAAACGTAAATTGCTTAGAAATATATTATTAAAATATATTTTCATTATAAAAAAAAATTAAAAAAATTCACATAAAAACGGCCCATCGAACGTCAACGTAAGAATTTTTGTGTATGTATCTGAATGCACTCACTCGTTTTGATAAAAGGTCTAATAAAAAAGGAAATTATTGTGCAATATGTAGATATATTTTTATGTAATGTGCTTATTTAAAGCTTGTGAACAAAAACAGTTACAGTTTTTAAAATTTTCTTGTGAAAACAATTGCAAATTTCAGAGGATTTTTTCGATTTAAGATGAAAACTAAGTAGGCGCCATGGCTTAGTGGTTAGTGTGTTGGATATTTATAAATTTAGAGCGGTCGCTGAGAGCGTATAAGCTAGAATAAGATAAATGTTAATTTTAAATTAATGAAAGTTACCAATGAAAAACAAAAATGTATTGCGAGGGATCCAGGTTCGAATTCCGTAAAAACCCAAATTCTAACTTATGTTTTTTTTAACTGCGCCACCTCTCGCGAACGTCTGATAAACAGCCGAGAGTACAACTGTCCTGAAAGAGCTTCTCAATTAGCCGTTTGGACTCTACATAAAAGAGTTGTTTGTTCCAAAAATTAAAAACGAATGGTTGTGAGAAGCTGAACCTAGGGTCCCCACGGACCTTTTGCGCCAACTATTTATTTATTTATTTATTTTGATGAAAACTTATGTTTTTGGTGATTGCAAGACAGAGAGAACAGTTTTCAAAGTCTGGGATTTCAACTTTTTGGTAACTTTTCCTCATGATCTCATCACATTGCTGTTCCTGATGTGGTTTTAACTTTCCACATTCGAACTTAAGTTCAGAAGGAATATCTTTAAATAATTTGCTTCAGTTGTTCAGCTGTAACAAGTTTTAACCTTTCCCAAAGAGGACTGGCTTGGGCTCGAATATAATTTCGTAGATCCAGAAATAGCTAAGTTCCTATCGATCGAACTTTGAAATAATTAAAATCTTTCCATAGTCTAGTTCAATCAGGTTGACGCTACAATGGACTGTAACGCATTCCTAGTGATCGTGTATTTTGTATTTTCACGATCTAAAAACAGATCAATTGTCCGTGATCATTTTTGTTGCAAATCTGTAGGTTCTTGCTCTCAGTAAATTTTACCTGATATTGAGAATTGCTTTTTGTTGATTTTCGATGACGGGCCATACTCTCGATCAGTTCGAACAGTCACCTTAAAATTTATCTCAGCTCGCAATACCTACATTTTTACATTTGTAAAATGTACCTGTACTAAACTGTGTAAAAACAAATTCCCTAACTAATTCCTTGCCCTAAAGTACAGTACCGCTTTTGGGGTACTTGTATTCAGAGTAACACCGGCAACACTTACGCGTTGGATATCACACTTGTCGAACAGTTGATACAACCATTTGTTAAACTTTTTACTTGCTTTTCGATGTTGGTTTCGCACATTTCCTAAGTCAATTTTAAAGAACAAATCGCCAAGTCTTCCGTACGTAAAATTCAACCTCCAAAACATCCCAAGCAATCGGACATCAGTGATGCCAAGTACAGGAGTTTTGTTCCCGCTCATTTTTACATCAATACCTCCCACAGGTAAAGTTGGGTAACTCTCTGCACAGTCTCCTCATCACTTATTACTATATTTACGCGTGTGAAAGAATTATTTATAAAAGTGTTCAAAGTATTTGCGCTTGTGTAATGGTAAACTTCGCAGCGCAACGTTGAACATTGAAGCATTTATTTAAAGGCGGATGGGAGTGGATAAAGTATAATTTTATTCGAATCCAATTGTTGCGCCTGCTTATCGTCGACACACTGTAGATCCGCGGGCAATCATAATTTTACTGCCGATGTTGTTGCTTTCATCTTTCTTTGGTCGAAAACGTTCACTCTCTCCTCAACATCAGCCAATATCTCATCGATATTGGTATTTGTTTCTGTAAACATCCCAAACATGAAAAGATACAAAAACTATGGGTATACCCACTCGTATGGTGCGAGTCGAAAGCGATCGGAACAATTTTAATTTGCCGCGACACCTAAACAATTTAAGGTGTCTCGTCGTCGTCGTCGTCAAACGCGTCGTCTGGGATGCTGTTTGAAGTTGGACCGCGCTCGTAGTGTAACTGGGGGGCGTTTGCAATGCATTTGGGGCGGCAAATGATTTTCTATCGACAATTCCAACACAAACCGCATAAATACCGAGCATGAATGGTGGGCAGAGTGCCTTCCAATAGAGAAAGCAGAGCGAGATGGGAAAACACACGATCAAACCAAGTATAGACCAAACAAATCAACTTGGTCGTCGTCGTCTGCCTAATGCGCATAAATTTTCAAATTAACTATTCGAACCAATCAAATTTGCTTGTCATTTGGTTCTTAGCGGTCTTCAGTGTACGTTCTGTACGTAAAGATATACATACGACGTGTAGATACTTTGGAATTTCATTTATTTCGGCCTTTTCCGGTGATGGGGGGAGAAAAATGCGTTAAACGCGCTTGTTTGACGCATGTAGATACATGTGTATCTTCCGGACATAAGGCTGTGTTGAACGAGTTAATTAATTATAAGACTTGCTAATTAAACGCGATCGGTTCGTTCGGGGCTTTGTTTATTTGGGAAAATGTAAATAGCCGAAGAGAGATGGTGTGCGGGGGGACAATAGGTGGGTATATATGGGAGCGCCCAAGGCAGATGTAGAAATCTGTGTACACCAAGCGGCGAGTGGGTACTGGGTACTTGTTGCTACTGCTTCGGGTTTCGTTGGCTTAGTTTGGTTGTGTTGCAGTATCCAATGGGGCGCATGGTGGCTGTATGTTGATTGTTTCATAAGACTGCTTGTATTCGTATATGTACCTACATGCGGGATTATATCTTCGGTTGCCGCCTATTTGCATGCGATTAATCATGCATAAGACTATTAACTTTCTGTCGGGGTGTTTGCTTGCATTTGGCTTGTTTTGTGCGCTCAGGTATTTATGGTATTCTGTATCAAGGCGGAAGTGTTTCTGAATCAGCAAATGGTATTTTTAGCTATCTATGGTTTCAGAAGGCTAATTATACAGCTATCCGTTGGAAAACAGGCTCAGGAGTGATCTTAAAAAACGGAGTTGGACAGTGTCGAGTCGCTTTTTAGTGTCGAACTGTCAAAAACGCACAAAAACCCACATTATCTGTCCCAGACGTGCTAACAGTTTATAAAAGTTGCGTCTGATGTGAAAATGCGAAGCTACTGTCGATTTTGGGAGTTTTGTTTCTTTTTTGGCAGCGCAGACCTTAAGCTTGCAATAACCCAAGAAGTTGCTGAATATTTAACTTTCTCGAGTACGTAGAAAGAGAAAGATATTGTATTCGTACTAAATTTCGAACTCGAGAGGTTGAATCAATTCTGACATTCTGATTATAGAGGAACTCTTAAAAGTGGGTCTCGAAACTCTGTACGTATGTCCGTACGTCCCGAAGCCTACGGCGTAATCAGCGGCCCGAATTTCGTTCAAACTTCGGATTTGGATTTTGGGGGCTTACAGTTCGGGTGGTTTTTTTTTTTTTTTTTTGAAAGATAACCTCAATATTAATGGTACTTCCCATATAAAATTGTCATACTAGTTTGATTTGTTTGAAAACGGCTATAACGATTTGAACCAAAATTTATATCTGAGCTTAAGTAGCTGAGGTTAACATGACTGCATACTCAGTTTTTTCCTTAAAAATTGAACAGCGGTACTTTTAGATAGTTAGGTAGGTATATCATTTTTTTTTATGATTTTATGGTACACTAAATATTTAATAGTTTATACAAAGTACCAAAATACCTAGGAAAATATAAGAAAAAGTTAGTGAATTTTTTTATTTTTACATACAAGAGTAAATGGAGTTGAAATCTAGACATGCGTATCTCGAAAACGGTCCATACGATTGCAACAAAAATTCATTCCTAAGGTGATATGGTCATTTCAAACTTAATAAAAAACTCAGTTTTTCTCCAAATTATCATGTAGTGAATTTTTGAAAAAAATCGTTTTTGAAAAATTTGGTTCTGTTTAGCTTACCTGAAAACGGCTCAAAAGATTTCAAACAAAATTTATACTTGATCTTAAGTAACTGAGGCTAGAATGACTGCCTACTCAGTTTTTCAATAAAAAAGTTGAATAATATTTTTTTTTGGAAAATACTGACATAGCTCGAAAACGGTCATACGATGAGAGCAAAAATGTATTTCGAAGGTAATGCTGTCATTTCTAACCTAAAAGAAAACTCGGTTTCTCGGTTAAAGATCGATGCTTGTTGGCAACTCACACGCGACACGCCATAAATGTTGACAAGCAGTTGTCACTTTGACGTCTTCACCGAAAAACTGTACTGTACCACGTTTCTAAATTTACCTGTAAAAATTCATTTTTCTTCTCTCTTGAACTACCGTCGCTAATAAAGGTTATGAATTATAATTTAAGATTATTGAATTTATACTGCGTTTCAATAATTCTTCTGAATATTTTCGTAAAATAGATTTTTGAAAAAGACGGTTTTTTTTAAACATAGTTTTCTTCAGTTTACGAATAACGATTTCAGCCAACAACGATTTTGACTAAAATGCATACCTGAAGTAAAATTGATGTTTCCAAAATGATTGCGTATACTTAATTATCAATTCGAATCGCCGAAAAGGCCAATTTTAGAAAATTAAGAGCTACTTGCAGTATAAAACTTCGCATCACCTAGTCCCAGGCAGGGAACAGTCGTGGCATCTCTTTATATGGCCTCATGCTATGAGTTCGAAAGACACGGATGATGTTATGTTTTAAACAACTTTCATCACTTACAGAGCCCGATCTACAGCGGCACTGAATGGAGGGCTGTTGAGGGCTTCAGTTAGGTATATCTACGAGTACTAGTGATTGGCAAATCGTTGTTCATGTTCTCGGTTTCTACGCCAGGAGTCACTATAAATGTGTCGCAGTCCTCGCTCTGAAACCCTTAATTTGAGGGCGTCCAACAAACACGTCATCTATCGCCTCAAACTATGCGGACAACCTAAATATGCAGACAGACTAAATAGCTCAACATGAACTTTCAAGGCTTCGAAAGGCTAAGACTCCTGATCTTAGCCTTATGGGGCCTTTAAAGGGTCATGCTGAGCAATTTAGTCTGTCTTTCAAGGCTCCGAAAGGCTAAGACCGCTGTCTAATCTTAGCCCAATGGGGCCTTTAAAGGGTTCATGCTGAGCAATTGCGCCTTTCTGCATAGTTAGGTTGTCTGCATAGTTAGTTTGTCTGCATAGCTAAGTTACCCAGTCTGATAGATGTCCAACCTGATGGCCTAATATACGCAGTTTTCTCTCTACCTATTGGTATCTAAACCCATACCTACCATGCCCTCAACAGAGAGGTTCCCCACAGCAAGGCTCACAAACAGATGACTATAAGTACCTAGCGTCAAACCCGAAACTCAAAAGAACGAAAAAGACACCCTAATCGCCTCAAATTAATCATCCGTCCGTATTTAAAAGTTACACCTCAAGTACAAGGCCTAACCGACTGAACTACCTACCTACACAAAAGGCCTTCAAATGAAGACATCCTTTCACAAAGGAAATCCGCTTGTTTCCATTATAAAAAAAAAAAAACAACCCAATCCCCATCCCCATTCACATTCACATTCACATTCACATAGAAAATGCCCAATCCCACAGTGACAGGCTAATTTTTCAAGACGTAATTACACAATTTCTGTTTTTCGTTCTCCGCACTCGGCCATAAGCTAGATTGCTGTTGCATCATCATCATCATCATCATCCTCATCTTTCCGCCTGGGAAAGTTGGGAAAACGAAAAGTCTCCTATAAGGAAACTCACATATTGAGATATCGCGCGCGCAATGCCAGCCACTACGAGCAGCGTTCTATGAGAGCGCAGCATCTTCATTTGATTGGGTCACAAGATTAATTGCCCGAGGAAATTGTTAATTAAATTATCATCCCGACAGACAGTCGGCGGGTGAGCGGGACCATCACACCGACACACACCGACACAGACAGCACAGCCAGAGACAAGAAACAAAGTACCTATAACACACTTGACGCACTTTGGGCATCGCAATCGCATATACTCGTAAGAGGAGCGCTCTGGGTATCTCACTACCGCTGATGCATCCCTTTGCTAATGGGCCAAATCATTTGCTTAAGATGTCAAGTGGATTTTTCCCTCAAAGGAGATATACCTATGAGTACCTATTTTGTTCGCTTTGTTGCTGGGCCACTTGTTCGTCTCCGAAGTGAAATAGATTTCCGCCATTTTGTCTAGAACGCATTCGGGACGACCCACGATGATGGTGACGTGAGCGGCGCACCAGAGTACAGCCAAAGGAAAGCACATCCTCGTTTTGCCAGCGACAACCATTCACATCCCTTTTTTCGTTTTCTTTTTGTTGTCGTCGTCGTCGCGTTGCTGCTGTTGCTGTGTTGTGTGTGGCAGTGGCGTTGTGTTGTTGGTGGCATTTTGCTTTGCTTTAGTGTGTCGTCGTGTTGTTGTTCTGCTGTTGCTCCTTTTTTCCAATGCCATCACAAAAATGTCAGCATAAAATCCATCAAAGGAGAAGCAAAGTGGTTGGTGCTCTGGCTCTGTATGGAAGAAGAGCTCTGAGTTGACGACGACTCTGCATTCTCTGCGAGTGAAAAAAGAAGACGGAGCACAGGCCAAAGCAGTTCCACCCCTTTCCATTGTTCTGCACGTCAAACGAGTTGACTGTTTTTTTTTTTTTCTTTTTTTCTTCTTGTTGTTGTTGCCGGTAAAACGTACTTGACTGGTGTTGGCTTTGGCCTGATGCTGATGCTGATGCTGATGGTGTGCTGCTCGGCTATGTTGATGTGCCACTGCGATAGGGAACGCATCGTTTCGTAGTTTCTGGCTTTACTCCTCCTCCTCGATGGGTTGATGCGGACGATGCATTAATGATGACTGATGGAAGTTATATTTCTCGAACAAAACTTATACTTCTGTGTGGACTTGGATAGCTTTGGACTACCTCAAAGAACTTGCACTGCAAGTGATTTGAAACGGACCTAAGGCGGTGCCATCGCGTCTTCCAGGGCTCACAGTCGGGTGCTTTCGACCATCCAATAGTTCACAGTAGACTTCCTATTTTTAAGGCGGGAAAGGGAGGCGTCATAATTGAACTAGTGGCCAATTTCATTATTTCAAATGTGCACTTTGAACGCAGTAGAAAAAGCTCTTCTTTGGTAGGATTTCCGGCAGTTGCTTCTAAGTTGCATCACTTGCAACATGTTTATGGTGTAGAGGTTACAGTGTCTGCTCTTGATTCGAAAGCTCAAAAACGGACTTGGATAAGTGACTTTTTTAGCATCATCAGGTACCTACACCTAAGGACTTGGTTGAATTCACAGGCCAACGCCAGGGGCACGCATGCTGTCAGCAAGAGCTAGGTAGAACGTCAAACTAGACACCAGTTAGAGTAGTAGGAGACTTTGTCCTACCTACCTCGGCTATAAGCTTTTAAACTTCATCGCAAACCAATCGCGGATCCCTTGGTCTTAGAGGCTTGTCTTGTATGAAAAGTTCTTCGAATCCAAAAGAGTCAACCGACATCGATCGCACGTCTGAAAAGACAGCTTCAAGCTTGACGCTGTAATGGATTTCCTCTGCCTCGACCCTTTTTTACATCTAAAAGCGACATCTCATCACAAATTATAGGAAAAAATGTCCTTGTCAATCGCTATTCTTCTAACTTAGAAGGCACTCGTTAAGCTCCCTCTGGACTCTTCAAGAGGCCTTGATAGACTCATCCTACTTCACAGATGAAAAGTTTGGAGCCTTCCAAAGCAGGTAAAGGTACTTTCGGCCGTTTTGAAAGAAATATTCTTTGTGAGGGATTTGGTTCCGTTTGAAGAGACTTTATCATTCGTTCAAAATTACAAAATCCGTATATCTACAGCGACTGTACATCTAACCTCCAGCCTTAGAGCCTGAGGGTCCATGCCGTTCCATTTAGAAAAATACCTCGAGTTAGCAGTAGATATGGACCTCGACCAATTTGGGGGGGGCGCAACTCGAAGAAGCTTGTCAAGGACGAGGGGCGTGCTAATGAACCATCGAGCTAGTGAAGTTCCTAAAAAACTCGAGACGTGAATTACTGCATCGTTCCGAAAAAAGCTACATACAGTCAATGGTGAAGTTGACTTTGCGAAGTTGGAAATCAATGACTGGGGGAAAGCTTAGCTTGGCTCTCTAAGTGACAAATTTTGTTGCCTGGCGTTACTTACATCAGAGCTTTCTCATGAACCAAGTGATTGGACTGTCTATAAGGACCGTTCGGGGTATTCGACGTTTTCCTACTTGGACGTATAACGCTCGACTGTTTGTTCTCTTGAAATTTTGCCCCACAAAGTTGCCTTCGGAAACGAGTAGCTTCCTTCCCTTGGTCTTTGGCCTGACTTGTTCTTACAACTCAAAGTATAGAGAGCTTATTATTAAAATCTTTAGAATTCAAATACTTTGCTTATAATCTTTTTGTATATATATGAGTCAGTAGCGTACGCAGGATTGAAACTTGCAAACTAACTTTTGAGGTGCAGTGTTTGCCAACGACATCCATCAAAGAATATTTGTTGGACTAAACGTTTGGGGGGCGCAGACTCCCACCCGTCGTCGCACGCCACTGATATCATTTAACTGCGAGTGGATGAGTTGTCCGCTTGGCCGATTTATCACCTGCAAACCATGTCTTCTTCATTCTGAAAACTCGACAACCACTTCCAGATCCGTGAGATGAAAGCACTCAACCATTCCACACATAAGTAACAAAGAAGTGTGGAGGATATTGCCCGAAAATCCAATGTTTGCATCGTTGGACAGTCATCCACTCCACACTCAACAGTCGTGCGTTTGCAGAGATCCCTGCCAATTGATACCAGATCGTCTGCTCGGTTTCAGTAGCCCCATTGGAATTTAACTTTTAACAACGAAAATTGGGATGGAAATTGATTTTCAGTGGCGAATTAATTGTCCACTCCCAACAGAAGCCAACTTTCAGCGCTCGAATGCACCAGTCGCACATTCTCGCAGCCGCACCGAGATAGTCATCATCACTTAATTAAACATTCGGATGCGTTTTCTGTTGTTGTTTTTTTTTTTTTTTTTTGTTTCCCCCTTTTGTGTCCTGAGAATGCGCATCTTATTAAAAGTTCCCCAGGCACACAGTCCAAATCTCCGTCTGTATGGTGATAATTCGCAAAACAAAACACCAACCTTGCGCCGGCAACGCATTGACACTAATAAGCGGTGTGAGAGGAGTGTGCGGGAGACTATACGTCCATACTGGATACCTGTTCCATCGCATCAAAACAATCGCCAGACTTGGGGATCTTTTTCAATAAATTACACCGCGCCGCCAGTGAGTTATGCACCTTGCTGTTGGTGGATACAGTATTGGCAATTTTTGTTGCAACAACGAGGAGACGAACACACAGCGATCGTTTCATTCTTCGTCGATCACAAGGCTGAGTGGGGGTATCAGCTCCAGCATATGTATGGCACAAAGGACGATGCCGAAAATCGTGCTATACTGTCGCTATTGTGTCTGCTGATGGACGACATTGTGCACCTGAGAGAGGCCCCAGCTACAACAGCAGCAGCGCGCAGGATTTGGCGATGAAAGGAATCTCGCTGCGGATACACGGCTGAGGATTGGATTTCTGCGGAAAGATATTAAAGGGCGAAGCTGTGGATTTGGTGTTTTTTTTTTTTTTTTGTGCACTCTCTTGTGTCACATTGATTGGAGAGACTTTATCATTCGGGCGTTTGAATGGGAAATTTCTCAGCGATGGGAGTGGAATTTTTGATTGTGATTAATGTACATCACTGATTAGACTTAAGCCGGGCGTTTGGGGAATTTTGTTGCGCGGCGTGGTTTAGATACTGAATTTATTGTGACAGCTTGGAAGTAGTTGGCTCTCAGAAGGGAGGTTGTTCACTGGTCGCTCATCATTTGCTTGGGTAAGTCGGCTTGAGGGGGTGTCAAACCCAAAATGTATCTTGAGGTTTTTTTTCCACTGCGCCACCTCTCGCTAACGTCTGATTAACATCGGAGAGTATAACTGTCATGAAAGCGCTTCTCAGTTAGACGTTTGGACTCGGCACAAATTTTAGATCCTTTCCATTCGTTCCTAAAATGAAAAATGCACACAAAGCTATTAATTGTGAGAAGCTAGGCACATCAGGGTTCAAACGGGTCAATTGTGTCACCCTTTTATAATCGTATTTATTTATAACGACCTATAATAAGAACGAAGTCGTACTTCGGCTTAAGTCAGCTTACTGATTTGCTTTTCTATTTCTCCTAAGCCTGCTGACAGGTTGTAAACTCTGGGGAGAATTTCACAAGGAAATTTCACGAGTGTAATCCAGCTTAAGCGAAGTAGCGATTATTGAGAATTGTTTATTATGACGATGACAGGTTTAGGGGTCCACTTTAGGTATTTAATTTGGAGTCAACTTTTGTTTTTTTGTCGACACTAGCTTAAGCTCACATAATTCCATTATCATTGACAGCAGAATAAACTAATAGATCGTCAAATTAAGGCTCGAAAGAAGCTGGCTGCATGGTTTTTAACGTGTAAACGAATTTTTTACGTTGATTTTGACAAAATCGATTTGACAGTTTGTTGCAATCACGCAGGCGTGTTGTACACTATCCTCAGAGAGGAAACACATGAGTCAATTCTCTTCCAAATACAAGAAGTAAGATGTGTTGTCTCTCTTGATTAAAAATCGGTCAGTTTTCAGTCGATTTTAAGATGATCGGTCTGCACAACATGGCAACTTGTATTCACAGATAGAGAGAGGGCGAGAGAGAGAGAGAGTTTCTGTGAGAGAGGGAGAGAAATAGCGACAGAGAGAGAGAGAGAGAGAGAGAGAGAGAGAGATAAAGAGAATGTTAGCGCGCCGGGGAGAATTTGCTTTCTGGTGAAATAGGGTAGGCGGCTATTTTCTTTCTTTTTTGTTTCTACAAAACTGAACTCGTACTCGGAAATAATGGGGTACTTTCACACTAGTAGAAGCACATCCCATTTGTTGCCTTTTCTACTCCGCAGTACCGCTGTCTCTTAGCATAAATCATAGTCGCGACGAAAGCTGGTAGAATATTCACTATTTCTGTGGCAGAGCTCGTTCACAGATGCGGCGGTAGGGCCTCATCTTGAGAGAGCTGCTCGATTTCTCATAGTTTCGACGGTGGTTGCCCTAGACACTGTTTGCCTATCCGCATTTATATGCCTGGTTGGAAAAGTCGCCTGTTTTCTGTCCGTGTCTGCTTTAGACCTCGTCGAGGTAAGACCCACTCCAGAGCGAATAAAATTGTGTTGCCTCTACAAAACGGAAAATCATCCTTTTGTCTTTCTCGGGCAATAAATCGGGAGCAACCAGCAGTGGACACTATTCAACCCAACATTGCTTATCCATATAGGTACCTCTTTTGATTGCTCAAATCGAAATTACCACCTTGAACGAGGAGTGTTCGAAATAGCAGCACAGATGAACGGTGTCTTCCTTGGATCAAAGAAAGAGAGAGAGCAACTGCTTCCTCTTCGCACAGATCAGTGTGAGCGGACAACTGCCGACGGTAATCGAGACGCTCTGTCACGGCTGGCTTGTCATCAGCAGCCATTAAACATGTTGGCACATTTGTTCGTTCCAATCCGAATGGGATCGGGAAAAGTCTGAGCTCCACTGACCCGAAACGGCATTCCTGCAACTCCAAAGTAATCACCGGCAGTACTCAAACTCAAATCGGTTTGCATAAAAGATACACAAAGGTGACATCCCCTACCTCCATCGATAAGCGACAGAAACTCATCCCATTCCAAATATCCATACACAAGTCTACTTTGCATAACAAAAACTGTCTTGTCGCGCAAAACTAAAGCAAATGACACAATCCCCTCCATAATTTTTCCAATACCCCATTGTCTTCCTTCACGAGCAGATGCATCCTCGCCACATCGATAAAGCCATGCTCGTCGGCTGTATCCGCGGAGTAGGAGTCAACCCATATAACAGCCAATATGGATGGATGCTGTGTCGGATGATCCACTTTTTTTTTTTGCTGTTGTTATCTGCGCTGCTCCCCTCCTTTCGAAAATTCCTCAGACCCCAGCTTTATCTGTGGAATCAAACTGAGCATCGGAAAAGTACGAACGACAAAAAATTAGCATTCAAACTGCAGGATACTGCACCGGAGTGCAAAAGTGCAATTGCAGCTCTCCACTGTGTGTACTACTTGCTTGCAGGACATTCCTCTTCTCCCTTTTTTTTTTACATTTATTTTGCTTCTTGCATTGTCTTGGCCTTGCATTGACAATAATTTTCATTGGCAAGCGGTAAGATTTTCATACCAGTCGTAGATGTACAATGGCACAGTACTATTAGGTTGTTGTTGTTGTGTTTGTTCCTCTATGCAACGTTGAGGTATTTTATGTGAGCGCGTGCTTTGCTGATTGCGATTCGATGATATTGGCCTTTCTTTCTGCCCAATCGGCGGGGCTCTAGGATGCGCGCGAAAGGAGCTGCATTTTATTTTATTGTTACCATAGATGGGCAGGGAGGTCGAGGGGTATCACCGCCGCGCTGTTGTACCGATGAACAAATTGTAATAGATACATTTTATTCGATTGTCGTTGTTTCGATATATACGAATGGCGCTTTTCACGATTTTTCCTCCACTGCTCGGTCGGTCGGTTTAATTTGTTAAATTTGGTGGAATCTACCCAACAACACCGAGTACGAGTATCGCTGCACACGCTCGGCGGACACAAACTGGTAGAATTAGGTAGCAATAATAGATACCCAGATATGGAGAGACGGACCGAAGGACGACGGCAAGGAATTTCATCCATGCATCATCATCGAAGAAGACTTTAGTTGTGTATGTTGTCGCTACTGGCTTGGCCTGGCTGCCCTGCCGCCCGTGGACCTGTATCAGTTTTCGTGGACCTAGTCACGATTTGGTAATGTGTTCTGCACTGGTAGTACCAATAGCGAGGGTATTTATGGCAGAGATTCCGTTCGGGGATAATATGGCCACAGCGCGGCGGAGGAAGAGAGAAATAGAAGAAAGAGGAAAACAAAAAAAAAAAAAAATCATTCAGTGGAGCTGTTGGTGGTGGTGGTGGCTCCCGAAATGAATTCACCGCCGCCGACGCCGCACACCACAATCGATTACAAATTAAATGATGCTGGTTGCGCTGGGAAGGATGCGCTGCCGCCGATGATGCTTCTGCAGTAGTATCTAGTCGCGCTACTAAACTGTGTGTTGGTAATTTACTTTGGTCATTTCTTTCTCGCTTGCCGGTTGCGAAGAGGATTTTTTTTTGGATTTTTCGATTTCGGAAGCTCGGATATTGGGATGGGATACGGCCGTGGGTGAAGTCGTGATCGAGGTATTTCCAACTCTTTTAAGTTACGAGGGAGTTAGTCATTTCTAAATGAGAACGCGATGATAAAAATCGTTTTTTTCTAAGTGCGCATTCGATGGGAATTGGAATTGTTGTGTAGAGGGTAAGCAATTGAATTTCGTCTCATAGAAATGGTTCAAGGGTTGAACGCCTCCTAAAAAGTCAATCGGACATATTTGGTTTGCAGGACTAGTGGAAAAATTGGCCTTTGAGAGAGACATAAGTATGGGAAACATGCGTTTGTTCGTCTTCAAAGACATCCTTCACACTGAAGTCGTAGCACTCCAACTTTTTTCTTAGATCTTTACCATGGTCTTCTACAGGCCGATTACCACACTTGCTTACCACTCCCAGTTCGGTCCACACCAATCGTCTAAGGTCATACAAAATATCGTCTCAAATCACCAGTTCTGCTTCTCATACCTCTCCTTCCGAGCACAATATTGTGGCTAAGACGGGACTAATTGCAATTGCTGTCCTTAGTTGTCCTAGAGGTACACAACTTAAGGTAAGAGAGCATATACTGATTGGAATGGACTCACACTGCAACAGTGACTGCACCACTTCGCAAAAATAGTGAGAATATTTCAAAGACATCAAGAAAGTACTTATTGCACACGCTAAAGACAAAGGTTCCTACCTATGAAACAGACATATATTTTCATATGATACGTCTCAACAACTCAGCAAGATTTAAGACGGAAAAAACATACATTTTTATAGATACCCCGGGGCTGTGACAATCTTTCCAGACCTACTAAAAGGGCGTCGTTTATCGAAGTGCTAAGAGCAGCTCTAGAGCATTGGTCTGGAGAGCTACAACTTTTGCAATTTCGAAGCATTGGTTTGGAGAATGCAGTGCTCCAACTGAATGGATTTCCTTAAAAGTTGAGGAACGCTTATCTCGTTCAATCAACTCCTAGTAAGCTACAGAGCTGGCTGAAATTTTCTACTTCGACCGACATGAAGGTTTTGCCGGTTCACAAAGTGCGACATCGACATCTCTTAGTCAATCAAGATCAGTAAAAGGTTTCTGGGACGGATATGTGAGATCGTTTTTATTTTAAACTGAAGCTAAACATAATGCGTTGCTACGCCCCTCGAAGAAGTGACTACAGCGCCACCTATAGTGAATAAATTGTTCTATTTTTTGTTTTACAGGCATCTTTCATAAAGTACTTGGTATGTTATGCGGTTTCATGATCCAAATTTCGCAGCCTTGGCTGTCGTTCAGTGATTTTGAGTAAATATTTGGTTTATGGGAGGTGCCACACCCATTTTCTAGTCCCAGCTACGTTTTTGTAAACAAAATTTTAAAGCCAATATCCCCTTCTATCAAATTTCGAGGCAAGACCTCCCGTGTATGGCAAAATACAGCGTTTTCAGTGACTCTATTGCATGAATGGTGCCACGCCCACATTTTGTAAAATCTTTGCTAGGTGAATTTAAGATGTTCCGCATTCTTAGCCGCTGCTGGAAATTGCAAGATGAAAAAAACCTATGATCAAACTTGCATTTTGTTCGGTTCTACTTCCCCGGAAGAAGGTTTCCTTTGCCGTCGGGTTCATCCGAGAATCCCATGCGATTCGTTTTTCATTTTAAATGACAGAAGTGACAAAAAGTGCCGGGGCAAGAATTCTCGCGAAATAAAAACTAAGGACTGTGGGAATTTCGGCCTAGAATTGGTTCTACTGTTCAATCCGCAATACTTATAATCAATTTAGTGTCCAGGCTACATTTTTCGAGCTCACAATGACCCTATTGTCCATACAAAATAACATTTTGTCACCTATAAAATATATAAAGTGAAGGTTATGATTATTGGCAAGGTCCAACGAGTTTTAAAACTCTGCCACTTCAAAGACAGCTCACCTCATTAAATTTCCTAGAAAATAAGCTTGTGACCTTGCCTGCCCACAAGACTGTGTTAAACCTAATTTATAATGAACGAGATAGTTTCGAATGACCGAGTTCTATTTTTGTAATCAAGAGCGACATGTGTCTGACCGGGAGTAAGATCCCCGAATTCGTATCACTGGAGACAGGCAGAGATATCCAAACTTTATACAGTAGGTGACAAGAAGAACATTTCAAATAACCAAAAAACAATAACAAAATTCAAAGGAGTGTCTTACCTACTCCAAGATTTTTGCCGATCGGTATTAAGTGTGTACTAAAATTGTCGGTTGTAGCGATCTCCTGGAAATCTGTTTCAAGGGGTGCAGGGAAATAACTTCACCTCTAGTGGGAAAAAATTTCACTTATTTTATATGAAGTTACTTCGATTTCACCGGTTGCGGAGTGTCTGTCTTACATTGCAAATTCAAACGAATGAGTTTCGAAGAAACTTGCATTGAACGCGACAACCAGTCGCACACTTTATATATATATATTTGTTGTGCTTAAGGCCGACGTTTGGGAAAAGATTTTGTTTATGTTCGCATTGAGAAAGCAAGTCTTCCTAATAATGACAAGTTGAACAAGTCACTTAGAATACTAACTCCAGGTTATGTCGGTTTATTCTGCTCAGTTTTTAAGTGATCCACAAGTCTTAAAAAGTGCGTCTTACTTGAAATATTCTGCTGTATTGCAAATGTCCCTCTGTTAGGGACCGAGCCTAAGTAGGGCCTCCCCTTTTAAAACCCTCATTTGCGGTTGTTGTCTTATTTATATTTCCCCACTTTTTTTCATTTCATCACTCACCAGTCACAAGACTGTTGATATTTTTTTTTTAAATAAAAAGTAGGTAGCTAAATTATTTAAATATGTAATCCCATTTGAAGCCCTAATATTTTGTTTATCAAGTTGTCCTCAAAGAAGAAGGATACCCGAGGAGTATCCATAATGGCAAAAACATCGAAATTAATCGTTTACTTTTGTTTTCTTAGTAGTTTTAACGAAGCGCCCACCAGTTGCGGCGCCTTTTGCATTTGCACACGTGGCTGATCCGCCCCTGTTCATATGCATTGGGCCTTAGAGCTTATTTATACATTTTTCAACCAGTTCCGCTGTAGTATTTCCTAATGGAATTATTTTTAAACATGAAAAGACTAAATATCAGTTAAATATTTTTATTTAAATAAAAAAACAAAATCTTTTGTAATTTTTTAGTAGACTATTGAAAATGATTGTGGTAGCGACCCAAGTTGAGGAATCTTTGGACGAACGAATGTTTTGTTGCATAGAACCAACAATTAGGTTGATACCCTTGTGGGCTTCAGCCGTAAACCATGCTTTTCCCTAAACTTTGGAAGATGCAGTCAAAATGTGATCACCACTTTTGACGCGTCTTCCGAGGTTTGAAAATATGTCATGCGCGCCCAAAAAGTGCTCAAAGGACGTCAGATAAGCCCAACACGGGACGGTAAACCCAGTTTTAACCAGCTTGGACTGTACTATCCCGAGTTCATTTCTCCCATTTCTAGGGACCAACTAATTGTAACCCTGTCCTAAAGCTGTTTGCACAACGCTGGTGTCACCTGTAATCGAAAGTGGCCCTAAAATTGAAGAGCTCGTTTGTATCTATCTCTTTGCGGAAACATTTGGAGCCCTAACAAGGGCTGAGGCTGCATCAAGGATGACTTCAGCAGCCGTGGTTGTAAATAGTTTTCGTTTTGTTTTGCTTTACTGATGCTCCATGGTTCCACCCATTTGACGTTAGGTTTGTTTGTGCTCGAAAGTCCTCGACAAAGAAAGAAAGTTCCTCGAAAGTAGTTCCAGTATAGTTGTGATTGCGTTTGATGTGTCAGTGTCAGGCGAATTTTATAGGAAGATTCCTGCAAAGAGAAAGCAAAAGGTTCACATTATAGCCTCGTTTTGTGCGGTTGGTCGGCCGGGGTTCATCTGTATTTGGGGACTGAAAATGTGCGACTCACCTCATTGAATTTGTTCCCGTTTTGGCGAAGTGTAACTCTCCTCCGCTCCAATCTCAGCCCGGTCGCTTTCGTCCAATAGTGCTGCAGTGCGGTGGCGGCGGCTGAAACAAACTTCTACGACGACAATTGTGACGAAGGCGATAGCGATGATGATTCTGGTTGGGATGCCCGGCTGCCAATTCGGCGACCGCATTACACCGATCGTTGGCCCGTTCCGTAGCATCTGTAGACTCTGGCGCAGAGTCTTGACTGCGGTCGCCGATGTGGCGACCGGATTCCAAAGCTAAACTGATCGACGATAGCGACGTCGACGTTGTTGATGGTTGTGTTGGTTTGTCGAAATTTTATGCGGTTTTCTCTTTTTGATCGCAGAACTGCCGAAGAGCGGCCAGAGAATTTGAGGCCGCGGCCATTGAGTTCTCGGGCGATTTGACAGCTGGTGGCTGCTGCGATCGACCACCACCATTGCCGCCGACGCTGGTCAACGAATCGAACATGGAGGAGAGAGCGTTCAAGCTGTCGCTGGGGTATTTCTTTTCGCCGTCGAAGGACTTGTGGCTGGATGCGGGCGATTTTGGTGTAGCCGAGCGATTGCTGTCGGGGCTGGCGGCAATAACTGCCTTGGGACTGGCGCGGTTATTGCGGTCGGTTGTCGAGAGGTTAAGCTCGCCGTTGGGCGTGGACGATTGAGACGGTATTTTGGGCTTCTCGTCGATTGGCTCTTCCTGGTCGGTGGTCGCGTTCTCCTTCTCGTCGGGTTCCTCCTTTTTGATGGGCAGAAGGGGAGTGCAGTCTGCTTCTCGCTTTTCGGGGGTTTGAGATCTGGCTTTGGCTTTGGGGGTTTCATGGTTGTCGGCGCTGCATTCGCTGGCGCTGCGCTCGCTGCTGGTGTAGCGTGCGTAGTGATGGTAGTAGGGGTCCTGGATGTCCATCAGGGGCTTGTTGTAATCGACGGTCTCGTCGATGCCCAGGCGCTTGAGGATGCTGGACGCGACTGGGGAAGTGTTCTTGTTGGCTGAGTTCACCGGTTGTGGGGCGTTATTGTGACGCGTTGGAGTGTCGAAGCTGGTGGTGAACATCTGCTCAATGGCACTGAGCACCGAAGATGAGGATGTGTTGCCGCCAGCGGCGGCTGCTTTGGTCGTTCCATTTTTGATCTCTACCTCGGGCGATTTTTTTAGCATTGCTGCGGACTTGTGGACCTCATCGGGGTTTGCGGCGGCCTTCACGCCGCAGATGTACTGCCTCATGCGTTCGGCGAAAATGGCAGCTTCGATTTTATCATTCCGCTGCATCTTGGCCTCCATGGCGTCGACAGCGTCGGCTTGAGCGGCAGCAGCTCCTTTCATTTCGAGTAGCTTCCGCACTGGGAGGGACTTCTCGCGTTTCTTTTGCACCTGACGCTTGCGTCCACCAGCACCGCCACCGGCCATCGACTGCATCAATGGCTCAGCGTAGTGGTTGTTCTTGGCCATGTGAGTGCTGAGATCTCCGAGGGATGAGAAGGCCTTATCGCACACTTTGCAAGTGAGCACGGCGCTTAGGGTGCGACTTTCCTCCGAGCTCATGGCGTCCTTTCCATCGGCGCCGCCCCCAGAGGCGGACGACTTCATGGAGATGGTCTGCTCCTGGGACAGAATGTTGGTGTAGTGCTGCGTCTCCTGCATGTGCTTGGTCATCTCGCCGAGTGAACGGAAGCTCTCGCCGCATCGCATGCACTTGAGGATCTGCATCGCCTGCTCGACACCTTTACCCAGCCAGACGTTCTGGCCACGAACGAGCTTCCTCGGCAGAGGGGTGTTCGGGTCGCGGCTCGACGGGTAGTTACTGTAGTTCGACTTGGACTGCATCGGCTGCTGTGACGAGGGCTTTCGCATGTGCGGCGGCGTTTGCATCGGCTGCTGTGACTGTTGCCGGTCCGTATTGGGAAGATTGCTGAACGGAGGCACATTGACTCCGCAGTGCTTGCTGTCCTTCATGTGGGTGGTGAGCGCCTCGAGCGTTGGGAAGCTCTGCTTGCACCACACACAGCGGAACACGCTGCTCGCTACACCCTTGTTCTGCCAGTGCGATTGCCAGATATTATGGCGTCCCTTGGACGCCATCACACCCTCACTGGGTGGAATCGGGGCAGCTGTAGGTGGCGCTGGTTGTACCGGCGGCTGCTGCCTCGGCGACTTCTCTTTGCGGGGGCCCTTCACCAGATCGGTCATCTTCTCCAAGCAACTAGTCGGATCGATCACTAGGTCGTTCTTGCCATTCCATCCTCCCGATGTGAACGGTCCGTTCTGGAATATATTCGCAGCCGCCACTGCGGCGAGGTATGGATTCACTGACGGCATCAATGGCGCAGATGCCGGTGGCGTCACTGGCGGTGGAGTGCCTTTGTAGGCCTTTTTGGTTTGATTCGTATGTGCCGACGGCTCATTCTCATCAGCACTGCGCTTCCTGGAACTCACCGACAAATCGAGTGGATTGCCATCCTCCTGGATGTCCTCCATTTCGTCGGCGTCCTCCGGCTCGTCCTCCTCGTCAGCCTCCGATGCGGCTCGCGTGAAACTCGTTCGGAAATCAAGTGCTTCCGAGTTGTTGCTGGACGCAGTTGGCGATGCTTGCGGCGGAAGCTTGAAGTGCGGATCGGCTGTGGCGGCCGGTGGTATTGGAATGGGCAAACGTCCTCCGCCCATCGGAAATTGGGCGTACTGTTGGGCAGCAGCAGCAACCATGTGCAGATACGCTTCCATGGACGGTGGTGGTTGCTGGTGATGTTGATGATGGTGATGGTGTTGCTGCTGCTGTTGCTGATGGTGGTGGTGCTGTTGTTGCTGCTGTTGTTGCTGCTGTTGTTGCTGCTGTTGCTGCTGCTGTTGCTGCTGCTGCTGCTGCTGCTGCTGTTGTTGTTGTTGTTGCTGATGATGGTGATGGTGGTGTGACGAGTTATTATTGGCTGAGGGTGGAATCATCGATGGGAATGCTGAGTTCGGTGATGTTGGCAGATGAGTGGATGGGTGACCACCGCCAGCACTGCCATTTTCCGCCGACGAATTTGAGTCGTGCGACGGGCAACGTTCACTCGAGTTGGCCGACTCGGTCGATCGGGGACGCGCATTTGGCAGAGCTCTGTAAGGAGAGAGAGTGGGAGAAGATTGCGGGTCAGTTATGTGGTAAAAATGAAACAAGTCCTTAGAAATACTGAATGAGAGACAAAGTGATACTTTTTCTTATGAAACCTGCTGTTCAAGCCTCTTCTACATCCCTTCATATTCGGAAACTTTTATATGCCATAGAATATGTCTTTATGGGTCTTCAACTGATCTTGAAGCGTTTAAAACCCGCCTTAGATAAGTGTGGACGCTGTTTGTTCTTGGTTATATTCTGGACATTTCTCAATCCCTTTAAGTCACAAATGCTTCACAAATGCCAAAACCAATCAAAAGTAGATGCCAACAACATTTTGCCGTCGGCAAAAACATGCAATTCCACTTCGAAGTTCCAACTGATCTCCAACTGATCTAATAGTCGGCTAATTACCTCTCGCATTCCACTGCAAAGACACACGATCATTGGGGAACTACGAATTCCACGTATTTCCATAAACTGCCGACGCGCAATTAGTTACATCTTGCGTCGGCAGCATTTCGAAATTCTCAAGATTCATCCCGACGAGTCGGCTGCAAAACTATTTCGTTGCCATTTATGTATCTTTTTGAATTGATCAGTCAGTCGGTTGGCATTCCACGCCAACAACTGAAGAAGAATGCACATGCGCATACGGTACAGCTCGTAGTTATGTGTAAATCACGTTAAAATTAACTAACTGCCCCGATATCAATCAAAGAGGGATTCCAGCGGCTAATATTTATTAACTTGGCGACAACGAATTGGTGATAGCATCGCACCGCGGCATAACAATCATTTTATTAGATACATGCACGAGGTACGCTGTATGTTTATGTTAATAACGACTCATGATTGACGTATCAATTGTCATTAAGCTGCTCTTAGGGCCGACTTAAAGTGTACAATTCAGACAGAAATTACTTCTGAACAGCTGGTGGAGAGATGGAAATTTTAAATGGGATGGGGTTGGTGTTTGAATGGGGGTTGTCTGCACTACAACGGTGGGGGGAGGAAAAACAAATGGCCAAAGGAGGAGCGCTGATCGTGACTAATTGTGTGCGATCAGGGGAGAATATGTTTCGAGATATATGAGGTTACGAGTGCTGCAATACTGGGTTGAGATTGTTTATTTTTATAAATGCCTCACTCTGGAAGTGATCTTGTGAGTGGGGGAGTGATCAGTGTAGATCTGGCGATGCCGAAACTGGTGATCGTGGTGATATATATACTAGTTGGAGTAGTTCATTCGAGCAAGAAAAGTGTATAGACTTCGAATTTGTTGATGTGCTACAAATATGATCATCGTCGTCATTTTCAATTACAAGGATCGCGGGTGTAGGATAATTCTACGCAGGTTCTTTACCAGTTAAAAGCCGGCTCCACAATTTATGTGACTCGGTGATTTTTGCCCAAATCACTTGGCTAGCTACTGCAAGAGGTCAGATTGAAATTGACCTGAACGAACAACTATCCATCGATCGAGCTGACTAAAGAGCTATATTGCGTCCCAAGTCCGCCCGGATCCACGTAAAGTAAGTAGGATTGAGTGAACCTGGAATCTGTTCGTCACTATCACTGAACGCGTGAGGACGCCTGGATGTCCTATTCAATTTTAGGTAGCAAAGTTTTCATCTGGCCCATTTACAGACTTCGTTTGAGTTAAACTAGTTTGGTTCGCGGGCGTTGTCTATGTCCACTATTGGCAATTGTTCAAGAATTTATGCGGAAATAAAGATGAATTGGTTTTCTTAACATCAATCTCGGCAAAGCGTTCGATGCAGATGTAAAGTTCGGAGCCTCGGGTAGCTTCACAAATTTGACTGTAGTCATACGGAAGATACCGAAATCAGTGGCAATGGGAACTGGTTTTCTTGACAATAATCAATGTAAGATGTTGGAGATGAATTTTAGAAAATGCGCCAAACCGGGTTTTCTTAACCTCAATCTAGGCAAGATGTTGGAAGTGAGGGATGAAATAAGGAGTCTGCTGGCAGAATTAAGATTAGCGAAAAGATTGAAGTGGCTTTGAGCAAGAGCCGAGAGACCTTGTAATGGCAACGTGCCCTGGGAAATACGGCAAATCTGTGTTTTCTTGCCCTCAATCTATGCAAGATGTTGGAGTTGTGGGATGAAATTAGGAGTCTGCTGACAGTATAGTATTTAGCGACAATGTTGAAATGGCTTCCATCAAGGGATTTATATCATTATAAGAAGCCTTGGGAAAAATGCGCCCAACAGAGGTTTCCTTAGCCTCAATATTGGCAAGATGTTAGATTGAGAGGCAAAGTTTGTTGCAGTAAATCGCATCACTAGTTCGGTGAACAAATAGGGACGATGTTGATATCTGCGGGAAACAGAATTGGTTTCCTCAGCCTCAACCAAAGCGTTTGGTTATGATTTGGGAATGAAAAGAGCAGAATTTTGAAATAATTTCATATTTTCAAGCTGAAGGTTTAAATAATTTTAAAACTCTTCTAAAGCCTTGTGAGTCGACTAAATGGCTCTGTGACTGTTGATTACGAATATTGTTACCCCCTTTCATCGTCTAGAAAAGCCTAAGAAGTGCTCATCGGAGAATTGCTTGTCAAACTTCATGAAGAATAGTCAAATACAAATGCAATAGCTTTGCAAATTCACTCAGCATACCCAAAAACCCCACCATAACAATTAGCCGCTAGAAAAACACAAAAGACTGGATTAGAAATAATTTCATCCGCACACTGCCATGTTACCTAATCTCAAATACCAAGTTCCAGTCGAATGTATACATGCGCATATCTGCACAACCCCTCATTAGTGCTAAACTCGAATCACCTTTAAATTCTGTTCAATGATCACGTCATATCAAATTATAACAACCAAAAGCCTATGTAATCTAATAGCACAGCGCAAATAAATACATAGTAACCGTACAAAACCTGTCCCAAAGGTGTAAGTGAACACACATGAGGAGAAGAGAAGAAACTGGCTATTGGCACCCCGCACCCATATAACTATCTGTATGTAGGCACAAGCGGTACACTTTTCAATTAATATTTTCGCAAGTATCGCGATTCCGTTTATAATCGATTTGCATGGCATTACTAAATTGTTTTACATTGATTCATCTGTAATCCAAATTGATTGGAAACGAAATATGCCTGGCAAATGAAACCGAAGCTGAGGCGACGCGGTTTGGAGACTATACTTTGTATCATCGCCACTGTGATCACCTTTAACGCGCTTCACTGATCGCTGATTATCGTCACTCAGAAGGCGCATTAGAATCCAGATCCTATTTCCAATGGACTTGTGGTATGTGGATGTTATGTATACCGTGTCCATAACGAAGAGATTCTGAAGCTCTGAAGCGAAAATGAAGATATGCGAAGATTTTAACGACATCAGTAGTATAATGGGTAGATATTTGCGCTTTAATGATTTTAAAATCCGAAAATGGCGCCTGCATAAAATTGGCATTCGTCTAAAGATCGAACGTAGAACTGATGGACTCAAGCCAATGTCCAACTAATCCGCCAGTTGTCAATCCAAAGGATATTGATTTACAAAGATGGCGCCCAGCATGGGGCTGAGACACAAAATAATCCTAGTAGATATGTATGTAACGCATATCTTTACCTTCAAGTTAGATAGGCGATGTTGAGTTACCATTCTAGAAGGTTTCGTCTACCGGAACCACCGGTGCCTTCGTAAAAAATGGCGCCCAACGTCAAACCACGTCTCTGATGCACTTTAAAAGTTTACCAACCACGGGGACAACAGTTTCTGGTTCTCGTTCTTCAACTTGTCGATGCACTCAAACAATTTTGAATTGCTCTATACGATTCGTGTACTCAAAAGTCTCCATTCGGATGGTGTTTATCTATTACCTTCGTCTCTCAGATCCCCAAGAATTGACAGACCTTGAGGACGCATTTATCATCACTTAATCCTTTCGACGCGACTGTGACCTTCAATAATCAATCATAAACAAAAAAATGCATGCATTCAATCAGTAATACTTCTCAAGAAAAACTCGAATGCTTATCGCATCTATACCTCGGTAATTGCAGCACATAAGCGAATGATAAACTTAATCAACAACGATTTGCTTAGCCTGTTTTTTACTTTATTTTTCCCCTAACTCGTCAATCTGCTGGCAATTATCAATCATGGAAAGCAATTCCGCGAATTCGCTGTCTGAATTTTTTCTGCTTATAAAAAGCATATAAAAATAGTTAGTTTATTGAAGTAACCCATAATTAGGTTTTGCGAGAGATCTTTCGAGTCCATTGGAACACATTTTGTATTGTTTTGGAATGCCACTGACAAAGGGGTTGATTTCGTCAAATATTTCGGCACTTTGTCGATCCTTCTGCGATCTCTATGGAACTAAATTCGCATTTTCGTACCTTAGCGATCATTCAGCTTGAATCATCAAATTTGGTTTGAGCAATCGGCTAGTTGTCAATCGTTCTGCATTCTTAACTTCGTCATAAATTATACGAGAATGTCTTCAGAACTCTTTTTGCAATTTATCGATCGCTATGCGATAATTCAGCGACATGGATTTTAAGAATTATGTAGCCATTCTTGGTGCAAGACAAAGTTTCATTCAATTGTTGAGCGACTATTATCGATCGTGCCACTCTTGAATTAAATTGGGTAACTGATCTTTCCAAGTAGCTCAATATTGTTGAAAGCAGACAATCGTAGACTGATCATCATTTAGGCCATTCATGTTCTTAAATCTGGGGTCGAATCGTGTCGTCTGTGAAAGTGCATTACGTGACGGAATTTGTTTTTGTTTCACATGTTAAATCAATTTAACTCCGTGAACGTATTGCTCGTGCAGGGAAGCGGCGTTTCGTTTTCACTATCGATCCAAACCCATAATCAGTATACAGTTCTTTATTCCTCTTGAACTTGTTGATAATTGACAGTTTTTCATCGATCTTTCGGAAACTACTATCGATCAATTTATGACTGTAATCTATAGGACGCTTTACGGCGCTTTATCAAAAATAATGAAGATCTCTTTTGATCATAGATTGATCAATATGTCGGCCACCATTGCCACGATCGTTCCATCAAAAACTAAAGCTGACTTTGATTTTTGCCGATCTTTTTGGTTGTAAACTTGCAAATGCTTTTCGATGAAAATCGATCGATCGATTTGTGTTGCCACTATTATTTACATATATAAATTAAAAATAAATAAATAATAAACAAATGTCTGCCGATCTTGTTGGCTGAAAACTATCAAAAATGACAATCAGTTTTAAATTCGCTGATAATTTTGTAAAATCAACCGTAGTTCTCTGTCACACTTTAGCTGGGTTTACAATTCATTCCTTATTACAGTCTTTGGGTCACATCTCCTCACACTGGCTTCTAATCTTCACCGGTCGTTAGCTTGTCTATTGTCGCGGGCTTTATGTTCGTTTTTTCGTGAATTATATGTAGAAGTCTGATGAATGTTGCGTAAACATTAACACGATTTTTCAAAACGATCGTCCATATATCCGACAATGGCCTTAAAAATTCTAATACTGTTTGTCTGCCCCTCTATTTTCACATTGACTGCTAATCTTAACAAATTTCTAACTCCTCCTTTGTCAGTTGTTGTTCGATAAACATCAAACACAAAATCTTCCCTGATCGTTATAAATTGCTGTTTGTTAAAACGATCGTTAACAGTTGAAGATCTGTGATTCAATTGTTGTTGAGTCAACTTCCATTTAGTATAGTTAAGTGTGGATCCTATCGTCTGAGTAGACTTAAGCTCAATATTCATCGCATGGATGGCTGATCTTGAACGATCGTTAGCCGGTATTTTGTCCAAATAATTGGCGATCACCGTACAACTGACCACATGCATCACTACGAATTGTTATTCGTATAAGTCTTTGTGTGACAATAGGTAATTCCCTCATAGATTTTCAGACCTTTACCGATCTTTTAAAAAATCGTTTTGTTATACAAATTAATAAGAATCGATTTTTTCTCAAAACGTTAAAGGATACATAAAATTCAATTTACCTGACTCACTAACCTCCAGGTATGACAAATAAAATAATCTCATTCCGTAAACAAATATTATTCGCAAGGTAATTGGCTTATTAGCTGATCGCCGTTGATAAGAATAAATTGAATAAGCAATCGAATTGATTCTGACAGATGGATTTATGGGGGAAAATTGCTTCATATATAATCATTTTTTGTAACAACTTGTAGAAGAATTTAACCGATATTGGTTGTACCTTATACATTTGCATTCGATTGGAAGACCATATCGGGTGACAAGTCAGCCGTTTGAGTATGTCAAGATAAAAATGCTTTAGCTGTAAAAAAAAATGCTTGACACAGCATTAATAGGTCGGCGGCAAAGACGGAGTATCGCTGGGGATGATACACCGGGCTTACATTTTTAATGAATTAGGGGAAATACATGTGGTTAGTATGTTAACCATTTAAAAGTGCTAAAGGCGTGACGCATGCATTTTCTTAGATCAAGTATTCATACTAAAACACGATCAGTGATCTTCATTCCTCAGTGTCAGCTTCTTTTGTGTGATCGGTGATTTGACTTATATTCTTAACCAAGTTACTGTTCAGTGATCTTTTCTGTCTTGAATTATTGTACGATCAGTGATCTTCCCTGTTAGCCGGTTAGCATGTGGTTAGCATGATAAAAAGTCAAAAGCTAAGAGTAAGGTAGGAAGGAAGGAATTGCGCTCATAAATATAACTCCTTTATATGATCAGTGATCAGTATGATCTCTAATCAACCTAATCAGCGCCTATCGTAATAGTCATAAGTTCAAGCCTTTATTGATCTATGCAGATGAGTAGAGCAGATATGCCAACTACAAAGCTTGGATCGTGAGTTATACCTTATATATTCCAACGCAGATCCGTAGTGAGGTCGTGGCGTCAATATATTTATACGAAAGTGTCTGCATGATCAGTGATCTACCTTCGCTTAGCTTGTATCGTATTGATCTTAGGCTTAACCCTTCATAAACCTTGCAGAAATGTTCTTCACGATCAAGAAAAGTGTTTGCATGATCAGTGATCTTCCTTATCAGCTTCTATCGTGTTTATCCATAGATTAATTTCACTTCCCTGAGTGTGGTAGTATTGATGATATAAATTCTATAACAAAAAATTGTGCAAGATCCGTGATCTTCTTTCAGGTATCATGTAAATCGCCAGATCAACATTTTACAGATTTTGGCGGAAGGCAAGTTGTGACACCACCTACACACATGATCAGTGATCTTTATCATCACTTTTCAAGACATTCTGTATGCTAATGATATTTTCTTTCGCGCTAAAAAAGCTCCTAGCATAACCTACCGATCACAGCCTACAAAACAGACAACTTTATACTTTATGCGACCATTAAGATTACCAAACGGCATACGCAAGAACAACCTCCCATCATATTTTCTTGTTCCGTTTCATTATTAATCTCAAACTGCGTTTCGGGTTTAAGAAACTTAAAAAATTGTCATATATTGGACAGAAGTATATAAATATTTCTCAACAGATAAGTCATCATTCGGTTGACATATCTACCTACTCCGCCTCGACACACACCAGTCACAAGTCATAAATTCTCATATATTTTGGACATTTCTGTGTCTTTAAATGGAGATTTGTATAATCAGAATATGACACATTTCCTGATAACATTGGACATGGAATGTCAATCGGGATTTGACACATTTCTTTTTGAAATATTTATTTTGTAAATTTCATTTATATACACGATTATGTGTCTAGAGTTGTAGGAGATAAGCACTCGATTTGATTTATTTCACTGCGTGTTAAGGTAGCCATTTAAGTCTTGATTGTGGCCATAATTTAAAATTTAACACAAATTGTAAATATCGCAAATGGGTCGGGTATTATTTATGCTGATGGACTCTTGCGTCAAGGTGGAATATTGAGGTGGTACTTTTGATGGCTCCGATTTGGGCTGAATTAGGGGATAAACCAACAAATTTCTGATGGTTCACCTAAAGAAAGTGGTCCCAAGTAAAATCAGAATGTTATCAGTCGAGGGAAATACCAGCTGCTTAAAAAAATGCCAACAGTCCCACAAGGTTTCGGCTTAGTCCCCACACTTGTTGCAATATTTCATAAATTTTCTCTTCTCCAACTACCTATCGAAAAACTAAAGATACTTTGTTCAGAGATGTTTCCATCTACAAAAGACTCCGACTCCGACGTGATCAATTTTGATGCGTGATTGCAAACTCTTAGTTAAAGTATTTGACATGCCGGAAGAAAGACTGCCAAGCTGTCAGTGTATATCTACTATTGGCATTACATTTAGTTACCATTATTTTTGCCGGCCCGTCCCAAAAAAAAAAACCATTTGCATGGCGTTGGTTTCTGTTGAAAATTCCGCCACACGATATGAATTGGCTCTTACTCCTCTTATAGATACGTCACAACATAAGAAAAAGCTATGTCTCTTCATACATGTGTAGAAATATTTATATTTCGTTTTCGAAAAGCTATTAAATTTTACAGCGAAAACAGAGAATGTCCTATTGTATTTGATTCGTTTGGACATTTCACGGAGCAACCTGAGAGTATTGTGGACACGACTTCCTTTTTTAGTTCACGATTTACAAACTTATCAATTTTTAACCCATATCTACATTTTATGGGTGCAGAGTAAACATTAAAATTTCAATTGTTCCCTCCAGCGAATGCTGATTCTTTTGAAGGTCTCATCGATTTGGAGTAACTTCTATCTGCAAGCATCTCGGGTGGACGTTGGAGCGCTTTATGAACGCCTTTCCTGAGATATAATTTTTTAAATCAATAGCCAAGGTGGGCATTCTTAGGAAAGCACTAGAAGATACAAGGAAACTCCCAATTTCTAAGAAACTCTCATGCCCCAACTGATGCGCTAAATGTCAAGCTGCCCTTTGTAGGGAAGATTCATTCATGACCACAGTTGAAAGGAATTGGAAACCTCTGGTGAATTTTTCTTCTTCGAACTACCTAGCAAAGAAGCGCCCCGTATCACATTTAAAGTCTTGAAAAGTTTACTTATTCAATTTGTTACAAAGAACTTGCAGTCTTAGGTGGACATAGATCTCTTTCCTGATGTTGCTCGCTCTAGAAAATCTGATTCTCTATTGAAAGACATCCAACTTTAAACAATCTCAAAAGGCTACCTTAGTCAAATGAGATTTTATAAAGAACCTTAAAAAAAAGTTTTTATGGGCATAGAACTAAATGGGACCAACAACAAACACTTGAGGTACTCCTATATTTCAAACGCCTTTCTGTCACTTTTGCTTTCAAGTTAGACAAAAACCATCTGCCGAATGGTATCTACGTCAGCCTGTAACTTGTTATGAGGAGTAAGCTGTTTTCAGATCATGTCAAAAGTTGTAATTTTCAAGAGATGTTGTAGAGCAGAACTTAAAAAAGGCACCGAAATCCAAATTAAGTCCAAAGAGAGAAATTAAACTCTCAGGGTCGACCAGATTTTTTAACACTAAACGCCGGCCGGTCGTTGTTCGTTGGCCCCTTTTAAAAAGGGCACCTTCGGTAGAGACCCGAAATTGAGACTCGATTTCGAAATCAAAATTGAGTTTGACTATATAAACTGAACTCTCAGGGTAGACCAGATTTTTTGACACTATAAACCGGCCTGTGGTTATTCGTTTCTCTTCTACTGTGCCCACTTTTGAAACCGTTTTTTCCAACATTGGCACTTAACAATTTGGCCGCAAAATATCTAGTGTAAGACGGTCGGCGTAGGATGTCAGCGTGGGTGTGAACTAAGCCGAAAATCTCAAACCCAGTTGATGAACTGTCAAGAGTCAAGAGTTCAAGAATTCACTTCAAACAGACAACTGACAAACTGACTGAAGAAAGTCTTTGAATTGGATGGCAATTTCTGTAAGAAGATCAACCACCTTCCCTTGCTATTCACTACTACAATTAAGTTAGAGGGGTGTTGGAATCATCAGTAAATATTGATTATATTTTTAAAACTTTTTGGAGGGCTACAATTTGTCAGGCAGAGTCTTTGAACTGGTTGCGCCCACAATTTCTTTATATTTTAAAGTTTGATCTCTTTAAAAGATTGCTAGGAAATAAACGCCTTCAATATTGCCCAACATTTGTTGCTCTATCTGATTATCCGATTAGGAAGTATAATTTTATTCTAAGGACTACCTCGGCTGACTTGGTATGTAAGCCCATCTTGTCAGTCGAATTCCACTTTACATTCGACTGGTCGAAGGTCTATTTCACAAATTGCTCAACAAAGTTGCAGAGTTTTTGTGAACTCCAAAAGGACTATTACAGAACTTTGTGCATAAGCGATCGACAGCTGTTGGTATGGCTTGGACATCCCTGGCACTATTGTGTAATTTCTATTCGAAAATGAAGAAGGTAACAGTGCCCAACGTACGTCCCTTCAACAGGAACAGATTTTATTTTCTTGTTGCTGAAATTGAGGAATGGAAATTGAACGAGTCTCTATAGATCTCTCTGTTGGTCGTAAGGATTTCTTTTAAATAATAACGATAAGAACTGAATAGGGATCCACCATCTTCACTCATAATGAAAAAAAGGTTCACAGCATTGCGTTTTAGGGACGTTTTCAGATTCTTTTTACGAAGCGAATTCTATCGGTCAAACATTTAAAGCTCTATTTACCAATGGACCGACTTCGAAGGCCTAAAAAAATTGAGGCTACAAATAATTGTCAATATGAACGCATGAGCTGTTACCCAATAATAGAATTTATTCAAAATTTGACTGCCACATATTGTAAAACTTAAATTGGAGATTTTCTTGAGTGTTCTTTCGGCTCAACTTGGAGAAAGTCTTTGAAATATTTGAATCTCACCAATAGCACGTGCGGACTCACCGACCTCGAAGGCCTGAGAAATTTTGCGAGTCATCAATATACCTACATCAAAATAATTTACATTGTCTCAAAAAGGAATCCAGATGTGGCAAGTCGGAAGACATCCTTTGCCAATGCACTGGTCCACATCCGCGACAAACATGATGTTGCCACTTATAGTGTCAATCTGCTGAAAGCACACATTGTCCCCATCAATTTTGAAAGAAATATTCACCGAACACTGTCCGTTAATGTCGACCATTGACTGTAGTGGATTTTTTTCAAAATACGACCGATAATGCCAGCATGCTAAAGACCACACCAAAACCAAACAGTGCGTTCTTCTGAGGGTCTATGTTGTCCTGTGAGACTCGATTGGGTTTGCCGAACTCCAGAATTGCCAGTTTTGCTGGTTCACAATCAAAAGTGAGCCTCGCTATTTTACACGATTTTTTCGATAAGCAAAAGTTTCCAAATAAGCTGTTTTAAGATACAGAAACATTTCTCGGCGGAAAGTCCATTTGCTGTAGTTTTCGAAAAATATCTACTTAACAGGAATGCCGATACTGATTTTTAAAATGTGTCTGCTCATAATTTAATGTCACAATGGAGCTACAAGTCTCGCTCCGAGTCTGTCCTTACCCAACCTAACCAAAGTTTGCTTACGATAATTTGTCAAACAATCAAGAGCTGTTTTCGAAAAGCTATCATCTGGTGTAAATCCGTTCATGGACATTTTTAGAACCACTATACTGTTGGAAAATCTATTAGTCCCAATAAAAATCATAACTCTTTAGATGCGTTTTCAAAACCGACAAATATACGGCCTAGGCAGGAACTTGTGGTGGTCAGTTCTTATTTTAAGGCGGAAATAAGTCCATAAGACATTCCTGGTTAGATAAGAGTCTGAAAAATCTCGTTGAAACCACCCAAATTAGCAAGAAGTCTTAAGTTATGTGAAGACAGATTTAAGATTTATTTATAAGGCGTTCAAATTGTGTGTCTAGTTCATCTAGAGGCTGAATTGTCTCCAGCAGTTCAAGATTTCAAATATGTCTATTTCGGCTGACAAAATTGACAATCTTTCGAGAACGTATGTAACTTTTTAAAAAATGCGGCAGAAACAAGAAGTCTTAAGTTATGTGAAGACAGATTTAAGATTAATTTATAAGGCGTTCAAATTGTGTGTCTAGTTCATCTAGAGGCTGAATTGTCTCCAGCTGTTCAAGCTTTCAAATATGTCTATTTCGACGTATGAAAGTTTTCTGCTGACAAAATTGACAATACTTTCGAGAACGTATGTAACTTTTTAGAAAATGCGGCACAAAAATTATTAAACCGGTCAACGTAAATGTAGTAACAACTTCGAAGTATAGTTATTCGCAACTTGCCACCAGTCTTCAAAAAATACCTATTACCTCCTCAAAATCGTGCACAATTTCCCCCCCCCCCCCCAACTTATGAAGACACAAAAAAAGTTGGAAAAAAAAAACTTACCCAGCATTTAGCGCTTGTCTGTAGATTTCTAACATCAATGCTTCGTGCAACATTTTTGTAGATATTGTGTTATAATTAAATTAATATTTATATTTATTTTAAAATTGTATACTATAGTATTTAATTTTTGTTTCACTTGGATATTTTAAAATTTAAATTTGTTTCACTTATACAACTGCAGATAGATTTATCTTTTATTTTCTATTCACACTTATATTCACTGAAGATTTTTCATAAATTTGCTTAACAACACTTAAAAAATATTCATGTACGTATATTTAATTATTTTAAGTTTAAGAAGAAAAATAAACAATTTTTTTAAATTTATTGCATAGGTATATAAGATCGTATACTTGTTTTTTTTTTTTTTTTTGTAGTTTAACTATAGGTATTTAGTTTATATTTATTTAAGAGGGTTAAAAATTTGTATTTAAAATTTACGTATACATTGGTTATTAGTTATTAGCTTTTTTGTTTATTATTAATTATTTTTGTTCATCAGTCTTGGCTTCGTATATCTTGAGTGTTTTGCAAGGGCATTTGAATTTTTTTTTTTTATCCACAAAATATTTTTCATCAACTTTGACTAGATATGAATATGCGGGCGAAATTTTGTAAATTAATCCAATTAGCACGGACACGTTGAGGACCGTGAGAAAATCTTGTCAACGCCTCTCGGAAACAGAAAAAGAAGGTTTTTCTCAGTTTGGCGGCGGCCAATTACAGTACGATGCACAAACGGACACTTTGGATTTTTTTTTTTTTATATTTTGTTGATCGAACAACGACGAACACACAACACACAACGTCTCGTTTGACAGAATCCGAAAATACTGAATGAATGAATGAATCCAACTAGCGGACGTACCGTATGTCTACGGAATGACATACAGGAGCAGGCAAGCAGCAGCAGAGCAGTGACGAACGAATGGACGTACTCCAAGAGACGCACACATAGAGACGCGGCACAGTGGAGAGACGACGACGAGCGAGAGTGGCACGTCAAAAATTCTGATTGATCCGAAGCAGCAGCACAAGAAGAAGAGCTGCCAGTCTATCTCTGTAGATACTGTATCTGTACATATGTATCTCGCGCTGTGTGGGATTGAACCAGATATTAATTAACCCTCTTGTATAATTCGGTTTTTTTTTTTTGCTTGTTTCTTGTTGTTGGATTTTCTTCCCGGTGTGGTTTCCTTTTGTGTCTCACACTCTTTCACAGATGTAAGGAACGCTGACGACGAAAACGAATACGAATAAAAAGTCTCTGGGACATGATCGCTGTATAACGGTCTGTGGTTGACTGAAAAACTCTTTGACGTGTGTAGAGAGTCAACGGTGGGATTTTAAAAATCCAACACTTCCAGGCAATGGCCGGTGCTTCGTGCGCATGTGTCGAAGCACACAGTTCCAAACTGAGTTTTTTTCTTTGCTTCCCCAAACTAACACCTTTGCAATTTGTGGATGTGTGCGCGAGAGTATTCTCTTAGGGATTTGTTTCGGTTCCACATTCCTATAGGAACGGGATTGAGCTCTTCCATTATGGAAAGAGTATCTCTGCGATGGACCGATGGAAGAGAGATAAAATAAGCACAGCATCAGTAGCGATGATTTATGACAGTTCAAAACAATTGGCCTTCTCACTTGCACGCGTTGGCTACCGTATCTGTTGGAACGTTTCCATTGTGCTGTTTTTTATTTTTTTTTGTAAACAAACAGAAAGAGATGTTGGCGGCGGAATGGAAGCAGGAGTAGTTTTTTTTTTTTTTTTTTTTGTTGATGCAATTGGAGTGAAGTTCTGTTGGATTGGAAAATCTCCGTCAACAAAGTTTGGGCTCAAATCAATCCAAATTCATTGCGCTGAATGTATTTGGCCCAAAATTTGGTGGGTGGATGCAAAAGGTGTTGTTCTTCGCCATGGTGTTGAAGAAAGAAGACTGAATTATCGGATTAACATAAAAATGCGTAATGTTGTGTGCGCGTAGCCGGTGATTTTTGTTCTGTTTGGATTGGTGTCCATTTCTTGTTCGTTGTTGTTGGCGACGTTGGTGTTTTAGCGACGGCAAGTTGAGAGAGCCGTTCAACTCATTTCAAGGCTCTCAAAATTCATTTCAGGCTAAGATTATAAGAATAAGTCTCAGCAAGTTTAAAGGAAAATTATTTTCATTTCGTCAATGTTCTGAAAAAAAAAGAAGATGTGAATTCACGAAAGATTTCAAACTGCTGAAACAGAATGAAGTCGCTGATGCTGTGTCGCGAGGCGATGTCAAAATTAAATTTGTGTACACACCTTCACTGAAAACCGATACGACTGTTGAAGCATTTGATGAGCAGAAAAGACTTTCTGTCACCCATAAAATGTTTAACTTTTCCTTTATACCTACTTAAGAGCAGACCAGACGCTTTTAATTAAAAAATTGTTTTCTCAAGCCCCGTAGACGTTATTCTTGTCGACGATAGACATTCGCCTGGCAACTAAAGTTCAGAGTTTGACAGCGGCATCTAGTTTAGACATCAAAAACGAAAGGAAGCCTTATAACCGAACAAAAGTCATAACTAGGTGCTCGTGGGAATATTTTGCAATTTAAAAACTTATAAGTCTAGCGGCCTACCGGCCATTTGCTCACAATGAGCAAACTTTCTCAAGCGTAACGACGCCAGTGAGTGAGGCGGCCTCCCATGCCAAGGACCAAGTTCACCGCATAACTGTAGCACCACTGAAGTACCTACAAAGAGCGTTCTAGACCGACTTTCTAAAGTCAAAACCTGTTTTTATTTATGTTGGATGAATATTTCCTAAAGATTTACCCTTGTTTGAAGCTCTCTTGTGTGGAAGCTCTACTGTTTAGTGACTGACTAGTTTTTTGGTACCTCATCATATATTTACATTGTACTCTAAAACGAAGTACCTATCCATTGGTATACATTTTCGACTTTCTAAGCGGAATCAAAGCGTTAAATCTTATTTCCTCGAAGTTGCGTAAATTTCTTTCTTTTCACGGCGATTTTATCCTACATACTGCTCCTATCAGCTCTCTACTCTAGTTTCGTCTACAGCTGCGCATGTCATCTTGGCTAGCAGCACATTCTTATTAATTATGGTAGCTTTTTCTACCGCAACTTCCCTTTTGAGTGGACCAAACTAAGGCAGCACTAAGGTCCTTTCATTGCAACAAGACTGGAAACTAGTTTTCATATTGTTCACTTCTTCGCAACACTCAGGGCTGCCTAGTTTAGGGTTCTTTTCTTTTGTTTTTACTTCTGGCTTGCTTCTAGTCTTCTCTTTAAGATGCTCTCGTACTAAATACGCCGAAAATACGGGTCTTAACATGGAACCCTGAGGTACGCGGTCAGTAAAGAGGTCAGCAAAAAATATAGGTCTCAGAACAGCACCCTGAGGTACTCCCTCAAATGTTGAGTCACGGTGTGTAGCAGAATACATCTTTCGAAACCATTCATGGCGGATTTAATGGTGCAGATCTTGAATGGACATTATCTTCAAAAATATAGATCTAAGCCTATAGAACCCTGCGGTACACGGTCAGATGAAGAGTCATTGATCCGTACAGCAGAAAGCTTCTTTCATTGAAATCTGTGATCGATTTGCTGGTTAAATGACAGCTAAATGGACAATATCCTTAAAAATATAGGTCTAAGTACAGAACCTTGTGGTACTCGGTCATATGTAGTACTACGGTATGTAGCAGCAAGCTTCTGTCAAAGACATTTATGGCAGAGTTGGTGGTGCTGCTTTCGAATCTACATAATCTTCAAAAAATATAGGTCTAAGTACAAAACACTGTGGTACTCGGCTATATGTAGAACTGCGGTATATAGCAGCACACTTCTTTCGAAGAAGTTCAGGGTGGAGTTGGTGGTACAAGTCTCGAATGGACATTATCTTCAAAAATATAGGTCCAAGCCTAGAACCCTGCGGTACTCGGTCAGATGTAGAGTTACGACGAAGCAGCTGCTCACTTATCCCAGGGAAATTCAACACAGCTTCGGTAAAATAGCTTTGTAGTTGCAATATCTTCACAAAAAGAGGTACAACCAACATATCTGGAAGAACCCGATATCCTATAGAGCTATGACTATAGCTTTAGGCTAGCTTTAGGCACATTTACCGCCGAAAGGGAGCACATCCTTGGTTGGTTGCGGGTCTCTAATGGACATAAGTTCGAACTGGGCTTTTTCTGGATTCTCCTTGGCGGAACTCGCCTGTCTCGAAGAAATGGAACTAATCTTCATATGCAGCTTTCAGGTCTCTAGGGGACGTATGATTAAATAGGATGTTCATCGAAATTTGTCCAACTAAGACCGATATGGAGTAAGATCGAATAGACGCACTTCTATCTCAGACTTTGTAGCTCGCTTACAAACCTAACATCAAACACTATGGGCCCTACAATCCAACTTTGTGAAACTAAGCAGTTCTATCTATACGCCCTGAGTTTCACCTTCCCCCGTGTCAATAGCACCTCCCACTACACAACCTCCTCGCCACCTATATCTCTTACTCGACTTTATTTACCCACTGGAAACGCGCTAAATCAAACATTTCTCGCCAGTGAATTATACATCCTCACCTGTCAAATGGTGCTAAATAAACAGAAAATCTGTATGTGGGAAAAACTAATGAAAATGTTCTCGAAGCGGGCAAACTAACCCGACAGGCACACACAGCTACCTCCACCGCCAGCAAGCAAATTGATTTGTTGAATCCGCTCGACGATTTATTGCCCGCAAACATAAATTATTGCAATAAATGCGAAATTCACTTAAAAAATTTAGAAAACTCGTTCAAATTTGGACGCGAACGACCAACCGGGCCTTATCCGTCTGCGTTTGGGGATTCATCGTTTATAAGTAGAGCTCAGCTCGTCAGCGTGTAAACAGTCTCACGCGCCCATAAATTGTCCATGTGCCTTCAGCCGAGAGATGGAAAGCCTCATAAATCCATCACTTTTTGGGGTACTATTCTTCCTTTTTTCCGTTCGTCTTGAAGTTGGTTCTTTCCACCAGATAGATAGATAGATAGATACTCATTGTGATGAGAGACCTCGCGTCTGTGTGTTTCTTTTTTTTTTCGAACAAAATTATTTATTTACCAGCCCCCATGTACCTATCCATCCCCCAAATGCCCTCAGAGTGGCAACATCTGTCCTTCAGCACCCGCAGTGTGTGTCTTCATATGTGTGCGAGGGTGTGTTGGGAAACCTGGGAACGAAATGTTGTTTGTTTCTTCCGGAATTATGGAAATTCATCTTGTTCTTGTGTTTTGTGTAAATATTTTAATTTTCATCGGTGATTTGTTGTTTGTTATAAATGTTATAAAACATTGTGCGCGGGACGACGACGAGCGCGCGAGGGCTGGACGGTGAAAGACGAGGCTCGGTGCTAACGAGAGGGCGCCTGGGTGAGTTTTAAATGGTACATTGACAGATTTATCAGCTCTCACAAGACAGATGCTGAACTTGGCTTCCTGCATGGTTTCCTCAGATTGGGTGCTGAAAGAGACAGAGCAGCTCTCGTTCAGTTTGGAATGCGCGTCTTCTATTAAGATGCAAGACTGCGGGGCAGTGATTTCTAGCGCGTTTTGAGTAATTGCCAATAGTGAAAGAATTATGGGAATTAATAGGATTTGTCGGATAAAAGGCAGACACTGCCGCAGGGAACCGGGGGTCCAGACGGATCGTATAGCCTTTGGATGAATTGCGAAAATGGGACGCATTTTGAGGCGATATTTACTGGCTGAAGATGTTAGCCCTGGAAGTGAGATTGGTGTGAAGTGTTTCGTGGAAGAAAGTAGCCGACATGGGACGCAAGTCAAAAAGTCTTCCTTTTGACGTGCATTTATGCATTTGATCCGATTTCTCAAATAAGTGCAAGTTGCCCAGGGATCTGTGAAAAGTTCGACCGGTACAATAAACCAGCTTTGACAGTCTTTGGGACCTGGCTTCGGATATGTGCTGGTCGCGTAGGCAGATTTGAGCGGGGACAGAAGTTCGAACGGATCTTCTATTAGAACTGATGACACAGGGTTCCCTTGCCACTTTCCGAAGGTTGCTTCTCACTTTTAGTTGGTCCAAATTTGACTGTCAGTCTCATCACCATTAATCGTTGTGAATATTAAAACAACTTAGACACCGAGGTCTGCGACGGAAACTAAAATTACCATAACCCAATGCCCAAAAGAGGGAACTTGTGAGCCCATCCACAGCCATCGGTGTAGAATGCTGCCGCGCACAGTTCTGTAATTGGCCATAATTAGATGGATTCTATATCAAATGGAATCATAAATCGCGGATTATACGTTCCACTTGCTATGCAGTCATAAAGTCAGGGAGTCTGAGAGACATCTCATGAACAAAGCTCTAACAATGAGAGGCGAAAAATGATTTCCATACTAATGACAGCCATTCACAGGCCGACATTGATGATGACACCCATTGATGGTGTGATGCCGATGCTGATGGTAATGAGTGATATTTTGTTCGCTAAAAAAAGCAAATAAATTATGTTCGGTTATGTTAGCTGTGATTAGTCTTTGTGTGTTACGTTTTAGCAATTCTAAGTCATTAACGGACCTTGTTTACGCTGGTTATGGTCTCGGCCAGTTTGAATAATACAAATACACAGATTTAGTGCGAGTGAAAGGTGCTTTCATTTATTTATGATACATGGATAAATTGGCTGTCAAAGTAAATCAGAATTATGTGGACGTAAAACGGGTTTGCCGTTCGAATATGAACGATTTTGTCAGTGGATGGGACGACTTTGGTGGGTTTGAGGAGCTCCCATGTCAAGGAGCAAGTGCTTGGATTTATTTTCAGGTGGCAAGCTTCTTTCGGTGGAGGTTATGGCACCTAAATTGCATCAAGTCCTAAAATGTGTTCTTTGGAGGTATGTTTTTCGAAATGGCAGGTGATTTGTGGTAATTTTTACTGGGAATTTTATACACACCTAGAAACATACTCCCCTAAGCTATAATGCTAAATATCTAGCGATCACGTTGGGAATCGCATTTTTTCGCTCAACCTCTCTAAGGCCGGTCGTACAGCAAATGCTGAACTGTAGGTCAAAAGACTGCGTCCAATTTTTGGTTGAATTAGCAATAACGGCTCAGCCCCTGTTCCACTTAAGCTCGCTTGTCTAAAATTTAACTTGCCTTATTAACATTTGAACATATTTGTGTTTAATATATAAGACAGCTGACCAATTTGGTCAATTGTTGAATAAGTCTGAAGTCGATTTGATCAACTTGTGCGATTTCGGTGAACAAAATCGACTGGTCAAGTCGAAAGTTGATGCACATGTTGCTAAAATCGAACGTTATAAACCAAGCATTGGACGTTGAGCTAGGCGTTGAACAAACTCGGCAGCTAACAACTGTAGCAACAGTTTTGATCAAAGTTGTACTTCAATTTTAGAAAAATTCTTTCGAAATTGTCGCTCAACCGAATACACAACTTTTTTCATTTTTTTACTTATTTATTTTTCAATATTCTCAGACATACATTTTGTTTTAACTCAGATTAAGTTTATGTAAGAAGAGAATATAATTAGAGACATTAATCTTTCATATGAAACAGAGAATATGTCACTTCAAAACAGACAACTGTGCCTAAGGCGTGTGCATTTGCAAAAAGACTGAAACTTGTTGGGCAACGCGTTGAACAGCGATCTCCAACAAAGAAATTCCAACGAGTGTTGGAGTGAACAGAGGTGACATCGAACTTGACGTGTACGACCTCCATAACTTCAAATAGAATCAACCTATATAAACACCCCAATTATTTCGAACTTGGTTTTCCAACAACTCCCTAAAATGCGCCCCAAATTAAGTTCCATGCCAGACACCTAGTCCAAACTATCCAGCAAATCACACTGCTTCTCTTGATTAAAACACTCAACAGAATTGAGGTGCTTGTCAGCGGGTGGTGCGTCACATTAACAGACCCACATCATTGTCCGAATTTACATCATCGAACCCATCGCACACCATATTTTCAATGGTTATTTACACCTCGCACTAAATCGTCTCATCGCCGCATTAATTCGAGTCCCATTTGAAATTCTTTTGATATCTGTGCGTGTATCTGCGCGACACGACAAATCCACTTTCGACTAATCCACACGCTTGTTGGATTGATCTCGCTGCCCAAGAAAGCTCGACTAAATCATCACAATAACATCATACCCTTTTACCATTATAGTGGCAGGCTTCACGAGAAACTGAACGATTGATGAGCCCCCCGCACCCAAATCTGTGTGTATACGAAATGATATTCGAAGCCGATGGCCCAAATATCAAAGATTTATTACCAATCTATGGAGATATTTGGGAATGAATTAGATATTCGCCGAGAAATGGGACGAGAAGACGAAAAACGCTCGCGTCAATTAAAACCGAAATTCGTTTCATCTGAATCGGTCAGTAAATCTTTGATGGGGACTATAGTCCCGGTGCAGCCTAGAGAAAGGGAGCTAAAACATATCGTCTTCGGTTGATCACAATATGGCTGCGCAACGCGACAAAAGGTATACACACACTCACACACATGTTGTTCGTCATTTGTGGCTGGGGAATAAATTAGCGAAAAAAAGGTCGACTTCGTTGCTTTTCACTGAGTTTCGAGTTCTTGATTTTGGTCTTTGAATTTGGCTGGTGATATAAAAGTGATCACAGCTGTTGGGCAATTAATTGTTGTCCCCTTTGAAGCGTCAAAAGCGTAGGCTCTCTCGCTGGCGAACAAATGGATATTGAGAACGAAAATGTCCAAGTGTACTATATAAGTGCCCTTATTAGCGAGACAACAGAAGACAGAATACAGAAGATAGAAGACAGAAGTCAGAATACAGAAGATAGAAAACAGATATCCAGTATGCTTGCGTTATCTATGAGTTTCGATCTTTTCTTTTTATTTGGATATAGTTCAGGCTTTTCTTTACATATAATATTATGTAATTCTTCTTTTCTCTACAGCTGGTAAGGGATTTCGATAAAATATACAGCGACAACTGCAACGGACTGGTTGAAAATTTTCCAAAATTAAAAAAGGACATTTTCCAACTTGCTAGAAGCAAGGGAAAAGGAGTAAGAGGAAAGGATAAATACTTCGCTCACCTGCTGACTCGGGAAAATCGTAAGAAAACGTCATTTGTTAATAAATACATAACCTGCTAATCGAAATAAATCGAAGAATTTCCGATTCGATCGAATTTCAGAAAAAGCGTGGATATTTTAGCTTTACTAGATTGTTCCGAAAAATTTGTTTTTGTTTTGACCATTATGTTTTCTTTAGAAGAAAAAAACAAATCTGCATCATATTTTCTCTATATTTTTTAGCGCATTCTCTATATAGGTATAATTCTTCGAATCAGATTTGCACACATTTTGTGTAGAAAAATTAATTGGACGCATATGACTTATAATTGTTTTATTATTTTATATTTTCTCAGTTTCTGAAGAGATCAGCAACCTCGCGGCATTCCTGCTAATCCCTTCATTGTTGACCACATCAAACGTTAAGGTCAAAGGATCGAAGCAGAAAATTTGGCGACCCTCTAAGGCGGAAGCAAGGGATGGATTCATAACGAGAGTTGCAACGGATGCAGAGATAGATGCAGCAATTACCAGCAGGCGAGAAAAACTACAAGGTATTGGCCTTACATTACAGCCCTTCATTATAGTAGTAGGTAACTCAATCGATGCTATTGGGTCCTATTTTGTAGTTGTAGATGAAACTAAATATTTACTACCTACCATTTTAGAGGCAGTAGATGTTTGTTTCAAACTAATTTTTATTATTAATGCTGAATATCCGCCAGAGAGTAGATGTTCTTGGCTGTTTATTCAAAAAGCATTTTTTAAAATTAAGACAGAGTTCGATAAGGAATCTACCGCGGCCAATACCTTGTTGGGAGAGTTAGGTGTCAAGGAAAGTTAGAGTTTTCCCCTTCCAATTCATTTTCTTACAATGGTTGTTTGTTTCTTATGCAGATCCTACTTAAAGGATCTCAAAGTTCTAAGGCACCACTTTGATTTCAATCACAGTGACCATAACTTCACAACTTATAAATGTCGCGAAGGAGATTGTAAGCGATCGTTTCCAATTTTCAATTCCTTTAGAAGACACTTTAAAAAAAAACACGATTTTCAATGTTCAAATAATCCAACAAATTCTGAGAAGAATGCGGATATACTTAATGAAAGTGTTGTTGCAGAAAAACAATTAGAACAAACCAATAAAACTGAAAATACAGAAACCCTGTCACTTGATAAATCACTATCACTTTTTATAGCATCCCTTTATGCAAATGTGATCTTGCCTAGAAACGTAGTGCAAAAAGTGATTGATGGCTTAGCAGAATATTTCGGTTCATTAAGTTCAAATTTGCAGAACTGTGTAGACAATATATGTATTGAGCATTCTCTATCTAATGATGTTTCAAATCAATTAATGCAAGCACTTGTTCCTTCAATCACCTCCCCCTTAGAATGTTTCCGAACAGAACAAAAAAGAATTTCTTATTTCACAAAACAAAAATCATACATTGAGCCTAAGGGAATAATAATCGGCCAAAGGTTCGATTATGTCAAAAAAGGTGGAATAACACGTATGGAACCTATTCCGTGCCAAGAACATTTTATATCTTTAAGAGATATATTGCAAAGATTTTTCTCCCTCGAGAACGTACTTTCGGAAACTTTTGAATATATGGACAGTCTTCGAAATAAAGATGGAATGGAAAATTTTATTCAAGGTTCACATTGGAAAGAAAGACTTAAGCACCATTCAAATCGCATTGTGTTACCTCTATTTATGTACTTCGATGATTATGAAATCGGAAACGTTCTAGGAAGTCATGCTGGTGTTCACAAACTAGGAGCTGTGTACGTCTCAGTTCCATGTCTTCCACCTTGGCGCTCCTCAGTTCTGTCCAACATATTCCTTATTTTATTATTTCATTCATCCGACAGAGTATCTTTTGGTAATAATGTTATATTTCAACCAATTATTGATGAGTTTAATTTTTTAAGCGAAGTGGGCATAGAAATAGATATTCCATCTTTCAAGGGATCTTTATTTTTTGAACTAGCTCTGATTCTTGGTGACAATTTAGGAATACACTCTCTGATTGGGTTCGTAGAGAGCTTTTCAGCAAATTTTTCTTGTAGAGTGTGCAAAGTTACAAAAGATGTATTGAAAAAGCAACTTTACGAAGATACAACACTTCTTCGAACAATGGCAAGCTATGAAGCAGATCTGGCTTTAAATAATTTATCTTTAACCGGCATTAAGGAAAAGTGCGTTTTTCTGGGCATAAACAACTTCGACTTGTTTCAACAGGTGGGCGTCGATATTATGCATGATATGCTAGAGGGTGTTGCCAAATACATTTTGAGTTTTATACTTTCAGAGTATACCGAAAAAAACAAATTTTTTTCTTTAACAATTTTCAATGATAAGCTATTAGCTTTCTCATATGGCCCTGATACTAAAAACAAACCTTGCCCTATCGAAAGAGAACATCTTAGGCGGGGAAATGTGCGTTTATCTTCAGGAGAAACGCTTACTCTTTTGCGGTTTTTGGGTTTACTTATAGGTGACTTTGTGCCGAGGGGTAATATTATTTGGGAAATGTATATAAAATTAAGACAAATTGTTGACATACTTCTTAGTATAAATGTTTCTGTTGGAACAGAAGATTTCTTGCAAGTATTAATAGCTGAACTTAATGAACAATATACTACACTTACCGAGGACTGTCTTAAGCCAAAGTTCCACAATCTCATTCACTACCATACCGCTTTTAAAAAATACGGCCCATTAACATCTTTGTGGTCAATGAGGTTCGAAGCTAAGCATAGGCAATCCAAAATGTCGGCTAGATCATCATGTAACCGAATGAATATCACTTTAACCTTAGCAATGAAACATCAACTTCAACTTAATGAAATGTTTTTAAGGGGAAAACTTTCTAATCTACTTGACGTTGGACCCAAAAAATATGGCATGTTATTTGAACTTGATAATATACGATCACAGCTATCACTGGACCCTAATAAAACGTTGACTATGGTCAGTTGGGCGACCATGTCTTCTGTACATTATAAAAAGGGATCCGTCTTAGTAAAAAGTCTTAGTTCAGATTGTTATTTGTACGACTTTTTTGTATTGGAAAAAATATATTTGTATGACTCAAGTCAATTGATTTTTGTTGGTATAGTACTTAAAACTAAATGTTTCGATGAACACTACTATGCATATGAGGTAGAAGTTCCATTAATACCTCAACAAATTGTTATTCCACTTGAATTTTTTCTATCGCCAATTCCTAACACTTTAAATATTTTATCTAACTCCAAGCAGTACGTTATTTTAAGAAGTCCACTATAAATAAAAAATAGATTAAATTATAAATGTAAATGATTTCGCTTTAACACTGCAGATTTCATAAATATGCTAATTAAAATAATATTATGTAAATTAATTTATAAAAATACACAATTTTGCACATTTCTTTTTAAATGATGAAATTTATGACCCATATATTTTAAGTAAAATTAAGTTTTGCATTAAAATTAATAAAAACATGTAATAAACAGAAAACATATATTTTGTATTCAAAAATACATTACAAACGATATTATAATAAAAAATCTATGTACTTAATATGAAAAAGATTTTTTTTTTATTTTACGATAAAATTATCCCTTTTAGATGGTTCAATTTTCAGGTGCACTCAAGTTCAACCAAGTAAACTGGTAAATTGGTACCACATGGACTGGCTAATAAGAAGTAAGTAGTTTGGTTAAATTCAACCAAGTAGATGTGCTAATTCCAACCGAGTAAGTTACGTAAATTTAACTTTTAGTTGGTTAAATGCTACCAAGAAAGTTGGCTAATTTTAACCAATTGGAATTGTTAAATGCAACCAAGTAGGTTGGTTGGTATCAACAGAGTAACATGGTTAAATCCAACCAAGTAGGTTGGTTGGTAACAACAGAGTAACATGGTTAAATCCAACCAAGTAGGTTGGTTAGTAACAACAGAGTAGCATGGTTAAATCCAACCAAGTAGGTTGGTTAGTAACAACAGAGTAACATGGTTAAATCCAACCAAGTCGGTTGGTTAGTAACAACAGAGTAACATGGTTAAATCCAACCAAGTAGGTTGGTTAGTAACAACAGAGTAACATGGTTAAATCCAACCAAGTCGGTTGGTTAGTAACAACAGAGTAGCATGGTTAAATCCAACCAAGTCGGTTGGTTAGTAACAACAGAGTAACATGGTTAAATCCAACCAAGTCGGTTGGTTAGTAACAACAGAGTAACATGGTTAAATCCAACCAAGTAGGTTGGTTACTAACAACAGAGTAACATGGTTAAATTCAACCAAGTCGGTTGGTTAGTAACAACAGAGTAACATGGTTAAATCCAACCAAGTCGGTTGGTTAGTAACAACAGAGTAACATGGTTAAATCCAACCAAGTCGGTTGGTTAGTAACAACAGAGTAACATGGTTAAATCCAACCAAGTCGGTTGGTTAGTAACAACAGAGTAACATGGTTGAATTCAACCATGTGTATTGGCTAATAACAACAGAGTAACTTGGTTGAATTCAGCCAAGTGGGTTGGCTAATAACAACAGATTGAATATGTTGAATTCTACCAAGTGAGTCGGCTAATAGCAACAGACTAAGTAGCTCAAATTCTAACAAGTTAGTTGGTTAAATACAACCAAGTAGGTTGGCTAATTTCAATCAAGTGAGTTGGATAATAACAACACAGTTACGTGGTTAAATTCAACCAAGTGGGTTCGCTTATAACAACAGAGTAACTTGGTTAAATTCAACCATGTGTATTAGCTAATAACAACAGAGTAACATGGTTTAATTCAACCATTGGGTTGGCTAATAACAACAGAGTAATTTGGTTAAATTATACCAAGTTAGTTTGTTATTTACGACCGAGCAAATTTGGAGGGGAAATTGATAAATCGGTTATTTTTAACAGAGTTTCGTTAAACAAGTTGACTCGGTTTATTTTAATCAACTAACTCTGTAGGAGCTATATTAACAGTATCACTTGGTAGTTTTTAACCGAAAGTCGGTTGTTTTTAAATAAGCGATTTTTCTGCGTGTAGAAAGAAAACAAGACAGAAGATAAGACAGGAGAAAGATGACAGAATACAGAAGATAGAAGACAGAGATCCAGTAGAAAGAAAACAAGACAGTAGATGAGACAGGAGACAGAAGACAGAATACATAAGATAGAAGACAGAAGCCAGAAGACGGAAGACAGAAGACTGAAGACAGAAGCCAGAATACAGAAGACAAGATAGAAGACAGAAGACAGATTTCCAGAAAACAGAGATCCAGAAGACAGAAGATAAGACATGAGACAGAAGGTATGCCACTCCATCGAATACAGCATAAAATATATGCTGAAAGGGCAACTAACGTCGGTGCCTTTAGTTAGACTGTAAATGTCCTAATAAGCAGATGTCACTTTGAGGTAGTAAAGTAAACGTCACAACCGACAGTTGTCATTTTGAGGTAGAAAAATATACGTCACAATAAACAGACCCCACTTAAAGCTAGATAGAGACTTTATCCTGGTTCTTCGGAGAACTCCAGCAATGACATCAGTGCCGAGAAAACAAAACGACGGTAGACCAATAAAAAAATGCATGTGAGTAAGCCAGCTTAAGGCAAAGAGCGATTGCATTGAAATTCTGTGTGGCGTCTAAAAGAGAATATATGGCCAATATCATTCGTGCCCCAAACTTTAGGTGGAATTTAATTTCTGACGCTAGCTTAAGCCCACTTAATGTCATCATAGTTGACCATTATATTTCGTGAGTCTTTCTATTATCACTTTGCCAATGTTGTGTCGACTTTCCGGGCTTACAGCTTCGTTTGTTTGAAATTTCGTCAGTTTTGGACCAAGTCTTTTCCCTTAAATTACTTGAACCCTTGAGAGGCCATTGATAAACGTCAATTCTTGAACACTATTTGCACCTCGAAGTCAAGCGATTTCAATGCCGCGGCAATAGTTCCCTCTGCCCTTTGATTATGTACCACAACGCACTTGAGATTAGAGGCAAGAAAAAAACAAGTAACCATGCCTCTGCCTCCTATATCGGATTAGTTATAGGCCCCAGAGAATATCGAAAAACTTTGTCATCCCCGGTGTTACTGCCACTGCCAATATGCAAAACGAAATCTCTCCCAAAAGGGAAATTATCAAATCCACTCCCGCCCACACTAACATTTTGGCTGGATAATCAGTTTCCCACTTCCTCGGATCATAACATCATCTCATCCGCGCACCCAACACAGGAAGCCGAAAAAAAACTGAACAGCAAAAAAAAAAAACCAAACCAGCTTAAGGCCAAAGTTAATTTAGTTCATGACTCTGGATGCGAGACCGCATCGCTCCACCATCAGCAGCAGCAGCAGTACCACCATCATCATCATCATCAACATCATCTGCATTATCCGCAAGAAAGGTGCTTATTACTCCATCTTGGTTGGTCATGCCTAATTTAAGCGTCACGAGAAAACGATGCAATGTGGCCGATTGTAAACTTATATCGTAAGAAATACCGCAGACCAAAAGGAATGAGCGGACGAACAGAAACAGAAAAAAAATTAAACAGAAGTTTTATCCGCAAATAGAGGCAATATCTTGACTGCATAAATGAGAGTTGATTTCACCCCGGGTGCAGCGGAAGCCGGGCGAGCTCGGACGTGGACGTGGACGGTTTCGGCGCGCGATATTGTCAAATTAATAAATTGGAATTAAGTTTTTCGCGCGTAGGTCCGTCGGCTGGTTATAAGGGGGAGTTAACTTGCTAAATTCGTTTGCGATGTTCGGTGGGATTTTTTTTTTGAAAGGTTCTGCCTTGGGTCTCTTGTTAAGCTTGCTTATTAATTTTTGTTGCTACTTGGGAAAGTAGTACCCACAGGCATGGGTGAAGAAGACACTGAAGTTTGACAAATGGGATGTGATTTTTGGCCTCGAACATATACAGAGTGACGCACTGGTATGTGAGGAAAGGGAGAGTACTCAAAAATCAATGGGGATTTGAAGTGAAAGGACCTGAACTTACAAGCAGTGTCCATTTTTATGAATCGATTAGGTGCTCGACATTAATTGAATGGGCAAAATCGAGGAACAATGGTTCCTCGCTGAAATAAGGGAGCAGCGTCGGGCATTTTGCACAGTTTCGTCAAATTTTCTTTTTAAAGAATGCCAATTTTTAAGCAGGAACTTCGTTTGGAGTCGTAGCTACGAGCCACATCAGTAGAATAACCATCGAACCGTCACTCTTCTCGGTATACATTCTCCTTGAAAAAATAAGGCACTATTTACTTTTCTCTGTCGGGAAGTGAACCCGCACCTTGCTTCGACTCGGACGTGAAGTTAGAAGTAAATTTTTTCAAAGGAAAGCTTAAAAAGGTCTCTTGCGAGCAAATGCGCCTCGTCGCTGAAGATGATTTTTCGACCAAAAATTGGGGTCTTCTTCCAAGCGTTCCGAGGCCAAAAAAAACGAACAATCGACTCTGGCTATGGTCTTTACCTTTAAGCTCCTGGGTCGGGGTGCAGGCCCAAGTCCCGAAACAAAATTGAAGTAATTGACGCAAGTTGAAGTCTGCCAAAAGCCGACCTCTTGTGCCCGGAACTGCCTCGGATTCAATTCTAAACGTTCACGGACCGCGACAATCCTCTCAGACGATCTGGTGGCCCTTTGATCGACGTATTTTGAGTGATTGCTTACCGAGGAGGTTGTCTCGAATTTTTCCAATAAACGTTCGAGAGTCGACTTCGTAATGAAGCTGCCGTTTAAAAAGTAGACTTTTGTGGCTATAAAATTTACCAGCAATCAGTGCATTAATACAGCTGTCCTACAGAGCCCCATTGTTCAGTGTTGAATCAATTTGTTCGCCCAAACAAATACTAATAATAATAATAATAGTAATATTTCTTTATTTCAATAAAAAATATACAAGCTTAATGCTAACAATATTTAATTGGTATTGAATGGCTTCATAAAGTTAAATAATAGCAAATTAAGCAATATATATTTTTTTTTAAACCACACAAAATCTATTGAGTACTTCTAACTACAAAAAGACAGCCAGAGAACAAAATTTTGATTTGTTATAGAAAAGTACTTCCAAACATTTCGAAACGGAAAGAAGTTTCTCTTTTTTTTTTTGATACTAAAAGATCGTTTTAGCATTAATTAAATTAATTAAAATAATAAAGAATTCAAGTTTTTCAAAGTTTCTTGAAGAATAAAAAACAAACAAAATTAAATATAGATAGATCTAAGGCCGAAAGGCAATAATTTTAAGTATATGGTTTAGTTTAGAGCGCTCGCTAAGAGCCAGTAAGCTAGATTAAGATAAATGTTAGTTTTAAATTAGATTTAATCGTTTTTGTCTAATATATAAGTTTAATTAAGAGTACAAATAAAATGAATTTAAAATGTCAAATGTCAATCGTTTTAGCATTTTTCTGCTTGATGTTGTCTGTCGTCCCCTACTTATCCTTTGGACAGTCGCACTTCCTAGGCGCAGTGCCTTAGTAGTTGGTGCGTTGAACTACGAAGCGAGGTGTCCCAAGTTCGATTTCATCTTATGGTTTTTTTTTTCACTGCGCCACCCCTCGCGAACGTCGGAAAACATCCGAGAGTATAACTGTCATGAAAGAGCCTCAGTTAGCCGTTTGGACTCTGCATTAAATTGTAGATCGCTTCCTATCGTCCCCTAAATAAAATAACTCGCGCAAAACAAATGGTTGAGGGTTGCGATGCGTTGGGTCCCCACTTTTCTGTTGCATCGGCCCATTTGCCGGACGACGCAAAACCAAATCCCTACTTCGACATCTGTCAAACCATCGACTGCCCCATCAAAGCGACATCTTCCATTCAAATTTATCACCCAAATCCACTGCGAGAGGGGAATTAAAAAATATATCCCTCCCAAGGAAAGCTCCTGCGAGGCACAGAGGTATCTGCTCAAAACACGACACCCTCCCCCTCCGAACCAAATTAAACAGTCGTAAACTTAATACCCGTCCAACGCCAGCCAGCCAGCCAGCGGTTTACCTCCATCAAACAGTGCAAAGAGTCCGCCAGCTACACACGTAATCCTGACCCGGCGACTTATGTCGCTTACAGCATCACCACGCCACGCATTTCGGAGCACTGTCGATCTTTTATTATTTTTATCGCCCGGTATCCCCCTCGTGCGAATTGATTATTATCGGTTAATTGGTTGGCAGTAAAACTTTTTACGATTTTCCATCTCGAAAGTGGGACCGAGCAGCGAGCAAACCCGACCAGCCAAAGAGCGCAACTAATGCGCGCCTTAATCGAACGAATTTAACCACACGAGAGGAACTTAAAGCGCGTCTTAGAGCGGTCTCTCACCCATAGCTGGGGTGGGGAAAAAATGACGAAAAACGAAATTTCTTTGACATTCTCCGTGCTTGTCCAAAGCAGCACTCAGCGTGATTTTACGATCTATCGCTGGTTCGGTCCGTATGTCGTAACTTTTATGCCACTGCATGGGGATGCGTTTTGTATGTGTTTCAGCTCTCCGCATCTTTAGCTCTACTATGCAAATAAGGCGTTTATTTAATTTATTTGGTAGTAAAATTTTATTCTGCTTTTTGTTCGAAGTGGGTTCTAAAAAAAAATACAACCACTAAAGACCCAAAGCCCCGATAGCTATATACCTACCAGCTTTATTTATTGAAGGAAGTAATGAACAGCTTTTTTATAGATCGCCATCTCATTCGTAGGTGTGTGCGTGGCTGGTGTGTATTGCTGCGCGAAAGTGCATTTCGATTTTTATTGACGTTTCGATGAATTCACTTTGGGATGGTGTGCTATACGCAGAGTGTGCGAGCGCGAGGTGTCTCTTTAAGTATTTGCCTTTAATTCGAAATCGTAAAAGTCCAAATATGCGGATCCTGTCAAAACCGCTTTGATTATGAGGACGGCCGTCCTCGCCTCTCCCCTGGCCTTAGATATAGGTAGGTACCTATATTATTGTGCATTTGGAAGAAGTTTGTTTTATTCGTGTGTTTATGGCTTGTTGTCATTTGATTTTATTTCCCAGTGTCTGACGCACGCGCACTCACATCTCTTACGGTTGGTTGTGAATTTATTTGACAGTAGCTGAAGGGCGGACAGAAGGCGAAAAGCCGGTAAATTTTACACTTTATATGGTCGTAAAGTGTTGTGTTGGATAAATCTGTATTTAGCTGGGGCTGGGGCACCAACAGCGGCTGTGCCTATAAAATTGATTGATTGACGCGGATTGTCATATTTTTATGGCCGCATAATGATTTTGATTGAGAAACACATAAAGTTGGGCAAATTAAGTGGAATCGGGTAGGATACGCCATGCAAGAGGGTTCATCTATAAATAGTTGGATGCGGACTTGCGTCAGAATGTGACACCGAGATTGGTAGGTGGGAGGCTTCTAGCCTGGCTTAGAGGGAAGCAAGGCGATGTGGGAACTCTGCAGGAGAGTGCAGGTTTTACCAGTCAGTTGGCGCAGTCATTAAGGAGCGGAAAGCTACCTATTTTAGAGCTACGAAGGCAACTTATTGGTGTCACAAAATTTGTCAAATTTTTGAGATGTATTTACAGGGCGGACACCAACGTGCTACAAGGTTCAACCTTCCTGATGTTGATTTCTGTTGGAGATGCCCGTCTTCAGGCCTTCAGGCTTGCAGATATGCCCGTCTTCAGACTTGCATCTCCAACAGAAGTGATTATATAAGGAAGGTTGAACGTAGGTGTCCGCCTCATGATGCCTTTAACCTTCTTAAATTCAAATTTTGCCAACAATGTCTACAAAAATTGTATAATTATACAATCCCCCCATCTAGAGGCAGCTTTGGTAATTGCATCCAGCCTTAGTTTCCATGTTTAGGTACGTAGGTACCCTGGGACCATCATTCTGACGAAATGGTACCTAGCTTAGGAGCCTTTTGACCTAACTTGATGCCATCTTTCTGAGGGGATGAGAGGCGCACCGCTACGGCCTTCGAGATGGGTTTTCTCTGATTCCAGCGAGTTGATAACAGCCTCAAGATAGTCGGTACAAATCGTCACAAATACTTTCCAAGATGAAAAGTATCCTTCAGGTCGGGGGAGAGCTTATTTCATCGCCACTAGCACCAGAAAAACGCTACAATATTCCGGCAGACGAAGTACTGTCTTGACATTAAGATTGTTGGTAAAAAGCCTCTACTAACACCATATACAAGGTTTCTGAACCATCCTTGTACAGATGGCTAAAATGTTCACTTCTGACGAACCATTATTATCTTCGAAGTCGGAAAGTTAGGGACAAAGTCGGACATAGTGGTTGCAGTAGTCGGTGTTTTCTGGGCGGAAGCCCAAAAGGTCTTGTTTCCTGGCCAGTAGTCCATGATGCGCCTTTTATCTAAGGCTGAGATACAACTTGCCTTCTTTTTTTTTTAGACAAAACGACAATAGTTCCATTGAGGTGACGAAAAGTCTGCCTAAGGAATTTTGTACTTCCTAGTGTAGCGAACTTAATCGAGCTTACGATCAGTCGGTGAGTATTCCAGCACACTAAGCGTACCAATATTTGTCAGCTCAGTTTTGAAGACCTTTTGAGTTTTCTTTCTGAGCATATACAGTAACTTTACATCCAGCTCTTCGCAGGTTTATTTAAAGCCAAAAGTCCATGTATTTTTGTCAACTTCAACCCAAAGGAAGGGGTGTATAGCTCAACCTTGTGCTAAGCTCCAATTCACAATCATACCGACGGAAGATGCACTAAAGTTGGTGAAAGCAGATGAGTTTTTTGCTAGTTTCCTATAGAGTTTTTCAAGTTAGTATTCCAATTTCAGGCAATTAACTCCTCCGGTCTGACGTTGCCAACAGCGACCTTAATATCCGAAAAGGCCTACTTTTTCTCTAACGCTTACAAATATTTTCATTGTTCATACAAGGGATGCAAGACAGTCTCTATTGACCTGCCCCGACATTGTTGACAGTAATTTCATAGGTATTCACCTTGGACAGTGAGTAGATGTCTCTCAACCCCCGAAGAGTCTTGGGACAGTCTTATAGGTCGGAGATGTTGTGCTAAAGCAAACCCCCTTCCACTTCTCCCCATCGTCTTGAAATGCACTATAGAGTCGATCAACGTTATAGAATAACCACCAAGCAAGGTGGGACTGTGCCTGGAGACTGTGAAGTGTCTCCTCTGCCTCCAGGTTTTCGGGACTTCAAAGGCTTATACGAACCCCAGGTGCGCGACTATGAAATTTCTCCTCTTCCTATAGCTTTTCGGGACTTGAAAGGTTCAAAGGCAAGCCACGTATAGCTCAGTGAATCCTACTAAAAAATTGATTCATGCCTCCGAGTTATGAGACAAAAGTGAACATCTAAAAGGGAGGTCTTCCTACCTGAAGTCTCCACTAAGAAAGATTATTGGGGAGGTTCTTTTAATGTCTTAAGATCTCACCCATAACTTACAAAATCATCTCCAAGACCATCGTTGTTCTTCCTTTAGCACATTTTCTAGTCGAAGAGGTTTACTCTCTATAATATCGCAAAGAGCTCAACGCCACTATAATTATAGTGCGTCGTTAAATTGTGTCTTCAATTTGGGCCTCAAAGTACGTCACCTACGGTATCGCTGGTCCTTCAAATGGAATAGGGAACTTGCAGACCCCGGGGCTCACTCTGTGAAGTTCGTTTTTGACTTTAAAAGCAAAATTAAATCTTCTCTTGATTGCAACAAAAACAAAAAGGAAGCCTTCTGCCATCGACGCAACGACACATCTAACCTACCATTTCGACAGTAAAGGGCTCGTCCCTTCTTGAGACTCGATGTGCAAAAGACAGACTTGCGAATTGCAAATATTTTTGAAACCATTTCACAGTTCGTCAGGCAAGGACACTTTGCGCATTTATACACCAATTCACATCTCATTTGATTGGGTTTTTTTCATTTCGAACACAACTAACACTTGAGCTTTGTCCATCCGCGCCCGACTCAACCACTCGATTCGTTGGCCATTTCAATCTTCGATTAAATTTAATGACGCACGAAAATGCACAGAAATGACGAGGCGATCCTTTCGCTTAATCAGGGCGCCCAAAAGAAGGCAAACGGGTATTTATGGGACGCCCTTTGTGTGTATGTCTCCCTGCAGGTGGAAGGAAATTCAAATCACTGGAAAATCGAAAGTATCACCCCTTTCCTTCGATACGCACTTAAAAGGTGTGCGCACCCTTGAGTCGCCTTTTTTGATGCCACCTCCCTTTAAATCGCAATCACGGTCAATTTGAATGTACCACTTGCTGCTGAACACATGTTTCTGTTTGTCCTCCCTGCCCTGAACTCGACAATTGAAGTTCTTCGTGCGGAGAGCGCCAATATTCCATTGACCTAGAACGACTATTCGGGGGGGCACAAACAAACAAACGAATCCTTTCAACGAAATGCAAATAAAATCGCATCCCTTCGCATACATTTTTGCAGATCGTTAAACACACACACACAATATATACATATGAGCGGTTGGGTGTGGATGCATAAGGTTAAAATGATTATTTTATGTTCAATGTTTATTTGCCAAAAAGGGACGGCCAACACGAAGGGAATCTTCTTTTTTTTTTTTTCCTTCCCTTAGCAATTCACACCCCCATGTGAGTTCTTTGCAGCAGCAAAGGAAAAAAAGGTCCTTTGCATAAATGCCTGTTGGCCATTTCATCAAATGTAATATCGCACACCGTATAACGGGAGCACAGATCAATTTCATTAATCCATCCAACAGCGAGAAGATGCAGGCAACCAGAAACGAACGAAAACCAGATGGATTTGTGATCGAAAACGATTGTTCGGCATCGGCGGGGCGGGGGCTCTCGCTTGACTGTGTATCCATAGGGAATGCCAAGGAATATTGATGTTTCTTTGTAGGCGATATGGAGCTTGGTATAGGTCTCTTTGTGTAGAGGCAAAACACTTGCCTGAGCGGCGGAGGGGAGGGGGGGCGAATGGAGCTATAACATAAAATTTTATCATATCGCACGGGTACGGGGCTTTACAGCCCCAAAAGAATAACATTCGTGGGTAATGGCTGATGCTCGATGCGAACAGTGGGGTTGACAAGACAGGAGTGATGTTTGGCTTCAAATTTTGCGGCAGCCACCGAATGCGAACTGGTGGCTTTAAGTTTTCCATTCCAATGTTGAATATTCACTGCGATTGGGTATTGTTTTCCTAAGCGGTTGGTTGCCATAGCTTGGTCCTCGGTGGACGCATGTCTATAGAAAAGGGGGAACGATTTATGTGACGTTTTCGAATCTTCTACGGAAAGCTTCTATCTTGTGTCACTAGGTATAAAGAGCTCCAAACGGAATAACTTTGGTCTCCGCAGCACGTGCATAAAAGATACTTAATGTGGCATTTAAAAAACAAACATTTTGCGTTTTATTTCTGGACGAACAGTGTGTTTTTTCACAGCCCCAAGTCACACTAACAGACTAATTGACGTACGGCACAAACGTCTGTTTTAAGTTCACGTGATTGGGTGGTTCGACGCTCGAGGAATAAAAAAAATACCTTGAAGCTCCTCAAAAGATTGTCGTACCAGCAAATAATCTTGAAAATGAGCACGAGTTGCGTCACGAGCAAACTATGCGTTCGGGTGCTCCGAATGGTTGAATTGAGTAGGGCTGAGCACTAGTTACGTCACGAACTAACTATGCGTTCGGGTTCGCCACCATCTCAAACAGAAAAGTTATTGTTGCCGAAAGATGGCTGCCTTAGTTTGTAGTCTTAACCTGTTTGTGTGGCTCCGAATGGTTGAACTGAGAAGGTCTTCGGCATCGTTTGAAGGTGTTTCCAACTGGAAGTGCACATAGTTCACCTTCCGATTTTTCGACATCAACTCTAGTTGTATCAATTTGTGTTTTTCTTTTATTTATTTATTTTTTTTTCTGCCTCTAAAAGGCTGATAGGGATCAGTCCAGCAGCAGCTAAAATTCGAACCCCTATATCGAAATTGCGTGAAAAATAATTCACTGTTGAAGTGGCGCATGTGTGGAGTATATCACCGCCACTAGTTTGATGCGTTTTTTGTTCTTGTCCTGACTGTTTGTAAACTGTCCAGAATTGCAAGGCATTTGTTGTCGTGTGCTTGCATGCATAAAGATGGGAGCTCGTTAGACCAGTTGATCCTTCATCCACCCGTACGGGATGAATTTCCTGATTTTCTGTGTTTTGATCAGTACCATTCTCAGTGGTAGAAATAATGCGTCATATGTTGCATTTATTATTTTGAGTAAGAAAGTCAGTACTAAGCCGTGGCTTAGTAGTTACTGTGTTGGACTACTAAGCGGGGGGTTCCAGGATGGATTCCCCGAAAAAGACAATTCATTTCTTAAGTTATTTTTTCACTGCACCAACTCTCGCTGTATAACAGTCATAAAAGAGCCTCAATAATTGTAGATCCCTTCCATTCGTCCCAAAAATGAAAAACTCACACAAACCGAATAGTTGTGAGAAGCTACGCCTAGGATCTTTACGGTCCTGTTGCGAAAACTATTCATTTATTTTTGAGAAAGTCAGCCCTCAAGATTTCAGCTTGTATAGCAAAGGTCTACGTTGACTTCTGCGAGTCTTCAATTAAGTTTCATTGGCCGCTGAATAGTGAGAAGATTTTTTAACACAGGAACATATTATCGTTCCGACATATGAAGCTTAACCCAACAGATGGCGCCACACTTTCTAGATCGTCTATAGCTTGCAGGAAACTCCACTTGTTTGGATTATAACCCTCCATCTATGTAAAGTAGAAGGCTTTCACAGATGATCGGCTACAAATTTAAATTTTTCATCTATCAGTGTCCAGGCTAGATTTTGCAAACTGACAATTGCGAAGATTTTTGTATAAACTTACTCATTTTGACCTACAAAATATTTATATGTATTTATTTATGATAAAAATGGTAAAAATGATTAAAAATGTACAGTAGTTTACACTGTTGGTCCTATAGTTGACATTTTTCTTATTTTCGCCGTACAAATATTTTTTTTAAGACCTTTAAAAGACTTTTAAAAAACGCGTCACAAAGGCGTCATTCAAATCTCGTTCTGTGTGATTGCCATTTTTGGGATAACATTTTCGGCGTCATTTAAATGACTAGGAAAATGGCAGACCAAATGGCCTGAATTGTGTGCCATTTAAATGACGGAAACAAATGTCCGTGTGATCGCTCTTCAATGACGCAGACGCCGTTGACCGCTTATGTCAAACACGGTTTTGTTGCGGACCAAGGTACCAACGTAGGGTTCGAGTGACATGGTGTTAAAATCTTAAAGTGTAGTTTCCAGAGAGTGTGGCGCCATCTGTTGGGCTAAACAGACTTGGTCCCAGTTTCGGTATAAAATTGTAGCCCCTTCCAATCGCCCCAAAAATAAAAGTCAAACAAATGAACGCTTGCTCTCGTTAGAAGCTTGACCTAGAGACCCCTTACGCCATCTACTTATTAAACGTCTCAAAGTACCGACTTCAATATAGGAAGAGGTAGTGGAATGCAACTCCATTTGACAGCCAGCTGCTGGTGTCGTTGCAGACCACACTGTCCCGCCCCCAGCTATGAATATCTATCGACGTTTCATGAAATTTGAAGGCATCGGCATAGGGGCTTTTGAGATCTCATCTACACAAGTATATATCCCCAGCATCTCATTCAAGCCATCCAACCGAACCATCCATCCATCCATCTGGCTTTATTTATGAAACAAGTCAAGTGCTATAGAGAGATTTTATATAGAGAAATATAACTAACCCACCTCGTCTTAGCCAGCGATGCCTTCCTCCCTCCCTCACTCTGTGTGTCGCTCAGAACGGACTTGGCGGGGGAGAAAAATCAAAAATTCCGAGCACAATCGCCGGCTAATGAAATGTTTTTAGCGAAAAATGAAAATGAATAAAATTTTATTTTATTTGTCATGTTGAATGGGCGGGCTGGCGCGTCTTGGTCCTTCGACCATATCCATGAATGGATGCATGGATGGTGTGGTTCGCGCGAGCTTTATTGTACTCGTGGAATTCGTGAATTCGGAGCCGATACATTTTGTTTTTGTCGGCGGCAATATTGCTTCATAAAAATTTACTAGGCTGCGTGCGGTACATGGTGATGGAATGTCATTCTCTAAACTAGGAGCTATACACATGGCGAAGGATATTTACATTTGATCGGATCACGGAGAGAGGAAATTGAGTTTTGCCAGCGCGCTTCTACGTATAAGAGGGTATTGCAAATTGACAAATGCCTGTTGGGGGTGGGTTGCTATTGGCAATGTACTTGACTTGAAATTGCCTCATACAGTATGGCATTTAACTATTATGGAGGCAGTTTGGTGTGATATTACTTTTTAGCGCAGTATTTTGGCCCGACGATGCTTGGTTACACTGGCAGCGTGTATTCGTTGCGTGTATATCCACCAAGAATCGGAAATTCATTTCGGCAAATGGGAACGTTTCAAATAAGAGTCATTGAAGTGAGTGGTATCAATGAAAAAAGATTGGAGATCTAACAGGGTCAAAAGTCGATTTAATTATATGCCAGTAATGAAGTCTGTTGCGATTAAAGAGCGCGGTCAAAAATTGCCGTCTCATATACAACGACTGGCCCAAAGAAAACTCGAAATTGATCCACTTTTTAAAATAAGGACTAGGTTTTCATGTCAATGGTTTTCAAAGATGCATATTTTTGGCAGGGATCAGCACACTTCATCGATTGCCCAGCAAGTTTGTCATTCGGGTACGGAGGAACTGATTTGTGAAGTTATCGTCTTCTTTTGTGACCCTCATATCCTGGCAAAAGGTCTTGGGTGTAGGAGGACCAAGTGGATCTTGGTGGCTGTTTCGGCCACCGGCACTAAGTCATCAGACATAAAGAGATGTCGGACTAAGTCTAATTATCTCAACTGGGATGCCTTGATACGTTCTCGAAGCCCAGTTGTACTATCAAGGGCTTCCTACAAATTCTGATAAGAAAAGCTTATAGCAATATCGTTTTTTTTTTTTGCCAAGAGTTGAGCCCATAAGTAGTAGAGTCCTAACACGATAAACTTATGGTATTTTGTGTAAGACTTTGATCGTCCCGCTCCTGCTGTATGTTGTGCTGAAGCATGGACTCTGTCATAAGTGGGTGAAGGTGTGCTTGGTCGCCTTAAACGAATATTTGCTCCCATTTGGATAGACGGGCTGTACAGAACGAGTCTAAACGACGAATTGTACTATCTGAGCAGCTACATATAGGTCATAAAATGCTCATCAACCGTCGAAGATGGCTGGCATATGTGGAGCAGATGTGGTCATACATGCTCCGGCTCTTACAGTCTAGTCCGAGGGAACAACTCTCTAAAAGAAGACCTCACCTTAAGGGCGGCGTACAGCTAAAAGGGGTCACAAGAGACTGTAGGAAATCTTGCTAAGGACCAACTGAAGAGGCTTGTTAGTTGGGGTCGCAGCTTTGATTAGAAAAGATTAAATTAAAAGACGGGAGAGCCTTCAAAGGGCTCTGGCACTGCGGCTTCTTTGAGTAGCCTATTCGCAGCCTGGTCGCAGCTTACATCAAACTTTAAAGCCGTCTATAAGGTTAGAAAAATCGCACTTTTAAGTAAGTTCAATGGGAGGTTAGTTCCCTGTTAGACGAGAATAGTAGCTCGCCTTGTGATGCCAGAGAAGTATGGGAGGACAAGAAGATGAACATAAATTCTAGGCCGGACATATACTATTCCGTTGTAAAGCTCATTCCTCCATGAGATTCTCCTAAGGGGTGATTGAAAAAATCAACCATATTTTAAGTAAGTATAGGGTCAAGTTGGAGAGGAGGGTTTTTCTTTGGAAAGGAAAACGGTGTGCCCACATTTTTAGCGTCCGCCAAATGATCGGCAAACCTGTGTCAGCGGGGCTTCTCTAACTTCCCCGTGCATCCCGCTGCAACTAGCTCTTTGACACTGTCGTAATTTATAACTTGTCCTCCTGGCTCCTGTCGTCGATTGCACTGATCACATCTTACCAAAGGAATGTCTTGTTGTACAATGACCTGGATGGCGCTTTTCTCCTGGGGTTTATTGACACTTTTTTAGTAAGATTTGGATACACAGGACTAGCGTTCTCATGGAGGCCAATAGTTCGTCATCAATAGACGAGCTCTTCTCCTGTCTTTCTTTTTGTTTGAACACTAAATTTATTTTTATACTGCAATTAATTTTTTGGACACGCGGAAAGCTCCCGAAATAAACGTCCACTTCATAGGACCCTCCTAACTTCGGTATCGGTACCTACCAATTCGCTTGTATCACTTATTGGTCCGAGATCAGTGGATTTCCATACTTCATAGTCAGGCCAGGAGAATTGAACACTCCTTGCCAGTATTCCTCGAATTTGAGGGCGAGCTTTCAGTACTCAGGTATGCGGACACATCCATGCTGCCTCTGAGAACTGCGTTAGGTTAAATGACATAAGAGGATCGTCATATGATACTTGCCAACGGGTTCAATGCGATCATTTGGTAACCACAAAAAAAAAAATGGATGGACCTTAACAGCCCCATGAAGTCCGTGAATCATACCACGTCTTAATGCTCAGTGAAGCTTTCTGCATAATCACACTCGGGCTGTATGAGTGCGCAACCCCGTTTAACCACGAAAAGCTTCTCAACCATTGACACATGTTTCCATTCATCCAAACGATAAATAAAATAAGAAGTTTGCTCAAAAAATAGAAACTTGGCGTAGGCCTAGCTTCTTACAACCATTCGTTTTGTGAGTTTTTATTTTTGGGACGATTGGACTACAATTTTATAAAAGACTGAATTGGCGGTGTTATACCTGCCCCCGAATTTTTGCCAAGAGGTGGCGCAGCGGAAAAAGCCTTAAATTTGTGTGATTTCCGACGATCAAACCTGATACCACTGAGCTAGACCAGGAAATGGTAAAACCCGTGTCGCCCGTTTTTGATTATGAACCTAACGACTGTCATAACAAATTTTATTCTTGACTTTAAACTTACGGAAGCTCACAGTTTCGAAACTTGTATGGAAAATATAGCCATACAATATTAGAGTAGAAACTAAAAACGTTCTGACTCCATCAACGAAACTATTTCTCCCCTTTTTCAAATGGGACGACCTAGACCCACGGCTTCTACTATATAAACCACGAATTTATTTATTTATTTACATGGTGAATGGTGTCTGTCCACTTGATATGCTTTATGAGTTTTGGAAAATTTATCACCCCCGTTAGAAGTGCTTCAATTCTGCGCAACCCATTTGAACAAGCCCACGAGCAGAGCACACATCTCTCTCTCTCTCTCTCTGACTGGTGGTCCCGATTAAGTGGCTTCGAAATTACATCAAGCGGCAGACCATTCGTTTGACAGTTGGCCAAGTTCCGGGGGCGGGTCTGGAGGCGCTCACTTACTTAAATTAAAAGTCACCGACTAACCAAATCAAGCATAATAAACTGGAACGTTCAACTTGATGTGCTCTCGATGAGCGGTGATGGGGCGCGCGGCGGTGCCTGAATACAAGACTTAATTGCAGTCGTAAATCAAGAATGCTTTATTGTCATATGTATATGAATTTTAAAATGCTATTCGGTTTGGGCAACCAGATTTCTGTGATGGTTTCCATGCGAACCATATCGAAGGAGAAATCGAGATTTTTTTACAGCTTTTGCATTTTACTGTTTGTCAAAATGTTTTATACGACAAGACGAGATGAGATGACTGTGAGATGTCTGTGAGATGGTGTGCGGACTGGTCTTGTTTATGGCAATCAATGGAATGGAGGCTGTAAATCTCGTGATAAATTGAAACTAATGGATTTCCACGCATTTTCACTCTGAACGTGTGCGATTAACCTACATATTTAGATTTGTTTTTATGTGACATATGGCTCATGTGACTGGTTGTGTCCTCAATCAAGAAGACGATGATTTCCCATTAAGTATCGATATGGTTATGGTTGCCTTTACAACTGCCTATGCTGATCGATTGGAATTGATCTGAGAAAGCTGGGTCGGCGGGAGAAAACTCGGGCCCATATGTATACGCGGAATGACTTTTGCTAAAAATCACAACAGAATCTGAATAAAGAGAAAAATGTATTTATTTATTTTACCTGTTATGGTAAAACGCGTAGCAGGAAACCATTTTCGTCATTTTCCCCTGTTTTGTTCAGAAAAAAATCATAAAAACTAAAGATTGCGGTCAAACCTATTTTCAAAATTTTATAGCCAGTAATTCTTGAAAATTCGTATCGGCGGAAAGGAAACAAATTCGCAGCAATTGTTGGATATAGATTCGATTTTCGATTCGATTGGAAAATTATAAAATAATAATTCTATTTAAAAAAAAATTACGTACAAAATAGGCCCCTCATAAAAGCCGGGCCCGGGGGGAATCAACCAACGACCCTGGCTGTGTGTTGTTGAAATAAATAAACAGATGGCGCGACAGGGCTCTAACTCACAACTACTCGTTTGCAGGTCAGTTTGTAGTTTAAATATACATCGTTGGAGCTCTCACTCGAGGTTTCATATTGACTGACCTTCTACTTACCAATGATGTAAATGAATATCCAACATGTAGCTCTATGTCGGTCCGCACTTGGTTGGGAGATAATAACACGGTTAAAAATATGGGGCTGTTTTTTTATACCTCCGCAGTATCACAGGTCTATGCAATACAAGAAAAACCAGTTTTCAATATTTACAATTTATTAAACATTTCCTGTAATGTTGTTGCATTCAAATATAATAATTGTTTCATTAAAATGTGAGTTTTTTAAACTTAATTCTCGAAGGAGTGAAACCCAGTATTTTTGTTCTACATTCTAACCCAGTTTATATTAACAAAAATATGTCAATCTGATTAAATTTTAATTCGAAACATTCACTGTAATGTTGTTGCATTGAAATTTAATAATTGTTCCATTAAAATGCGAGTCTTCTGAACTTAATTCTCGAAGGAGTGAAATCCAGTACTTTTTTTCTACACTCTAACCCAGTTTTTATTTATTTTATTACAATTAAGTAATATAACATTTACTCTGATTATATTTCAATTCGAACTTATTAAAGCATGTAGTGGATGATTTGAATAAGTTTTTTTTTGAAGAAACATGTTTAAAAAATACAAACAAGTCAAAGTCAGGCGGAAAACGGGGTTACACTGACATCCAATAAGGATATTCTTCCAACAAGTTAGTAACTTTTAGTTAAAATCATTTTTGTTAGGGGTAACATTTACTTGCATATTTTTTTTAAAGTTGTGAAGCACGGAGTTGATCCTAGTGGATTTGCTTTTGAAGATCAGGGCGGTCTAGAGATTATAGTCCATTTCCACAGAAATATAGCTATAACAGTAAGTAAGTAAGTAACTGACTGAATGATTAATAAGATTATTCATTTAAATTCTAAATTCTAGAAAAATATACATACTAAGGGGAGGACAGCCGCCCTGTATATTTATAGGATTATTTTCTAAAGATTATCCTCTTAACCACGGGAATTTGCCAACGCGTGGCAATTTTCTTTATGTATTGAAAGATTTAAAACCATTTAAGAATAGCATTAAAATAAAATATTTTGTGTATTGAAATATATCCATCCCATAGATTTTTAATTAAATCTAAAGTCGTTTTAAAATGCAATAAGATTGTATTAAATTTGAATGTCTATTCCATTTGTTTATAAAAAGTAAACAAAGTATTGAATTTATGGTGAAAGTACATATTGGGCCTTGCCAAAAAGTACTTACCTAAAGATTTTTAGTTGCGACTCTGAATTTAAGTAAAGGGTGATTTTTTAAGAGGTTTAGAACTTTTTTTAAAAAAAAAACACAAAAAATTCGAAAAAATGAATGAAATATTTATTTGAATCGATAGTTTGAACCTTGCAATTTAATGTTTAAAGATAATTTCATGCAAATGTTGACCGCGGCTGCGTCTCAGGTAGCCCATCCGCTGAGTCCAATTTTGGCATACTCTTTCACACATATCGGCCGGTATCTCACGAATGAATGCATGGATGTTGGCTTCCAGTGCGTCAATCGAAGCGGGCTTGTCCCTATACACATTAGCCTTGGCATACCGCCACAAAAAATAATCTAATGGTGTCAAATCGCACGATCTAGGCGGCCAATTGACCGGGCCGAAACGTGAAATTAACTGTTCACCAAACTCGCCTCGCAATTGCGCCTTCGTTTCGCGTGCTGTGTGGCATGTGGCACCGTCTTGTTGAAACCACATATCATGCAAGTCAAGAACTTCCATTTCGGGCAAAAAAAAGTTTGTTATCATCGCTCGGTAGCGTTCACCATTGACAGTAACGCTGCGATTCGCATCATCTTTGAAGAAATATGGCCCAATAATGCCGCCGGCCCATAAACCGCACCAAACAGTGGCTTTTTCGGGATGCATTGGTAGCTGTTGCAATGCTTCTGGCTGATCTTCACTCCAAATGCGGCAATTTTGCTTATTTACGTACCCATTCAACCAAAAATGAGCCTCATCGCTGAACACAATTTTTCGTTAAAAAAGCGGATCCTCGGCCAGCTTTCCAAGAGCCCATTCACCAAAAATTCGGCGTTGTGGTAGGTCGGCTGGCTTTAGTTCTTGCACCAGCTGTATCTTAAAAGGCTTTACGCCCAAATCCTTCCGCAAAATTTTCCACGTAGTGCTGTAACAAAGGCCTAACTGCTGGGAACGGCGCCGAATCGACATTTCGCGGTCTTCTGTCACACTAGCTGATACGGCCGCAATATTTTCTTCACTACGCACAGTACGTAAACGTGTTGGTGGTTTAATGTCCAACAAAGTAAATTTGGTGCGAAATTTGGTCACAATCTTCCGAATAGACTGCTCAGAAGGTCGAGAATGCCGATCATAAAATGGAAGCAGCGCGCGATGAATATTTCGAACCGAGCACGAATTTTGATAGTAAAATTCAATAATTTGCAAGCGTTGTTCATTTGTAAGACGATCCATGGTTAAATTGCAAACCAAACTGAAGCTGTTTGACAGTGACACAAGGTACTAAACACACGTCAGCTGTCAAAACCAGTGTTGCCAAAACCAAACCAGCTAAAAAATGACCCTTTAGTTCACAGTGGATATATTTTCTAAACTAAAATTCGTTGTTAGTACGGCGCATTTAATTTTAATCTGCATGCAAATGTATAAAAATTCTATAATTTTTCAATGTGTCTAAGGGTTTAATTTAAATACTTAAATACTCTCCATCCATATTAAAATTTAATATTTCCGACAAATATTCGTAAAAGCAGACAATATGTAAATTTAATAAATCTGTGATGATTTTTTTTTTTAATTTGCATTGGGTACATACAAAATATTAAATTTTAGTATTTTCTCGGCGTTGTCAATATATAGAACCCCAAAAATTGGAAATTTAACACCAGGGCTAGGGTGACCGGGGGTCGAATTACCGCACCCGTGAGCGAGCCATACGTCACCGAATTTTGGGGACTTGACAAGCAAAACAATAACAAATTCAGTCACGTATTATTCGATTACGGATGCGGTAATTCAATCCCAGATCCACGCCCAGCAAAAAGGGGACACTTGAAGAACACAAAACAACAACCAAAATATAGGTATATACCTTCTTTAATTCATTTTAACAAACAAGAAACATAAAATTTAACAAATTCAATAAAATTGCAAAAGAAATTGAGCTTGTCAAATGGGCATGTTCAGACGATACAAAAGATGGTGTTGTGTCCAAAAGTGAATCAGTTCGGGTACAAATATATCTTAGGTCGTGTTCACACCAGAGAGACGCAGAAAACGTCTGAATCAGTGTTGAAAAAAAGTTTTGTTGTAGTTTTGTGGTGTCGAAAAATTCCGCAAACCGAGAAGTCCCAAAAAGTGGATAAATTGTTAATTTTTTTTCAAAGAGACACCGGCCATTTTTGTTTTCCATAAAAAGAGGACGCATGTCCTCTTAAAGGACGTCAGCCTAATCAGGACTTATAACTGTGAAATTGATGGCCATTTTTTTTTAAATTAAGTTCGTAGTTCGTAAACCCAAGAAAGAGCGATTGACAAAACCGATACTTCCCAGTTGGTCAAAGTCCTTAACTACCTCGAAGGCTCTGGGGGTTATTGGACCTTACATCTGGAACGTCATTCTCTTCTATCCACTGTACGTGAGACGGCAACAGGCATCGTTAGCAGACAGGGACAAAGAAAGAACATGCAGCGCCTATATACGATCGTGAGGAAGTGTGTTGACAGATTTCGCGCATTAGAAGTCTTTAGACAGTCTTCGGCCATTACTTTGGCTGATCATTTGAGGGCAATTTATTTTATTTGTTTTATGTTTACTTATATTATTTTCATTTATTTTATTTGTACATTTAATCCACACTAATTTAATGAAACTTAGCATAAGCTTAAGATTACTTAAAAAATAGTGGAATCCATGTTATACAAAGTATTCTCAATGTCCGTCATTCGTGACTGACGTTACTGCGTTCGACAGTGGCGGAACTGGCTTCCTTGCGACTAAGAGGGTTCGAGTCATCGAAATTGTTGAAATTGGGGCTTTGCCTATCCTAACTTTTATTAAAAACGAAGGTAATGATTCGAAAAGGATTCGAGTGGAGGTTGTAACTCTTCCGGTTATACAACTTTTTGGGATTTTGCTTTTGCTATACATGACCACAGTAAGATAAGCCCGCAACAAGTCACTGTAACTTCCTTTTTTACGGTGTAATGTTTCACAAATTGAATGAAGATAGAGATCCAACTCCATCTGTACGCTGATTGTGATATGTCTCTAATTTGTCCACCCAGTTTCTGTGAGGCTTTCCTATTTCCGCTCCACCAACACACCCTGTTGAACAGAGTTTATCCTTCAGAAGAAACTGTTGCAAAAAGAAGTCATGCAATTCTTGGCACGGAACTTGGCAATCGAAGTGTGAACCATTTGACGCCCCAGCACAAAAGTTTTCAAAAAGGTGTGCCCTGTCTATTCCTTCGTAGAAATGTTTATTTTTCTACCGCAACAACTCCACCGCTTCCATAAAAAATCACACTAACCACGTCAATGACAACCATGTAGATGTAGCCAATAAATAAAATAGGCTAAAAAAAAAACCCATCCGCATCCCTAATATACGATCTCACACGTAATCACATGACCCACGCCCATGATTCACTCACGTGCAAATTATTACATTCGCTGGTGTCGTCCGCGTGCCCAGTCCGGTATATCTATATATGCGCCGGGGGTGAAATGTGATTTTTGGCGCCGCCACCTCTCTCGATAAACATAGAAAATTAACCGAGCAACACTACCGCCAATTTGAGCCGAAAAAACGTCGCAAAACAATAAATTTATGAATTACAAATCCGCCAGGCCGTGCCGCACATACCCACACACACACACTTGCCATAGGCCAAACCATAGCGCGACCACACACAAACAGAAACAGCCGAACAGCCGTCCAACATTCAATTTATTTGGAACAAAACTACCCGCGCGGCATAATTGTTTCAAAATATAATTATTATTAATTATTATGGACACGTGGGAGGCGAAAGCGGTCGCGCTCTCGCGGTATAGCACCGCCAATAGGGTGGGCGGTGGTAGTGTGGGTCTCATCGTCGTCGCGGTTCCTGTTTTGCAGAAAAACTATACGCGCACTCACCCAACAGTATGGGGGAGAAAGACAGTGACACAACTAGGATGCAGAATTATGATTATGACAAAACATGAATTTGTGGGTCCTGGCGATGAGGTTTTGTGTGTCTGGTTTAATCGCATAACATGTTAATGAAGTGGAAAATTTATGGGCCCCAACTAGCACACACACACACACGCACAGCCCTAGCGAACGCTGTCCCATCGATGTTATGGCAGTTGCTGCTCCGAATATCACCTCGTTTTCGGACATTGGCTACATTAAAATATATAAAATAATTAAGTACCTGTAATAATTAATATTAGTCGGAGAGTTGCGCCCGTGGAATGTGTATCTGATGTAATGATAGCAGTTTTCCCATGGAAGCCTACAAGGCGACGTGCGAAATGGCTGCCGAAAACTATTTAAATTCGAATTTTGTAAATTAATTTATCGGCGCTTTTAATGAGACGAGGGGTTGTTTGTTTATTGGCCGGCTTGCTGTCGGAAGTTGGAATTGTTCAGCTGTAGTGGAAGCACCTCTGTATAAAGGGTCCGCCATCTAACTTTTTTTTTTCAACTAGTGCTTATTTCGCGAATGGTAACACTTACTCATCTCTGATTTGACAGATAATTAGTTTTATCCTTCCGCTGAACGAATATGGTTGTGTATACGCTTGAACAGCGCTGGGAAATGTTGCGACATTACTTTGAAAATAGACTTAGAGAAGATGCCGATTTTGCCAAAAAAATCATCTCCTCAGATGAAGCTCATTTTCATCTTGGCGGGTATGTAAACAAGCAAAATTGTCGCATGTGGGCCACAGAAAACCCGCACGCATACATTGAAAAGCCGATATACCCAAAACGAGTCACTGTTTGGTGCGGAATTTGGTCCAGAGGCATAATTGGGCCATTTTTCTTCGAAAATGAACAAGGAGTGGCCGTTACAGTCAATGGCGATCGTTATCGGGCCATGTTGAACGAATTTTCGTTCACAAAAATTGAAGAGGAGGATATTGGCAACATTTGGTTTCAACAAGACGGCGCTACGTGCCACACAGCCGAAGCTACACTCGATGTTTTGCGCCCTGTTTTTGAAGATCGCATTATCAGCCGCAGTGCTGATGTCGTTTGGCCACCTCGGAGCTTCGATTTGACACCGTTGGACTATTATTTGTGGGGTGCCGTAAAAGATAAGTGTTACGCCGACAAGCCAGAGACAATTGACGCTTTAAAGGACAATATTCGTGAAGCCATTGGTGAAATACAGCTGCACACATTCGATAATGTGCTTAAAAATTGGACCGATCGTGTAGGCTACTGCATGGCCAGCCAAGGCAGCCATTTGAATGAAATTATTTTCCATTATTAACCGGAAGGATTTTACTTTCAAATAAAAAAAGAAATTTGAGAAAATATTCAGTAGTTTTTTTTTATAGCATTTTCAAAAGAAAAAAAAATTATTTGGCGGACCCTGTAGTTATTACCGGGGAAGTAAATAGAAGAATGAAAATCGAAGTGTCGCTGGGAATGGAAATTGCAATTGCAGTTGGAGGGACGTCCAAAATGCGCATCAATTAGATACAGAAAAGTTACTTCTCGTTGCCAACGTTTGTGCGGGTGTGTCAAAAGTGTCGTTTTAAATTGACCAATTTAAGAAGTATTTACATCAGACGGTGGAGTGCCAGAAGAAACGATGAGACTCTGTACGCATGATAAGTAGACAATGACCGCGACAGGTCCATATATGAACCTGGGCTTATCTCACAGGCTGAATAGAAAGCCCTCACAAGAGAGTTATACTCTCAGATGTTTGCCAGATCTTGGCGAGAGGTGGCGCTGAAGAAAAAACCTCAAATTGGTAAAATTGTAAAGGTAGCAAGTTTGTACTCGGAGCCACTTAAAAAACAGGAATCTTTCAGATGAAATAGAAAAAGCAGCAAGCAACGTAAAAGACTGCCACCTGTCGGTCGGGTATGGCTATCTTCGTTGACAGTCAAGCCAGCCCTGAGATTGAATAAGTTCTACAATCATGTCAAAAGTGGTTAGAAAATAGTGGATCTCTTCTGAGATGCTTGGCTATGGCAAAGTTTTATAGCACGATCGACGGCATAAAAGAGAAGGAGGACCACTTGTCCTAGTTATCTATAGGGAGACTGTGTAACCACTCATATTCTATGAAACAAAGAGCCTCCTGGACCCAAACAAACCTTCAAACTGCATCGTAACTGGAATAATATCAAGCATCTGAGGACCGCCTTCAACGATTTATGCAGAAACTTTGGAGATAATCTAAAGACGCTGAGGAGAAGGTCCACGGAGTTGGGCAGAAACTTCGGAGAAAATCTGCAAAGACGCTGAGGGCAGAGTCCATCGATTTATGAAGAAACTTCTGAAGACAGAGTCAAACGATTTATGTAGAAACTTCTGAAGAAACTGAAGACAGCGTCAAACGATTTATGTAGAAACTTCTTAGATAAGGAAGAGGCGGAGTCAATCTAAAGTCAACATCTGCTTTCCAAGAACGAGGTCTACGTACCCTATTTGAAGACACGGACAGACTCCAAGGATTCATAATAAAGCTTCTTGCTTTAAAAGAACGACACCTACATACCCTGCGATCCAGGTTCTTCGCATGAATTGCAGAGTTAACAGACTTTCAGATATAGATTGATCACTTCATCGGTAGCCCCGACAAGCTCCCATGTTTGATTCGATTTCGGTCGCTTTTAACGGTAGGATTCACTGTATACACCTTTTAGGTCTCCGAGTGGACGTTAAATCGTATTCTTCATCACTCATCGCTGCTTACAAAACCTTACCTAACGTTTGGAGACTTCTCCAACGACAATTCGAGGAGAGTATTCCGAAAGGGCCTATGTACATTAGTAGAAAGGCAACTAAAGGGGAGAAACGTCACCAATCCGGCTCGAAGGATCATGCCCAAGTTGACTTGAAACTGCCCCCAGTAAGCTCTGTGAACTTAGTCGAAAAAGCAGCTACTAAACTGATTGAAGAAGTCACCTTTTAGCAGAGGCAGCTTCGTTCAAACTGCTAACAACTTCTGAACTCCCTTTGTCGCTTTGTCATCAATTTAGAAAGGAAAACGCACCGATCGCCCCTATCAAACCTGCACTCAGCAACCAGAAATGTCAACAAATAATCACGAAACTTATAAGCCCCCGTCAAGCAACCGTAAAGTCAGCGGCGCACAACACCGCATACGCATCCATCAATCAGCAATCAGCACATTCATCCAATTCCAAATCCCAGGCGCAACACCGCAAGTGGGCTGCTCAATTTTTCGTCTTGTGGTGGATTTACAATTTTGTTCTACAGAACAACAATTGCCACCCGCAAATCTACCGCTCAACATCCACCCCCATCTCAGATCCATCAATGGACAATCCATCATAATGCGGTTCTGGTGAATCGAAATTTAATCCGTCAAAACTGCCCGTCGAACAGAAACAAAGAGCGAGGCCAGCTAAACTTTGCTCGGTACCTTGCCCGGCGGAGGCGAGACTCTCCCTAGAGCCCCGTTTCGTTCTTCACGCGCACTGATTGACTGATCGAGATTTAAGCAGGTTTCGATACAAATTGATTGATCCTCGCGCCCCCATTGTGCCCCGACCAGGTTGCGGGGTTTTTCATGTTTTTCGTGTTTTCCACCAAACTAGACAGCTTGGGATTTCGTCCACCCGTGAAACGGAAACTCTCCGATGAATGATGTGTCTTGTTGTTGTTTATTTCGGCCGCGCGAAAAAAAAACACACACACCCAATCGCCCATAAGTGTCATTCATCATGCTGCGTATACTTAGGGGATGGGTGGTGGCCGGGTGGGGTAATTAATGAAAATTATTTTTATCGCAACGGATTAGCGCATGTTCGGTTTATCAAGACGAATCATCTTTTCTTCTTTTTTTCCCTGACTAGCAGTCACAATGGAGAATAATGGGGACGTGCCCGCTGACAGGCTTATCTTGAGTAATTGTTGAGCGTTGCGATATTTGTCAAAGGTGGGCGACTTCACCTCTGTGCAGCACGCTATAATGGATGGCTAATTGATCGCTAAACGATCGCAGCTTGTTTGGAGAAGTTTCGATCTACAGAGAAACGTTTGACAGCTGAGTGGCGGTAATCTAAACTTTGATGGAGCGTTTGGAGGGTTATTTAAAAAGAAAAGGAAAATACTTAAATTTCGCAGTGAAATGAACTGCCAACTGACGTCAGCACGGTGAGAATACGCGTGAGCTTAAGTAGTTTGGACTTATCGGTGCTGGACAGTTGTGGACAAGTTTGGCACGGCTTGAAAAGGGTTGATATGGAAAGTTTCATCTATCTTAATGCAGGCTCAAATGATCGCGAGTTCAATAGGGTCGTAGGAAAAAACCAACCGGCACAGTTGTAATCTGCCTCAAAAAGACACCACCCCATCCATCAGGGTAACATACTCGTCTACCTCTCCCTCCGCACAGAGTTATGTTCACTTCATGTTGCATTACATTTCATCGCCACATCCTTCGCAAATAAAACTACTCATGATCATTTGGCGATCGCATCTGACGCATTTCCAGAACCAAATTCGAGAACAAGACACCACTCGTTCGTTCTCCCTTTTCGGATTTCGAGAAGAAATTCTCAAAATTCAACCCACAGAATGCAGATCAGCAACATCATCAACGGGCGACCAAGCCCAAAGCTTTAACTCACTGAGCAAATGTCGGTCTTGCGGTGCCAATGTGCGTAATTTATAGCTGCCAACGATTAAAATATCGAGATCGAAACCGCCCGATAAGCTGCTTAATTCTGTGAATTGAGACACAATTTTCTGTGGTCTCGCAATGCGCGCCCAAACCGAGCCAGAAGAAAAAACCAGAAAAAAAAAAACAAAAAAAAAACTGCTGCTACTTGTCCACGGATACCGGAATCGTAGGAGCCACGCCATCGTCATCTCTCTCGCGCAGATGGAACTAAAAATCACCCAAAGATATCACGCGCGCGATCAGCAGCTCGCGAAACTCATATCTTTCACCTGATCTACTGTTTCTACAATGTGATGATGATGATGAGGCTGCTGTTGCACTCTCCCGATCTCCCGAATTAGGGGATGGCGAGGATGAAGATCACACCGCGTCTTCGTCCACACACACACACGAGTTCGAGTACATATGCAGCATTCACATGTGCAGTAGGAAAGATTGTTTATCTTCGGTAGATGTTCGAGTTGTTTTTTGCCTGCGCCTTTGTATACTTATTTGTTGGTTAAACTATTTTATGGTTGTCTCGCTGCACCGTTTCTGCATCGATGGACGATCGAACTCGCATATACGCGTCGAATATCTGTCGGAACATTTTGTACTGACCCGCTGCACGTAATGAACGCGAACATGAGTGTGTAGAGTTGGTATGTTGCGCGAATCATGTTACGCTGTCAATTTGTTGTGCGCTTGCACGTATCCGCGAGACGAAAAACGGAGTGCGCAGCGCGGTGCGTTGCATTGCACCGGGAGATGTCTCTGAAATGCGTGCGAGGCAGGTGATGGCCGGGCAGTCTTTGCCTTTGTATGTCTGGGGATGTGCGAGTGTACTTGCATTGGGATTTATAAGAGGAAAAGGACTTGAGACTGAGGCCGTGCCAAAAACTGTCTGGAATTGAATGCGTTGCTCATTCTATTAATCGAATTCTGACGCTCACAGAGTAAAAGTCGCTTGGAAAAACACTGAAAGACCAAAACAGGACTAGGAGTTTTCTGCACAAGATTTCTTCTATGAAGTTTTCATACCAAGGACGATGCGACCGCTGAGCATGGAGCTGATCATTTAAGCTGCCAAAGTGTGGCACATTTCCAAGGGCATGCTCAATCTGTATCAATGGGGGACAGAGTGGATTTGACTCACTTCTCAACCGTGTTTCAATTGGCGACCAAACTCCTCCATCCGTACTTCAAAAAAACCCATGTCTGAATTGTAAGCGCAAGCTCAACAAGCTTCAACCTTCTCTTAGGACCTTTCCAATGGCTCTTGTGATTTCAGATTAACCCTCGAGTACATCGTCGAAGCTGGTGATGGTTCTGTTGAGGCACCAGTGGAAGAAAAAGTTACATTTGGACAGTCGAAAAGTCAACCAAGTAAGGAAGAGAAATGGTTACCCTGCAGGTGGTAGGGAAACCGTCCAACGGAAGCCACTTTCCTAGATGGCAGTCCAATATTACAGTCCATTTAGGCTCGATCCATTTTAAATTCATTTTTTATTGGGATTTTTAGTTAAACTTACATCTATCTTAGACAAAAATGATTAAATCTAATTTAAAACTAACATTTGTCTTATTCTAGCTTACTGGCTCTCAGCGAGCGCTCTAAACTTATCATTATCCTTAAAATTATTGCCTTTCTGCCTTAAGTCTATTTATATCTATGATTTGTTTTGTTCTTTTTTTAAATTAGGAACTTTAGAAAACATGAATTCTTTATTATGTTTTGCTTACAACTTCTTAAAACTACCTAAGCTACTTAACCTAAATTACCTATAATCAGGGAGGTGAGCAATCTCATCGATTGGTCACCCTCCTGACTGCGTCCTTGGGCGCCTGTAGCCGTAATAAGGGTTCACCCGTGCCGCCGAGACTCGAGTTAATCCATAAGCGTCTATCGGCTCTCGGAAGTACTTTTTCAAGTTCTCTAGGCCGGGCCCTCCCAAAGACCCCCTAGTCTAAGCCTAAACCTACTAACTTAATACGTTAGGCTTGATCAGTGGTAACTGCCTACACGGTTGCTCGTCACTGTGGCAGATGCTCTTGTTACACCCACCTAGGACGAGGTCTTCCTCGGGTAAGTGGCAAGAGTCAAAGACCCGTCGCGCTAAGGCCTTAATGTCCATTCGACTGACTCGTCCTTCTCTGACCATGTCCATGTAACTGTACAGTTAGCTTGTTAACCTTTTTTCTCCAAATCTCGTCAACGCAAATGACGGAGTTGACGAATTTTGAGTTTGAAATGAGCTACCTTCGTCAATGTCAATGCTTAAGCACATTTTCGCAGAGCTGGGAGTTTCCTTCCACTGCGTCTTACTACTCGATTGCCCTTCTTAAACCGGAGAAGCAGCGAATGTGATGCTTATGATGTGTCTCGTAGACCAAGTGCCTAACTGACTCAAAGTTATAGTTGTAATCTGGTGCAAGGTCGGGTGGTTGAACCTTTCGCATCGATTCTCTGACCTTTTCTCGCCGATATTTTGACTGTGGCAGAGGTCTAAGTTCCTTCGAAAGCCATAGCCACGCGCCATAATCCTGTTGATTCCTCACACTTGTCAGTGAGTGAAGGAAAATTTCCAACTTTCGGTCCAACAACCGACTGACTGCATTAGCCGAGATTGGTCACCCGATTTTTTTAAAAATTCAATTCACCCTTACACATGAGTATAAGCTCGTTGATAACCCTACAGTCTTGAGTGAAGCTTCACACCACATCTGCCTCTTTCGACTCACGAATATTTCCCCAACCAGTCTTCGTCACATGCAGACAGAGAAACCTTCACCTTGCAGTCAAAACCACGACAAACGACAGGCGAGTATTTCTTGCTGATGCAGCCACATTCACCTTGGACCTTGCCCTCATTAAAAGTTTCCGTTTAACGACTTTTAACGCTTCTCACACACGTCTCGGTAACCACACTAGGTCCTTCTGCGGCAGCCCGGCGGATGTAGTGGCCCATTTGTCATGTGGCACGATCTGTCACCTCGGCGATCCTCATCTTCCTCAATTCCAAGATGACATTGATAAAATCTCTATCCACTGAAGCCGTTGAACTTTTGCCAACTCATTATGAGAGCCTCCTGGTGCTATGCATGCGCTCTTACACAAAATGAATCATTTTCCAGCACGCAACTCCACTCTATCGATGAGGACATCATCCGCAGAGAGGTGACAAATCAAAATGTCCACTCGTAGGTATGTCACACACAATCTCGCCTCAAATATGTGTCCCCGTGTTAATTAACTTGAAAATTAGTCCATAAGCGGGGTGAGCTCAGTTTTGCCAGGCCAAAGTGTGTGCAGCTTAAGTGGCGATTCAGCCCCTCGAGGCGCTGCTGGCTGCATTAGAAGTGTCCCTCTGTCGTGTGCTGACTGAAAATATTTTTTGTGAACCCTGCTTGTGTGTTGAAACAAATTAATGAACGCGTTGCGATGATCTCAGGGCTCAGCTGGAAACTGATATGCGACACGAATGAATAAAAGCAAAAGGCCAATAATTTATCCAAGAAAACGCGCTGCCCGATTGAATGATTTATCGTTGAGAGGTTTTTGAATCGAAATTGAAGCTGTAAATCAACTGTCAGTTGGACATACAGACAGAGGCACAGACACAGAGGCGATTTCTTTGTTCGAAATGCGTATACACGAGTATTGGGATGCCATTATGAGAGTTGGTTTAATTTAATCTACAGTTGATGTCAGTCATCGTTTTGGGGGTGGCAACTAATTAAAAATTATTCGTCATGTTTCGAAATTCGATCGGGAGTGTGTGTGGGTGGTTGACATGTGTCGATGGATTTGAGGAAGGCAAGCAGTCATGCTTTAAAGTACTTGAATTCGATTAGATTAACTGGAGGGGTTGTTGCTTTGTTGGTCCACCCTTAGGTACATGGGGTTCACTTAGTTCACATACTGTCCAGATTTTAAGAACTTAAAACTCCAGCGAAACGGATCACCACAAGTGCACCTGGACAGCCACCTCAGTCAAATGCATTTGTAGACTTCGGAGCGATTCGCTGTAAGTGATCCTTTGGGCTTTTGTCATGTGTAGTTCAACACTGGAGTCTAAAAAAATTCTGGGGCTTAAAAGTTCCACTCTTTCTCATATTCGTCGACGTTGAAAAGGCCTTCGATCGCGTCAATCGTCATTGTATCTGGAGATCGCTTGCTATGAGAGACATCCCTGAAAAAAAAAAAAAATGTTTATTAAAGAGTCATACAACAACGCAAGGTGTCTCGTTTTGCCCAGCGGACAGCTTTCCGATCCATTCGAAGTGCGTCAAGGAGTGAGACAAGGAGATCTACTGTCACCGATCTTGTTCTTACTTGCGATTGTTGATGTAATGACTGCCAGGGTGGGTACAAACGAGAGACTTGGGATCCAATAAAACCCGTTTGATAAGCTAAGCCAGTTGGACTACGCTGATGATATCTGTTTCCTGGCAAACAACACTGGTGCCCAAATGTGTCATTCACTGCAGCAGAATGGGGAGGTGGCTGACCTAAGGAAACAAAAATTATGCACACTAGCCGAGACCAACAACAGCAGGTTATCCTGAGGCAGGAGACCAGAGAGGTGGTCACGCATTTCAACTATTCGGGTAGTTATGTGTCGCTCGATGGTGGAGCGGACCAGGACGTCAGAAAAAGGCTAAATAAAGCTCTAAGTGCATTTGGAATCCCATCTCCCGTGTAGAACTCCAGCAAAATATCGCTTCGCATTAAGTTAAAATTGTTTGAGTCCGGGGTTAAATCTGTCAACATCTCGAGCAGGCTACAAGCTTTTTGTTAATCGTTGTCTGCGTTACATCCTAAAGATCCGGTGGCCACAAACGATTTCCAACAATGAATTGTGGCTTAGGACTGGACAAACAAAAGTGGATGTTGACATCAAACACAGAAAACGGCGCCGGATTGGCCATACACTGGGGAAACCAGACGACAACACAGCGAAGCAGTGCTTCCAATGGAACCCTCAAGGTTTAAGGCGAGTTGGTAGGCCCAGCACAACATGGAGGTCAACTGTCATGACGGAAGCTCAGTCCCGAGATTTGCAATCGTGGACAGAGTTGAGGTATCGAGCTGCAAACAGAGAGAGGTGGAAGGACCTGGTTGTCGCCCTATGCTCCTGGAGGAGTTAAAGTGTTGCTGTTAATAGCAGCTGCCGGAATGAAAGAAGCAGAGAAAAACTCAAGAGACTCAAAAAAGAAGTCAACAATGGGTTGACTCAAAAGGTCTCACGTCTTAAACAGAACCTCACCGCCAAAGATCCTGCTTCGTAAGAATAGCTTTGCTATGCGATTGATTCAGTCGTAGTCAGTCAATCAGTATACATTTTTGACCCAGATAGAGTCACTCCTAGGTTCGTAGAGCTCGTCGTTGATCACTCTTCAGCACAACCGTCACTGCAATTAACTGTGCGAGTTTATACGTTGAAAATACCTCAAGAAAATAAAGATTCTTTTGGGCTTGCTTCAGATTAGGCTGAATTCGAATGCCAGGTGCAGCCACACTTAGGACAGAGTAGGACCACAGGGTGAAACCACGATCGACTGATCACCAAACTTCCGCTGAACCAACATAGTAGGTCGAAATAAAGCTCCGAAGACGGGGTCGTCCCAAAGGTTAACCTTTTAGACCTAATTATCGTCATGCTGTTTATCACAAGTCTCTTTCGAATGGCCCCAACCCAAAAATCACCTCAATGGGTACAACAAGAGGAACTCCTTAACCTTCCGCGGGTTCCACACACAACTTAAAAAGACAACAGCAGTCAGCGCTGTGGAACTTCACCTCGTTGCCAAATTCAAGCTGGCTGACTTATAAAGATCCACAGAAATATTCAAATATCAATTAGGGCTATGTCAATTATGACTTATTCCATGGCTTCAAAAGTCAACTAACATCCCGTACCATGGTCGAAGTGGGAGACGTGTGCCCCCAGGCTTGTTGAGTCTTAATCAGCTTGGTGCATATGGACGGAAGCATCGCAGTCTTTCTCAGAACAACGATCCTTCCAGTTGAAGTCCAGCAATTCAATTTTTTGCTGAGACCCGTCAAGATCTCAGTCTTTCTTATAAACACAGCAACGACCTTCCAAGCTCAAGTCCAGCAATTCAACTCTGTGCTGGAAAATGCTTAGGACCAGGTCTAAGGAAGTCACACAGTCAAGCAGCTCTACAAGCTATTCCTTCAAGTGAATTCAACTTCAGTTCTGGAACTGTCTAAATTTCTATCGATCCTCTTGTTCGCAATAAAAGCCGCTGTCTTCTAAATTCCACGTCACCATATGTATTCGAAGTGGCGAAAGTAATGATGCTTCCATTTGCCCAGAACCTTCTTACGGTCTTCCATCCAACAACACCAAGACAGAGCTAGACTCTTGGAGGCTCAAGTCGTGACAAAGTGCCAACTGGTAGCTACAGTGGTCCCCGCTCTCTCAATCATCATCTTCTCAGAATTGGCAGAAGTTTCGCTGTCGATATCATACGCATAGGCAAGACTCTTGGGCGAACTTAAGGACCTTTAGTGTTGGCTTGTAACCTTCAGTACCTGAAAGCGCGTCACCCCAGACCTTTTTCGACATCAAAGAGTTCGGTGGAGCTCTCGCCGCCTTCGGTGGGGCAACAAAATGCCTCCACCTGGATACATAGACGAACGACGTTTGTTCGTGTGATGCCGCAACTAGACAAGACTTTGTATTCATAGATTTCCTAGGTGTTCCTATATGAATTATCCCAAGTCTCATATAGCACCCCCGTAGGGAAAGCCCACCCCTGAGGTCGATTGCCACTCAAACTGTCGATCATTCGATTGCAGTCGCATAATTCATACAACCCATCCACTGTTGGCCAGTCTTTCTGGTGCCATATGCGGATATCATCCATCGCGAACCCCACCCACACACACGCATCACAACATCACAAGCGACAGCCATCGTGTGTGTAGCTAGCACAGCTCCCAACAACGCGCCACCATTCTGTCTGTTATTTTATTATAAAGCGACATTCTCATCAGAAATTTATGATCACATTTAATATCGACTGACAATTGCATCGGGGGCATAATTTTTAATGACTCCAGTGATTCTGTGATTCTGCCGGCTCCTGCAATTATAACTCGTCTCTTTGTCTCTGTGTGTATATATGGCTTGTGAAGTGGACGCTTCATAACATAAATTCGGCGCGCCCGCCTGACACGCAGTCATTCTCCATTCGCACATACAATTGAATCTCAATCGAAAATTGTATCCGTATATATATGCGTTGCAAGGACAGCGATTTATCCAATCCAATCCAACAGGACACCGAGTTCTGACCATTTTCCATCCATCCGCTGACAGAGATGGAGAGCATGGACGCAACGACAACGACAACGACAGCGGAAAAAAAAAATATACTGCCGCCTATAATAATCGTAATAATGAAGCACAGTCGATGTGGCATCGTTTGAGTCCTTGGAGCCACCCACCATCATCGGTGCCGCGCCGCTACCGTCGTCGTCATCGTCATCACAGTCATCGTGCGTCGTTGTCGTTCCCATTGAGAGATATCACGAAATAATCATCGTTAACGCGTAATGCATTGCATGTCCTGCGCGCCCCGATATCCTTTCAATACGAGTGGAAAATGCATCCCCTTATCGCCGACACATTTGACCCGATAAATCAAAATTATTTCTGCATGCCCACCAGTCATCCGCGCCGCCATGCATCAGGACATTACTTCGTTTGTGTCGAATGTCCTGCGTGCTGAGTGTCAATGCGAATCCGGCTCGCTCTATGTGTAATCATTTTCGATGTTCGCGTCGTGTGTGGCGACAATTTTCACGCGGACGAGTACCGCTCGCAGTTAACACGCAGGATCCCTGCCCCATAAATCGATCAAAATTCGGACTCAGTGCAGTTCATGCAGCAGAATGCACCCAACAGTCGGGACGCGACGGATACACCATCAAGTGTCGACTCATGGATTTATGCCACGAAATTGTGTTGAATCATTTTCACATTTTCTAATCAAAAGGAATGTTGCGGACACTCTCGCTCATTGTCCGGTTTGGGCTGGTGATTGATTTACGATTCATCGAAGGATGCGCATTGAACTGTTTCTATTGAAGGGAACTTCTGCTTGAGTGGTGGCCTCTTTTTTCTTTTGCGTCCTGTTTGTGACATTGAATTCATCTTAAGCTCGTTGTGTGCCGTGGGATAGATATCATGTCATCGTGGAGTGCTTGCTGGCTCTCAATGGCGAAAGTGGTGAATTGTGTTTGATGCGATGATGAGATCCTGGGAATCGGACCAGGTGGCTTTTGTTACACCCGGTATTGACTTCGACTTGTCGTTTTTCTTGATTTTGTTCGGCTTGTCGTGTACTTAGTCATGTGGATGTGAAGAGATGTGAAATTAAAAGCTTTTCACTGTGCTGTGCTATATAAGTGGGTGTCCTTGTTGGGTTTGGGTTGATGAATGGTTTTGAGAGTTAATTTTTTTTTTGCTTCCTCTTGGTGTTTCTTAGTTTGATGGAGCGAGTTCTTAAAGAGGTCGTTCATGGCGTTTTTTATGGCAAAGCGAAGTCGATTTAAGTTTGAATTTGCCGCTTTTGTCGAAGTGGCCCAGCGTCCCTTTCCTGGTGGGTACGACGCAGTCCGATATTTTCCCAGCTAATAGATTCCGATTTAAATTCACGTTTCGGTGACTGCTGAGCTTCAACCTGGTCTGAAGATTTTTCATCTGTCTAACATCGTTGCTCGTTTCCCCAACTACTAGGCTTCAAAGTGGTCCAAGTCAAACGAATCATCGACTACAAAGCTTTGAAATGGTCCGACTTTTCTTTTTCCTTTGTCTACTACACTCCGGCGTGGTTTCACGCTGCTCCAACTACTAAGCTTCACGGTGGTTCAACGTTTTCTTTGTCTCCTACACTCCGATGTGGTTTCACGTTTCGCCGACTACTAAGCTTCACAGTGGTTCAACGTTTTCCTTGTCTACTACACTCCGGCGTGGTTTCACGCTTCTCCAACTAATAAGCTTCACGGTGGTTTATCGCTTTCTTTGTCTCCTACACTCCGAGGTGGTTTCGCTTTTCGCCGACATGGTCCGACTTTTTCGCGGCTACACGCCTTATGGTATTAAGACTGATGTGATTGGAATTTTTTCGACTACTGCACTCTCGACTGTTTTCCTTTGACGTGGTTTTATTTGGCCGAAGCGCTTCAACATTGTCCAACGTTTCTTTGTCGGCTACACTCCGAAGCGCTTTCACGTGTCTACGACTACGAATACTAAACTTCAAAGTACTCCAATTTTCCTTGTCTGCTACACGCTTCTGGGACTACTACGCCTCTAAATGGTACAACATTTTCTTTGTCTACTACACTCCGATGTGGTTTCACGTTTCAACGACTACAAAGCTACAAAATGGTCCGAGTTTTTTGAGGCTACCCTCTTTAATGTAGTAAATCTATTGTGATCCGATGTTTTTTTTACTACTTATGTAGTCCCACAATTCGCCGACTACTAAGCTTCATATAGTGGGCCGACGTTTCCGTGCCTACTAAAAAATCCTTTAAATTGTGAATCCGTCTATGTCTTTAAAAAAAATATTGCCAGCCGTCAATACTGGATCTTTAAAAATGTCTCGTCGACGTCTGCAATCTACACATAGCTGTACTCCTAACCTGCAGTAAATAATTTGCTTGTCCCAATTTCGCCTCAACGTCTCGAAGGCATGCATTAACTGTGCAGGCTGCAGTGCAGATAAAAAACTGTTATCTAAAATTAAAATCATCGGACAATCGAAGGAAGAAAATATCAAATCAAGTTCTCTGATGCTCAACCCCCCACCCGGCCCCGATCGACCCGACCGACAGTGGACCGATTTGAATGAATGAATGACCTGCTGTACACAAAAGTACAAATCAGAAAATGAGATGTGTGTCCTGCATCCCCGTCTCTGCTCTGCTGCTAAGCAAATTGCAAAACATATCGGTGTCCATTTTAGCAGAAAATATGAAATTTCTTATCTACCCACCCCTTAGGGGCTGATGTGTGGACCTGTGGACATCAAGGGAGGGAGGTCGAGACCAAGACGACGACCGTCCACCGGATTAAGGTTAGAAAATATATTGGTTACCTGACAAATCCTTAAAATGGCATTATGAAGAAAATTCACATTTCCCAGAGATGACCGCACTCGGGCGAGGGGGACTATGGTGTCCTGGCATCCTGGCATCAGATGAACAGATGAGTGCAACCAACAACCTTAGGAAGGACACATCCCCAAACCGGATCATATAACGGCAACAATAAAGTTCAAAAATGAAATTATCTCCCCTTCGGCGATATCAGAAGGACTCTTTGAACTGTCTGTTGCATCAATGCTGAGCTGCGCTAGAGCTGGGGGTTCGCTCCACACAGTTATGGACTAACTACGAGTGCATCTGAAGCCAAAGTGAAATTGAATGAAGAAATGAAAGAACTTGTATTCAGATATTGCAGCATCAGTAGAGCTGTGTATAGATTGAGAAAAATCCCAGCGCAGATGTATACATGAACGTTTCGAACCTTCATTTTAATGGTCAACTCGCAGTCGTCCACCTGATGATGAGTACGAATTTGTGTGTGTAGTGTTGTGTGCCAAGGACTTGCAACGAGCCCCAAACAAACGAGAAAAGATATGAAAAGAGTCGTGTGCATAAATTGCTCACAATAAAAGGATTCTCAGTCTGGACGGGAGTAGATCTGGATGACAACAAACAGAGGGAAGATGTATATATATTTTTTTTTGCAGCATCCTATACAATGCAACAGCAGTGGACGGACGGACAATTCAGAATGAATGCACATTCCGCAGTGGCTTGTAGCAAATGAGAATGGAAATGTGTTTCATAATTTTCATATCTCGCACAGAGCAGGACATCATATTGAATATGAGACGCCTATTGTGGATGTGTATCCCCAGTGACAGTCAATTACCATTTCAGAAGGAGCTCTCTGGCCGAAGAGCGGGGGTGAGCAGGTGGCGCATATGGGGTAACCAGAAATGATTGGATTGGAAATGACAGATTATGAGCTCGTTAAGAGTGGACATGTTATATAGTTGACTGGGGGATATTCAATTTGAGTCGGGTGTAGCTGAACCACGGTGAAGGAAGCGAGTTCCTTGCAAAATTACGTGTGGAGCTGCTTGAGAATTTCAACTGTGGGTATAAGATAAGATGGCGGTGAGGTTATGGAAGGTGGGATCACTGCATACGAACAGGAGACGCAGAAAGGCCATCAATTGGGTTCTTTTGTCCAAGACTATGGAGATTGACTCTACGATTCCGAAGTCTTCCTAAAGAAATTCTCACTTGCGACTTGTAGAATCATAAATTTGTGTGCAGATTTCTAAGGGCTAGGCATAAAAGCTGTCTCATTCGGGATGTAATCTCAGATGTTTTCCAGCAGTCTTCTGTTTTGAAGAGGGCTGAACCGGAGACTTAGCTGAATATTACACACTAATCAACCGAAATTGGCTCTTCAAAATGACAGCGAACACCAACGATGCGGTTCAAGCAGTTTACGCCACAAACCGAAAAAGTCCACCAACAGACCGTAGAGCTAAACATTTATTCCCCAAACTCTAAAAAGCTGGAGAAGGTGGACCTACAAACCTTAGAGCTTAATATTTATGTCCCAAACAGCCTACAAATACTGAATTCTGTAAAAGTAGCTCTAAAAAGCTGGAAAAGAGACTCAAAAAAGCTGGAAAAGTGGACCCACAGACCTAAGAGCTTAACATTTATGGCCCGACATGTCTTCAAACACTAAATACCATAGAAGGAGCTCTAAAAAGCTGGAGAAGGTGGACCTACAGATCTTAGAGCTAAATATTTATGCTCCAAACAGCCTTGAAATACTAAATTCCATAAAAGTAGCTCTAAAAAGCTGAAAAAGAGGCTCCGCAGTCATAAGCGCTCAACATTTATTCGCCAAGCTGCCTTCAAACACTGAATGCCATAAAAGGAGCTATAAAAAAGTTGAAACGGCCAACCTACAATATCAAACGCAAAGCCCTAGATGAAAAGGATGAAGAAGCCGTTTTACGATGGAGCTACCTTCGACGCCCAAACTACCATGAAAAGCTGTTGTAAAGAAATAAGGCTGACAACGACTAGGTCCTTCATTGACTCAGAAAGTCAAGAGCTAAATCAAGTCATAAGGAAAATATCGGTTAGACGTCACAGATCGGGTGTCGGGAGTGCGCTGGATATCGATATGCCAAAGTCTGAAACCCAAAGTCTCAATATCTAAGACCCAGAAAAAAGCGCCCCCCTAGAAATTGCCACCGTGGAATGACTATGCTTACAGTTGATAATAGAAGAATGTAAGCATCGAAGCTTTTGCGGGAGTTCCTCTTAAAGTGGATAGTGTCACCAGTGTCCTACATGCAACTTGCCTGACGTACGACGCGAAAAATTAGCAGCTTAAAACCGAGAAAAAAAAAACAAATAAATTCAATACTAACTATAGTTGCTTCGTAGCTCAAAAGACTGAAGTCTTCAACCCATAGAATCATTCGTCAACGGAAGGCACAGTCCCATAAAATCCTTCGACTTGTGTTAAGGATGCCGCCACGAGTGCTTTAGATTTTATTTTACCCTGCGCACACACGTCACAATGTAACATTGCACACATTTCGCTCGCGACAAGGTGTCAAATCCTACAACAAAAACAGGGACTCGAGCAATTTATCGGTTGGACTCTTAAGAACCTTCGGTACTTCCTGCAAGACCTCATTGGCGGTCACTCCATCCACTTGTTTTGTGACAAAGTTTTGATGAGGCCAAAAGTATTCAAGATAAACTGTTCTTCCCTGTACGCAGCTCTAACCCCATTGAAGCGGATGGCTTCAAGAAGCAGGTCATTTAAAAATATTTCGTGGTCCACACATCGTCCATGCAGATGAATGATTTACCACATCCGGCGTCGTGTTCTCGTCCACTGATAAAAAGCGCGCAATTCATCGGCGACAAGGGTTGTGTGCCAGCCTCGTCCATATAGCCTCGTAACTTTGACGAATATATTATTTTGTTCGCGCGCTTGATTTGCACCAAAAGGACCAAGTAAAGGGTTCCACACGAAATCTGACTCGGTAGAAAGTTTCACTCGAACTGCTACCACTGTGCGCGGCACACAAAGTCATTATAAAATAACAACTTTATTGGCGGGTAATTTATTCTGGGGCACTGCGATAAAGCGGGGCAACTTTGAAATGACGACGACGACGACGGCTGTAAATTAAATGTGCTCCCAGCTCGAATGTTTATTTATTTGGGTGTATCTGGCTACGGCACCGCCACAGTCGGGTATGCCACTTGAGATTGAGCTCAGACTTGGTCTCGAGAGCGCGCCTTTGTGACTCGAATGCCATAATTCATCGAATTTATTCGTCGCACTGCAGCATGACACATTATTTACATCCAAACAAAAGGTGAAGGTGCTCTCGCTGTCGTTCTCTAGGCTGATGTCCCGTCGTTGTTGCTGATGCTGTGCTGCCTAAATTGCTTCAGGTTGCTGGTGGAGTTGGCGGCGCGGTGATAGTGATTGGCTATGATGTTGATGAGGATGCTGATGCCGCAACATTGTAGCGCTCCAAAGATGTATCAATAATCGTGTCGATTGACAATGGCAGTCACTGGTGGTTATTGTTGGTCGTAATTTATTGGCTATTTGGGTGTGGACAGGCGCAGCTTAAACAATGTTGCAGCTGACTTTGAATGCAATTTGAATGGGAATTGTATACGCGTGTCAATCATATTATGGACGACTGTGCGATGAGGAGCAGTTAATGTCGTTATCAGGACATCGGCTGGCAAAACAAACTCGGAACTCGGAGCGAGTGTCAACGGGACTGTGTTTGTCGGTGTGCAAGAGGTGGACTTTGTCTGAATGCGGGTTTCACAGACTGAAGGCGCCCTCCATTGAGTGCTACCTTCGAGACGCTTTTGAGTAATTTTGAGTCTGGACTAATCTTTTTGAAAATCAGTGAATTCGGACTGCTTTTAAAAATGTAGAACGTGTTTTTTTATGATTCACAATTGGTAAGCCTATTTAGTTGAATTCAAAAGAGTTTGTTTTTACCCGAATTTGGACAACAATTGTATCGCTATATCTACAGTATGTAGTCGAGTGTTGAGCGGGACAAGTGTTACCGATGGGAGAGTGCGATTTCAGGTGGTTTGTCGGTGAGTGAGGCGCTTATAGGGCGGGAAGTCGTCTGGTAACTGGCTGTCAAAATTGCTCAACTGAGGCGAAGACCATAGAGAGCTGTGGCTAGTACTGCACCACAATAGCAGCAGTGAGAACAGTGACAGTAGCAGCAATACCGATGGAGCTGTCAGAAGTTGGGTTATTTTCAACGAAATCAGATGGTCGAATCGATGCATATGTATACGAAGAGGATCATTTTAATTTTACACACGAAACTGGGACATAGGTTAGGTTAGGTTAGGTGAGCGGGTTGGCGTGGAGTACTCCGTGCCACACACAGATCAATATTGACCCATTGTGATGCCCAAAGGGTTGTTCCTTACCCGTAATAACCCTATATGGGTAAAGAGTTTTCCAATGAGAGGTGTTATTGTGAATGACCCGCTATTTCGGTAGCTGTCACTTTTGAAGCTTTTATTCTTTGACATTTGACATGTGGAAACTACGCCATTACTAAAAATGGAACGATACACGCTTCAACAACGTCGTGTCTTTGCTGATTGGGTCCTTGAAATGCATGAAAATGATCCGGAATTCCATCGAAAAATCATCTTGAATGATGAGGCCCATTTCCACCTCAGTGGCTACGTCAACAAGCAAAATTGTCACATCTGGGGCTCGGAAAACCCAAGAGTTATTGTTGAGAAGCCTCTCCATCCTCAACGTGTGACTACACAAGCAACGAAAGCATTGATCTTTTACGGGAACAGTTTCCGGACCGTGCTATCTCTCGAAGAGGTGATCACAATTGGCCACCGTGATCTTGTGATTGAACACCTTGCGACTTCTCCCTTTGGGGCCACGTGAAAGATAAGGTCCACGCCAACAGCCCAGCGTCGATTCAAGACCTCAAAGATAAAATTCGTGAGGCTATCGAGGGCATTGGGCAGCCACTTTGCGATTTGGTTATGGAAAATTTCATGAAAAGGATATGGTCCTGTATGCGTGCCCGTGGTGGCCATTTGGCTGATGTTGTTTTTCATTATTAACGGCATACCTTCCTCTTTATTATGAAATAAACATCCGATCATTTGTCTCAAAATATGACATTTTTCTTTGAATACGAAAATAACACCTCTTATTGGAAAACCCTTTACAAGAAACTGGAACATACTTTGTCGCTTATTGTACCCGACTGCCAGAGAAGGACAAAACAAAAACGAACCGAAATCCCTCATGATCTTCACTTCCATCGGATCGAATTGAGGACATCACCAGGTGTCACCGTCAAAATGGACGCTCTGCAAACAGCGATGGAAACCATTCATTTCTTACTCTTAGCAGGGCCAATTTTCCTAGTCATCTTTCATGCCCTCTGTACGAGCCACCATCCCTAAAGCCATGCACAAAAACCATTGTCACCAGCAGTTCTCCTCATCATCATCATAGCCAGTTCTAACAGAAGCATCAGTTACCCCCACCATACAGCCAACCGGGGTCCTGATTGAATTCATTCCTTTTAACATTTCAATTACAACGCGTCACACACACAACAATCTGGTTACAGGCTTGTCCGCAGCGTGATTGACCGCACCTTTCACTCGACCTGATATCCCATCGTCGACCTCGAGCCTATTTTTTCCATTTCACTTTACTCGGGGAATGCACTTTTTTGTTGTTGTTGTGTTGTTGCTGCTCGCTGGAAGCTCAGTCCCACGGGAACAAAAATCCCCACAACCGAGCAGCAGCTCAGTCATTCTCGATTCAATTTAATTAAAGCAATTTTCCACTTTGACCACTTCGCACACAGATAAGCACACGTCGGGGTCGGCGATGGTCGTGCATCCTGTTGCCCGGTCGTGCATCCTTTCGCTGCGCGTTGGGCAGTCCGTCTTTTGGACAGGTTCTCTGTGTATTTTTTTATTTTTTTTGCGAATGCATCCGTCGTGCATTGGACTTCCACCCCTCAATCAAACAACGGGTCGGTCGGTTAAAGAAAAAACACAATCATCAGCATACGACCATGCGGAATGTGTTGCAACAGTGTTGGGCCTTGGCTCTCGGAACCGTGCCCCACCCGAAGGTAATTAGGGATGAAAGCCATCATCCCTTTGGTCTAAAATTGATGAGCTCATAACGAAAACTAATCTGTATAAACTCACCCGAAAAGGACCGTGAGGGGGACCGGGCACGGGTACAACAAAATGAAAATGGCGACAACGTCGACCGACGCCTTGGGTGGCAGCTAGAGTTATGGCAGAGAGCTGTCGCTTCAATTCACCGAGAGCTACCAAGGCAGTCGCCCTGCTGTACACCCTTCAAGATAGCATCTTCTTTATGCGACTTCTTAGTATTACTCGATCTTATCGGTGATGTGATTTACTTCAATCTATTTACAGTTACACAGGATTGCGACGTTATTCTGGGGGATTTTTCTTTGAACTTAAGGGGGTTGCTGCTGTTATTTTTTTTGGACTGGTGGAGGTTGTGCAGAAAGCGGATAAGTTGATTCTCTCCTGCCACACATATAACAGTGGAACTTCGAAGCGGAGTTTTATTTGACAGCGAGTAATGGTAATGGACGTGATAAGTTAAAGGTTATGGGGCTGCCGCCAACCGACGCTACCATCTCACTGGCAGTAGTTTCAATTTTGTGCCGAATTTCCTTCGTTTTTCTTGAGATGGTTGACACCTGAATGAAGACGGTTGGAATGGAGAACAAAATGGCTACCGCGTTCAGCCGGAAGGAGGTGGTAAAATTTATACCGGTCACCATAATAGTAAATTGTTGGTCGCCCCGTATTCGCTGCGGCTATATGTGTGTATTTTCGTAGCGAAGCAATTGTTATCGTTTTGCGGATAAGAATGAGGCTACAAGGATATTGAGAGGATAGGGAAATTGTAAACTAAATCTTAGGGGGGAAGTTGGTTGAGGTGCGTTGGACGTGAGAGTTCTATATGAATCGAAGGAGTAAAGAGAGGAGAATGAAACTTGTTGAATGCAACTATTTTTGATATTCGCTCGAACCTCGGACAGTGATTGAAATGGTTGTGTTGCACCATTGTCCGAGTTTCTGTTGAATAATGTTCAAATTGCAACGCCGAAAAAATGTAGTCCATCACTCAAAAATTGCCTGTATCCAAATACTTGTGCTTTTGAAAGTGACACGAAATATGAAGATTCAAATCGACCATAAATATCTCAAGCATTTTGTCTTTGAGATGAGCTAAGAATTTTGGACTATTTTCAAGTCTGCCACATCATTAGTTGGGCAACTGAACATCGATTTTAGGCGGATTCTCTCAAACGCATCTTTTTACAAAAATCATCCGGCTACATTCGAGGGGAAGTTTTACTCTTTTAGACACCGCGAACAGCAATGTAATCGGTCCAGTAGTTACTTCTCAAATTGGGCAACGAACTGACGCTTTATGCAATTTTTAGCCGCTTTTTTGGAATATCATTTGATTTATCGGTAGAGGCCTCTGAATATCATGTAAGGAACTATTCCCTGAACAATTTTGCAGGGAAAAGGCGAGGTCGTAAAGTGTGATGCAATAATTGGTATGGTGAAAGAAAATTTAAGTTATCTCAGCTCCTTAGCCTAAAGCCCTGGCAAATAGTGCTATTTTTTTTTTTTTACATAGTTCATTTATGTATAATAATGATAAAATAATTATTTCAGTTCATCTCCCAGAATGCATTTCGCCACTAAAAATGGTGGGTGTTCGGTAGGCTCTGATCGAGCAAAAGTGTTTCCTCGTTTTGATGGTAAATTTTCTACTCAAACGGCACAGCGTGTCACAGTTTTTACTCATTTTCCATTGGCAACAATTCACTTACTGCTTAGCAGTGCATTAAACCTATCGGGGCAGCAACCGGAGAGCTTAACGCGACCTATCAGACCGGACTGTAAATTGATTTCATTGTGATTACCTACTCACAAGACACTTCTTCGATGCAGAAGTTTGATCAACCCTGTTGTCCATTCATTTAATTGGTGGATGACTTGGAAACTTGCGAACTGCAAATCAAACGCACTAACCACTTTACCATGGTCACCACCATGACAGCCACCATCCAACTAGGAACCCAAAATAAATGGGTTGTCCTCATCGGTATTTTATGCGGAAACAACTTTACTTGACTTTACTGAGAATCTTACGAAAGCCTTTTGATGGTTACCTTCAGTAAGCCGCTGTTGCACAATACAAATTTCGTCAGCCGGACAAGACGAGGTACTTAATGTCGAGCAGCCACTTCTACACACGGAGCGGTTGAAGTTTTTGTAAGTTGTTCACCTTAAACACCATTTCCTCAAATCGAACGTTCTATATGACATTCGTGCCACTAGGCAATCGTCCTCGAGTTAGACTAGACATAAGATGAGATGGCTAGATCAAGTCTCCTAAGTTATTTGTCTACGCTTAATTATTTAGCCAACCTTCCCCCCCCTTATAAAGGATTGGTATTTGAAACTGAATGGACAAATGAGTGAAATCTTGTATTGCAAAGTGTCCACAGAAACTCCATTATTGGGGCACATGTGGTTGCGCTCGTACCTTTAAGATGAGCTGCAAGTAGGTTTACACATTCTGTCCACTGAGGTTGTGTATAATCGAGTTTGAACTTTTCTCGTCCTTCTTATGACTGCGTTTCAGTTCAGAGCGAGGCAGAAAGACTCGTAGTGCTTCTCATCTCTCCCGCAAAGTCCATCTTGGCTAGAATTGAAGAAACTCAGCGCTTAGGTCTTGAGGATTCCCTAGCCATTATGATCTTACCCATTAAGTCCGAAGTTCTACAGCTCGTATTGTACGTGTAAGTATATCTATTTGAGGAAGTCTTCTCCACCAAGAACTATCAAGAACAGGTTGGACAATAGACTGCAAGTAGAATTTTCCTCTCCAAAAATCGAGGCCCAAAAAGTGTATAATATCCAGCAAGAGCAAAGGACGTTGTTTGGTTCTAACAGCGTCTTTGCCTCTTCTCGATGGGGCCTTGTTGAGAAGCTCCCTCTTAAATGCATATCAACAGCGAATGCTCTTCTAAATTGAACCCCTAAATTGATGTCGCTGCCAGAGACGAAAGCAAAGCCTACCTAGACGAATTCTTTGAATACTTAGAGGTTATAGTTGTCAACGGTATTCCTCAGTCGTACTTCAATGTTCGCTGATTGCATGCAACTCGTTTTATCCCCACCTACAACTAGGTACATTTTTGAAGCTTCTTATACTGTGTCAGAGAGAGGGAGACTGGCCTTCAACTAGGTCAAGTTTTTAAGCTTCGAATACTGTGTCAGAGAGAAGGAGACTCGCCTACAACCAGGTAAATTGTTGAAGCTTCTCATACTGTGTCAGAGAGAGGCAGACTCGCCTACAACTAGGTCATTTTTCGAAGCTTCGAATACTGTGTCAGAAAGAAGGAGACTGGTCGCCGATGACGTCAATGTATAGCTTATACCTACACAAGCAACTATAGTTGTAGAAATGTTTAAAAAATAGTGCCTGTCTTAAGTAAAAGCCTAATACTCTAATATAACAAACAATTTAGAGAGGTTTCTTTTTTTATTTTCTCGAAAATTCATGGCCTGATTTATGGCGATGACAAGTCGAATTGTTTGAGCCACAAAAGCTGCCAACTCGTTCAGCGTCCATAAGCAAACAAATCGACCGTCACCACCGAACAACAAGTTCTTAAACCGTATGTCAAATAAGCTAATTGCCAAAGGACCCCCACCCCATCTGCACCCCCCGTCCGTCATAAAACAATTTAAAATTCCCCATAAATTCAATGTGAACATTATAAACATTTTTCTTACCACGTGTCTCCGTATTACAAAATTATTTCCAACTTTATGAAATATTTCCAAATAACTCAAGATGCCGCAAAATGAGGAAAAATGCCTCGAAACAACCATTCACAAGACACAAAGGCAATGTGACAGTTTGTTTTGTTCGTTGGCGATCTTCAACCCCCAGGATCTCGTAAAGTATCCCGCATGATGGTTGAGTATGTGGTTGAGTTTTTTCTGTCTCCCAAATTGTCATCGTTGTTGTGATAAATTTTCAAAATTCACTTGGTCTGGCGTCCATTTAAAGAACTGTCACATTGAACTCGAATCAGGTTATTGACTCGCGCTGATTAATTGTTATTTATTATCGTGCGCATTTGTTTTGTTTATCATCAGTTGAACTTTAAATCTTGATTTATTTGGGACTGGGAGTGATGGCCACTCGGTTTCTAATTCGAAGCAAATTATGGTGTACTTTGCAAGACACCCGGCACGGGGGCGCAATTCAAAGCCTGCACCATTAATCCACTTGAGTGCGGCCCGGTTTGATGTGCTATTGGTGGGTATTGTGTGGACTGGATTCATAATTGCAGTTGTTGGTCTCACGCATCAAATGGTTATGCGACTTAGGAACCTGAACTCGCTTTTTATGCCGTGCAACTGCGCACAAGTCCCTGTTGGCTTCTTAAATCAGAAGGTCAATCTGAAACACTTGCACAGTGGCCATCTTCTCAAACGTCCCTTCTTCTCCTCGAATTACTTGCCAAAAGTGACAGAATTTTAGCTGAAAATACCCACAACTATGCCGCTACGCATCAGGAGCATTTTTTTTTTTCAACTACCTCTGTTCCGTGTAAGTCTCTGACACCACTCTCTCGCTCTCGTAATCAAGCGAGAGACAAGCAAAAACCAACTTCTGCACAAGATGACAAAAAAGGACATGAGTGGTCATCAAATTTACATACACCGCGCGGACATCTCTCTACCCATCCCCAGTCTATGTATACCAGCCACTCTTGGTCGGCCCAGTGCGGCGCCCCGATCCTTGTTTCGCAAAATAAACACACAGCCACATCTGGTTGGTGTATCCACACTCAACGGAGGCGCGTAGTACTTCTGCTAGTTATTTCGGACTGAGCTCCCCGGGACATGATAATTGCGGAATAATTTATGGGAAACTGCGCGTCCATGTTCATTTCGGTCCATCCATCCAATCCAATTCAATTCAGGAGCGCAGCGAGCACTGCACCAGTGATGGGAAAATATTTCAATTGGCCGAGACCATGTGTGCGTCGACTGTGATGGACAACGCGATGTTGGCGATGGCCATGGGTTTGGTTGTGTTTGAAAAAAAGAAAAAAACCCTAAGCGTGCCTGTTACCCTTTACTTGGAATTTACGGCGAATTTTCAGAAGCCCGCGCGTTCTTCGTTGACAGTTGTTGCGGGCATTCGGTGGACAAGTTGTCTATTGATTGACGAGGGGGTGCTCCTGAATGGTCATAGAAAAGCAATCTCTAAACTAGAGGAAACTTCTGCCGGTCCACTGTGTACGATGACACCATTAGGACACCCAACCCCCCTGCCAAGTGCCTTCCGAAAAGTTGACTTGCGTGCAAATTTATAGCCTCAATGAAAAACCTATTCAAAACCATTTGCAAGACTAATGGCGGCAAAAACTATGAATTTCAGTGTTCCCCTCCCCGCCATCAGAAAGGACGAATCATTTCACAGTGATGTCGCTCAGCAAGCGGCATTCAGCCACCGAGCGCCGACTGCGAGTGTGAGTGCCGACGCCGCCGAGCCCTTCGCCTTCTCCTCAGTCAGTCCAACTGTCCAAGCCAAGTGTCTGTCGCGTTCCGATCCGGAGCATTACAAAGCGAAAATCATTCTGCATATACCGTTGTCGTCGTCGTCGTCGTCGTCGTTGTGGTTCGTTCTACGCCAGGATTCGCCTAAACGAAACGAAAAGTTTTTCCTCGCAAAACGTCCCAGATATTTCATAATGTCAACGATGGCAGCACTGGGTGCGGTATTGGTGGCGCTGCCATAGAATAAGAAGAATAACCAAGACCGGAACAAAAACCGACAACGAGTGATTCGCAAAGAGTTGCTAGCAACCGGCAGCACCACTGTACTATGTGCGCCGAGGCAGTTCCATCTTCCATTGAAAACTGCACCAAGGCGAATGAAATACGGGCTGTCGGAAATAAATCATCACAGAAATTACCAAACAGACTTTCAGCCACCGAAAATGGGTGGTCTCCTACTGCTGCTGCTGCTGCTGTTGGCTGATGCTGTATAAAGTGTATATGGTGGTGCAATGTTTCAAGCCAATTCCATGAGCGACATAACCAAGTAATCAAGTAGCTACCCCTCCAGTGCTTCGCAGGGGGCGAGCTGGGCCAGGGGAGCAGCATATTTTTCTTTGTCATAATATTTTTGCGGAGAATTCATTTTTAAACTGTTCGACTTCAACTTCAGGTTGAGCGTATAAATCGCTCTGTCAATGAGAGACCCCCAGGAGGCCTTGTTTTTTTCTTTTTTTTGGCAGCAATTTAGCGACGCTTTTGTGTGTAGGGGTGGGAGCTGGGGGGGGAGCCTCGGCCCAACACTCTGTATTTGCATGTCCGTCTGTCATGTTTGTTTATGTAATGCCTTTGAGCGGTTTTCGTTTTCTATGAGATACGTGAGTTGCTCGCTGTCCAGTCACCCTATGGAGCATAGGTACTACCAGGCAGCGTCAGTGGCGATTGAGATCATCATTTCGTGCCTGGGCAAAGTCATAAATATCAAGAGCCCAAATGTCCGTGCGGAGTTCGCATTCATATGGATGTGGTGGCGCTGCGCTTAGAGTGGCGGAAAAATGATGAGTGTTTTGAAGATTACGAGACAGTCTGTGCAGCAGGAACAGGACTTAAATAGAAAATCTCTCTCTTTATCCAGAAATTCACTCTAATGTGGTCCTTATTGTTACAAAATGAGTCTTAGGTAAGACATCTGCTCCAGTTGGAAGCAGATCTCTCAGGCAGGAGAGAGAGAAACGAGACTTGGAGCAGCTTCGTTTAGGATGTAGTTCGCTATACAAAAGCTCCTGCCTTACTTGAGACGATGCTCCTCATAAATCCACTCCTCGCTATCCACTCAGCACAACTTCTTTCAAGAACCATTCACCAACATCTGCTGGTGCAAATTACGACAGATAAACTATGGGCTACCACAGGGGACAGTTTTAGTTGGTCTGCTTTTACCCTCCCACCTAAAAGAGCTAATAGCTCCCGCACTGTTTGATGGATTTGCTTCAACTTTGCTACCCAGACTCACACCATAGTTACCCGTAGTGTTGAATATTGAATATTCCTTAAAAAAATTAAGCCACTATTAACTTGTATTCTAGGTTCAAAATTTAACGGTACGAACTTCCCATAGAGCTATATCAAAATATATTATTTGTTGATGCCTTTTAAGTCCTTGTGTACGGGGAACTACACCGCAAACGAAGTAGGGAACCGCTTCAAACTTAGTTTCCGAATTTAGTTTTAGACACTAAGCTTTGTACTTTGACCTCTTAAATTGACGGTCTTTTTTGCACAAAAAAGTTACGTGCGACCCACCAGTGCCACCCTATTGAATTCACTTTGACAGCTTACCAAAAGTTCTTCCAAGGCCTTGGGAACTCTTTCAAAAACGCAAGCTCGAAAAAAAAGCTCGGTGAAAAAAACCGTACATAAATCAGCAGCCAACCAGAGCTTCTGCACAATGAATTCAAAAACATATTCGGCGCTGCTGAGCTTAAAACGCGGTACTACCTTCTTCAGAATCTGAGGTCTCTCTGAGGCTCTATTTGCCCCTCTCTCTAGTATACCTTGCTACAAAGCCAAATATAAAGTTCAGAAAAAATGTCGCTATACGTCTTACCTTCGGTGCCATGGCGGCTTTGTTCGGTTGCCAAGGGGCGACCTTCAGTATCATGGCATACTTATTTCTTCTTCACAATTGGATCTACAGCTTTATCTGTCGGTAACATTAAGTCTCTTTTCATTTGTTGACACCTCGCGTGGGCTATAGCTGAAACTTTTGGTTATGTTCAGGCAGTAGAAAGCTTCTGAGATGTCCCGAGCCACAGGCTGTTAGGTTGTTCAATAACTATACCTTCCTGAAAAGCTGTACGCCAGCATTATCAAGGTTAGACAAGAGCAAACAAATTGTCTAAGATGACTAGCGCATGTAGAACAAACGGAGCGCAAGGCTTCTACCCGAAAGGCCTTTCAACTGAGACAGACAAGGGTGCAGAGAAAGTTCTCGTCCCATAGGTTGTCTTGAGAGACTTGAACCGCACAACGAAAGGTATAGTTTGAAGAAACGCTGCGTTGAGGTCCCCCTACGTTTGTATCACGATCTAGGGTGCAACCAGTCTCCACTTGGCCAATCCTTTGTACTATAAAAGACCAAGGGATTTACTTATAATCCTTGTCACACTAAATCTGTGGCAATAAGTTGAAAGAGCTTATGTCGACATAAGCCAAATTCGAGTTTTTTTACATTACAAAGATCTCCTTTTATTTTAGTCCAGGTCCCACTTACTCTCCATTAAAAATCGTTAAATCTGAAGAGAACTGAATAGCTTAAGTTTATTGAGACTATGTAATACAATTGATTTATAAAGCACAAGATAAATTTGTATTGCTCACATTAAAATTACCAAAATTGACATAAGCTACTTCAACTTATTGCCACAGAAATATTGTAGAGGCCACACTGTGCAATTTTGTATGGAAAAATTCGCCACTTTGAGTTGGCAAAATTTAGCCTGGACACTAAAAATGTTTTTAAGTATCGCGTCTCAATTGTACTTTTTACAGATTGTTAACTAAATAGAATTGAATCCAAATGGGGTACTTTTCTTTCCAACCCCATTGTCTGGACTCTAAACCATCATCGTGCCAACACTGACTTTCGTGTTTCATTTCAATGTTTGTGCTGCTGTGTGCTGGGTGATTCCTTTATAGCAACTACGGGTATGCACATCGGCACACAAAATGACGAACTAAACCTGTGGCCAGGGTTTTATAGACTGCGCCCAAACCGACAGGAGCCAGAATGTTTGTGCACCACCAATGTCACTCGCCGAAGAAGGATGAAAAGTTGATTTTTATGATGAACAGAGCGACAGATGGACACACACACTCATCCACTCCATCGTCATCATCCGTGCTCGTCGTCGACGTCGTCGTCATTTTATATATAGATTGCCCCTCGGATGAAATCTAGTGCATGAGCATAAAACTTGACAATTTATCGCGTACTGTGTGTTTGCCTCTTTTTCTTTCTCGTTGCGTCCAGTCTATCTGCGCGTGGTGGGCTCAAGTTGCAAAGCTAACAATCGTAAAATATACACGCGGCCAGCAGTGTAGAAGACGACCAAAAGAAAAAAGAAGAAACAAGTGAAACCCATCAGCACAGCCAGAAGCGTTGGAACCAATGGACATGACCAGCATTTCGGACATGAACATTGAGATTCATTGCTGCCCGAGGGAAGGTTTTTCCACTGAATAGTGGATGGTAGTACTTGCATGCGGACTCGTGTTGCATGTTTGTTTTGTGTACCAGATTTAGTGGTCCTTTTTCGGGAACAGATACAGAGCTCATCGAACTGGAGTCGTTAGTGTCAATCTATTTCGGCTGGCGATCAAATTGGGATAGGACAAGGACTGTGTTTGACTTGCAAAAAAAAAGGGTCTTGGGGTGGGTTGGGTATATTTAAGCGGGGGTAGTCGAATTTTATGCAGGGTGAAGTCCTAGTTTTGAGACAAACAAAGCTATAGGATAAAGATCGAAACCTGGTTCGAATCCTTTGGCCAAGACCTACCTACCTGAGGCTTAGTAAGTTTCTGCGCTTTCAACATTTGAGGAGGGTGAACCTGCTATCGATGATGACTGCAGCTTTCGGAAGCAAATCGCTGGAAAGAAAAGTAAAATAGTCGGCGGCAGTTATTCTCTCATTTTGTACCCACTTGATTTCGCACTGAACTATGTCAATGAACCTTCAGTCAGTGAATGTTTCACCCAATAAAGAGCTGCACAACTCTCTTAGTCGCACTCAAACTAAAGGATACAAAACACATTTCAGTCATAACCTAGCTTAAACGTTCCCAAAAGTCGCAGTCCCGAAATTGGAATGAAAGATCGATACCCGCGTTGGGATAGTGTTTAGAACCGTCTTCGAATGTCTGCATCTACTTGTGCAAGAGGTTACTTAGTTCCTTAAGTGGGTTCTTTGACTTATTGCCTCCAGTTGCGCAATCCAAATCAGTTGAGAGCTCTTATACTATTCGTCACTATATTCGACGCATGATCGCCAAAAGTACGTCAGTGTCAGCTGTTCCTTAATCGCATTTAGGTTAGGTTAGGTTTTATACCTCAAGTGACAGAGACTAGGGCATTGACAGAGGAAGTGAGGTGTGTCCTCGCGTACCTGCTCGTCCCCTACCAGTTTATACATAGACTTTCTATCAAATCGCATTTACGAATGGCGCATTTTGCACTCGGAAATGCGCCACTTAGACTTTAACACCAGCGGATCAACTACGTCACCACTTTTGATGCATTTAAGACATTTTCATATCTATTTGGCATCGCATGGTAATCGTGCAGTGTATTCCTTACCAACCCTCGACCGATCGACCTAAGAGTCTTTTGTTTCATCAAGTGGAACCGGCATTTAGTTTTTGAGTCAACAGTTACATCCAGTGCAGGGACGAAACCTCATATTCGTTGGCCCAGACACTTAATGACGGTTCCATGATGCCTTCCTTCAAGGCGCTCTGCTTGTTCTTTGAAACAGAGGACAGAAGACCCTTCGGTCGTTCGGAGGGTTGATACTCACTCGATGCTACTGTCACTAGCCAATGGATGAGTCCTTTTCAAAGCATGTTTCTGTAGGTACACGGCTTGTAGCTCACTGTCAAAATGTCCGCACTCCCTAAACCGTCAAGGCAACCGCGGGTCACTTGAAGAATTTTTTATATACACCTGGCTTAGCTAAGGTCCATGCTGCCAGTGGTGTACGCAGGGGTAAGGAGGCTCATTGGCAAATCCTGCTTACGCTTCTGTATGCTGTTGAGATAAAGACTAGGAATCCTGTATAGAGGCTCCTTAAGTTTTTTTGTTAAAGATCTACACCCATTTGGTCACATTTGGTCACATCCTTTAGAAGATAGAAATTTGTTCAAGGAGTAGGTCCCGCCAACGGCCATCAAACTGGCAGAATGTCTCTAGCCCCTGAATATATAGCCCTGCGCAACCATAGGCGCATCCACGGCCGATTTAGCAGGTCATTTACCTCCCATCCTCATCAGAAAGAGCATCGTAAAAAAATTCCCAACGAAATCCTTGAATTTACAAAAAAAAAACTCCTCAAAGTTGCTTCAAATAAAAAAAAAAATGTATCACTCCCTGCGATGCGATGCATCAAAAGCACTTGCTCTCGTATACACGTCTGCCATTTTGGATTCTGAAGACGTGTACACGTCCACCTCCCTGTCAAGCTTCTCACACAAAAGCAAACAAAACAAAACGAAACGAATCATAAAGCAAAGAAACAAAGTAACAACGTCAAGCTGAGCAGCGGCGCATCCACTCCAAAAAGGGTGGGTGCGTTCGCCTGAATAAGGTACACCAACACAAATGCCAAAATATGTCCCCAGTATATATATATATATGCTCGTCGTCGTCGTCGTCATTCCGTTTCTGTCTATCGTCCTGTGAGATTGAAGTGAGACGAAACACCCCATCAGCAGGAGCAGAGTATGAAGCAGGAAAACACAATTCTGCCGCCAACGCAAAGGACTGTACTGAGACAACAAAAAATATAAACCCCACAGAGAACAAGGGTTGTTTTGTTATACACTACACACCAAGAGATCGGGACTCTTGACGTGGGGGGTGGGGGTGGTTATGGCACAAAGGTGGCATTTAACCTTCTTTAGGAACATTTTTGAATTTTCCCACTCTCATCTCCTGAGCCTGACAGCCCACCTCATCCCTTGGCAAACAATCATTACAATCTGCAAGGGGGTATTCCTATACTCGTGTACATGCACACACAGGGCGCTCGCTTTTTTGCAACTGTTATATATTTTCGTTGGTCTGACATTAACTGCTATCGCGTAGCAGTTCCTTTCTCCGTTCTGAAGTCGTCTTCGTATTTTTTTTTTCTTTTTCTTTTTTGTTCCTACGATTTATTGACATCGATGAAATGTGCATGCGGAACCACCCCTGATGGGCCAAGGAAACCTCCAGCCAAATGGAACAAGTGCAGACGAAGAAAAGCAGTCTCAAAAGCAACCACCTTTCGTCGATGGACGACGACGACGCCGGCAACTGTGTAAGATCGCGTCATAAGGGGGTTGGCGCACAGTTGCTTGCATTGCAACATAAATCATGGTTACTATAGCGTACCACTACCGCCGCGCCGCCAGCGCCGTACCGTGTTTTGTTCGCTTGATTATCAATCAAATTATTTCTCTCTTTCGCACCACGGCCATCATCAGACCAGACTCACTCTCAACCAGCACCCGTGTATATACATCAAGGAAAATGAGGGTGTGCAATCAGGACATTAGATAACGGAGGGAAATTTATTGTCATTGATTCGCCGCTTGACGATCTCTTCTTTCGTTTCGTGCTCGCGTCAGACAGCGCAGCGCGCACTATTTCTTGTGGCTTCCTTCGTCGGAATCTATTGATTCCGTTCACCCCTTGGAGTTTGCTGTGCTGCAAAAATGTGCCATGATTGTGGGTGGTTGGACATGTTTATGCCTCTTTTGGGGGGCATTTGTGACCATAAATATCATTCATATACGAGCGTATCCTTGAAGTGTCCTTTTGCGATGGCCCAAGGCAATTTAGCCTGACGAACCCTTCATGAATATATACACCGAGGACATGGCCTTCCGTCCTGGTGCGGGCCTTTGATTCATGACCATAAATCAGCAATTGGGGTGGGAATGCGTCTGTCATCGTGACGGCTGCTCTACTCGTAGTGTGGCTAATATTTGCTATTCAAGCTTCGAGGTGCTAAATCTGAATGACGTCAACTCTTGACGATGATGATGATTGCTGTTGCCAGTTAAAAGGTTCCTCGAGAAAGCGCCGCCACATACACCCAACATGAGTCGGACTTGGAGTTGGAGTTCTTATCGGGAAGGAGTATAAAAAAAAAAGTTCATTCTCCGAGAGTGATTTACACTCGATGAGCGCTGACATGTGGATAAGAAATAAAATTTAGGAGCACGGTCCGGGTGTGGTTGAGGATTTCAGCAAATTTATGTGTGGTTCACTAATTTGTCCTTCAATGGGTCATTGCTTTGGATTCGGATTGTTCACAAATAGAGAAAGAGAGTGAGTGAGTGAGTGAGAGGGAGAGAGTGAGTGAGAGAGAGGGAGAGAGAGAGAGAGAGAGAGAGAGAGAGACGGACAGAAAGCGAAGAGATAAGTAAGAGCTAAAGTGACACTTTGACAGATCGGTCAAAAGTGCGATTTTTCGGACTGTCAGGCGTGGCGATCTGTGAAAAGCTTTTCTAACTGGTCGGGGTGTCAAAAGGGGGACAGAGTCCTACAACTCTTGAGCTGTCTGAAGAAAACTGCCCGTGAAAAAATCACTAAGCAGTGGGCGACTATATGCTTCTATAGTTGTCGAAAAATTACCGTCCCCTATTCTTAAGATCAGATTCGCCGTCCTTTCGTATTTGTGGAGACTCAAGGACGATCTTTGTCCCCGATGTGAGAGAGTGCATCCATCTTGAGCAAAAATAAACTCAAACTATATTTATACAGAAAATTGTCACCGAGCACAGAAGTTCAGATGACAATTTTTGTATTCACAGCTTGACATTCATTTGACGTTTCGCTGTCATTTAGCTTTAACAGGATGTTTTTCTTTTGAATGACTGAAATGATTCAGATGGTCCTCGTTTTGACGACTTTGGGCGGCCCTTCACAGAGTTAAGTGAGTCCGGTCTTGACTTTGTCAGTTCTACAGACTTTCCGTAGAGGCATCTTCTACAGTCGGTGGTACAAAAATGTTCCCACTGGGCTTGAGGCTAACCAAGGAGCCGCATTATTGGAACTTAAGAAAAAAATGCATCACACGTGAATATAATTTATTATTTACTGGTTTTCAATAAAGTTGGCTGGTGAAGTGCAGGTTTGCCTTACGAAATGGTAACGGCAATCTGACAGCTGGCAGGTGATTGCGCACTTGCACTTCACCAGCCAACTTTACTGAGCATATTGAGAGCCACTGATCGGAGCGATGCAAACTTATTTCACTGCTCTTGCAGCGTAAAGCAGCCACTAAGTCGCGCTGTACCTCAATCTATGTTTTTGTTTTTTTTTTGGGTAACATCTGTTTCTGTCCCACGTAACTCATTTTGGTCGTGTCCACTGCATCGGCATAGCGCAGCCAACAAGTACCATGCCCCCTAGCGGACTACAGCAGTCGTCACTTTGATTGACCGCGTAAATCTGTGACCAACTTCGCCTCAATAATTATTGTCAACTGGAATTTGATGGATTATTACTTGTCCCCGTTGCATTGCATTAGCATCAATCATAATCACTTGGTCAGCCGGTCAGCAGTAGAAATGCAAATCTCACACGCACGCACACTGGCACACAGCTCTGTCGCGGAGCAACGGCAGCAGTGACACATTACGAATCACGGCACCAATTCTCGTTCAATTAGCCGCAACAGCGTGACATTTTGCAGGCGACAGATTGACCAGAGACTTTTTCCACTGTTGCAGAAGGAGCCCTCGCATTCGCACTCGCATTCGCACTCGCACTCACACATGTGCCGCCACAAACCTATATATGCGGACGGTGTGGTGCGCGCGTGTGAACACAACAATCACTCATCTGATATATGCCGGTGGAAATTGGCGCGCCTGACCGCCGCTATACGTACGATGGTCGCCTGCCTGACGGTGCTGTGATCATTTGTAAAATTCATTTGACACCTGATGACATTGACACTTGGTGCTCTCGATTGCGTGAAACCGGAATTTCACAGTGTCACTCAGGCAACTGTCACCCAGATGCGATCGCATATACGAGTGCTGCGATCGCCGTCGTGCGATTCGAGTGGTATAGGCAAATTGGAACTGGAGTTCAATGGATTTATCGGTTCACCTTGATGCATTGCTCTCATCCAGCCAGGTGATAGATTGATGGAAAAACCGCAGCAGCAGCAGCAGCGTAGTGGCGATCGCCGAGATTGCACTGAGCGATTGATTATGACAGGTGGATTGGTGGAGCGCTGGCAGACAGTGTTGACCATGTGTCCAGATTGCAGAGGCCGCGCTGGACACCGACGATCGATCAAAAAACGGTGCAATGCTTCAGATTGATTTTTATGAGCGACCGAGGATGGATGGATTGTGCGCACTTGCGACTTGGTAGAGACTCAAATGTGATTGATCAATTAGCCGTGGCAGTCAATTAAACGAACGGGGGTTACTCTGCCGGTCGATGTGAACTGGTGCACTCCGCATATCAGGTGTGCCCTCGGCGGCGATTTGCACATTGCAGTGGTCAATCAACTGGGCGCGCTATACCCGATCCATCAATCAAACTGGGCTCGGTTCGTGATGCAGGAATGTGCTTCCCCTCACCGAGTTATGCAAGCTAATCGCTGCGCAATTAATCATTTGTATGATGTCACCTGTCCGCCAGAACAAATAAGACCCCCATTACCGGGAGGGGGGGAAAAATCCACAGTAAGGAAACAACATTCGAAGGGATATATCCGCAGCAGCAGGACTCGCTATGCACATTTGTATATCCTCTTTTGATTTGCCAATTTATTTCAGTCATTCGCAGTTCAATTTTCCAATTATCATGGGGGCGGAAATACACCCCGCGCTTATATGGAGATCCTCAAAGGAATCGCTGCGCCTGCTGTGGATATCATTTTTACTGCCATACTTACACGAGCACATATACCTACGAGTATGTGCTGTGTTGGTGGGTAGGTTTTTAAAAAAAGACCAAAACGTGTTGATAATAAAAAATAATGATTTTTCATTCTCCCCGGCATTTGGCAGGATGACATTCCCCGTTCGGCGCTGACTTCACAAGAAACCGAGAAAGCCATATAATGAATTCGCACGCATGGCGTCGTGTTTCCGTTTTTTTGGCGCGAACAAGTCGGAGCCAATTGAAACTTTACAATTTGATTAATTTTCTTTTGCGAGAGCGAGTACGCGTATTGCAATCTTTGGGCAATGGGTTTTTTTTTTATCGCAAATTTTGCAGGGGCGGCCAAGGATCGTTGTGCACACTTTGTGGGGCTTAATTAAAAATTGTAATTGCCGGTGGCAGTGCGCCGATGGATTTTAAATTTGAACTATTTGGGGTGCCCTCTTGATATACGCCGTCAGGGTTGCACCGTGGCGAAGTCCTCGAAGCAGAGCGGTCTGTGGGTAACTTATACTCCTTTTCAAAGGCTCACAATGTACAACCAAGCAGCCCTGAGTGAACGCATTTCTCTACAGGTGGCTATAGGCGCGCTTTATTGGGTGGTAAACCCTGGTCTATAAGATGTGCTAATAATGGTGGACCCCGTGTCGCAATTTACTGGGGTAACCTCAGAATACCTCGGAGCGCCTTATGACGGACTAAGAGTGTCAGTCTGACACCCTCTTCTGAGGATGTTACCATTAGCAAAGGCTGTGAAAGAAATATGGAAGACTTGGGGACTTGAGCGGAATTTGTCTGAAGCGAACCGAGGCCGGAAGAATTGCACGAACTTCGTGTGCCACCACTGTAAGGTGCTGGAGCTGCACCTTCTGATGGTCTATAAATGGGAACCAAATGATCAACAGATGATGAAAAAAGCTTGGTTTTTTTGAATGCACGACGATCTCAAAACGAGCTCAAGTTAAACGCTGGGCAAATTACATTCGTTTGCTGCTAACTTGGGTGAGCTCCTAAAACCCCATTTTGACAGTGACGTTTAGTAAATTTAACTTCCTAAATTTGATACTCTAGAAGAAAAAATATCCTGAATATTCAACAAAGCTACTGTGTCTTATTTGCTTTTTTAGACGTTTTGAAGGCACGGCAGGAGAAAGGCGTCAATGCGCGATCACGCAAGCTGGCATACTCCCATTCAAAGCGACAGTTAGTCGCATGATCACTTTGGATTGCTGATAATTCTAACCTCGACCATTCGATACGTTTGACAGCAACTTTAAGTCGGACAATCTGATATCGGATCTTAATCAGAGCTCTCTCTCTGGAAGCATGATGTATTCTTTTAGCTTGCAATATGTGGTTACGTCTGAGCTGTAAAAGAATTAAGTGGCATTTGTAAGCGCGTCTCCGAACAGGGTCTCGTGCGACGCAGAGTCGATAAAAAGCCTCACAGAGAAGAAGCATGCAAACATATGGAACCTAGGGCCAACTCATCTATATTGGACAAGTCACCGATTCCGTGATCCCAGATTGAGGGGAAAGCGACAATTTTGGGGCTTTTTGAGTGAAAAAAGTGCAAAACGGGGGGCAAACTTAAAAAAAGGGGATCAAGTCAAAAATGTCTGTGAAATGCATTTTGTTTTCAAAAATAAAATTACTTTTTTACAAACGTAACATTATTACAAATTATTGAGAAAATTGAGAGAGAAATCCATTTGCCCTCTTTTAATTTTTTCATAACTTTCTACTCGCCGAACTTCGACTTACTGAAAAATTTAAAATGAAAACTGACACCAAAGTGACAGCTCAAAAGTTTGACAAGCAAAACTTTATGGGCCTTAGCAATAAAAAAATTTTAGTTTCGACTCTAAATTTTAGCAATTCACGATGGCTATATTTTCCATACAAATTTTGCAATTGGGAGCTTCCGTAAATTTAAAGTCGAGACTAAAATTGGTTATTAGTACGGCGCTATTTATGTTCGCCTTCAACAATGTCGGAGGAAGAAGTTGTAATTGGAATGTTCTGCTAGAACATATTAGCTCATTCAAAATGGCAAGTTTAATAGGTATTTAGCTTATAAAAAATTCAATTCCAACTCTTTGTGTAGATTCTGCATTTAAAGATAACCTTTTAAAAATGATTTTTCTTAAACTTTTTGTTAGAAAACCAGTCAAGCACCTGCTTGTCTTGAAATTGAGAGATTTCGCCCTCAATTTTTGACATTCGACATTTTCCATGTTTCTATGCTGAAAGTGAACGAAAGAACCTATAATTTATTATGAAAAAAATCTCAATGAATTTGTTCGTAATAAACATAAAAAGTAAACATCCCATCTAAAGTCTATTTAAGAATTTTTGTTTGTGCCTATTTTCTGATCTGTCTAGAAATAAATATAACGATGTGATAATTGCCGAACATGCGCCCAGATTTTATTCACTCGTTTTTATATTGTGTCTAATAGAAAGGAAATTACTGTATAATATATTCTTTTTTTATGTTATGTGCTTATTTGGAGCTTGTTAATAAAAACGGTTGCATTTTTAATCTTTGTCATAATGAAAACAAGTGCAAATTTCACTTAGAAAAGAAAGGGGACATTTTTTTTTCTTAATTTGGGTTAAAACTTGTGCTTTTGTTTTTAAAAAGTAAAAAATTTAAAACCGTCTTGAAAGTCTGGGAACCCTTTTCCGGGTGGGTGGCTCGCTTCGCTCCCGGCAAATGTCTCAACCCTTAGACCATGGCTTTCAGTCATCAACCTGTGTGATTGGGGCTAGAAAAAGTTGCATAAAATCAACCTTTGGCTTTGTGGATAAAATAGTAAATAAAGTGCTATATACTACACGAGGGCAACACTTGTCTTACCCGAGCTGTACACAACCACCATCCATCTGTCAACTTAGAGCGACTGGAATGCTCTCTTCATGACAGACAACCTACCATCGTGGATAGATTAGATCATCAAGAGGGAGAGCCTTCAAGGGGGCACTGCGGCTTCGTAATGGAGCCTTTCGTGGATGGAACAACATTTCCTACCTGTCAACCTCTGTACAATTAATTACAAAAACTGAATTATCAATTAAATTGTGTGTTTTTCATCTATTTCCGAATAGAAAATAAAGGGTGATTTTTTAAGAGGTTTAGAACTTTTTTTAAAAAAAAAACACAAAAAATTCGAAAAAATGAATGAAATATTTATTTGAATCGATAGTTTGAACCTTGCAATTTAATGTTTAAAGATAATTTCATGCAAATGTTGACCGCGGCTGCGTCTCAGGTAGCCCATCCGCTGAGTCCAATTTTGGCATACTCTTTCACACATATCGGCCGGTATCTCACGAATGAATGCATGGATGTTGGCTTCCAGTGCGTCAATCGAAGCGGGCTTGTCCCTATACACATTAGCCTTGGCATACCCCCACAAAAAATAATCTAATGGTGTCAAATCGCACGATCTAGGCGGCCAATTGACCGGCCCGAAACGTGAAATTAACTGTTCACCAAACTCGCCTCGCAATTGCGCCATTGTTTCGCGTGCTGTGTGGCATGTGGCACCGTCTTGTTGAAACCACATATCATGCAAGTCAAGAACTTTCATTTCGGGCAAAAAAAAGTTTGTTATCATCGCTCGGTAACGTTCACCATTGACAGTAACGCTGCGATGCGCATCATCTTTGAAGAAATATGGCCCAATAATGCCGCCGGCCCATAAATCGCACCAAACAGTGGCTTTTTCGGGATGCATTGGTAGTTGTTGCAATGCTTCTGGCTGATCTTCACTCCAAATGCGGCAATTTTGCTTATTTACGTACCCATTCAACCAAAAATGAGCCTCATCGCTGAACACAGTTTTTCGATAAAAAAGCAGCGATGAACATTTCGAACCGAGCACGAATTTTGATAGTAAAATTCAATAATTTGCAAGCGTTGTTCATTTGTAAGACGATCCATGGTTAAATTGCAAACCAAACTGAAGCTGTTTGACAGTGACACAAGGTACTAAACACACGTCAGCTGTCAAAACCAGTGTTGCCAAAACCAAACCAGCTAAAATATCACCCTTTAGAAAAGACTTTTCCGTGGATGAGTTTTTATGAACCCTGAATCGCGTGCTCAATCAATTCGCCAAGGAAAAGAGAGAAAAATTAAAACTCACTTCAAATCCTGTTGAATGACACACTTCTCGAAAACTGACTCAGGCCTCAATTGTGGTTCTTCAAACAATTCGACCGAATTGATGAGAAATTGCTGAATAACCACAAACGGTATAAATAAATTTTGTTGTCAGTCTCCTGGACTCTGTTGCATTTTTAAAATATCACCTCAGATGCTACTGTCGTTGCATATGCCGCCGGAGTTAAAATTGACTTACTGAATTTATGTAGAAATGTCAATGTCGGTCAGAAACGGCTGCAAAATTCATCTCAATTACCAGACCACTTGACTGGATGCTTCCCAACTGGGACAAAACAGATTCATCGGTTTGTCATCGAATTGACCGCAAATGCGCTCCGTTCCGGCGACTTTCTCAGCTCAATTTGCGGTCCAACGTTGATGTCGAATCAGCAGTGTGACCACAAATCAGAATTCGAAAAATTATGTTGTTACAATGGATAGGTAGCATTCTGGGCCCATCATATCAACAAGCAGGACCTGCACCACCTGCAGCAACATCTCAAATATCACTGGTGTTCTTCCTCTTTCTTCGTGCATGTTTCCTTGGAAATTATATTCCTTTTACCTTTGTTTTGAGTTTTTTTTTTTGTGAATTGAATGCCCTGGGGGCGCATTCTGTCCATTCGCTTCGTATTTATGTATAAACCGCTGCGCGAAGGCGATTGTGTGTGGATAATCAAAAAGGATGCTTTGAGCAACAACGGATGTACTCGCCACACTACAAAGGAAGTTATTTTGTTGAATTATATTTCAGCCAGCCCCCATGACTGGATGAATTCAGAATTCTTTTTTTTTTGTGTGGGGTGGAAAGGTACACCAACATTTTTAAAAAAGGAAACGTTTTTTTTTTTTTGTATTTTATTTTATTTTTCAATTTGTTGTTTCGGGATCTCTTTTATTCCGCCCGGTAGATGATTCCGTTTCCTGTGAGCGCATGCAAATGACACTTTTTTAAATTATTCGTTAATATTATTTATTTGTCGGTGCTTTTGGCGGTAAAGGTATTTTATGTATAACAAAAAATTAAAAGAAAAAAAGAAACTCTCACAAGGAAAACCATCTCAAAAAGCGAATTGTTATTTTAATTTTTCGACTGTCATTTCGGTTTCTTTGTCATGACTTTTACAGGTATACATGTTGTAGTTGGGGGTTGTCTTCATTTTTTTTTTGAAAATCCGGTCGTACTCAAAAAAAGAAAACGCACACCAAAAATTTGTGAGAAGCTGAACTGTGGACATTGGACCTTTCCACTTGTTTGTAAAATAGCTATGGTGGAGGTTTTATTGCTGGAATCACTGATGTAGCTCAGCATAGAGCCAATAAAAGTGGGCAGTAGCCCGAGAGATATACGACTGGATACGAAATCGAATAGACCTCGCTTTGGTGGCTCTGTCAGAGTCCAATAGCTCAATTCGCTCCATCTGTCTCCAAGGTTTTAATGACGAAAAGCCCGTCTTTCAACGAGACCTAGTAGAAGGTTTGAACTTCCCTGAGCCCGACTCATCATCATTACAGCAAGATCCGGTCTTTCAGTGACTACGGGCTGATAATCGATCATTCTAAGGGCTACTACTGATTTGCGGTTCTGAGCACATCCAAGGTACACCTTATTGAATAAGTCAGCAAGAGTTTGCAAGTTCGACAGCCGGAATACCCCAGTGGCCTACTATTTCCGTCTGCAGACCACCAAAAGCCTCAATTTATTTAAAGCGATTACCACATCTCGTTCAGTCCAAATTGAGGGCTTAGTTCTTCAAATATATGGGCGACTTTTTCGGGTGAGTTTGACGAAAATGTTTCCTGCCAACGACACCGAGAGATGCCCGCAAGGCATTCAATAAACCTCAATACAGCTATTTGTCTCGGGATTGAACTATCTGCCGCAATTATGTGGCTTTGCCAAATGACCTGTTGCAATGCCACACAGCTGCAGCAATAAATCTCCAAAACGACCGCATCGTCTCCAAAACGACCGCACCATCTCCATCATCTCAATCAGCAATTTTGTGGTGGGCATACTGACCGGTAATCCAATCGCCAAAATCTACAGATCAATCGTCTGTTGCACAAATGGAACACGCAACCCCGATAACGACCACTCATTTAGCCACTTTCGATCATTTCTCATGCACGCAATCGTTGCGAACTTTAAGAGGTGCACATCAATTAAGTGTGTCCCGCAAAGAAGATCACCTCCATCGAAAGTCTGAAAGTATACCTGTATCTCTCAACGCCAACGCACACAAAAACCATTGACAGGTAGAGACGGCGACAGAGAAATCTTAATTACGAGGCGCTTAGCAATTTGTGGTAGCTGCAACTGATTCATCCGGTGGGTATGGCCAAGTGTAGTTTTGTAATGTATACGCACACATGGCGCATCCTTAATGAAGTGAGCCGTCTAGTGGCCTAATGGACGTTTGCCAATTTTCCATAATCAAAGTCAAATTGAATAAAACAAAACTGCAAGAGGAGACGAGTGTTCCAAGGCGCGTTCGTGGATTCGAAGACGATTCTTTAGAGTTCGAATGCTTATCAACTTGGATCTGATTTTTGTTACAATTTTGATGAGGGCAATTAGAAGTGTGAGTTGTTTCGTATTTTTTTGGGAGTGCGCAAATACTTCGACAGAGCATTGATTACGACGAGGCATTGGGACTTTTTTTTGACAGGCTTTCATGGAAAATCAATCTCACACGTTTGGTTGGCAACTTGGAAGCCCTTTGATGAACAGTCAACTCGAACTGGTTACTTCAAACACAGCTTTATAGTAAGCTCAATGCAAAAGTAGTAAATCCAACAGCAAAATTGCTTAACTGTTGCATTTAATGTGGCAGGTCTCTAACGTAACAGTGTAAGACTGACCTTGTGACTCAAAAACGAATCAGTCTTAAGTTTTAACAGTAGGATTCCGTAACTATTCAAAAAGGACATCAAAAGCGAACAAATTTATGGATATATGTTTCGATTTTTTTAAATATTTTTGGATGGTTTTGGGCAGATATTTTAGCCGAGCCTGGTACGACTTCTTTAGCCAAAGATCGCAAGCAATGTAACGTTTTTAGGTAGTTGTAGATATAGAACAATTTTAGCACTGGGTATCTGATAAAGAGTTCATAGTTCTGAAATAGAAAACAGGACCTAGATGACAGCTTTTAGGATCCCTTAAAATTGTGCAAGAAAAGGGACATATAGAACGCTCCTGAAGCGAATTAAAAATCCATTTAAGCTTGATATGGGTTCAAAGCCGAGGAAGGAGTGTTATACTTTCATATTTAAATGAAAGACACGACCGTTCTGCTGTTGTTCTAATTTACGATTCTCTGTCGAATTTAAACAGGGATTCTTATTTATGAGTTATCCTATCAAGAGTCCAAAAGCATTATATCGCCGACCTCTTTACCGCCTTCTAAGGCTGTTCTCTGTACTGGTTGGGTAAAATACAAGACTTACACTGGAAGCTTAGGGCTTTTCTAAAAGTATTTTTAGCTAATTTCTAGCTGCTTTATTTTAAAATGCGGGACATTTTTTTGAAAATATAAGCCGACGAAATTGAATTGCCTTTGAAATGAGTTGAAGGTATCCAACACTTTCGAACACAAACTCGAAGTTACATGGCAAACTAAAACCCTAGTTTGTTTGTTCCTATAAAGGAGTAGTTCCTTTTTACAAAACAAAAAACCAATAGACCACATTGGAGCTAAGATCATAGCAATTCAAACGGTGTCAACAATATTTGAATCACCTGAGTATTGGCTTCACAGAGTGGGAAACCAAAAGTGTTGTTTCTAAAAAACATACTTCCCTTTTTACAAACAAAAAAACAATAGACCACACTGGAGCTAAGATCCTGCCAATTCAAACGGAGTCACCATTTCTTGAATCACTCGCGTATTGGCTTCACAAATTGGGAAACGGATTTTGGGTTTCAGTCCCATATTTGAGCGGGTTTTTCAAGTACTTATGCCATGAGAGAACCTTCAAACCATGATTCTGGCCAAAGCCCTGCGCTTAAAGCCATCCACCCCATCGTCCAACAATTCACGCCAATCCGCCTCCGGGGAATCCATTTATTTTGTTATTTATTTCAATATTTCACTTTGTTCGGTGTGTGCAGAGTGCAGCACAAATTATGGCCGGCCGTTAAAAAACAATTTCCATCGAGAGCCGCGCTTTTATTTTTTGCGCGAGCTTGACGAGATTTTGGCGTCGCGGTCGTTGTTATCTTAATTTTATTTGTCCGAGGCGAGATCCTGTCTCCTTTTTTTGTTCTCCATTGTTTGGTTATAAACTCCAATGCACGCGCGAGGATTCCGTTTTTTTTTGTTTTTGGCCATGCATTTCTTTTTCTTTTGGTTCGTCCATTCACCACCAAAGCATGACATGCCCAGACAGCCAGGATACAGGACCAGCAACAGTGAAAATGAAAGAAAAAACAGGAGAGAAAATTGGAGCAATCATTTTTATGCACCACCAGCGCGAAACGGCAGCAGGCTGCCATAATAGTTAAGTCGACAGTTAATCGGTGGAAGGGACTCCTCTTTTCACTGGATATTTATACCCACCAACACCGCCGCACGTTGATCCTCTCTGGCAGCAGCAACTTTTTGTTTCCTTATTTTTGGCCAAAGAAATAAGACCACGGGGCGACTTGATGATAGGTTTCGTATAAAACGAATAAAAGTTCCTTTGTTTTATGCGCCTCCTCGTCCCGAGTGTAACCAGTGGTGACTGCGTGCTCGGTGGTCCCGAGCGCAAAACTGGAGCCAAACTGGACGACACGTCGGATGGATGGAGCAGGCTTAACAGATTTTTTGACAGTGATTTCTTAATTTAATGATGATATGGTGGGGATGCGTTGCATGTGTTGCCGAGCGCGCGAGAATGATGGGCGAATTTATGGACACGGTGGCATGCTTTATGCATGCATAATGGGCTGAGAGCTGTAGAGCCTTGAAGAGCGGCGGATACCTGCTTAAGGAGCTTTGTGCTCTACTGTGTTTGTTGGGGTGCGCCTGGCACGTGACTACGGCGATTTGATTGAGCTTAATAGAGGTTGGAGATTGATGGTGGTTCATCATCAATTTAGCTGCCTACTTCGTGTTGATGGAGTTCCCTTCAAGTGGAAGGGTATCACGGGCATGGAACCTCGTCTGAACTTCGGACTCCTTCCGAACAATTATAATCTCTCGTTTGTAGGCTCCTTTTTAATGGGTTTCGAAAGAAGTCGGTTTGTAATGAATCAGACTAGCTTCCAAGGGCCTAACCTTGGCAATAACGACTTGATTGTAGGCACTCTATTATCCCTATATTGTCCGCTTCCTTCCTTGTGGGTTTGCTATTTCTTCCATTTTAATCGACAGTGTATCGAGGCCCGTTCATACAAGTACAAGGTTTTACACGTTTCTGGAACACAGAGCTACCAACTTGTGGGACCTGTCGACTCATAGCTCTGTATTAAGGCCCTGAGTTGGGCTTGTAACGCCGTGTTGCTTACAAACATATCTTACTCCTTTGGAAAGCTCCTACAAATGCTAATGGAATCTTACCTAACGTGACACTTGTTCACCGCACATGGACTCCTCTTAAGGCATTTTTGCAAGTGTAACAAATTTGAGTGACAAAGTGTTGCGGTTCCAAAATTGATCTGCAGACAGGTTCAACTGACAACTGAAACTCCTTATTGGATCCATCATTATACTTGTCACGCTGTGTTACAGAAGTGCGTTCCATTTGCAAAATATGACGCAGATTCAACGGCGATTGGCTTCAGTCATGGCGCGATACGTTTTGACAGATAAATGAAGCTCATTCTGAAACAAAAGTTTGATTTTTTAGCTCGAGCCGCCTGCCACTCGGCTAAGGGAAATTTGTACATTTCAAGTTACTCATACACCTAGTGAAGCTTTGTTGTGAAGGTTTTGTCGTATCATAGAGTGCTAAGAAAGTCGGCATCCTTGAAACCACATGATTCCCATTATCCACGAAAGTCACATCAAACAATTCGCAGATGAAATACGAACTCCCACCGAGTGTCTGAACTTGCACAGTTCAACAGCAGTTCTTGTTTGTGTATGCGACTAAAATAATGTCCCATGCAAGAAGTAAAGCATCTCCAATCTCTCAATGTCATCGCGATCACTGTTCCGGCCGGTTCAAAGACAAACTTCATCGAAGCAATTTCATTTGAAATCAATAAACCCCTACCTCGACCGCAGTTTCTCAACAGACCGGCCGCACCAATAACTCACAATCGCTTGTGATTTTCAGATCTCCAAAGCTGGACACTCACAATACGACTTGAGAGACATGAATCTCTCGCATTTCCATCCTGCGCCCCGCATTCGGTTGGATATTTCGGCGCGGATATCTCACAACGTTGTTCGTTACGATAACGAGAGAATCGAAAATGAAAACGAATATTCGCTTCGATAAATCAATTTGATTTATTGCCATCGCAACAATAAAATACCGCGCGAGAGATGAGAATATATACGAAAATCTGGTGACATTACGAACCCGCGCGCCTCAAAATCATGAGATCCCCTGCTGCTGCTGCTGCTAATGCCGAATTCCACCAGTCGCCGCGCATCGATTCGCTTCTTGGGCAGGAAAATAGTGGAATCCGCACCAAAACTTGGACGCGGCTGTAAACAAAAATCTCAATTGCAATTGCCCAGAAAAACCGAACAGGATAATAATTATCTCTGGGCCTATATGTGTGCGTTTGTGTGTGTGTGTACCAAAAAAGGACATTCGGCCACACATCTGATGTCCGTGCATAAATACGACGAGGACACTGGCGATGGTTCTCTAGGCAACAAATTCTCGGTTTGAAGTTTATGCGATCCGAGGACGAGTCAATGAAAATGCAATTCACATTCACAAATTGCAATGCGCAGACGAACGAACGGACATATACGGTGAGAGAAGGAGGCGGAGTGCAACGCGAATAGCCAGCGCGGTGGTAGAGGTGGAGGCACGGTACGAGTGTCCGTGTCCGGTCGTCGTCATGTCCGAAAATAGTTGTTAGATATTTTTGGCCCGGCATTTCGGGTGTTCTTCTCCGCTGGGCAATACAAAAAAGGACTCATGCACATCGGACTGGTATTTACTTGTTGGCATAGATAGGGTGTCTATAGTCGTGCAGGAGCGGACTTGGGTGGATTTTGTTTACACAGAGTAGGCGTCCCTTACCACGATCATATTTTGTTAGCAGAGAATACATGAGTTTACCTCTAACCTAGCAAGGTTTTGTCGTCGGAAAGGACACAGAAGAAGATCTTCGATTTAGTTGGACAAATCTAAGTCATTGGGGAAGTCATCACCTTGCATGTGACCTGATCAGGGAATGCGATAACCAGGGGCTTTATAGATGGACAAGGCCCCACCACTTGATAGCCTTTTCAGACAAAGAATCAGCGATTGACAAGTGTTTCTTCGCGACAGTGACAGCTCGGGAAGATTTGCCAACGAAATCAACGGCTTATAACAGAGGACGAAGTCGCATAGCAGCTCAGCATCTTGTTCCTTAATAGAGCTGGGATCGAATCGCCACATTCATAAACGAGCTATACGTTCACGGAATTAAGTCGATTCCACATGCAAAACAGAAACAAATTCCGTCGTCTATTGCTCGTTAACGGATGCCGCGATTGCTCATTTTTCTGCTGCGAGGAGCAGTTTTGTTGTCTCAAATCTGTACCTACTGATCCGATACAGATAGCCTACTTATTCCAGGTTCAGTGCTGCATTGCAAACGGTGGAAGTCAACCCAACGCACAAACCTCAACGAGGAAGGTTTTCCTATAGTCAGAGCCTTGCCCTGGCCTTGTCCGTGCCTGTAGACTAGATTAGGCATAGTTGGTTGGAGGTGGTATAGCGATCAATGCTGCCACAAGTACTTCTTTTGTGGTGCTCTCTCTATCTCTATCTCTATATCTATCTCTCTCTCCATCTCCATCTCCATCTCCATCTCCATCTCCATCTCCATCTCCATCTCCATCTCCATCTCCATCTCCATCTCCATCTCCATCTCCATCTCCATCTCCATCTCCATCTCCATCTCCATCTCCATCTCCATCTCCATCTCCATCTCCATCTCCATCTCCATCTCCATCTCCATCTCCATCTCCATCTCAATCTCCATCTCCATCTCCACCTCCATCTCCATCTCTACCTCTATCTCTATCTCTATCTCTATCTATATCTCTATCTCTATCTCGATCTCTATCTCTATCTCTATCTTTGTCTCTATCTCTATCTCTTTCTCTACCTCTTTCTCTATCTCTCCCAAGTTGGACAGCTATGCATCCACTAACTTGAAGATAGCATGTAGCCAGGCACGTTGCTGTGTTTCGGTGGCAGTTACACGTTTTGGAGCCTTGATATAGCCTCCTTTGGGGCATAACGTGTTCAGCGCCACATTTACTTTTCAATTCCCCTGACTTTTGACCATACTTATGATTTACTGACAGTCTTCTGAGGGAGCCGTAACAAGTTATTTCCGACAGAGCCTTTCAATTCTGACAGAGTCTTCCTATTTTTCCGCGTTTAGCACTCGCGCCAATAAGTTTGGGAAGTCATAACTTTGACAGCTATGTCATCGTTAGAGAGCTTGCTAACAGCCTTCGATCTTATTTACTTACTAAGGCGGCTCTAAAGTCCGCGATCTTTGGCTAACTGCCTTCAGTTGAGAACTTCAAATCGGTTGGGGTCCACTTTCACTTACCTTAGACGAGGTCTTCCTCCACTGCGATGTCCGTACGGGTTGGAATCGAAGACTCTTCGGGCCGCCGCAAAGCGGTGTCCATTCGCCGTCTTGACGACTGATGCTTTCTTTTCTAACCAGGTCGATGTCGCTGTACAGCTCTTAGAGCTCGCTGTTCAATCTCCTCCTCCAAGCGTGAACGAAAATCTCTTTCACCAATCTCCGTCAGATTCTTAAAAGCGGATATAAGTTGTCCGAGCTTTTCTAGGTTTTCCGTCCCTTTAAGCGCCCTCTTGCCCCAATCCACTCCTGCTGCTGCCTCGTCGTCCTCTTTCAAGTCCGACTGCATGAAGCCTTCGCAATAAATGACTTGATTGGATTTGTTTCGTGAGTTTTTCCATGCGAGAGTGAGTGTTGGATGTAGGTACGCATAATTTTTTTTTTTTTTTGCATACAGGAAAATCCCTATCTGCACGCAGGATAAACTTATTCAGAGTGATACAGAGGAATGGGAGGCTATACCTCTGCAATGTGCAATGGCAAGGCAGAGAGTTAGATCCACTTGTGGTGGCTACTGCTACTGCGACTGCTATACTGCCACTGGTGGTGGTGGTGGTGGTGGTGGTGATGGTATTGGTGCGTGTGAAATTTATGAAAATTGCCATATGATAACGGTAAATTCAATTCTCTTTCTCTCCCAATGCAGCTAATTGCCCAAATGTGCGCAACCAATTGTGTCCTTTTTATTGCATAGCATATATATTAGATGTCGTTGCCGGTTGCGACTTTGTATACAGAAGTCGACTGGGTGTTGGACCATTTTGATGCTTCGAATGGTCATGTGATAGCCCCGGTCTGGACCATGGTTTTGGAAAGTGCATAGAAAATTATTTCCGCATAAATCTGCGGAGTTTTGCGTGGTGCTGTTCGAATGAGGTGGATTACGACGAGTTATTAGGTTGGATGGGGAGTGGGTACTGTTTTTTAGACGTTTTAAAGGGTTTCCCATAAAAGATCCAATCACGGTGGACGTTGTTTTGTTCTTATCCACCGATGGGCTTCATTTGTGTCAAAGAATACATCATTTGGGAGTACGGTGTGTGCTCTACAGTCCTTTTCAATTTTACAAATTCACAATAGCGATGTTTGCCATATAAAATTGTCTATTGTGACCTACGCAATGTTTGTAATGACTATTTAGAGGGCCCCGGTAACTTCAACAATCGGTGGGGCTAATATATCCCGACCAGACAATCCGCGATCATCTTTAATGTGCAGGCAAAATTTTTCGAACTCACAATGGCGAAATTTTCCATACAAAATTGGATATTGTGACCCACAAAATATGTAAGATGACGGTTAAAAATGATTATGAGCAACCCAGAATGTGTCTTTGGATATATAGCTATATGTTTTTGTCATTCACGATAAATCCATACTTTAGGTCACAATAGCAAATTTTAGATCGAATGCTTTTTGTTGCAAACTTCAAACGATTATTCGTAAATACGGCGTCGCCAATATAATTCGCACACAAACGAACCATTGTGAGATGCTGAGTACAGGGTCCATTAAGGACCTCCCCTCCGCCGTTAATAGTGAAACGTTGAAGCAAAAGGCAGCGATCGGGGGCAGTATATATTCACAAGACCCCGATCCTAGCAACGACTGCCACAAAGCCATGCACAAATAGCGCCCGCAACTGGCGACTCTTATCTAAAGTTCATCGGCTGGCAAATGGCCGCATAAAACAATCCACACCAACCACAGTCATTAGCTTTGGACCGAACGTGCTAGCCATAAGCTATTTCTCAGCGCCACTGTTCTCCACAAACAATGTAACCGTATATTTACAAAAACAATGAACACAACTTCATCCCATTTGACTTCCAGATGTTTACCGAACTGCCCAACAATAGATCTCGCCAGTGCGCCAGTGAAAAATGCATCTAACCAGCCGGAAGCGAGCGTTACAAGCCAACAATTTAGTGCCGCATGCCGATGCCGACTTGTCGACCTTTAACAATAGTTGGGTGCGGTTTAGCTCGGACACAGCTCCTTCTGCTGCAAATACCAGTTTTCATTGCATACTTGTTTCCACACACACACCTACATAAGTGGGTGCTGCTGGTGCTGATCAAGAATGACGGCGATCATCTTTCGCTCCACCACTGGCACTGGCACTGACCGCATCGATCCGGAGGAATTAATCATAATTTTTTTGTTTTCTTTCAAAAGGGCGATACTTTCGGTTCGGGGTCCATGTTTCTATATGCGGCAGCCATTGTGCATGGCATGGCGATGGTGGCCCAAAGGGTATTTCCGTCGATTGTGTACGGTTTTGGGGGCGTGGGGTGACCATATCGTAATAAATTAGTCCGCAACGTATTAATTTGTAATCGCGCATTGAAAATTCATTATCGTAGTCATCGTCGGCGGCGGCGGCTGCGGCGGCGGCTGCGGCGATTTACTCTGATTTAGACCGTTCTATGCGCAACTTGTCGGTGGCTGTAGCGTGTAATTTTGTAGATCTTAATCGGGTGAGCGCAACCCGCCAGGTATGAGATACGGGGCGCTACATGCATTTATTCATGTAAGTGTTGCACAATCGGCATGTGAGAGGATTGCACTAGACGAATTTATTCATCCCTCGCCAGAAGTAAGAAGCTCTTCGGAGAACCTAAGACTGTTGTGCATTTTAGCGAGAGGTTATTCGTATCGTTGTCTTGACACTTTGTGGTCTAAAATATAACAAGTTCCCTGGAAGGAGATTTTATTCGCTGGCAAGTTCATCGAAGAAGCCCAGGCGATTCGTTTAAATTGTCGGCAAATGTCCAGCGGAAGAAAAGTCTGCAATTCGCCCAAAATGCACGCGAAAGAACTAAATGCAAGCGTCCGGAAGAAGATTATGCGATTGCGGACATGTAGGTGATGGAAACTTCCTGGGAAACCATCATTAACACGCTTAGGCAATCTTGCCAAGCGCAGTGTCCAAAGAAAGAGCATTTCCTCGAGAAATTTGGGAATTGCACTTTAATTTTATAAAAAAATTGTCACTCCTGTTGGACAGACTTTCATTCCGCTGATCAGTAGCGTTCGCAGGATTTTTATTTTATTTTTTTTTGTTAGGGGGGAACGAGACTTAATTTTGTAATGAAATGTTTGCCAATGGAATTAATCGATCAAAATGTTTTTCAAAGGGCGCAAACTCCTGAGGGTGGCCCCCCTGCGTATGCCACTGTCGCTGATTTTTTTTTTATAGACTTTCGAGCCCTTTTTTACGGATTTTCGAGCCCAAAGTGCAGATTTCGAATGACTTTGCCTGTAAGACGTCAAAATTGGAGTAAGCTAGTTTAGGGTAGGTATGACTTTATTTTGTTTGAAATAAAGCTCAGGGGCCTTTATTTTTTGAACGCCACTGCCACTTATGTCTTTTTTTCGACGCATTTTCGAGTCCAAAATACAGATTTAGAATGTTTGGGGTATGAGTAGGGTGACCACTGACCAGCCAGCAAAAAGAGGACACCTACAAAATTCTTTAATAAGAAAACATCAACTAAAATAACAAAATATGTACATATACAGGTGGGCCAAAAGATATCACCCTATTAAATATAAGACGCTCTTATTTTTGCAAATGGCCGCCAATGTCAAATCTGTTTTGACATTTGTGGACTAGACAAGTGAACAAGCCATGGAGCGAAACACACCCCAAGAACGCGGAATAAACGAAGTGGACGATTTTTCGACCAAAATCATAATGAGCGATGAGGCGCATTTCCACCTCAGCGAGTACGTGAACAAGCAAAACTATCGCTTCTACGGCACCGAAAATCCACGAGTACACTACACACACACTGCGCGAGCCACAACCGATATTCTGAAAGCGGCTTTCCCGGGTCGCCTCATCTCTAGTTTTGGCGATTTGCACTGGCGCGCAAGATAGCCCGATTTAACCATTCCAGACTTTTTTTTTGTGGGGTTTTTTGAAGTCCCGTGTTTACATGAACAAGCCCGAGACCCTAGAAGCCCTCAAGGCCAACATTCGACACGGGTGCGAGAATCAGTCGCCCGAAGTTCTCGCCGAAGGCCATAAAACGAGCCCGTATGGCAATCAATTGTGACGGCGCCCATTTGGCCGATATCATCTTCTCGACTTGACCAATAAAATTCTAAAGGTTCAAATACACATAATCAAAATAAAACAGAATCGAAGTTTTATATTAGAGCCAAACAACATCGGATGACTTCTTTTGGCCCACCCTGTCACTGCACCGATCTTCTCCGGATCAGTCTTGATATATACTTTTTTTAATTCATTAAAACGAACAAAAAACATCAATTTTAACAAATTTAATAAATTTTCAAAAGGAAAATGAGCTGTGTCAAATGGGTGTGTTCAGACGATTGTAAAAAAAAAAACAAAAGATGGTGTTGTGAATGAGTTCGGGTAAAAATATATTTTAGGTCGTGTATTTTCAAATAATCAAGCCTTTTTGCATATTATATGTTTGCGTAAAGGAAGTTAAAACAAATATAACAATTTGTAATGTATATTTTGTAATGAGAGTTTGACTATTCAGAAACTAATAATCTTACACACTGAGATCAAAAAAGGGCGGAAGTTAACCTTAAAGATAGAAGTAACAGTCAGCGTGGTTTTTGACATTTCTAAAAATTACATTCGATAGCTAGGTTCATGACATCGATACAATTTTATTGAGTGCTGCCATTATCACAACCATTTGGTATAGTTTCGGTTGAGTTTAAATGTAATTTAATTTTTAAATGAACATAAAGGGTTTTCCAATGAGAGGTGTTATTGTGAATAACCCGCTATTTCGGTAGCTGTCACTTTTGAAGCTTTTATTCTTTGACATTTGACAAGTAGAAACTACGCCATTACTAAAAATGGAACGATACACGCTTCAACAACGTCGTGTCTTTGCTGATTGGGTCCTTGAAATGCATGAAAATGATCCGGAATTCCATCGAAAAATCATCTTGACTGATGAGGCTCATTTCCACCTCGGTGGCTACGTCAACAAGCAAAATTGTCACATCTGGGGCTCGGAAAACCCAAGAGTTATTGTTGAGAAGCCTCTCCATCCTCAACGTGTGACTGTTTGGTGCGGTTTATGGTCCGGCGGGGTCATTGGACCTTACTTTTTCGGAAATGAGGTTGGATCAACAGTTACGGTGAATGGATTGCGCTATCGAGAGATGATTAATGATTTTTTATGGTCGCAGTTGGATGGTATTGATCTGGATCTTCTTTCAACAAGACGGCGCTACGTGCCACACAAAGTTTCCGGACCGTGTTATCTCTCGAAGAGGTGATCACAATTGCACACCGAGATCTTGTGATTTAACACCTTGTGACTTCTTCCTTTGGGGCCACGTGAAAGATAAGGTCCACGCCAACAACAACTAACGATTCGAGACCTCAAAAGATAAAATTCGTGAGGCTATCGAGGACATAGGGCAGCGTGCTCGTGGTGGCCATTTGGCTGATGTTGTTTTTCATTATTAACGGAATACCTTCCTCTTTATTATGAAATAAACATCCGATCATTTATCTCAAAAAATGGCGTTTTTCTTTGAATACCAAAATAACACCTCTTATTGGAAAACCCTGTACAAGTACTAAAGAAAATCGTTGTAAATTCGAGGGAACGGGTCGTGGTCACACCAGAGAGACGCAGAAAATTTGGAATTATTGTTGAAAAAAAGTTTTGTTGTAGTTTTGTGGGGTCGAAAAATCCCAAAAAGGGGTCAAATACCATATTTTTTAAAAAAAGATACCAGACATTTTGTGGTCAGCCTAAATAAGAGTCACAAAAGTCATGAGTGCCGCTGCACATCAAGGCAAGTTTCCCATTCCGTGATATCCTCTCAGTGTCAGGCGACGGGGCTTCTTGTCTTGATTGTTGCGTAATGCATAGTAGTCCATAACCTTGCTGGTTGCTTTGTACCTGCCAAATACCCACTTAAATTTGCCCCAGCGAACGACGGCCAACTTCGGACAAATTCAAGCGCCAGCCAATTGTCTGTACCACATTCGTCATCGCGTAGCGCTGCAATTTAACCCGCTATATTCAACCAAACAAGACTCGTAGGCGTGTACTTGTTATTTCTTCCACCACCACAAAGCAGTACACCGCCATCTATTGGACGCCAGAATTAAAAAAAAAAATACCACTCAACTGCGCCCCCTGCTCCAAAAAAAAAAGCAGCAACCACTCGCTCCATAATAACACGTTCAATAGTTATGGCAGTGACGAGAAGGAGGCCATCAATCACAGAACCCATGAACCCTCCAGCTAAACCATGGATACCCAAGTGAGAGGTCCACCACAGCACCACTACCAAGATCGGCGCGAACAGCGATCGCTTGGCCACTACTGCGGGTCGCGCCCCCCTTTGTGGTGGCAATCGGACTCGCTATTGCTATAATTGAGAAAGAGAGATGGAGATCTGTGCTGCAGATTAGCTAATAATAATAATAGGTTATGACGAGTTGGAGGGCGTGTGAGCGAGTGTAATAGAGAATCGCAGTGCAATAAATAATCGCCAACAATGATATTGCGATTGCTTGGGGTTGATAAGGCGGTCGGTGTATACCTAGGCATGTGGGGTGAGCAGTAATCAGTCAAACGAATGCATATCTCAGGAAAGGTATTCCACTGCGCTCTGTTGCAATTTGCTTATAGTCGAGTGATTTAATTTATTAAAATGCAAATTGCTTCGATTTTCCACTGGGCAACCCACTCTCGCCATGCGGTTTGCGTGCGTCGCTCCGCGTTAGTTGGTAGTATTGCTCTGGAGACAGGCGGAACAACGCTCGCTCATTTAATGCGGACTGACATAGAATTGACATTAATTACAATCGGGTGCTATTAACGTTAATTTTTCATCTCCTTGGTAGGTAACTAAAATTGTCGCACGTGGATCACGCTCTCAAGAGGAAGACGAATGTGGCGATGGGGCGAGAAACAAATTACACAGTCCAGAGACGGGCTGGGAATATTATTTTTGAAGCGTCCAAGGTGCAAACATTCGAATTGACTTGGAGACTTGAAAACTGGGTAAACCTCAAGCAAGTTGAAAGATCCTCTCTAGTCGGCCAGTCTCCATCAGTCTTGCACAGACCGGAGGCCTGTTTTGTTGAAATGTTTCCTCGTTTCAATTACAACGGTTGAACTCTATCTGACCCTTTTGAGATCCACTCTAGGTGTTCACTAAAGATGCGAAGAAGCGATTTAGGAGCGTCTAGGGGGAACCTAGAGTTCATGTTGACACTGCTGCTTCCCAATACGATTCGAAAGTGGAAATGGAGTTAAAAATGTCAAGACTTCGTCATATCTATCAGATATACCACCTTTTTTTAAATCCTTCCATAACTTAAGGCTGTTTCCGATCAAGTCACTCTGAACTGGTTATTTGTTGTTATTATTATTATAACTTTATTGTTACATAAATGGATACAATAAACAACAAAAAAATAAAGCGCTAGCTGCCAGGGCTTGAGGCTGATATTGAGCAATGTCCTACATTAGTTTGCTTCACTTTTGAAGGCGCTACCCTCAGCATCGGCTGAATTCAACGAGCTGTTAGTCGGACGTTTTTAAGTCATAAAATTGAAAAGAATAGGTAACTGTGAGCAGACATAACTCCGAAGTAACTGAAGACTTCTAAAACTGTCCACCTAGACCGCCTCTAAACGGCCTTTCCCCTTCCGATATTAATGTTCATAGTAGGACAAACCTCATGGTTGAGCTTAATTTTTGACTGTACTCGAAAGGGGCTTTGCCCAACCTTTTTGTGAAGCAAATTGACACAGTTCAGAGCGTTCATGAGAAATAAGTGGCTTCACGTCACAAGAGCGTAGCAAGCATGTTGCTCTCCTTCAGAAATGAAAAACAATTACAAATCACAGTTTGTTTGTGTCACCTATTGCCTTGAAGACAATAAGCTTTTTTGACGCCTCACTTAAAGAGCTTCTACTTTGCTCTAAAAATTCAACGAAGCAACGAAGCAACGAACGAATTTATTGCGCGAGTTTAGTGACCTCTACCTCCTTTGTAGCCTTGTGACCCTCTTAGAAATCACTTTAAGACCTAAATTTGGAAGAGGTTCATCGACTTTATCCACCATTTGACCGCGCGGACTGATTGACTTTTTCCTCCAACCACCAGCTTCCCGATGTAACTTGCCGATTTGTCTATCAAACGTCGTTGCGAAATTTGGTCCAAGCCGGAGCTTGCGGCCCCCCAAACTTCGAGGCCAACAGCTCAGGAGTTGTGCAAAATTGTTTGATGGATTGGAAAACAATTACTCTCAAAAATAAGTCGCAGACAAAAAAAACGTACTCTACTGACCTCGGCGAAGACTAAAACTATTCTCCAGTTCCCCGGTCGACTGCTTTTAGTCGGTGCACTAAGATTGTTTAAGTCAGCCGTCAAATCTTGCTGCTCCTTTGGTTGCCCAAAATCGCGGGAACATAAGTGTTCTTGAACACAAGAGGTGTTAGATAGGCCTCGCTCTCTAGCAAGGAGTGTAGCTCATGCCTTATACGTGACTACGAATTTGTACTGGGGTAGTACTTGTACTACTCTAGGGCGTGGTCAACGCTTTTCTTTTGACCCCTTCTGTGGGAAGGCCCACCGTGTTATTAAGCCGTCAAGGCAGGTGCACACGTTAAGCCCTCCATTTCATTTTCTGCTCCTTTGGGATATTTATCGCGCTCTTTATCAGCTAAGTATATGAGTGCTTTGGTAGCTAGGTATGATGCTGAAGCTGTACCGCAAGTTACTGTGCAGAGACGATACACCTTTATCTCTTCGTTTGGATTATCTCTCCATACAATTTGATGAAAAGCTTGATTAGAGTAAATTTCATGACCGGATTTGGCTTATAGTTTGGCTTGAAAGTTCATTGACTTAATCATGGGTAACGGTGAAGCCTTAAAATAAGTATAACTAATACAGTCTACAGCGAAAAGTGGTGAGTTCGGTTCCGTAGTTCTGTGAAGTTGAAACTACTTCACTTTCCAAGACTACTTTTACTGCTAAAGACAGTCCCTTAAATTCTTAAAGCAACATTAAACAAACTGCAGAACTAACTGAACTAAGGTCTGAAACTACTCACTGTTTACAGTACCCACGTGCTCAGAGCGTGGTTCAGTTGTCTTTTCGTTAGTTTTTGTAAGGCTCAGGAATTGATGAGCAGTTTTGCATTGAGAAAAGCCCCGTATAGCGAATCAAAAAGAACTGAACCTATAAAACTACGACTTAGACAATTTGTTCACTATTCGGAGCATAGTTCAGTTGTCTGTTGACTTTGTTCAGAGATAAATGAGAAGTTGCGTCGCAAAAAAAAAAGGAAAAGTAAATGAACTAGTGAACTAAATGAAGTTTGGACTTTTAAACTAGTGGGATTAGTTTATTAGTCGAATCGTGGTTCAGTTGTCCTTGGAACTATGTAGTTCCGTAATGTTGTGTGTGCGGGTCTGGGATAGGTACCAAATTTCGTCGTGAAAAAAGCCTGTTTAAACAGAAATGAAGTGAGGACATCGCCTTGGAACTACTCACTGATCAGAGTGTGGTTAAGATGTCCTTTCGTTGTTTTTTGCAGAACTCCGGAATGGATAAGAGGTTTTGTGATGGGAAAAATCACGTTCAGTCGTGCTTTGACGTAGCTCAGCACTTCACAACTCTGGGCGAGTTCATTCAGCTCTCATTTCATTTCCTTTCATGTTGTGTGTTGACGTGGACAATAGTTCCTTTCAGACAACCTCAACATATCGACAATTTACTCGGAGAAATTCCGTGGCATGAACTACGGATGAACGCATAGTTCAAATGAGTTCACAGCATTAAAGAGGAGTTCTTGTTTGGTTTTTGATTTTTTTAGCGCTGCTCTTCCAAGATTTTGTAGTTGACGACCTACAACGCCGCTCGATACCCAACTCACTGAGCTTGAACTATGTGAACGCACTAGTTCCGCGGAGAGTGTGGAGCACCCAAATGAGTTTAAATGCACAAACCTAACAAAAAGTCGAGCCTTTACAAATTGACCACCAAGTCGTCAAATTTCCGATGTAACCAGAGACCAAGTGGCCAGCTTTCTCTCGAACACTACAATCTCCGAGCTCTCTTGTGAAACTAACAAATGGCAGCGGCTTGATAAGCCGCGCACAGTCGTCTTCTAGTCGCATATATTGCGCTCGTAAATAATCTTTAACCGCAAATTAATTATTAATCAACGACTCAAAGTTGATTTATAATATTCGAGGCGGCAGCGCCTGCACCGCTCACTGAGAGAGCCACTCATACGTCTACATATACAAAGATGCAGAATCCATCTTAATGAAAATTCCCATCTAATAACAGAATTAATAGCAGCCTCCTACGGCACACCTCCACCGAAGTGGGCGCGCATACATCCATATGACAGCGCGGCCTCTCGCTGGCGATCGATGATCCTGCGATACCAGCACCTGCAACGAAATGAAATGCGAATCGGAATTGAAATCAAATTCTGACTCTCAGCCGCGGCAGGCATACTACTTGTAATCGAACATCCCGCGCCAGCTATCGGCTGTGTGTTCGCCTGTCCGTCTTCTTATGGGAATTGTGAAAAATATCCAGTGTAGCTGGAATCCTTTAAATCTCCAATAACAAATCGCATAATTACGGAGCCCTTTTGCGTTTTCTCTATCGGCCAAGTGGATGGACAGGGACACTGCACGGACACGGACGGATTGAAAAACACTCTTTGCGCGCGCGGAAATAAATCAGACCTCATGTCTGACCGTTGTGCGATGGTGGTATTTCAGTCAGTCAGGTGGACAACGTGCTGAGGTGGGTTTTAGTTTATATACCCCGACGACGACGACGACCAAGTTGTATGCGAGAGCCCTGCGGGTGAGAACTTCGCGCGTCCACCTCCGACAGGTAGAAAAGCGCGCGCACTCACGCAATCATCATTCGATTTCGATTCCCTATGTGTACATGCGGCAGGAGTAGAGAGCCAGAAAGAGGCAAATCGAATGGCATTGCTGTGCAGAAACCAGCAGCAACCAGTCCGGTGTATGGACAGATTGGTTGAGGATTTGTGGCCATATAAACAGACGGACAACACAGACTACCAGACATATGGCCAATCGAGGAGGAAAATTACTGTAATCAACTGCTTCTGTGGCAGTTGGGGTCTCTCTATGTTGCTGTTGTTGGTCTGCCAACTGGTTGTCCAGGACTTGAGTTTCGCGGTGAAATTAATTTCTGTTTTCGATTAGAGGGATTGAGAGATGCGGATCCATCTTTAATGCCACCAGCTAGCAGCCAACAGACATACAAAACCCATCGCCTTCGATATTCACTGGGAAAGAGTAGGGGTGACGATGGGCCACCTTTCGGTATGCCTTTGTTTTGTGTCGTTCGAGCAAGAAACTTCTGCCGGAAAATTTCGTGTCGATGGGTGCCATCCCATCATCCTGCAGTAGCTAGTTGCTCTTGTTGCGTGTTACCTTTTTTCACATGGCGGCCGTGGTGTAGTGGCTAGAGAGACGTTGGCTCAAGGCGCTGCAATGCGAAAAGAATTTCTTTACCTCAACATCTTTAAAGCGGTCTTTGCTTGATAGTACAAGGGATCCCCGGGGCTTATTTTATATACGGCAGAAAGCATTTTACTAATCTAATTTCCTTATCTATAGATACGCTACAGAAAAGTTAGTTTGAGGAAACATTTCTAACCAGTTTCAATGACACCGCGGAAAAATTGCTTCACGGAATGTCCGAGTTGGTTGTAACAGAGTCCGGCTCACCGATTTGGTGGGCCTGGATGGTATCTGTCTTTGGTAATGAAAATGTACGCCATCTGTTAGTGAGATCGGAAACGAACTTTTCTATGTTCATAGTTTTCAACCATTCAACCATAAAATACAGTAAAAAGGCGATCGAAGTATTGGTTTATCCGCCCGTGTCCATATCTTGTTCATACCGCTCTTGGAGACAGGAGAACTTTGAACCAACTCATCGAGCAGACATTTCGTCAAATTTGGCCAGAAATTTTGTTCCACATCTCGTCATCAAACGGGTTGGTTCGTGAATGTGCATCATCAGGGGACGCATTCTGTTCAGGAGCATTCATCTGAATTTTTAATCGGGAATAGTACTTACTCCAACAGAAAGTGGGTAATCCAGCTTAAGCCGATGTTCGATCTTAATTGAAATCGTACATTGCGACTAAAGTTGGACTTCTATCCCATTTAAAAAATATGTACGCAAAGGTCCATTTTAAACAGAGATTTTTTACACATTTTTGACACTAGCTTAATTCCACTTAATCCAACTGTGGTTGACAGCTGGTTTCTCTAGTCCGTTCACCAACTGTTGACAAATCAATTGAGGTGTGTCCAGTACAGTGGGTATCTTACTCAAAGTGTCGGCATGTGAAATTTACCTTAAGCCAGTAAAATCCAATAGAAGCCAGTAAAAGCTTCATTGAGAGCCAAACTCCAGATGAACATGTCTCGCGGAATGTCGGCTGCGTATATGTTCCCCCAATCGCCTCATGACCCCGAAATCATCTCCACTGGTGCAGGTCATACACCGGAAAAGAATTCTTCGCATCTAAACATCGAGTTTCACGTATCCAGTCGCAGCAAAACTACTAAAAAACCCGACTCAATCGCGTTCACAATCTCATCATACATTTGCAGCGAATTCCTCTTCTCCGGAGGCCATCTCTATGTGCATGTGTATAAGCGCGCGTCTTCTACATCTCGTTGGCTCCGACTTCGCAACGTACCAGATAGCATACTTCGACTTCCTCCTTGGGGGCACCGTTGCGCGCAACCTTCACATTCGACTGTTGAGTGTCAAATTTGAAGAATTATCGTCTCCATCCTAAAATATGGAATCACCGAAATGAAAGGAAATTTATTGTCAATTTTAATGCCTTCAGAGGATGAGCCTCGCTCCATCGTCATGTGTGCTTGTGTGTGTGTTGAATTAAGTCCTTGCAATGCCAAGAAGAAACCTCCCTCGATATACCATTTGGCGTTCGCATCGCTTTGGCTTTATAATTTATTGTTTCACAATCGAGTGGAGTCCCTTTTGCATTTGTTTTTTTGTTTCGCTCATTGTCTGTCTGCCCTTCACCTCAAGCGATTTTGATTTGTGTCTCTCTCATGTTATAGGTATAGATGCGACTGTTTGTATGTTTGATTTAATAACAGACGACACAACGTCGCAAGGGCAATAGATGATCGACGCTCGCTTCCTCTCGAAAGTGGGCTGGCTTTTGATGTATCTAGATATATCATTTCGATCGTGGCTGCTGCTGCTGCTGCAGGGTATCGTCATCGTCATAGTCATAGTCGTCCGCACGGTCCACCCCGCTAGACACTGACAGCGCGGACATCTGCTGCGGATTGCACCAGCTTGGTCGGTCAACATTTCGAACAACTGCTCCTTGGGGCCAACTTGAAGCGAACAGTTGGAGATATTGCATGAAATGTGTGTGTGTGAAGTTGCGGTGCGGCATGCATGACGGGGGATCGGGAATATGACATCTTGGATTTGCATGCATCCACCAGCACACATTGAAAGAGAGAGAGAGAGAGAGAGAGCCTGGCTTAGAGGTGAAAATTAATGTGCGCACTTAGTATCTGTCGGAGGGGGGCATTGTTTGGGTCAATTCCGTTGCATTTTCGCGCGCGCAAAACAGATCGACTCGCCAGAGACAATCAACTTTTTGCTGCTACACACGCAGCCGCCGCCACCGCCGTCGCCAACACATGTATGATGGTGTCGTTCGTCTCGGCTGGGAAAATGATTGGAGAGGCTTAAATTGCGCCAGAGCACTGCGGCCCGGCCGCTCTATGCACATCCTGATTGAGATGAATTTCGACGATTTATTTCGGATAGGTCTCGCGAGGAGAGCTTGATTTCTAGGAAATGTGCATACAAATTGAAAGAGATTTGTAAAAGTCGTCCACCGCGAGGTGAATGTGTATTTGAGACGGCCAAAGCCTTAGCCGTCATGGTGAGCCTGTTTGTAAATGGACAAACTTCAATCAACGTCTCTGTGGCGATTTAAAAGCTTGTGGGGTTAGAGTGAGGCAGAGGAGTGGGGCGCGGCTTTACTTCGAATTAAGTTCTCTATAGGCAGCTACGACCGGTGTGATTCATACTGAGTAGCATGTTATTTCTATTTCAGGCCGAAGTTTCGCAAAAACTTGTAAAATGCATTTTTCTCAAAGACGACTTCATTGATTTTTGTCTTTCGAAGTCGGAGTCGGCCATTTTGTGGGCGGGGAACACACTACGTGCAGTGGAGACTATGTAACTGGAAACGCCGACATATCCGATGTTACTACTGATTGTGTTGAGTTGAGTGCCCTCTTTTAGTGAAATCTGAAATCAACATTCTACAACTAGCTAAGTTTCCAACCATTTTCACCTAAGAAATTATTGCATCAAACTCCCAAATTCTTGAGCCAGATTGCACCTTGTACCTATTGCTAAAGCTTCTCCGTTTCTGACAAGACAAAACAGTGATGCCAACTTACCTTCCCACTTAGTTTAATTTATTCGCTTCTTTTTTTAACAAATTTCCGCCATTGTTTGTTATGTGCCGCCTATGTGTGATGATCGGCACTAAAAGTATAAAAACCGCTCGTTCATTCCGAGGTTCTTAAACAATTTTCTTTATTTTAAAACCCCAAAAGTTCGCGAATGGCCTGCCCTGACAGATGTTTATATTTACATATTTCTATTTTCGTAAATCTATGCATATTCGACACTAAAATTATAAACTGTTTACGTCCCGGTCCCACACGTCGCTAAAGGACATAACTTGACAATTTGTTCTGTAGAAAGAGCATTCTCTATGCCGCAGGTGACACATTTTCAAACGTCTAAATGAGGTCAGCCGTTCTAGAGAAATCCAACTAAATGAACTCACTTTTGTTATACGTCGCAGTCTTAATCAATGAAAGGCAGTCAGAAATGCGACATTTGCATGTTTTCGTTGTAAAAAAGGTAGAAGCTGTCAATTCTACCTATGAGAACTTATCTTTTATATACACCTACCTATTCTGACATGCAAAACAGTGCACTGTGGCCAATGTAGACGTAGTCTAAGCATCCATGCGGCGAACCGTTCCCTATGTAAACATTTATTTTACCCAACTACATACCTAGTTTACCTACGTCATATCTCACGTCAGTTGTATTCATCCAAAATGTACATGAGTACATGAATCATGAGTTCTTCTTTTTTAAATGTGGATTGGGAAAACAAAATAATAATCTCCCCTCCACTGGTTTGAAAACCAGTATTCCTTTCGCTTCCCAAGCGAAACAAAAAGCTCACTCGAAATTCCAGCTATTCCCGGTTCCACTCACCACCTCGAAAGATAATCGTCGAACATTACTTTCGAATCTACAAAAGACTTCTCAAAAATATTCACAGACATTCAGAAAATGCTTTCATTTTTTTTTTTTTTTTTTGTTTTTGTGATATAAATTATACTAACAGACTTTGTTTTATTTAAACAAATGAATTCGAATTCTTCTCAACGTTGGATCTCTTAAAAATAATTTCTCTCACTCTCGCAGCGGATTTACCCAAATGACAGCTGCCGTCAAACCAGTCTCAGATGTTTCTTTAACCTACTGCAGTTAGTTGCAAGTGAACTTTTTTAAATTGTTTAAATTTATATTAAATCTAGTGCAAATATTTGCAAATATGTGATATTATGTGAGTTAGTGTGTTCATAAACAAATGTGAATAATAATTTCCCCCTTGCCACTTGTTATATTCGCACAAAGACAGTTCAGTGAATTTTCGACGCGAGGCGCAACAGTTTCACATTGCCTGGTGAATTTAACCCCTGGTAAGTTGTGTGCTCTCAACAAATGTATATATAATTAAACATTGCAATGCAATGAATTGTTTAATCCATGTTTGAAGTCGAGAAATTGCACTTAATTTGTGATTTTCTAACAAATTGTCATTGCCGGCGGTACTTAAATAAAAAAAAAATCTGACAGCTGAACACGAACAGCTGTTTGGCTGTTGCTCTTTTTCGTTTTTCGCTGAGTTTCTCTTTCGACAATGAGCACGGTGGCGATTCTCTCTCACTCAATTGGTAAATGGTTCATTTTACTGCCTTTCACACTCATTCTATTTTCTCACTCACTTTATTAATCCATCAATCATTCACTGCGAGGGGCGAACTTCAGTGTTCCAGTCTTCTTTTCGCTGTAGTTGCTTTAATGTTTTCTTTTTGTTCGGCTTTTGGGGGAAATGTCACTCGACCTGCGCCATTTTCGCACACAAACACATAGTCACGTCAAATCACATTCGTTAACACCTCGATCTCGGTCTGTCTCGCTTGGCAACGTGATGGGGAATAGCTCCATCAGCAGTGTTGCTGCATTTGCTTGTCAGTCAAATTGTGTGTGTTTTTTTTTTTGCTTTTAATTAAATTCGCTGCTATTGTATGGGTGCATAAATCATTGGCTGATGCTGTCTCACTCTGGCGTTTTGAGATGTTGGAAGAAGTGTGCAAAACGATGGGCACCAAGAGCAGTGACGACTGACGAACAGGGAGCTACTATGGGAATTAATAATCAGAAATGATAGAAGAGTTTGGAGGAGGATTTTGCTGCTTTCTTCCTTTTCTCACATTTTTCTTGTCATTGAATTTTTGTTTTTGTCATGTTGCACTCGGCTGTGATGGGAACCGAAGGAATAAGTATTTCGTCTTTTTTTAGTTGCCATGTGGAACAGTGTTACCGAGGGGCAGTTATTTTCTGTTTTGAATTAAATTAAAAAAAAAAAATTACTAACTCGTTGGTAGTTATTGTAAATCAATATAAATTGTTGGGAATTTAGTTTTCGGTTAGAAACTGGTTTGAAGATAGATATTGCACGGTAAATGTGTCAAACTAACAGCAGCCACTCATTCTTTTATGTCACGTAAAATGAGCCATTGTGGCCTACAGTCAATTTGGGGAGAAAATAAAAAATGGCTATCGCCAAGGTCCTTTGACAAGGGAAAAATGATTTCGGTGCTTTATAACAAGAGATGACATCTCTGTCGATAAGTAGATAACTATTTGCAATTGGGTTAAGTCATTTTAGGGAGCGGTAAAACCTCCACAAGCTGTAAACAGATTCACCTCGCCCATGACTAATTAATAACTCCTCCATTTAGGTATAGGTAGTTAATAGTTAAGTGGGCTCATCACATGTGACGATGGTCGCCTTGATAATATCGTTTTAGGTCTGTTTTTATAACTACCTATAATAAGTCGTCTAATGAATAAAATGATAAACTGAGTTTGCGGTTTTGCAGGTCCTTTCAATTCGAAAACATTGGTCTGAGAATTTCCGTATGCAATTTGGAACAAGGAAGTTGGCATGAAAATCCATAGCTGCTGCTAAATATGTGATTTCACACTCCGGGATAAGAAATAAATCACTAGGAAGCTACCTAAGCATAAAAAACGCTCTTCGACCATTTCAATAGGCAGAACCAACATTTGAACTTGAACCTCATCTGGGACATTTGAAAAATAAGGTCATACCTTTGTTAGGCGAAGCAAACAGTACCCACCTTTGTTATAAATAAATAAATAAATAAACCTGACGCAAATGGTCCCTGTACGACCCCAGACTTCGCTTCCCACTTTTCTGGTTTAGTCCCTTGTGTAAGATGTTTATTTTTGCCACGAATGAGAAGGATCTACAATTTTAAGAAGAATTCGAACGACAGTGTAATACAAAGAAGAAAGCAATTGTTCTATTTATTGAAGTTAATAATTATTTTATTTATAACGCGTTTGTTATCGCCGTCACTGTCAGAAAAGGAAGAGACCTGAAAAGGTCAATGTGACAGCTGGAAAAGAAGATGGCTGACGAAGTGGACTTGGTTGGTTGGTTGTGGCTTTGTTCGCAAAGAATGTTGACTGTTGATTCGCCACAGACAGCATTGAAAGACATTCTGCGGGAGGTTACACGTTACTCTCGGAAGTTTGTCAGAACTCAGAAGATCAAAAGAAGTGACAACTTGTGTTCAGAAACATTGTTATTGTTGGCAAATTTTGATCTACCCATGGTAGGGTTTTTTTATGTGTTTTGTGCGTAGTTTTATAGATCTTGATTAAATTTGTATATTTTAGATCGCTGTTGAACAGAATTGAACGCTAATTGCGAAAACTAGTTGGAAAATCATCAAAATGAGCTAAAACATGAAACGCTTTACTGTGTCATGCAACAAAGTCATCTGTCCTGTAATAAAAACCAAATCGCTCTGCACAGTCTGCTCCATTCACCTGTAGGTCCCCTAAAGTTACGAAAAGACTGTAGACCTATCTACCAATGGATTAAAGTTCCCTAACCTCACTTTCTTTCCTCCCAAAATCAATTTCTACTCCCTTCAGTCGTTCACATATTTATTAATTGTCAACAAAAGAAAATCTGCCAATAACAATGGGCCTACCAATAAACGTTTTTAGTTTCGACTCTAGATTTTAGTAGTTCACAGTGAGGCCATATTTTCCATACAAATCTCGCTTTTATGAGGTTTCGTAAATTTAAAGTCGAGACTAAAATTTGTTATTAGTAGGTACGGCGCAAGTGGCTTAACAAATTATTAAAAAAACAATCACAAGCCGGCCACTCAACTATGCACTTAACATTTCGTCACTTTTTGTGTTCTTTCCAAACTGCAACTTCCATTTCCAACATAACTGAACGTAAATTTTAACCATCACAACAGCGTGGGAAGCCACCAACAAAACACTTTTCGAAGCACTATCCCACCTCAGTGTGGAGGGGCGGTGCCAGTGAGTAGCACAGCAGTCGACCTGTCCATCTCCATGTGGATTCTTCTCAAAATGATTGATTTCTTAACTACACATTGCATAAAGAACACTCACACTAGGACACAAGCTCATGCTAAACGAATTGTTCTCCTCTTTTGTGCTTGACTTGCCTTTCCCCGGTTGTGGATGTGTTGCTGATTTTTGTTGCCACCTTTTCACTTGACTTCTTGTTCTTGTTCATGTTCGTGCTCGTGCTCTTTCATCGCTTGCTTTGGTATTCAGTTTTTCTATATTCTATGATAAAGATGGAGGTAGTGGTGAGATTTGATTTGATGGTAAGGTACCTCTGCTCTCTTTCGGCCGGAATGTGGTGAAATGTTGATTGACAGATGGGAACGCGGAATGGCTGCAGTGTTGTTTTTTTTTCGTACAGCATCAGACTTCAGAAATTTTTTGATCACTCAATTTAATTGAGATAAATTGCTTCTTATCAGAGAGTAGGAGGAAAAAAAAAAACACGAAAAACAACTAACAGCTCGTTTTGCAGGGTTTAGTACTTTTCTTATTGTAGTAATGTTTCATTAAATACCTACCACTGAAAAAATAGAAAAAATACTGTCAATTTCTTCATATATTGAAGCTATTCAAATCTGTCACAAAGATAAGATAAAGCCTGTCACGCTTTTTTTTTTTTTTGAACTAGAATCATTTCAAACTCAGTAGGGGCGTACTCATTCTCCACCATATAAACGATTTAAACAATACGAATGCGATTATTTACATATTTCCAATCATTTGCAGTCATTTTCATAATTGATTACTAATCATTGTAATTGGTTTTAATCATGTGCATTATACAAACCGTTCGCTGACGACTGTTTTCCTTGCACTTATTTCCATTGTTTCCAATTATTTGAATTCTTTCAATCATTGTCTTTCTTTTAAAATATTCGCATTCTTTCCATTCGAGTCATTTGCATTTTCTGCAATCATTTGAGATCTTCTAATGATTTGGATTCTTTTCAAGTAATTCGCATTAGTTGTTTAAATTCCAATCATTTCCAATTTTCCAATCATTTGCATTTTTTCTTAACCTCTTTTTATCCACAATTATTGGATTCTTTGCAATCATTTCAAGTCATCCCAAGCACTTACATCCAATTTTCGATAATCTATCCAAACATTTGCAGTATTTGCAAACATTTGCATCACTTCTAATCATTTTCATTCTCTTGCAAACATTTTAAATTTGTTGTCCAATTATAACCATTCCTTGGAAACATTCGCTTGACTTTTTATCATTTGCATACCTTCTATGATGCACATACATATGTTTCCAACCATAGGGACACTAAAATCAATATTAACATCCTGTCAAAGATTAGACAAGTTTCACTGTTCCTGCATTTTGACACATTCAGCCTTACTAATAATAATTTCTATTCTTCACCTCATATTATATTTGGTAGATCACAATATGCAATTTTGTAGAAATGGAAAATTTCGTCATTGTGAGTTCGAATAATGTGGCCTGGACACTAAAAATGATTACTAGCAGTGTCGCGGTTTGACAATGCGCCGTACCTACTAATAAAATATGTTGGTCTCGATGTTAAATTTACGGAAGCTCACAATTGCGTAATTTATGTGGAAATTATAGCCACTGTGAACTACTATAACTTATAGTCGAAACAGAATTTTTTTATTGGTACGGCTTTTTGGCATAAATTAGGCACTTAATCATTTCGCATGGTGTCAGACTGTCAAATCGGACTAAACCTAGTTATTCAAGTTGTAAATTTTTGGTGGCTGTCACCCAGCTGTCACCTACTGTCATATTTTTGCGAAAGAACGTATGACGATACAAGTTTTGACACTGTTTGCAAGTCAAACGTAGAGTTTTGTCAATAATCTGAAAGCAGGCAGTAAATGGACAGAAAGCGACGGAGATTTTGTGAAAGTTTGACAGCCGATCGGTAAGATATACAAATGTCATCATACAAGTAGGACGCATTTTCATAAAGACATACAGGTGAATAATAAATGTTAACTTAATGTTATACCATTGGAAACATTAAATTGAAACAGAAACATAATTAAAATAATTATTAAAAATTTATTAATAAATACATTAAAATTGTATGGGCGTAATCCAGCTTAAGCCAGCACAATTGTCGACTGTATAGTGACTGCTATTTGATTATAAGTCTTTACCGGTATTCTTAGGCGATTATTGCGCGGTTTTTGAACTGAACTAGTGTTCAAACTGAAAGACGTTTGACCTTTGAGGCTACGGCTCCACCGATTCCGGCTTATACCCATCAAGTCGGCATTTAAGCCAAATACTTCGCACATACCTAGGTAACTCCTCCCCGATTTAAATTCAAGAGCTTACCGAACGCTCTGCTGCCGAAGGACCATATTCGTGACTTACATACTTAACGGGCTCGCGACCCGTGGAGAGTGTCTGTCCGAGACACTGACGCCTTTCATTCTCTTCGATCCCGAGCGCCCGATGGCTTGACCTTGAAAACCAGATTAGATTTATTTCTTAAAAACCAGATTAGACTTACTTCTTTAAAGCTTACTTTTTAACTATCAGTCCTTAACCCTAGGTACTGCTTGCAAGCCCTAATATTCTTAAGGCTATAGTTCTTTCCCAATCCATCCTTGATTCCCCTCGCCTTACCCGCATCACCACCTGCTACCACCAACTTTGAGACGACACGACAATCTCAATTATCTCCACAATTTTCGTCGTGGTCTTCATCAGCTTCCTGTTACAGTAGGTATTTACAGATTGGTTCCCATTTTTCTTCCCAATATCGACCGCAACAAATTCGGTTCGCCTGGCGCGCTGTTGTTACACCTCAACCTCTCTCGGATCTCTAAATACCACTCTCCACCAAGGCATATCGATAACTCAGATTCAAAATTCGATATGCTTCAAAAGCATCAGGCTCTCGGTCCCGCATAGTGATATACATCCAATACAATCCAATCCACCTATCGTTGATGTTCTGTGAGAGATTATGGCGTCTGTCTTGGTCGTCGTCTTCGTCTTGTTCTTCGTCTTTTTTGATTCGATAAATAAACATCTCTGTCGATTTTCCTCACTGGATTTTCCATCAGTTTTCTTCATCGGCGACGGCGGCGGCAACAGTGTAAAGGGCGAGGGGTAAACCAACGAAATTATCATAAAATCCAAGCTATACGGCCGGCGGCGTATAGAAATAAGAAGATTCATAAATGGAAATGCCGCGCTGCTGCACACCCATAGATATACAAACTACACAGATAGATTATTATATCAATAAATCTGTCAGAAATTCCCAGCTAAGACTTTGATCAATGATTGTTTGTGGTTTGTCTTTCTTTTTGTTTCCTAATAAGGATATACACACTGTACATGTGTGTATGTGTGTAAACAATAAATTAATTGAAGAAATTTTGGATCTGGAGTTGGCTGCTGCGTAAGCAGAAAGAGACGAATTTTGATTATAATTTGTGCGCGCCAACAGCTTTGACATTTCACTTTATTTATAGGAAGCCGAGTGTCCTTGGGTGGGTGGGGTAGGCCAAATTTGTTTAGCTACAGCTAGAATGACGTGCTCGCATCCGGTTTTTCTGGAACTGATCACTTGGCTGCGTCGCACATTTATCCTCATCCATTAGTAAACTCGCAATTTGCTATTGCTGATTCACGCACAGATGCACGAGTATATGTGCTGTGCTTGTTTCGCGTCATTTATTCCTTTTAATTATCCACATCAATTTCCATTTCCATCATAATAATATATTTAAGGTGGAAGCAAAAGTCATTCCAGTTTAGGTGTAGGTATATATAACCACCTCCCCCTAACCCCAAGGACTCACAAATCTTTGTCACTTGACTTCCTGCACTTTTATTCCATCAGCCACACCGAGATATTTCATTTCCATCGCGACCCCAACCCCTCCAAGACGGGTAGCTTCAATTACTTCACAATGGCTGTGTGGAGAGGAAAACAACGACGACAAGGACGACCCTCTCTGACCGGTTCAAATGTATACTCGGATCCGATTTTTAGCCGCACTTACACCCGCTGCTACACCGGGGAAGACTATGAAAATTAACGGCCATTATTTTCTTGAATTATTGCACCCTACAGCGCCAGGATACACAGGGTATCACTCATTATATATATACACCATCGTCGTCCGCGACCCTCATTGCTCATTCCTTGCCGTGGAGAATTAAACAAAAACCAAGCGGCGCTGTCTTGGGGGTGAGATCGGATGCGAGAGTGTTTTTCATTTGCAAATCTCTTGCCAAATAGACACACAGACAGGCAAATTCCAAAAAAAGAAACAACTCGACGGGCTTCTTCTGGTTAGGCAGTTTATCAGTATCTTACCCGCCTCTGGGAACCTTTAGCCGCACCATGACCGAGGAGAGGGCATTGTTGAGACTCATTGTGCCGCTCCGCAATCACTCAGCTGAATGTTTTTGATAGAAAGGCAAATGCGCGCGGCTGAAGGACCTTTTCTCTGTCTCCGGCAATGCTTACACATTTATAGGTGGCTGGCTGTGTGTGTTTTTCTTTGGCGCTCGAATTTATTGTAAATTGGGGCAATTCACAGTGTATAAGTGGATGAAATGGATATGAGCGGGGTGGCTGACATTTCAGAGGGTTACTCCAACGTGCGGAGTTTTCGTTGTCTTCCAGCTGACAAGGCGTTGTGGGCGCCCCCACTACAAACGACTACAGAACAAATGGACGTATAATTTCCTTTCGATCTAAATACGTACTTTCAAAGACAACTCTTGGATCTTCATTGAGTAGATGTGCAATAAAAAATGTTCCGAAATTACAGTCAGATTTGCATGAATCTTTTGTTGAGAAAACAACAACAGTAAACACTTTGGTTGGGGTTATAGCTTCTGTGAGAACAGAACAGAATAGAGAGAACATCAATAAAACATTTGCATTTGACGCATAGCAACATCGACCAACAAAACCGATCAGAACAGCTGCAAACCTTTGCAAGCAATCACTTTGGTTGGAATTTAAGCTATTTTGAAAAGGACGACTTACTTTTATAGTTCGATTCCATTGAGTGACTCCTTGAAAATCGAGTTTTGACCGTCACTTCTGGTAAACCTATATGCGGTGTTTTTTGAACAACAATTTGCTCCCAACCAAAGGGCGTGTTTGGAAATATTTGTTGCCCTTCACTCAACAATAGGTAGTTGGATGCACTGTGGAAAATTTCTAAGAAGTCTGAGCCAACTATGAATTAAATTCGACTTTGAAGCTTTAACGCATTTCTTCTCAAAGTAAATGCATCTGCTTCAATGAAGAGGATTTATGAAATTGCTTCTGTGAAGCCTGTTTCAAAATTACTTCACTGAAGGAGTCCCCGGTAACTCTTAAAATAAATTAAACAGCAAACTTTAACAAAAATATCAATAAGACACTTAACACGACATTTTTAGCGGTTTCTTCGTCTAATTTGCAGGCGATTCCCACGTCATTCGCTTTGAGCTCCCTGAAAGAATTTGCCATTCGCTAAAATCCGCGCGGAAGAACAAAATGCGAACATTTTGAGATCTTAATTTCGTTCGCCGGCGAGTTCAATTACGAATCACAAGCGATAAGTTCATGTTTCGATTGAAGTTTTTATAAGCAATGTAAGTTTTGCAATTCGCTAAAATCCGCGCGGAAGAACAAAATGCGAACATTTTGAGATCTTAATTTCGTTCGCCGGCGAGTTCAATTACGAATCGCAAGAAATAAGTTCATGTTTCGATTGAAGTTGTAATAAGCGATGTAAGATTTGCCATTCGCTAAAATCCGCGCGGAAGAACAAAATGCGAACATTTTGAGATCTTAATTTCGTTCGCCGGCGAGTTCAATTACGAATCACATTCGATAAGTTCATGTTTCGATTGAAGTTTTTATAAGCGATGTAAGATTTGCCATTCGCTAAAATCCGCACAGAAGAACAAAATGCGAACATTTTGAGACCTTAATTTCGTTCGCCGGCGAGTTCAATTACGAATCGCAAGAAATAAGTTCATGTTTCGATTGAAGTTGTAATAAGCGATGTAAGATTTGACATTCGCTAAAATCCGCTCGGAAGAACAAAATGCGAACATTTTGAGACATCTGATACAAACACCGAAATATGACCCAAACTCCTGCGCAAATTTTCGCGGGCGGATTTTTGTAGACGAATAGACGTAACAAATTTCGATTCAATACGAAATCCGCCCCCGGGCCGAAGCTGCTAAATGCCAAAGGTCTTCTTCGCCGAAATAAAGAATGAAAAGTACAAAATTTATAATCAAAATCCGCAGCAAAGTTTTCCACTTTTTTTCTTCTTCTTCTTCTTCTTCTTCTTCTTCTTCTTCCTCGCAACATTTTGATGGTGGATTGCTTTTGTTTGTGTGCGTAGGGCAATTAAAAAATATTTATAAGTCCCTCAGCGGCAAATTCACCCCCGAAAATATACACTATACAGTGTACAACTTACAACAACCCTCAGCGCATATAATTTTCCAAAAACGACAGAAGAAGAAAAAAAACGAAAAAAAAAAAACAAGTGAAACATTTCAAGAAAAGGGAGCACAAAATGGCAATGGATGTCAGTACTTTTGATTGATTGAATTGCCATTGGGAGATTTTCAGTAGGTACATATAGGCGGCTGTGGCGCAACCCTTCTTAATTACTTTGGCCCTGAATAATGGCGCCGAGTGTAAGGGGGTGTCTGAGCACAAATTGTTTCAAATTTAAATTAGATTCACCCCCTCCGGGTTGCGGGCTAGGTTTTTGTATTTCAAAATGGCGATGTGCCATAATGTGTTCTCTGTCATAAAAATCAATTGACAATAAATTATGTCAGTCATCTATCAAAATGTGTAGGGGAAAAAGGAAACACACTCGCATGGAATGGTGTCGTCTCTCAAACGCTTCGGCTGTGACGGGTTCTGGTTTTTGTTCATTTTTCGAAATTTATGGTTGGATGAGTCATAAATTATGATTACTTCGGAATACACTCAAGAAAATGTGCAGACAGTTTGTATTGTAGCATAGCGAGCGATCAATTCAATCGAATTGGATTGATTGGGAAAGAGCTCTCTGTCTTTGAAATTTAAGGAACAAGAGATACCAATACCAAGCAAGGGTGAGCTGTATTTGTATGTGGCTTGGTTTTGTGGTTGGTTTTGATGGGGAAAAAAAACCGAAACCAAAAGAAAGTTTTAATCAATTTGAAATGTAATACCACGTCAAGGAGGGAGGAATGAACGCTCCAGCGTCAAGAGAGAGAGAGAGAGATATTCATTCCCGTTCGGCTTTGTAATAGACTCGATTACTTGACTTGATGGAGTAGATTTTAATCAAGGGATTTAAGTGATGATTTGCTTGGGTTAGAGATTCACTGTCGTCGCTGAAGATATGGAAGGAACACTTCAGCAGATTGGTTAGCCGTGGAGTTGACCAAAAACCCACTGCCAGGCAGAATGAGCCTTTAAGGACGTTCAGTGCTAATTGTAAGGCATACAAAGTTAAGGCCATGTAAACGAAGTCTTTCCAGGGAGCACCAAACAGAAAAAGAAAGACTTCGTCACATTGACAAATGGCGTTCATCAAAATGATATTCATTGAGATGACGTAATTTTCAGTTTGACAGTTGATGAACCGTTTTTCAGTCAATTTCTTCTTATGAACTAAGTTCATCATTCGATCAAAACATTTCATTAATATGACGAAGACACTTAATTCGATGAATTTAGTTACTTGTTCATCCAGAAGATGATTTATTCTTCTTATTGTTGAATGAAATCATCATATTAAAGTACGATTGCCAAGTTTTAAATTTTCATCATATCGATAACGACGTTCATTGTATTGATGCGGCTTTCATTGGATTGATGAGCGCGTTCATCAAAAAACAGACCTCAATTTTTATTAAGCAGAGTGTTGGTGTAAGCGTTCATCTTATAGATGAACTGATTCGTTATATTGATGAAAAAACTATATTCACCGTTAAATTCATCATATTGATGAATGGAATCATCATATTGATGAATTTCTGTCATCGTTTTCTGTAATGTGATGTACAGATTGTTAATATGATGCATGATGTAGATGTACAGTGTATACACACGAAGTTGGTACAGCAATTGTTCTCACACGCGCAACATGCGTCTTTTAATGTATGCATGCGTAGATAATTATATGACATTGCTCATCAAGCGTAAAGTATCTACACAGGGTGTCATAGAAAAAAATTGTGAATGGTCTAATGGATATATGTGATTAAGAAATTTTCTTCATGTGGTTGAATGTTTATCTTTTAATTAATGTTCCACCAAAAGTATTCACTTCTATCTAAAACATTGTATTGAAAATTGCTTGCTGTTGAGTAAACTTTAATTTGCAGTAGATAAAATTTAAAACAATTAATGAAGTGTGACAAAATTCAATATTAGTGTAAAAATGGTGGAAATATAAAAGGCTATAGTCTAATTTCGATTGTTCATATTTGTGAGATGCTATCAATATTTAATAAATAGCATCAATATATTGACATTTTTTAAGTATTTATTATGTCACCAGTAGAATGAAACTTGTATCATTCGAAAGGTACTGTGCCACAGACAAAAACCCATTGGTATAAGTCGCCTTAAAGAAGGGTCAAATTAAGTTAATTGGAAGCATTTTAGTGACATTCAATATCACTCGTCAGACATAAAAAGACAGTTCAACATGTTTCCGTGCTCGTCCACCATTTGAAGCATCTTCTGGCAAAATTCCAATTCGAATCGGCAAGTCTGCTGCGTTCAGTTTCGTTTTCGAATTTCATATGGGAATAAGTCCAAATCATTGTGCATAATTAATTGAGCGCGTGAATTTTTGCCTCTACAACATATTTTCGTTTGAATATTTTCCTTTGGGATACCTACGAATAAATTCAATTATTAAAATCGCATAATATCGCCTCCATTACCATTTCCATGACATTATGTTCGTTAAGGTATTTTAGCTTCCCATCAAAAAGGGAAGGTTATTTGTTTACATTTTATTTGGTATCAGTATTTCTATTTGACGTTTTCTTTTTCGTGTGAGCCAACTTACAAACACATAAGAACAAAATTGATAGCACAGAAAGTGTGCATCATATTCAGGAATAAAATTTGTCAATATGATGAATACATTCGTCGCATTGATGAAATTAAAGGGGAATTTGAGTATATTGATCATATTGATGAATTTTGCATAATATTGATGAACAAAATTGATGAATGATGAGCTCCTTTTTTTGTTCTTCATATTGATGAAATCCATTTCATCGTATCAATGAAAAAGTTCACTGGACTAAAATTGATGATTTTATCGTAATATTGATGAACTTTTTCATGAATATGATGTAACTTTTATTTCCAGTGTAGAGCTCAAGAGGTTCGCGGTTGTATCTTCGCTAGATAGGCCGTCCTCTCATGCGGGACCAAATCAATTTTCACTTCGAATGCGCCCAGCATCGGTTTTTACTGTCTGGTAATCGGAGCCTTAGAGCACAACTGCGGTAGAGTAAGGATTCTGTAAAGCGTTCAGGCGTAGTTTCGAAACCAGTGATTTTTTAAAGTAATTCCTCGCGGGATCTTCAACGGCGAAGTTAGGTAGATGTAAGAGTCTGCCATCAACAGTCGCGTTTTGTCCTAGCCTTTTGAGGGGCTTCTTGTTCTTTGGTTTTTTAATAGCTTCAACCTCTTTAGTATGGGATCTCTTCTTCACTCAAAGGATCTCTTCTCGCCCTATCTTACTGTCTCTACCTGATGTTCATTTAGCAGCCTTAGTAACATTTCTACTATAACATATCTCCTACGCCTGTGACTAGCTGCCCTTCACCGTTTCACTCTTGAAGCCAGTTGCCAGTCTTTTTAGCGACGAAAAGCTGTTTCGGTCACGCGAACCTCCTAATTCTGTTGAACTGTGAGACTGGGCCTTAAAATATTTTGCAGGTCACCATGGGTAATTTAATGTGGAAATTTTCGCCATTGTGGGTTCGTAAAATCCTAGCCAGGAGACTAAAAATGATTATTTGTAAATCGCGCTATGAATATACGAGCCAAGTTAATGTCCATCAAGGTTTTATTCATGGAATATGAACGCCTAGTCATTGTGGACTACCTACATCCGTCCGTTGGACAGATGCGCAGTTATAGACTTGCACTCCGCAAAAAGCGGGCTTCGTTTCCTGTGGACCATGATCATCTCCATGTGTACGTGGCGCTTTTGATTTTTCTTAAAGCGCCCACATTTTTATCATCCATCAACACAAACACAGTGACATAGCCAGATCCGGCAGCCAGCCCAGTAAAACTTGATGTCATTCCCATTTAACAATTCCTATGATAATTTTGCTCCGTGTCCAGGAGCACGCATAAATCACTCATTATGAAGCGTAATGAATGGCTGGCGACCTAAATATAAATCATTAGATTAGGTACACGTAAGTCTCCCTGCCCGTATATATATCTACGATGCGAACACATTCAAACCCTCCTGGGTCTGTGTGGATGTCCTTTTTTATTTTTTTTTATTTTTTCTGTGCCAAAAAAGACACTTCAACTCCCTTGGGTCGTCAGCAAACATTCTGAAAATCCAGCAGCAGCAGCAGAAAGAAAGGACAACGACGAACAAACATTTAGTAATTCTTTTAATTGTGATCTGATGGCACATCACCAAATGCCCGGAAGGGGTGGATTCCTTTTTGTGCCGTAGCGCCTGTTTTTGTGTACATAGGGGGGGGGTGTGTTTTTTTTTTTTTGCCTCTTCTCCTGTTCGGTTGGTCTCCATTTCATCATGGTGCTGATGATGATGATGATGATAACAACGGTTTTCTTCCTTGAAAAGGACATCGCACGGTTGGGCTCGGGTAGATGGATGGACGACGCGCATATGAAGAGGACGAACTGCTAGCTGTATAGATGAGAATTGTGTGCTTTGGTGCTTTCTTAATTGCTTTCGCCGCTGGGCGTGGGTGATGGCGGCAGACAAGGGTTGTTCGGTGACCTTTCCATCACCCGCATTTGTCCTCTCGCCGCCGTCGTCGTCAGCGTCATCCTTGTCAGTGTAATCGCTGTGCCGTCAACATTTTACCCCAGCCTCTTCTGTACAGCAGTCCCTTCCACAGACGTCTCCTCTTACAACATGCGGACACTTGGCAGAGTGCGCGTGACCTTTTCCTGTTGTTCTCCCAGGCGGCGGCGTTGAAGAGTTCAATTTCTTCCTTTCGCGCGGGTGAAAGTAATTTATTTAATTTTTCTTCCTCTTCGACTCGTCCTTATTTTTTTTTTTTTTCCATTTTTGCGGGGCTTCGCATTTGTGTGCGGCTGTGTCTTTGGTCTATTTGTATTTTATTAAACGAAACGGAATATTCATGAGGAGATTAGAATTCAACCAAAAAAAATAAAAACAAAATGGATGAGAAGCGGGACCTACCAAGTTATGATTTGCTTATGTGAAAATGTGAACGGGGATTAATGTCTCCTTCTGCTGGGTGGTGTGGTTTTGTTTGTTGAAATTTATTTGTATTACGAAAATTATTTACGAAAGGGATTAAATTTGATATATACCTACGGACGAGTGTTTTGGGCGAGAGGATGTTTGGCGAATATCCTGAATTACTGCGCTTCTCTTTGTCGGTTGATGTCGCTCCTTATTGCGCCTTCAAGATAAAAGCAATGACAAAGTTTTATGTACTGAAATGTGGGGGGGTAGGTGTGAAATAAATGTGGACACACGGAGGTGTGGCTGTTGACAGTATATTGCCATTGATCGCTATCCCTTCTGTCAACGCTTTCACTTGTGGTGTCCACTGGTTTTAGGGATCTTACAACAATTTGAGCAGTAGCAAATTTTAAAAAGACTCACACAGGAGATTAGGGGCTGTCCTGATGTGTCTATTTCGATGGCAGACGTTCCGAGGAACTTCACATATTTTTTTGTCAAAATACGACACATGAGAGCGCCCAATGACAGACTTTGTCGTCAACGCAACCTGTAATGGAGAACGCTGTCACTCTTTTAGTTTTCCTTTCGTTTTAGTACTCTCGTTCTATCGCCCATGGGTCTCCTCTAGGCATTTTACAAAAAGAGGTGGGTCAGGCCCCATTCAATAGAAGCTCTCCACACCGACTGCTCTTCTTCATTGTACCGCTCGGCTTGCTCCCTCCTTCCTTTGCGCAATGGCACAGAACTCACAGATGTAAGGCATGCTACGTTCATTCTTCATCTTTGCTCATACATTTTCCGTTAGGCTCTATACTTAAAGTAGAGATATTGGACTCTTCCTCAACCGTTGACTAGATCGGCTGTCATTAAGTTGTATATAGGTTCGTCACCAGTCATACTCCGAAGAAGGTACTACAAGGTGTTAATTTTTTCCAGTCACAGTTTTATTGACGGTGGGCATTTTTTAGGGCTACCCTTTTTCCATGACTGGCCGTGGTACTGTATCCAGTGACCGGGTTTGTGCGTCTTGGAGCCTATATTCTGCGACTCCATTCGAGGGATCTCAACCTTTGTAGAATCAACCATCGGACCCAGAGGTTTTTTTTTAAAGTTCCTTTGTTGTATATTGTATTTCAGCTCTCTGTTTGAGGGGTCATTCTTCCGCGTTCAGCTACTATGTAAAGGGAGTGCTGCTACTAAACGTATATGACAGCGACTTGCAGCATTGAAAAGCTTTATCCGCACGTTAAGGTCGACATGGTGATGACTTTTCTTACAGGTAGGTAGGTAGGTAGAAGTGGCGGTTCAGCTTTGAACCCAAGTAGCACAATGAGTAGCACTTTTCTTACAGCGCAGCTGTTTTTTTAAGTCCCATGGGAGGCTTTAAACGCCTCCTCTCCAGAACCATCTACACCTGTAATAGTGTTCCCCCTGCCCCCTTCTTATTTACAGTACCTACACGTTTAACCATTTTTATTTTGGCAGTTTTTAAAAACGAATACTCCTTTTTGTCAACAGAGACTCAAACCCTATTCATACAGAGCCGAAAACCGGGTTTCCGCGAAAACACTCGAAGACTTAATCGAAAACAGGGGTTGAACTACCGCATCTGTGATCGAGTAATACGTGTCTGAATTTGTAATTGTTTTGCTTGTAAAATCCATAAAAATCAGGGACATATGGCTCGCTAACGGATGCGGTAATTTGGCTCCAGAAGTTTTCACATACCAACATATTAAAGTCTTCAAAACGAGTCGTTTAAAGTCGGTTTCCACGCAAAGCCCACGAAAACGACTTCCATTGGGTGGGCTGTTGAAACAAACACACCTTTTGCAATATTCAGCAAATTCCGCAGAACAGCTGTCAACTGTCACAACTGACAACTTAAAATCAATTTCCACACTTAACTGAATGGCTTCGATTATTTTTAAACGGTCTGAATTCATTTTATTTGTTAATAAATGCGATCGAAATTTTGTAATCAAACACAACTGATTGAAACGTCAAACGAAAACTAGTTGGTGTTCGGTGTGAATGCATCGACGAGTTTTCGACGGAAACATGGTTTTCGGTGCGGTGCGAATAGGGTTTTAGCTAATTTTAACAATTTATTGTTTTAACCAAGCAAACATCGCATAAATCGGGCTAAGTTTTTGAGGTGCACCCTTCCTAAAAATATTCCATCCTTGTCTTGCATTTAACCATTTTTTTTTTTGGATTTTTGGATCAATAAAAATGAGCCTTATGCCAACCCTGAACAGTCGTGAAAGCCTGGCCAATCTGTAAGTGGATTGTTGGACAGGCAGAAAGTCCTATTGCCGTGCCTAGATTTAACCTCTTCATCGAAACAAAGTGGTTAAATTTTAAGAACGTTTCGCTGTTGAAAATCTCTCCAGACTTGACTTGACCTCGTGGCAACCCTTAAACGGTCGATTTTTGACATTCGTTTGATAAAAACGTCAAATTTCTGTCTGATTCAAGAAAGTTCTGTGCTGACAGTTGCGAAACAACATGAGATCGTAGGTTACACTGCTCGCCATCCGATATGACTGTTCCAATATGGCCGCCGCATGTTGGGCACAACTAACTAAATCCACGAAATGCAGACGTTTCTATCTGTGAACTTGTATCAATACCGAAAGAAGGGGCTTTTTTTGACTTAGTCCATCGGTGAGTGGGAAATATTTTGGTGAGTGTGAGTCAAAGAATTGAGTCCAAGAGTTCGGTTAGTTTTATGTACCACAATCTACAACTAATTGTAGCGCATCAAATCATCTGTTTGACTGGTGAGCGGTGACTCACACTTATCACAGTTGATGCGTATACGAAACTCAATTTCGATCCGCGTAACTGGGACCAAGTCATATCGCTAAAATCACATTCGTGCTCTAGTTCAAAGTCAGTCAAGTGGTTTAGTGACTCACTAATTGTACGCGGTGAATGACGGACAACCACTCAACAGTCACACCAAAAAACTTCACAACAGAAACGTTGGTAAACGAAATGAAATCGAAAGGAGTTCTCCTCGACTGAAGCGGTTAACTATGACTCATGCGATTATCTACCCCCATTCCAGGCGCGTCTCCTCCTCTCGAATCCATTCCGACCCACTCCCACTCACCCATCACCGTACACAGTCGTACATGACATAAACATAATTTACGAACATCACAAAGCATAATATATACAAGGACCTCCGCCTGTACATAACCGTAACTTATCTCGCGCAGAAAGAAAACACAAAATCCCTGCGAATCCTGATGGGGCTTTGATGGAAAACCCAGAATGGGAACAATGAAATCAGCTGTGTATATAAAAATGAAAACCTCCTTCGAGAGGAAACAACTGACTGAGTTGAGTCCCTCAATTTGCCCAACTATATACATAGAGGAGGATGTGATAACACAAGAAGCATGTCGCCCCTGCCTTTGCGCAATGTAACAAGAAATGCGTATAGCGTACATCAAAAAGTCGACAGGAAGAAGAAGAAAAGAATTGAACTGCCAGCAGTGAGTGATTTATTGCCAACAGGAAGATGGCGGTATAGTTTTTTTTTTTTTTTTTTTTGTATTACCCTCGGTGTGTTTGTTTTGTTTCATGGGGTGACAATGAGCTCACGGCACAGCGGCCACCCTCATACAAAGTCCTTTGAATACAGTTTATGGTCTGATAATTGACGTAGAAACAAACGAAACGGCACGACGCACGTTATACAGGCGACTCATTGAGGGAAGGACACTGTTTTCCTCGTGACAATGTGACGGGGAATTCTTTTACAGATTCGATGCAATTGTGACGGGAGAAAGTTCTTACAAAACAGTAGGCGAGTGAGTGCTGCGTTGCATAATTTTCTTCTCTGCCTATTGTTGAGCGAGTGACATTAAACTATATACCTGGGTTTTAAATTGTCAGGCTTCGTCGGTTTTATGGTTCCAGATTTATGATGGGGAATAGCCAGCGTGCAAAATCAGCTGCCTGTCGGATTTTAACAGCTCGTTTGGAGGCTGCTCTGTAAATTCCAGCAGGAGGTGATGTCGCATATGAGCAGGCTTGGATTCAAGGAGTTGGTCGACAGGGCGTTCGGTTGGCTTCAAAGTTGTTTGGTGCCTAATTTGTTAAATTTACTAAACTACACGCCTTGCGAACCAACTCTGTGATTCTAAGCCTGGGACACCGCCTCCGCTTAGGTTCTATTCAATCCTGGCAAGTATTTAACGAGCTCAACGAAAAATATAGAATTGAAATGCCACTCAGACATAACTACGGGTCCCTGATATCTGCTACCAGAGAAATAACCCGTTTTAATTGAAGCTGTCAAATGGCCTTTAGTGATGACAGTATGAAATCAGTTTTCACCAGTTCAACATCAAAGATCCATCACCCACGGTGCCAGACAGAAGGACAATAGCACAGGAAATGTTCCTCTCAATCGTCGTTCGTTGGATTTGAAGATTCAAACATCAGTTTTCGGAAGATCGCCAGTCTGTGGATAATAGTTGCTCCTTTCGAGCTGCCCTTGCAAGTTCATCATCAGTGAATTTGCTCCCCTTAAAGTCCGACCTGGAACCAAGCCAGTTTCAAAGACCATAAACTCTGGATAGTTTTGCGACCAAACTTAGGGAAATCTCGAGCTTCATTGAGCTCTTACGGGCTTAGACAGATCGGGCTTCATTGTAGACAAATTTCACAGCATATAGCAATTGAGCATAAGTGTTGTATATAGATAGGTACATATGTATGAATGACCCTAAAATTTAGCTAAAGCAGCAATAAACCCATTTCAAGCCCCTTTCAATATAGGCAAATAGGTATGAGATGAGTGGCTTGGTCATCGCCTTGCTTCAGTTCGAGGTCAATCAGGGTCTTGGTCCGCAGTTAGCCAGGTCCTTGGCATTCAGTATTACATTCCAAGTTGGCTGTCCTTCTGGTGTGCATCAATTTTGTTGAGGTTTTTCCTTCCACTGAGTCGACCTGACACTCTAGGTTTGAATAGAAGGTGCGAGCTCTACGAGATGTTGCCTAGTCATTTCATTTTCCCAATGCGAGGTGTTTGATTGACAAAGTCGATGTCGGAAATGGCTTAAAATCGAGCCTTGTAGACTCGACAGTTTTTTTTTTTTTCTCTATAGGCTTGAAGTCTTCTCGAAAGTACATTTTCTAAGGTCTAGGTGAGCCACAAGCTGCTTTTACTTAGCTATGTCGAGTAAAAGTCCTCAAAAACGCTGTCAAAATCAAGACATAACTAAATAAAAGCAGCTTGTGGCTCTCCTAGGCCTTATGTTCATTTCAACTCTTACCAAAGGACGGTAAAATGGACAGAGTTAGGTAGGCGCTGCATCGCATAGCCAAGGTGTCTTCGAAGTACCTACAGGCAAGCTCACGTTCAGCTCTTTATCAGTTTTTCTTTGCAGCAAAAATAAGATGGTAAATTGGTAACAGACAGAGCTAGGTAGGCAGGCATATGCTGCACCGGTGTCTTCGAAGAGCAAACTTCCCCACGTACAGCTCTATGTTAGTCTTTTCACGCAGCAGGAAGAAGATGAGGCTGGTCTGGGAGAGGTTTGCCATTTGATTTACCAACCTGCAAAAGTCCCTATGGGATATATTTTTCGACTTTCTGCGATAAAGTTTTCGCCTCCATCCGAATTCCTCAAGCTTGTTTGTGCCTTCACCAGACTTGCATAGGTCGGGAAACTTGTCTTCTATGTGGCGGTTTGGATATTCAACAAGTAAATTCCGAACTTCAGGTAATAGTCTTGTTGCGGTATTGAACAACGACTTCCACTCCGGTCTTTCTCTGGATTTTAGCGGGAAGTTCGACAGATCCGCAAGCCTTTTCCCTAAATCGTCAAAAATTACGACAGATTCCATGAGGAACCTCATTTTTTTCGTGTACGTTCAAGAGCAGACCACGCTTCTGATCTAAACAAAATAGGTATCTCCAGTCCTTATCCCCAGCTAGGGGTGGAACTTAAATAGCTTTGGGATACAAATGGTTACTGCGCCGTACTAATAATAAATTTAAGTCTCGACCTTAACCTTACGCGAGCTCACAATTGCGAAATTGTATGGAAAATATTGCCACCGTGAACTACTAAGATTTGAATTCGAAACTAAAAGCTTTCTTTGGTAAGGCCCACTATGTTTTCCATAGAGTTTTGCTGGGGTGACTCGGAGATGAAGCCAGAATTTGTTCAACTCAGTGTCAGGCAGCAGCTTTTACCTACGACGGGGTCCCTGTTTAGTTTGGTCACCTTAAATGAGATACCCAAGACGTGCCATCAAGTAAACTCCCTCTGAGTGATATGATTCGATCAAGTCCGCCACCTCTCTTCTAGCTGGTCCTTAGCGATTTACGATTTAGAGTCGACAGCAAAAGACGGAGAATTAGAGAACTTTGTAGGATAAACTTGTGGCCCACCAGGCTTGTAATGGTTATAGGCAAATTGATGTTGACCATCACTTAACTCAAATGCAAAACGTCACGCTACATAATCGTGTTTAACAAGAGAGACAATAAAACTCCTCCCTACACATACTTACAAGCCCATAAACCTCAACAAGTCACAGCCCATAGGCAACCGCTTTAATTGGTACTTCTGTTCGAGACCTACCACAAGACCGTGCGTGATATATGACGGCTTCCGTAAAGTGCCATCCAACAATAACAGCGAATTACGATCGTTCGTATAACGCCCTCGCCATAAAAAGGGTTATACTGCACTTATATGAGGGCATAAACAATTTTATTAATTAGCCGCCTCTATTTGTGGTGGATAAAGACACTGTGCGTGCGTTCGCATTAAAGGCTCGTAACTCCGTCCGTTCGATGAGTGTCCCGTATATGGTAGACAACGCTTGTCAATCCATCTCCCAGCTTGACAATTAAACAAACATTAAATGATAGAAATACCCAGTAACATCAGATGCGCGCTAGAACTTCCCTTTGACCAAAAATGCGGAAGAGAACAAAAACCAAAAAAAAAAAATCTCAAATTTACGACGGCAAGTCGTAAATTTTTGACATTTATACTGCAAAATCAATCACTTGAACGACCTTCTGTTGAACAACAGACACAAGGCGCGCATTTGAACAGTCAAAACAAAATGGTATGGATAAAAAAATACACACTTTGAACGTCGTAAACGGTTTTCAAATATTTTTACGACACGAAAGAGAGGGCCTGCGACGCGCACATTAAAACGATCATCTTGGACGGTAATCTGTGCGGGAGGTCTGCTTAAATTGTTTTGTGTGTTTGTTGTAAGGAGCAGTTAACAGCTCCTCACAGGTAAGAGTGCACATAAAAATCGGGACTCGTTACTTGTTTTTGAGGGTGGTCGATGCGAAGTCAATACGATTTCCAACTGCCAGGCAGACAATATAATAACTCCGATTGGGAGTAGGACTACGAGTGTGTGTGTGTTTGTTTTATACGAGGAAGTAATTTTCAGGACATAAAACGATTTATTGCCTGTAAGGGATTGAGTATTTATTGTGATATTTCTCGGATAATAGTTGTTAAGTAACAGTTGGGAAGTGATTCTTTTTATAGGTGATTGAGGAGCTGTTTATGTTGCTAAGGTTATAGATGATTTTGATTCGCAGCAATACTGTTGATGTCGACAGAGGCTTGTAGCTATTGATCACATTTGAAAGAATACTTTAAGATGACAGACTCCGACAGTGTCACAGAAGCTAATTTATATGTCTTTCATGACAAAGCTTAGGCTGTGAATCAAAAGAAGCTTTTGTGCCTATCTTTTTTGGTTATTGGGAATCCTGGCATAAGGCCGATCTTCCACTAAACCGCCGTAAGGGACTAAAATGACTTCAGATGCCCTATTATTCGAACAACTTTACGTTGGCACTCTTAACGTGTAAGATCACTGAGTATGTGGACCATCTTGGTTTTCGTCACTCTAAAGCAGATCGGAAGAGATCCACTCCCGTGGACTTGTTTTTAAGCAGCTTGCGGGTAGAGCTAACTGCAGCCTGAGCAGAGAAGCGTTCTCGTAGACACTTGTAACCACTTTGTACCCACTTTGACTTGAACAATCTTTGACTAACCACGCGCGAAGCTTTCTTAGCACGGAGCACTACAGCTATTGCATCCACTTGGACCTTCGAACCGCATCAAGAAGATTTTCTAACCACAAGCAAAGACTCCCCAACAAAGCCATTCGCCAGACCTAAACTTCACTTGTCACCATCTTCTGAAAGCTATATTGTGACCAGAAAATATTTTCCAATTGCATTTTGGACAGGCCAATCTGCCCTGGAGCTGCACTTCTGTAAAAGAAAAAGCTCTCTCCCTTCCCACATCAAGCCATCGACATCTTCTTTATTCCCCATCTAAAATAATCCTCTCCTACTGCTTAATCGCCTCGCAACGGATATCCAAATCGAGCCTTTAATTTGAAATATCGATCGTCGAAATATATACAAAGACCCAACCGACCGAAGGCAACTCAATTTGCCTCTCTAGGCGTCTCTGTCAGATCGGCCAGCTACCCACATGACGACAACGGCGCACGATGGTGTTGCCGCAGCAGCCCACCTTTTGTCCATCTATCCACATGGTAATGATAATTGCATGAGAAGATAGCACCTAAGAGCCACTTCATCTTATCAGTCATAATTTCAACGCAATCAAGGTCCCAATCGCAGGTTTCATCGACATCGTGCTCGTGGCAATAACAGTTCATCAATGCGGCGATTCAAGTTGTGTCGCGACTGTGATGTTGGGAATACGAGTTATGTAGTTCATTTAACTGAAATCCACATAAATAGCGACAATACACAAAGCGCGCCAAGGACTAAGTGACGTCCAGCTGGATGGATCTAAAAGAATAAATATCACATCACTGGAACACCTGCTGGTGGTGTATAGTGAAGGGATAGTGTCAGGATAGTTGGCTATGTCCAGCTCGAGATTGTTCGCGCTAATTTCAGTGGCGTAGTTTCGTGTTTTTCTGCGGTGTGCCTAGGAGGGGCCAAGTAGCCCAGCGAATTGTGTCCGTAGAAAGTCTCGACTTTCTTGTGCGAATAAGAAAAGATTGCTCCTTGCAATAGTTGATTGCTTCCATTATTTATGGTTATTTTGTAAATTATTGAGTAAGAATTTCTTATTTCTTAGGAATAGCAAGAGGCTTTCCCTTTAGGGGGCAAATGGTTCCTTCCTGAGCCTCAAAACCTGTGGCCTCCATTTTTACATAAATGATCAAAATGGCCCCTTTTTCGGTTTAAGTAAGATTTTATTCTTTACCGAACGAAAAAGAATACAACAAATTAAAATAAAGTGCACGACTGGGTCGAACGAAACTTTCTCGTTCATCAAGAGTTTGGTTGGTTACTTTCTTATTTTATTAGGTAAAATTCAGAGAACCGATGCTAGATAAAAGAAACTGTTCATGAAATAAACCTAGTGTTAAATAAAATCCACTTTTGGGTTGTTCATCTGATACGGCAGTAGCTAATCGTATATTTCAAATAACAATCCGAGTTTTTATAAGTTCAAGCTCTCGGTAACAGGCAATTGTCGCAAGTTCTGGTTAGAGAGCTGTAAGCGCCTACGGTTCTATTTTAGGTGCTCTTACACTTTAAAAGATTTTTTAGTACGAGGACAAGCGTAGTAGGAGCTTCTGTTTTTTGATCTGTTGGGGCATGTTATTATTTTTGACTGGAAAGTATCAGTAAAGTTGGTTTAGGGCGTCTTTGATTGGAAGTAGGGTTAGTATTAGACCGAGATCCTTACAGAGATAGATAAGATTTTAGCGATTTGTTTTGGAATTTGCATTGGCAGTTATTAACCGAATATGCCGATGGACGAGGACGTGTGTGGAGGTGCAAGTGTAGTGGGAGTTTCTGATTGTGAAGGCTTCAAGTGGTTGGAATTATTTTAAGGTGCACATTCAATATGGTTGAAAAAACAGAAGAAGTGGGAAATATTTGCTGAAAATAAGCTGTAATTCCATTTTTACAGACAGCACGTTTTTGAGTCTTACAAAAATATATACACTTTTGAGAAATAATGAAAAAACAGATTTATTCGAATTTTTTTAAGAAAAACTAAGTATGGAATCTTATTAAGAATATTCATTTAATCCTTAATTTGTATTTTGATCAAAATCGTTGGAGCGGTTTTTGTAAAATTTGGCTGACAAAACAGTTAAAAATATTAAAATGTTTAGTTCTGCAAAAATACTATTGCTTAATTATTAATCTGAAAACTGAGTGTTCGATATTGTTCGAAATGTAAGCATTTCTTGGTTTTTAAAGTGTTATCGAAAATGGGGTTTTCGAGATATGAGCAGTTTTTAAAATTAGCGTTTTCAGTGATTCTAATTGAAAATTCAGGACGGAATAATTTTGAAAACATCAATTTTACTCTAAGTATGCATTTTTGTCAAAATCGTTACTGCCGTTTCCGGTAAACTAAGGAAAACAAAATTTAAAATAATGCCTTTTTTTCAAAAATCCATTGAACGTTAATGCATACAAAAACGGAGCTTGCTATTAAGTTAGAGATGACCATATTACCCTAGAAGTTAGTTTTTGTTACAATCGTATGGACCGTTTTCGAGATATGTATGTCCAAATTGCAAAACTACCATTAATCGAATTTTCAGCCCAAAACTGTCATGGTAGCTCCGTCTACTTAAGCTCAAATATCAATTTTGGTTGAAATCGTTAGAGCCATTTTCGAACAAATCAAACTGGTACGAACATTTTAAATAGGAAGTACCATTAATATTGAGGTTACCTGGAAAAAAACAATAACGCAAACTGTTAGCCCCCCAAAATCCAAATAAGAAGTTTGAATCAAATCCCGGCAGCCGTTTAGGTTGTAGGCCTCGGGGCATACTGACAGACAGACGGACAGAATTTTGTGACCCACTTTTTTGAGTTCCTCTATCATCGTAATGACAGAATTATTTATAAACATCTCGAGTTCGAAATTTTGTACGAAAATAATTTCTTTCGACTAAGTAATGGTGAAAGTGAAAAAGTTTTTTTTGTAATGCAAACATTTGTTTGTTTTTTCTAAAAACAAATAAATGTTTTTGCGCTGTTTCTTTTACTATGTATTACTATTTTATTTAGGGCCCCTTTTCATTCCCCTTTTTGAATTTTTTCAACGGCAACGCTGACACTTTTTTTTATTATTAAGTCTTGTTTTTGTTGAAGACTCAATAAAATCACTTACCTGTCGCTGTGGATATATTTTTCGCACAGTCGACGATGAACACGGGGGAGGGGGGGCTGGCTCATTTTCTGCTTGGCAGAATGAGTTTTTTGAACCAGAAAAGAGGAGAGCTCCCTCCCAATCCTTCTATTCATCCCACGGCTTTGGTTAGGTGTTGAAATCTTCTAAAGCGTTGTCCCTCTTGATTAGAGTTAAAAAAAAATTCCGGGCCGGACGATGTCCATTTGCTGTATATGTCACAACCGGCTTAACCGATTTATTCAAATTTTCCTGAACTAGGTCTACGTCGCTGTACCTACCTTGATTGTACCCACTATCGTCTCTAGACTCCTGCGATTCAAATATGGCCAAAGATCCGCCGAAAAACGCTCGAAGCAACTGACAGCAGGAGACAGTTGGCCAAAGATCGCCCAGCCATCACCGGCCCAGGTCCTTCCCGGACTCTTGCACCATCTCAAAGTAAGTTTGTAAGTAACTTGCCCACAAATCAGAGAAACGGAAGTAGGATATAGGAAAAGACCTACCACTAGCGTTCCCAGTTAGAAAAGCAATCTGAAGAACACTTCGAGTGCAAGTCTAATGCGAGATTTGTCACCAACTTGTGCATTAGAAGAGGGATCTCCTTCGATTTTACAGCTCGTGTTCGTTACAAAGCAAACTCTTCTGTGACTCTTCTTCATCGTGTTATCCTTCCCATTGGGGCAAAGCAGTTGCATGTACCTCGCTCTTCATGCATCTACAACTTAGACTCAGCCGGTTGATTATTTTCCTTAATTGAGCCCTGTAAGCTTCGCCCTTAACCATGACCTTTCGAAGTCGTTCCCTTTCAAGCAATTTCTCTGTAAGGCCTGCATAACCCTCGACCAATATTACAACACAAATCTACACGCAACTGTCACCCAGCAGTGATGTTATGTTATGTTATGTTATGTTATGTTATCAACGAAATATTCCTTCACCGCACCCACTTTCCTGCTCCTGCTGGTATGTGCCGTCACAGCGAACTCCCTCAAAGGAGACGCATTCCTCTGAAGCATAACTCAGTGTCACCGCCATCGCCATATCCATAATTAAATGATAATGGTCACGGGGACAGAGAAATATTGCCCCCAATCAGTTGAATCCGTGTGTGCGTTGTCCTCACAACGTCTACATCTACATCTACAGCGTTCTACGCACGCACAACGGGCCGAATTCACTCAGAAAAATAACCCTCATCACAACCGATCACTGTCAGATTTCCAATTTCCAATGGTTAATTCCAATGCAATAACCATTTTGTTTTCTTTACGATAGTCGCGTCGCGTCTTCTCTTCTCTTGTCTCCTGTGTGTGTGTGTGTGTGTTGGTCTGCAGCGTTAATTTCTTCATCTTGATTCCGATTTGGATTCGGACTCTCTTGGACAGATTCCATTTCTTTTTTTTGTCAACATTTCTTTTATCCTGGTCAATACTATGTTGGCGGAGAGATGTGTGATGTGGATTTTGGATAGACAACGCACGCCGCAGCATAAGGACGAAGACAAAGCGAAAAATAACTTTCTAATTTATAGCTGTCGTTTTCAGTGTCTCCGCTTGTGTGTGTATTAGTATGTTGGCGTAAGCAGTTGCGTCTTCATATTCCAGTTGACATTTTCTTCGTCTTTGTTGTTTTTGTTTTTTTTGTTTTTTGTTATTTTTTCGCCTTTTTCTGGATCAAAAAGTTTACAAGGACACACGAACAGACTCGGCTTGGATGAGAGAAAACAATTTTGTGTGTCTCGAAGAGTTGAAGGCGACTCTTTTGGAGGGACATACGTTTCTGACATAAACTATGAGGGGAAGAAATTTAAAAAAAAAAAAATTAGAAGACAAGCTAGAAAGTGTCATGACTGCTCAACCTATCATTTCGAGATAAGTATGGCGAAGTTGGGTTTGTGCTGTCACTCTGTTGGCAGTCTGACGGGGTGGTGCGGGGAACTGAGAAAAACATCGCAGGGATATTAAAGTCTTGACGTAGGAGAGCTGTGTGGACACGGAGGCGGTATTGGCAGCGGACTGTTTTATGTAAACTGGGTGCAAGATCACGAAGGGTGAGCTCAGTGATTTCCCTTGATATATCGTATGAGACGAGTAAAACTTGTATTTTTCGGACTTTCCAATGCCTACTAGGAGCACCACCTTTATTCTCATTGGGGTGTCAAAAGTAGCTCAGGTTCAGTCAAGTTTTTGAAATGGACCACTAATCCAGTTCTGGTCAAGCGATATTCAATTTCAACCACTTATGGGACTTATTCAGTTAACACGCATGCCTCCCAAAGTATGCAACTAGCCTAAATGTCATCTGTCTCGCAGGCTTGGTAAAGGGTGTTCATTTTCTTTCTTTTTCAAATTAGCACCACTCTTCCCATCGGCAATCAATTTGACAGCTAAACGCTGATTGGTAATCATTTCGGTTCGCCATTTGACCAGGAGTAAACTGAAGCTTCAAAAGGCTTGTGATACACACCGTAGCTACTCGAAAAACTAGTCGAAACCCGGGACAAGTATTCCCTTCTTGTTTGACACAGTTTAGACTTAAGTACGACTGAAACAACTTCATGCAACAAAAAGGTTAGGTTAGGTTACGTTGGGCTGAGTGTGTTTAGTGTGCTGGAATACTGAGCGTGGGATCTCAGGTTCGATCCCCGGAAATCACACAAATAACATCTTGAAGTTGTTTTTCTACTCCCACGAGCAATTCGGACTCGGCATCAAATTGTGGGTTCTCTCTGTTGGTCCCAACACTTAGAAACTCACACAAATCGAATGCTTGTGAGAAGCTAGGCTAGGCCGTCCTTACGGAACTACTTATTTAATTTTTTTGTTAAGCTTTGGAATGCCTGTTGCCTAGGAAAAACGTTTCCCCCACCTTCCTACTGAAAAAGTCTGCGGCATCTTTTAAAAAAGACACAAGTCCGTGCACCACCCATCGGTCCTTTCCCTAGGAATAGAGAACCCGGAACTCCTGAACTCAGTTCGATAAATTGCTTAAAGATGGGCTTTAGCTCTAGGGTCGAATTACCGCGAGTAATACGTGACTGAATTTGTAATTGTCTTGCTTTTGAAATTCAAACAAATCAGTGACGCGTGGCTCGCTCACGGATGTTGTTATTCAGCTTTTGGATTTCTATGAGCACGATCCAATCCGAATTGAGCTTGTTCTGCAACAAATAGACTGTTGAAAAGTCATGGCATCAAATGTACACCTAATGTGATGAAATTCGGTAGTTGTAAGTCCGGTAGATCAAGCTCAAGAAATAATACGTTCCCACGACCATCTGCCATCGAAATTAATGACGCGTCCTCTCTCCTACAGTCATATATCCTGTACCACTTGGAAGTGGACGTCGCTTATAACATCGTTTAGCAAGCGAGTGTCTTATGTCCGAGTTCAAATGTGAATATGCATAGTCTTCAGGCTTTGGTCTAACTCGTGCTTTAATAGGGTTCGAAAGAACCTCAACTGATCTATCAAAAGTTAGATATATAGTCACTTCCGGTTGGTAACTATCCGCAAGTTGGATGACCTGAACTTATATACCAAACACGCGATGCCCGTGAATATTTACAAAAGCCTCCGGCTAAATTTAGCCAATTATGTCATCCAACTCAGTCAGTTGCCACCAACTTAGCAGCTCTCCTTAACGACAACACCTCTGGAACCCACCCTCGGAGCGTCAAATGTTGAACCGTTAACAAACAAAGAAAAACAACAACCGCCTTTGGATATTTACATCCGCACATGTCACTTCGAAATTGATTGCAATCAAAAACGCGACGACATATCTGTCACAATTTACGCTCTCAATTTATGGACCTTTTTCAGTTTGCATCGTCCTCTCATCGCTCTGCCGATCGTTGTCATTTAATTGATTACCCAACCTGATTGCGATACACCGCTTGCAAGATCAACCGACACGACACAAAGTGCAAAAGCGATGCCGATCGCGCATCCATACCCTAACGATGGATATTTATTTGATAACAAAATTTTATTAAAATATTTTTATCGCCCCTCCATTAAGGCGGCAACGACGGCAGTTGATGGAGCTTTTTCTCCCGCTGATGTGATCATCGATGGCTTTTGACAGGTTCAAGGAACCCCCAATGGACTCCCATTCCAGGTGATGGGTTAGCCATAGCCGCATGTTATACACACACACACACACGGTCAATTGATGCGTGGGGATGACTTGTGCAAATGGGACAGCTTCATTTTGATGGAATTCCATTCGTGGAGGTTTTACGACTTCGGCGGACAATTAATGCGTTTCCTTACCTTTCTCACATATAAAACGGGGCGTCCGTCCGGAGGGGCAGAATTATTAAATTAATGCAACTTCAACATGTTGGGTGTAATTTTGTCGAATAATTTATTTATGACTGTGGGTATGTAGCATCAGCCGTCAGGAGGTGGAGGAATCTGATGATGATGACGACGATCGTTAAAATGGACATCATCATCTTTGTCAGGATTAAATATACGACAATTTTTGTCTTTTATCGCGAGATGGACTGGCTTATGCGTTGAGTGTGTGTGTGTGAGTGTTTGGCTGACTGGGGGCATTGTGCACTGTGGACGCACAATTTAAATGTCGTAAAAGTTATTGTATTTATTTGCCAAGTGAATTGAGGAAGTTTTGCGGCGATTGGGGGCTCTCTGCTGGGTTTGGTATAAATTTAGATGGCTGCTGATGTTGGGTATATGCTGATGGAATGATGTTGAAGGCTTAAGTGCTGAAGTTGTTTGAGTTGTTTCAGTGGAATTTTTGAGAAGAAATAATATTTTTACCAGTGGCGTAGGTGGGAATTTTTTTTTTTTTGGGAAGTGTTTGCCTAGGAGGGACACTGAATATTTTCTATTTCTAGGGTCTTCCAATGAGTTGAAGGGGTTTTATATATATATATATATATATATATATGTATATGTCTGTCGGGCCCCAAAAGGGAATTTTTAAATATACAAAAAATCAAAGATGTGTTTAACCGGAGAAGCTCCGAGAAGGAATCTTTGGATAGGCCCCCCCTTCACATACAAACATCTCTTCTTACTGCGCAATTGTCGGCGCAGCTACTTAGTGGTTCGTGTGTTGGACTACTAAGCGAAGGGGGGTCTAAGGTCCGATCACCGAAAAAAAAAAATCCATCTTAAGGTTAATCTCCACTGCGCCACCTCTCGCGACCCACTGACAAATGTCCGAGAGTATAACTGTCATGAACGAGCTTCTCAATTAGTCGTTTGGACTCGGCATAAAATTGTAGACCCCTTCCATTCGTCGCAAAAATGAAAAACTCACACAAAACGAATGGTTGTGAGAGCTAGGCCTAGGGTCCCTACGGACCTGTTGCGTCAACTACTACTCAGTATGCGCAATTGTGTTAGGGTCTTTAAAAATTATGAACAAAGCCCCAATTAAAGGGGGGGTCATATGAAAAACATTCTTAGTCCCTTTTTATGGGGGCTTTTTTGGATTTTTAAAAGAAGTTCACAAAATTTTGTTAATTTAAAACTTAAGACGTTGACCAAGAAAGTAAAAGGTATGAGTTATTTGCTTCGTAGACCCCTCTCCCCTTGTTTTGAGTGGCAAAATGTCAAAATATTTATATATATATAAACGGCCAGGTGAAGATTATAATCACTCGACGGCTGCCCTACCACTCACACAACAACTTTGCTTCAATCTGGGGAAGCATTTGAGAATGCAGTGTCGAATTGAAATAAAAAGTACGCACCATTCAGATACCTTAGAACTTTATAGTCTATCAAAATAGGCTGACAGCATCAGTTGGGCGCTATTTCAGAACACCCAAGAGAAACGCAGCAATAATTCAGCTTCCACCCTGAAATGTAAGGCGCAACTACTGCTGCAGCTTCCCATTACGAGTCTCGGTTAATTTAGGTCCTTGAAGATCCATTAGCCCATACACAGCTGAGCGGTAGCTATGACGAGAGAAACCTATTAAGAAATTACCCGAACAAGCCCAATGCAACTAATAGACCACGCAATCAAGTCAAAGTCAATTTCGAGTCCCCAAAGGTAGCCATCGTAAAGTCCTCGGCAGCTGGTCAACAACATCAAGTTCCTCCACTATCGCACCAGCACCAGTGCGGCGGCGACAGTCCATTACAACAAACATCAAGCGTCGCTAATATAAAATTTTATAGCCCAAATAAAAACAGCGATTTGTTCCCTCGGTCCGTTCCCCGCGGCCGCCGGCATTCTCTCAATTTATTGCTCAATAAAATAGGCTTATGCCATCAATACGAATATACACACCTCCCCGGCAGCGGAAATAAATTCCCCGCCTCGTCAGTGTTCGGCCGCTCTCTGTCCCGCTTTTACGATCATCCTCCGACAATGTGTGATAATTCATTAATTTTATTCCCCGTCCGGCCGATAATTCGAGTACAATTTTCAAAATCAAATCAAAAAGTTGTTAAAATCCGAAAATGCCATCCCAGGCGAGTCGCTTTAAAATCAATATACGCACACCATTCGGCTTGGGGCGGGCAAACATATCCATAAAATTCGTGCCGTTGTTTGCCTCGATTTTATTCGTCTTCTATTGGCCTCGAACATCATCCTGGGGATGGGGGATGAGATGACTCGTCTTCGCCATGTATCATGCCATGTCCACGCCGGTACATACATTCCTAATTCAATATTTTATGTTAATCGCCCTCGCCGTTTGAGTTGCGCCGCTTTCTGGACTTTTGCGTAGGCTGTGCGCTGGTCTCCCGGGCCACTTGTCCAGCTTGTGGGATGCGATGGTTCTTCTCAACTGTTTTTTTTTTTATGACCACATCATCGAATTAATCAGTTGACACATAAAAATACGCTTAAACACATGATTTACGGATGACAAAAGCCCATAAAAAAGAGGTCTCTCCGTCTGATGTCGCGGAGGCTCAGACCTCAGACCACGCAACAGGGGACTCTTTTAGTTGGCCCCAAAGCGAGGAGGGCAATTTAAATATTTCTCGTATACATCTCGGCGAGAAGACGATTTGTTAACATTTCGATAATATATCATCTAATTTTCATATTTAGCTGGGCTGTGAGTTGACTTCCTATTTTGACGCAGGATGGTCGGTGCTCGGTGCCCGGTGCTCGGTGCTCGGTGCTCGGACCTCGGGGTGCCCACGTGCGACGCTGCCAACTGCAGTGGAATGGCCGGCGACAATTGTCAAACTTTAAATTAGATGATGCATTTCATGGGCGATTGAGTTGTTCAGGAAATTGTCTGTTTTCTTTTTTCTTTGTGTGCCATAACCATCAGAGGACCAGGCCCACGCCCCCATGGTACAAAGTGCGCAAGTGGTTCTATTGTTTATGGGTAATTATTGAAATTTATTGACCCTGGCGTGGGCCGGACACATGCCGGAGTTTAGAGAGAGAAATTTGTCACCTTGGGGCCTAGCAGTTAGATTGGACATAGGCGTTCGTAATGGGACAGCTCTCAATGGCAGTGATTGACTTAATTGATGGAGTGAAATGGATGAGGATCTGCTTTAAATAGATCTATGGGGCCTGTAACACAAGTCGCAGTTCCTTAGGCCTTACAAGTGTCCCTCGAACTAGGAACTTTATTTTTTGTTCTATTTATTTTTTGCTACACGTGCTTGTAGTGGCAAATGCCTCTGATTTATAACACATCACAACATGTACTTGTTGTACAGGCGAATTTCTACAAATGTCACACAAAAGCTTTCCAGCTAAATGTGAGTAATTAGGAAATCAAATATTTATATTTTAAAATAATCAAAACAAATGTAAATTTCAATGCTTCATCACTCATGATTAAGGTTCATTCATTGTTCGTTCTCGAAAGTAAAGCCAAATAAGACACTCACAGCGATACATTTTTGATGAAAATTTTATATCATTACAAAGTTTGGACTTTGCCATTAAGTGTGAAAAACAATTTCATTCAAATGGCCGCCGCGGGAAGACTTGCCGCATGCGATTCTTTTGAGGTTATTTTATAACCACTTTTTCGCACATTTCCGGCGGTATCTCGGCCATAAGTTGAGTAATGCTTTTTTGTTTAATGCGTCTATAGTTAGGGGACTATTCGCGTAAACACGGTCTTTTGCGTAGCCCCACAGAAAAAAAATCTAACGGTGTCAAATCGCAGGATCTTGGTGGAAAATGACGTGGCCAAATCGTGCAATAACTCCACCAGGAAACTTCTCAGTTCTCACGCAATAAAGCCTTAATTAGTCGCGTTGTGTATGTGAGACGGGGCAACTCTTGTTGGAACCACAAATCGTCCAAGTCATGATCTTCAATCGCAGCGCAAAAATAAATCGGTTATCATTCGACTATATCGCTCCGAATTGATAAATCGATAAATTCGGATCACCTGCAACACTTGCACTTGCAGCAGCAATATTTTCGACTGAGCGTGCAGTACGATGATGCACAGGCCTTGCGACATCAGTAACGCTTCCACTCTCTTCAAATTTCTTCACAATTTTACCGATTGCTTGCGTAGTCGACCGATTATGACGACCATAATCATCGCGTAATGCGCGAAAAGTGGCTACGTTAGAATCACATCTTTTGTAGTGAGTTTTAATAATTTTAACGCGTTATTCGATTGTCAAGCGATCCATTAACGTAAATGGCAAATATTCAACTAATATTATGACACTTCAAATGACAGCTGGGTCTAACAGGTGTCAAATGCGGGCGCTGCCAACGTCAAAACACGAAATGAATTACCATAATAAGTCCAATTGTTTTTTTTTTTTTTTTTTGTTAGTTCGCTATTCATATATTTATTTATTTTTGTGTATGTAGATACCCATTGTACATAATTTTATGTTCTTCTATATCTCGCTTAAAATATTATTATTATATATTTATATTAAATGTATTAGTAAAAGGTTTTAGTTCTTTTTTGTACAAAACCACTTTAATTTAATTTCAATTGAATTAATTGCAGAAAAATTATAACCACTTCTGGATAAGTTCCAAAGGCACTTGTAGCTTTAAAGCCCCTGGTATTTATAGCCTACCATTTCGGAGATCAGAGGAATAACCAATAGAAGACCGAAGATCAACGACTCTGAGAACGTGACAATCTGTCAGCAGCGAATCTTAATTTTTGTTCAATTTTATGTCGCCCTTTAAAAAGGTGCGCTAGCCTAGCACCACACAGCTTAAAAAACTAGTATGCATAGATGCGTAAGAGTTCTAAAGTTCCTGCTACAAACTATACAAAGTTCTGTTCGTTTAGTAATTTTTTCTTATTTTCTTTCAATTTGTGGTGCAAAGAAACGACGACACTCTCGCTGGTCTTGAAATACTATGTAGTACATATATACCTACAATGCTTTCAATTTTCAAATTTTAGCTTGCTCCAAAGTTGAGACTCTTTTCATCCTCGTTTTTATTTAAAATACATTTTTGTGGGGGGAATCTCTGGGGCTACTGGGCTGATTTTAAAAATTCCTTCGCTAGCTGCAAGCTACACTAAATATACAAATTTGTCCGTCCTATATATTGTATTCTTACGAAGATTGAGAAACGGCGGCCTCAGATTTCCCTTCTCTATGATATGGGATAGCCGGATCTGCTCTTCTCTCGTGCCTTTGACAAACTTCTCTTTCTCTTTCTGAGGCTTCTACGATTTTCTGACAGCAGTGTGGGATGGAAAGCAATTCTTAGCAATCCGGTGAGCTCCATCTGAGAAGCCCAAAGAAAGACTCTCACCCGTCAACAGCTACAAGAACCATCAGACACACGAAAGCACCCGTCTAACTAAATTCGCACAACATTCCCACAGACATCACACTTATGCCCATAAAATAAAAAAAAAAATAAAAAAAACCCCAACCGAAATTAATACCCGCAATTAATTAGATGTGCTTATTGAAATACCTGCCCCAGCAGCACTTCTTCGCGTCGACTCGCCTCCATATCCAACTTGAAAGTATCGAGCTGATTAAGTTGTTCTGTACGTCCGTCCATTCATTTTAACTGCGCACGCTTGCACTCGCGATCTCAACATTCGCGCCAACATATTCAAGCGGCTGTTTTCAATGCCAATAAATCGTCATCGTCCTGGTTACTGCTGTTGCTGTGCTGGTTCGTTTTTGTATATATATAGCGTACCTGCTTCATGCACTCACCGACTTGACTGACTAAGGGTCCGTGTGAGAGCGCCTCACATTCAAATTTATTAATCAAAGCCTCAGTGCTGCATATACGACTTTGTGACTATCACTGTATAGCAGCAAGGAGAGCATCACTCGACTGCCCCGTTGCCCGAGAAGAGGATGTCATAAAAATTAATGTGGCTTCTTAAAATTAATGATTTTTATCGTGTGGCAGTGTGCTTGGGATGGTAAACACCCTGTCACGTGGGATCTATGTATACCGAGCGAGCTCCTTTTTTTGTCCAACAGTTAATTTCCAAGGATCCTAAGAGATCCTACGAGAGAATAAACAAATAACTAATGAGTAATGAGCTATTCGACCACAACGATGATGATCGTCTTCGTCGTCCGCACAGTCACATCCTGGTCATGGTCGTCGTCGAATAATGAAATCCCGGCATGATATCGACCAATAAAATCGGATGATATAGTTGCGCGTACTCTGTCTGGATTTTTCTCATCTGTCGTCCATTGATGGTGAATAATTGAGTGATTAACTAGGGACGGAGTCGAGGATGCCGTGGAGCGACTTGAAAGACTCTCCGTCAACATTCGAATGGTTGATTAGCACGCATCTGGGATATGGAAAAAGACGCGGTTTCGGGTGTGTGAAACTGTAGTGAAACTTTGTGTCATGAAATGATGTATATGGGCGGGAACTCAGAAGAAATTTTTAACAATACGAAGGTGGGCGCAAACCTCCGGCGATTGCGGCAGAACCTGTTTTTTTGTCGAAACGCTTTGAGTGCGAATTTTCTTTTATTCGACATTATTGCGGAGATGACTATTTTTAGGCCGTAGAGGCGGTTCGTCAAGACAGAACTGTGTTGCTATTAAAATTTACACGCCATGAGCTGGATACTGCAAAGTCTTATACGTTGCAATAGTACAAGATCCAATTGTTGATCCAATTGCTGATATCAACCGTGGAAATCAGTGATCTATGTGGATCATGTGGGCAACATAAAAAATTGCTAATGTCGTGATGTAGACCAACTTAGCTATAAGGCCAACCACTAATGACTGAGAGAGGCTTAAAGCTGGTTGGATAGAATTACATTTCATTCTGTGAAAACCGTCGTTTTGTTTAGAGGTAGGTCTTGGCGATCCTGAGGTGGTCCTTGTTCCCAAACCTGATTATATCCCTTATGGTCGTATAGACCTCTCAGTCTAGCACCATTCGCCCTTAAGACTAAAGAAAACCTAAGCCATTGAGTATGCGGACAGAAAAGGGCTAGTCCGCAAAAGGTGCTCTACAATGTCTCTCCAAAGCCATGGAAAAGTAACTTCGGTGTCTGTATAGCGACAGCCCCCAAACTTTGGGTCACCCAAAACCAACTCTTAAATCCTATCACTCTGTAAAAACTTCTAACTGCTTTAACAATAAATGGATGAGTTGTCTATTGCTTTAGGCCGGATCCTACAAAGTGAAACGGTGGTAGCTCTCGCCTCAAACTTGAGGAGCTAAAGTCGCTGTAAAACTTCACACCCGCCAAAGCGAAAACCTTGCAAACCTCAAACCTAACAAATCAAAAATCGTGTAGAACCTTAGACCTGCAGTAGAAATATTTGACCGTCTTAATCGGTCGCAAGACTAGACCCTAGAGGTCTGCGTTGGTTGTCAGCCAAATCAAATGGAAACTGAAGTTGGAAAATCAAACGAAATAGTCACTCCTAGGACCAACTCCAATATCTGCTCGTAACAGAGCTTTAAGAACTTCTGAGATTCATATACACCTAATCTATAGATGACTCAAAAAGCGGTCTTTTGTGTTGCAGAAAACAGCGGCTTCGCAGGAACCTATAACGAATGGTTCCTATAAAAGACACATTGGTCTCAACAAATATGATAACTTGCCTACCTGCCTTAAAAAAATATATCAGCCAAAGCCTGCCCAGCGAAAGTGTCTACAAACTTAGCAACAATCGTGTAAATTTAAACAGTGTTTCTCCAGTTGTTGGCGACTGAACTACGGACAGACTCTCTGTCGAGAAAATAGTAAATTGCGCGACCAAACGTCTGTCTGTAGTTTCACAAGACATGTGTTTCAACTTTCTCCATTAAATAGTAATAGAAGGATATTGTATTCACACAAAATTTCGAACTCGAAATGTTTATCAATTCTGTCATTACGATGATAGAGGAACTCAAAAAAGAGGGTCGCGAAATTCTGTCCGTCTGTCTGTCCGAGGCCTACAGCCTAAACGGCTGCCGGGATTTGGTTCAAACTTCTTATTTGGAGTTTTGGGGCTTACAGTTCGGGGCCGTTTTTGTTGTTTTGCAAGGTAACCTCAATATCAATGGTACTTCCCATTTAAAATGTTCGTACCAGTTTGATTTGTTCGAAAACAGCTCTAACGATTTCAACCAAAATTGATATTTTAGCTTAAGTATAGTATAGACGGGGTTTCCATGACAGTATACCCAGTTTTTGACTGCAAATTCGAATAATGGTAGTTTTGCAATTTGGACATTTCTCGAAAACGGTCCATAAGATTGTAACAAAAATTAATTTCAAAGGTAATATAGTCATCTCTAACTTAATAGCAAGCTCCGCTTTTGTATACATTATCGTGCAATGGATTTTTGAAAAAGACATTTTTTTAAATTTTGTTTTCCTTCGATTACCGGAAAACGGCAGTAACGATTTTGACAAAAAATGCATACTTAGAGTAAAATTGATGTTTTCAAAATTATTCCGTCCTGAATTTTCAATTAGAATCACTGAAAACGCTAATTTTAAAAACTGCTCATATCTCGAAAACCCCATTTTCGATAACACTTTAAAAACCAAGTAATGCTTACATTTCAAATAGTATCTAACACTCAGTTTTCAGATAAATAATTAAGCAATAGTATTTTTGCAAAACTAAACATTGTAATATTTTTAACTGTTTTGTCTGGCAAATTTTACAAAAAACGCTCTGACGATTTTGATCAAAATACAAATTAAAGATTAAATGAATATTCTTAGTAAGATTCCATACTTTGTTTTTCTTAAAAAAAAATTGAATAAATCTGTTTTTTCATTATTTCTCAAAAGTGTATATATTTTTGTAAGACTCAAAAACGTACTGTCTGTGAAAATGCAATTACAGCTTATTTTTAGCAAATATTTCCCACTTCTTCTGTTTTTTCAACCATATTGAATGTGCACCTTAAAATAATTCCAACCACTTGAAGCCTTCACAATCAGAAACTCCTACTACACTTGCACCTCCACACACGTCCTCGTCCATCGGCATATTCGGTTAATAACTGCCAATGCAAATTCCAAAACAAATCGCTGAAATCTTATATATCTCTGAAAGGATCTCGGTCTAATACTAGCCCTGCTTCCAATCAAAGACGCCCTAAACCAACTTTACTGATACTTTCCAGTCAAAAATAATAACATGCCCCAACAGATCAAAAACAGAAGCTCCTACTACGCTTGTCCTCGTACTCAAAAGTCTTGTAAAGTGTAAGAGCACATAAAATAGAACCGTAGGCGCTTACAGCCCTCTAACCAGAACTTGCGACAATTGCCTGTTACCGAGAGCTTGAACCTATAAAAACTCGGATTGTTCTTAGATATATACGATTAGCTACTGCCGTATCTGATGAACAACCCAAAAGTGAATTTTATTTAACACTAGGCTTATTTCATGAACAGTTTCTTTTATCTAGCATCGGTTCTCCGATTTTTACCTACCTACGTAATAGAATAAGAAAACAACCAACCAAACTCTGGATGAACGAGAAAGTTTCGTTCGACCCAGTCGTGCACTTTATTTCTTCAGTTTGTGGCCAACCTCAGAATAAGGAACTCTATACCGAAGAGTGTGGTAATCAAAAATTCAGGTAGATAATCTTTCAAGCATTCAAATCAATTTCCTCGGTTTTTGCTTCTAAATTGAAAATTTCCGATGAAATATTCACACACCACTTCAAGGCCAAGCTCCTTTCCGAACAATGTCTCAACTAAATAAGACAACAAGTTCTTTCCAACACACAAAAAAAAAAAGCAACGACTAATTGTCTACCCTAATGGTAATTTATTTCCCCTAATAATTTCCAATCACACACATAAACAATATTTTTTGAACAAAAATTCAAACAACAGGTCATCGGTGTCAGCCATAAAAATAAAATACCCATATGACAATAATTATGGAAACAGCAGGACCATTTCGACTTTCCCATTCCCACACCTCAATGAGCGTACATATATATTTCTTGTTTGTCTTAGATTTTGACAGATAAAAACCATCAGCAGGTTGCTCGCCTCAGAATAACTTTGTGTAACAGTGACGGGCAGCCATCTTTTTTGTTCGCCTCTCTTTCTCTCTCTGCATATTCCGTCGCTGTGATATCTAAAGCTGTCACTCAAATGTGACACAATCCGCCATCATTGGGAAACTGTCAATTCCATTCGCACTGCGTGAACAATTTAAAGGGATCAAATAGAAATTAATCATCCTTCACGTTGAACAGAATTTGAGGGAAGGAAAGGAAAAAAATGCTATTTGTGTGTATTTTTGTGTACATAAATCCTTCATCCCTTCAGCCTTCAGTTGGCAAGAGAGAGAGACAGAGTTTTGTGTGTGTAACAATTGAACGCCTGTCAGAGTTGGAGGAACTGGGAAAAATGGAAGAGACAATGACAAGAGCTGTTGAGAAAATCCATATAAGGGTTGTCCTTATGCCTGGGATTAGGGAGCACCAACAGAAACGAATAAATAAGTGTTAGGTGATAAATTCAAGGGATGAATGGGATTTTTTTTGTTTGTTTGTTTTGTTTTGTTTGACATGAGATGTGGGTCGTCACAAGAGAAGAAAAACTAAAGCTAGTGGCGTTTTTGACAGCAGCCGTCCAGAATGTGCATTGGTGGAAGGTGCGCTGTTCGATTGAGAAGATATTTGTCTTCCTTGCAAATCGTCGATATTCATCGAAATACTTTAATCGCATTAACAATCAATTTGCCTCTTCCACTTGAAAGGAATCCTTCAGTATATTGCGCGAAAGGAATCCCCCAAAGGAGAAGAGCACAAATCTTTTCTGTAAAATCCACCGACAAAACTCTCGACATTTTCGGAATTTATTTCCCACTCCCCGGTTCGTTCTTTTCCTCTTGCCTTATATTTAGTATTTTTTGGTCACAACTCCCCCTGCTAAATGGTGCATACTGAACCCTAAAGGAGTGTGGAAAATAAAGAAGGAAATTATTTTCTTTACACTTCGCACTTCCGCCTGGCATTCTCCAGCAAGAGTGCACGAAGAAATGTTTCAAGAATGCTGGGAATAAATTGAATTAAGAGCAAAAAATGTGCGCCAAATAAATAGAAGCACTAAATACCCGTATAAGCAGAAACTATATACAACTGAAAGAAAATGTTGGCCGGGCATTGAATGCATCTGTCATTCTTTCTCTCACACGACGGACGAATGTACTTCATAAATAAGAGTATTCTTCTGACAGCTGGATGGTCGTAAATCTGTCAAAGAATTTGTGTACACAATCAAGCCGGTTTTAGTTATTTTTATGGCATATACAGGGTGGCGCAACAATTGCTTTTCCACATGAATGTTTTTTGTTACCCTTTTTATTTTCATATTTGCCTCATTTATTTTCCGAAATTCGCCAACTAAGACGTAGTATTCAACAAAAATGCGCAGCCAAACAGTTCTTTCTTACCTTCACAATCAACTGTCAAATGTTTTGACGTATCGTATCGATATTTGGCGACAGAGAAAAATCCGAAGAATCTTCCATATTAGGGGAAGGGACTGACTTAACTGACGCCGAATATGTGCAATGAAAAGCAGGCCATCATAGCTGAAATTTTGGCGACGTAACGTTTACTCTGCGCCACCCTGTAAATTTGTTGATTTAAGCAAGAAATGTCTGTCGAACAGTGGTGCAAAAAGACAGACTTTGCTTTGCGAACTGTAACATGTTCAATTCTGTCTTTGGTCGACCCAGAACTTCCCGAATATTGTTCGAGGTCCACAACTCGGTGCAGAGCAACTTGGTCCTCAAACTGAAGTTGCATCAAAGACGATTTCGTCGTGTACACTTTCGTCGACGGCAAATAAAACCAACCCACAGTCTCCCCTTTTCCTCCACTCAACCGTGAATATTCCCACCCCATCCCGAGAAACCCCATTAAAACTGCTAATTACCATTCAACACATTAGAACGATATGCGTCGACAAATTGGTACCATAAATTCGATGAGGAATGCCTCGCCGACAAAAATGTCGCACAAAATTAACTGCAATATGTTACACGATAATATTTCTCTCATATACGTTCGCGCGACACTTCGCTTGATAGTGTCATACGGCAGCAACACCCACACACATGTACAAACGCATATGTGTGGGCCAACAATTTGTAAAGTAGATGGCACCAAACAGAAAAATAAAACTCCTTTCATTTAGAGGATTTCAAGTTTAGTCCTGAAAGCCCATTAACCATATGGCACATACATGTCATTGCTCATTCCTCAGCAGTGTTTGGCATTTAACATCACATCCTGCAAGGATAATTCCGTGCTTCTCTAGACGAGCGAGCGGTAACCGGAGAACATTTTCTTAAGCCATTTAATTCTATTCATCTCTTCATTTTCGCATAAGGAGGCTATGCGAATGCGAAAGAAAACGGAAGAGGGATCAGCATCCTTTCAGTGTTCTTTCGGTATGATGTTTACTAAATGAGCAACAGAGAACAAGTTGATTTTGTACATGGTGTGGAATGTGCGTGTTCTAGGGATGGGAATAATAACAGGACCGGGGATATAATGTCCTTGTTAGGAGCGATGATGTAGTTAGGCGATGTCATTTGAATAGGGGTGCAGTCCTTTTCTGAACGGTGGCAATGGAGTGCGCTCGTTTAGTCTTAGGGGGAGCTATATGTATGAGAAGGTTTTTGAAAAACAGGAAAGTTCAGGTGTGAAGCGTATGTAAGCCAGCTTAAGTTGGCGGAGTCTTTATAGAGGAAGACCAAAACTTTTTCCACGCAAAAAAGTAAAGCGCTATGCCAACCTGCCCCAGTGATCACATATTTATTCACGTTGACAGTTATAAGTCGTAACTGAGGCTCAAAGGCAGGTTCAAAGCACTAGTCGGTATTTTAAGCCTACGCGGTTACAGTTTTAAGTCTACAACACGTCGAAGCTGAAGGTCAAGGCCGGTTTAGTTACCAAACCTTATTAAAGTTGACAACTTTAAGTCCTAACTGCGGCTCAATGGCAGGTTAAAGTACTAGTCGCTCCTTTAAGCCTACGCGGTTACGGTTTTAAGTCTACAAAACGTCGAATCTTAAGATCAAGGCGGGTTTAGTTACCAAACGTCATTCAAGTTGATAACCTTAAGTCCTAACACCGGCTCAAAAGCAAGTTCAAAGCACTAGTCGTTATTTTAAGCCTACAACACGTCGAAGCTGAAGGTCAAGGCCGGGTTTAGCTTGCAAACTTTATTCATGCTGTCAGTTTTTAGTTGGAACTACAGCTTATAGGTAGTTTTATCCGCATCGCAGTCCAATCGTCGGTCCTCTATACCTTCACCTGGTTTAAGTGGAAAACCAAAAACAAGCCGACTAAACGAATATATCTTCATTGGTGTTGACACCTTTAAGTCCTAACTGCGGCTTGAAGACTTATTTTTCAGTCTTTCTTAAATCTGTAACACGTCGAAGATAAATTGCAAAGACAGATTAAGCGACATTTCCATTCACATTGACAGTCGTAAGTCCAAACTCCAAATTTGTCAGCTGGCCCTTAGTCCACTAGGCTATCCATCGTTGCACGTCCAAGTTGGAAGTCAAAGCCAGTCTAGTCAACAATCTTATCCACGGTGATAGCTTAAGATTTATGCCTGACCCCTGGCTTAAAAGCTGATTTTTCTTTTTCTTTCCTCATCACGTTCAGGTGGAAGGTCAAAGCCATGTATAGGCAAGCGCTCTACCTAGCTATCCAAGTGGATACATCATCATTGAAGTTGGCAGCTCTAAGTCCGAACTCTGTTCTTTTTTCTTAATTTTTCCTCAGCCCACTAGTCTCTCTTCTGGACCTAAAATACGTTAAAATTGAAGGCCAAAGCCAGTTTAACCAAATGAATACCTGTTCATCCAGGTTTTACAGCTCTAAGTCCAAACTCCGGCTTAATGATAGATTTTTCTGTCTTTTCTCAGCCTACAATAGAGAAATACTCTCCCTATTCGCCCAAAAGGACCCGTCATACCTACTCTAGGTTGACGGCCTAAGCTCGACTTGAATGTAGATCTTGTAGCCTTTCCTCAACCTGCTACATCCTATCCATGTGGAAGCACAAAGCCATTTGTACCGGCAAAAGGGACGAACTCTGCCTATTTGCCCAAGTGGACCCATCTTCTCCCATGTTGAAAGCCTAAGCTCGGCCTGAAGACAAACTTTTCATTCATAGGCCCAAGTATACACCACATCGAAGTGATTGTATGAAGATAGAGGTATGCACTCCGCCGAGCGTGTGTCCTGCTTCGGCATCACTCTCTAGCTCAAATACTTGTACCCCGAACCTCCCGACTGTGATTCAGTTCAATCGACTGCCTGTCATCAGGAATCCAGGAGATCCCACCATTTCAGTCACCAAGACCGTCTGTTATGGCAAAACCGCAAAGCATTCGCCCTGATAATATGCGAATGCCATCCGACAATCTTACCTAATCACCCTCTAAACCTGTACCATTCATGGCCATTTTTGCCCCCACCCAACCCGCATGATGGGCGAGGACGAAAGCCTAATGCTGAACTGTTTCCGTAGGGAGGATTGTTGTCACAACGCGCTTGTGGTACCAAATTGGGTGATAACTCGTTCTTAATGTTTGTGCAGTTTTTGCTTTTTAACTGGCGTCGTCCTTATGGCATAAGGACACAAGGGGTGACAAATGCGAATAATGGTTTAATTTTTGTTCAAGCTCTTCACTATCACCATATGTCTATATCACGCGACACAAAATCGCGCTCACTCTCCTCTCCGGGTCCTGATTCATTTGCAAGGACATTATCATTGCGAGTTTTTATATGTTATGACGAGTGGTGGTGGTGATTACGAAATAATAAGCCAAGCAGGATGCTTTTAATTGCGATTTGTCTTCCTTCTCGTTTCAGAATAGAAACACACACAGCACAAATGCTCGACGAGGACCTCGATGATACACACTTGTGCATCAAGTGTAGCGCCACAATTGTCGGCCTTGATAATTACATTCAGCACCGCAAAACGAATTGTGGCAGCAAGGCGACGGCGGCCGGCTATGGGGAGTTTGAGTATCCGGATGCGGCGAACTACACCAAGACTGAGGTGGAGGCCAGTGCAGGGAAGGCTTCCAAGAGCCTGAACGACCCGTATGACTTGCCCTACGAACTGGGTGCAGATGTGTTCTTCTCCTCGCTGCAGTTGCAAAGCGTGCAGGCAAGCTCTGGCGGCAAGGCCAGTAGTGCCCAGCAGATACTGACAAGGAAGGCGACAGCGACGTTGCTCTCTTCGGGGCGGGATGAGGCCGGCGGTGGGGACTGGCAGGAGGAGGCACCCACCAACAACACAGACAACCTGATGAAGGTTGTGCGGGATATTGGTGAGACGAAGAAGTTTGAGCCCGTATTCAAGCCGATTGCATTCGCGCATGGGTCTCCCGAACCGGACCAGAGTGACGACGAGGACGATGATGATGAGGACTTCGAAGATGATGATGACGACGACGAGGACTACGTACCGACGCCGTACAGTGGGGGGAAGTGGAAGCCCGGCAGTCAACCTGCAGCTAGGAGCGGCGGCAAGTGGAAAAGTCGAGCGCAGGCAGTGGCTCCCATTCCAGCGAAACATACGGGCGGGAAGTGGAATTTCAAGACTTCTAAGTGCAAAAATGTAGACAAGCGACCGCCGGAGACCTCATCCGACAGGCTGCTGTCGGAGATACGGGCGAAACTGAAGTCCACCTGTGGCTACATCCCAAAAGAAGCTGTCGAAGGATTTGCGATGCCAGACACCGTCCCCGAAGCTGGTGGTAAATGGAAACCGGGGTTTCCCAAATTTCCGCTAAGTGTCAAGTGGAAGTCGGCCGATGGTCAGGAGTCACCGGAAGTTCTGGAGGCCCAAACAGGTGGCAAATGGAAGCCTGGCCATGGGCCAGTAGCTGCTGATAAATGGAAGCCCGGTGGGTCGAAAACGCTGAAGCTGTTGCTTCCTCCAGTAACTGGTGGAAAGTGCAAGCCGCACGAGGGAAACCAATCGCCAGAGATCCTGGAAACACAGACCGGTGGAAAGTGGAAGCCCGGACAAGGGCCGGTAACGGGCGGCAAGTGGAAACCAGAAGATCGACCAGCAGATTTGAAGACCTCACAGGAACCAGAGCCAGAGCCACCGGCTTGGGACGATCAAGAGCCGTGGGAAGAGGATGCCGGCGAGGGCCACCCCCCACTGGAGCACACCAAAGGCAAGTGGGTGCCAGGAGCAAAGGTCGAGCGGCTCGAGTACAAGGAAGAGGTATGTAATTCAAAAATGTAACACTCCCACCCACCACACCTTTTTTTTCAGGCCCTTCCACCACCGCAGGACTTCTGGTGCAACATCTGCTGCCGCAAGCTGAAAACCAAGACCATCTACGAGAAACATCTCAAGTCGGGCGTTCACTCGCGAAAGTCCGAAACCGAACAGCAATTGGAACGTGCTGCCGTCGAGCAGCTAGAACTGTCCCAGCAAATCCTCCGACCGCCGGCCTTACTCCTGAAGCGATCCGCCTCTCCCGAGCCGGACCCTGGAAAGCGTAAAAGACGCAAAACCTTCATAAAATGCGAAATCTGCAGACACCGCATGCAGCGCTTCCTAGTGGGCAAACATCTCATCTCTCACTACCACTACGTGCGCATGAGCCTCAACCCGAATCTCTCCTTTGGCATGATCCTCGACAACATCCATGCGATAGTGCGGCAGGCGCCGTTCCAATGCAGTCCGTGTCGGTTCTACGCCAACACCGAGGAGAACTTTCTCAACCACTGGAACTCGCCCGACCACCGGGATAGGACTGAAGGCCCAGGCAAATTCTGGTGCAGCTTTTGTCGATTCGAGTGCGAGGACAACAATCAGATGAGGCGTCACCTGCTCGGCGCCGATCACCGCGAAGTCATTCTGGCCATCAATCGGTCGGTGCCGATCTACATCAGCAAGAAGGTGGCCATAGAGTGTCCGAAGTGTCGTCAGGGCTTCCGCTTCAACATGGAACTGCGGCAGCACTCTCTGCGGTGTGACAGTTCCAAGGGTGGCACTGCCTCGGACGAGTACCAGTCGCGGTATCGCTGCAAACTCTGTCCCGATGAAGTTCTGAAGTCAAAAGTCGCCCTTCAGAGGCACGAAAAGTTCAAGCACAACCAGAGACGGTACTACTGCTCCCTGTGCGAGTTGGACTTTGAAAACGCTGTTAAGGCTGTCAAGCACCGCAAGTCGAAGTCGCATAGAATCAAGTCCGCTGAGAGCCGCCCCAAGAGGGAGGCGGCGCACCCCAAGCCCAGGGATGAAATCGGCGACGATTTGCGGTGTGAAAAGTGCAATCATTTGTAAGTTCTTAAGTGGCCTTCCCCCCTCATCCGTTCACTGTGAGTTAACTTCTAGATCCTCGTCGGACGTTGAGGCAATGCTGCATCAAATCACCCACCCCGACGGGTGCACCAAGAAGACCGCCGAACCGCCAATAGAAGACACACTCAACGGCTGCCAAAAGTGTACCCACTGCGTCAAGGCGTTCAACACCAAAGCCGATCTAAAGGCGCACCTAAACACGGCCCACCCCGAGATAAAGCACGTGTGCCCACTATGCGGAGAGGCTTTCACCCTGCCCCGCGAGCTCGGCTGTCACAAAAGGTACAAAATGTGCGTGCCGCAACCACCCACCGAATCCACTTCAAATCTGGCTGTGAAAAAATCCTATCCATGCTCCGATTGCACTTTTAGGTATGGTCCACCCTACTCGTATATATCCTTGCACAAGTTTAAATGAAAATTCCATTCGTTTCAGCTCCGCCTACGAGTCGGAGCTCATATTCCATCGGATTATCCATATCGAGGGTGTGGAGGCGCTCAAATTGAATGCAAAGCTGAAATGTCCACTCTGCGAGAGATCCTTTTCCAAGTACTCACTCCGGTATCACTTGCGCCAGCACACCAACGAGAAGATGTTCGTGTGCGAAATCTGCAATGGGTCATTCTCCCGCCGGCACAATTACAAGGATCACATGCAGTACGTACACGGCGTTGGGGGCGAGAAACAGCGAAAGCCTCGCCGGAGCGAACGTTTCGTGTGCGATACATGCGGCAAGTCTTTTACCGCCAAGTGAGTAATAGAATTTAAAGTTGGTTGGCATTTTGTGTAGTTTTTGAAACTGCGCCTGACTTGTGGTCAGTTTATTTCTTTATATAGTTCTCTAAATTCCCGCATAAATAAGGTTAGATTAAAGTTTTGGCCAACAAATTCCAGCGTCGGGGGTCACTCTAATTTGTCTTTTCTTTCCTTGGTTATGGTCCAGGGTGGGGGAGGACTGGGGGAGCTTATTTTATTTGTGTACTCACAAGAGCTTTGTTGAAGACAGTTATTTTTGTTTTGCGCCAATTTAATTTGAAGCAAAAGCTTGAGTGGGGGTTTGATGTTTGGTTCGTTTGTTGTTAGCAGTCTGCGGAAGCCTTTCTCAAGACTATATCTTCACCCCTGGTTTGGGGATTGCAGGCAGTCTGACATTCCAATTGTCTTCGTCTTTGAAGCAGAGGTTGGGTCTTTCTCAATTTGAAGGTTGTAGGCAGTCTGACATTCATAATGTCTTCGTCTTTGAAACAGAGATGGGAAGGTTGCAGACAGTCTGACATTCCAATTGTCTTCGTCTTTGAAACAGAGATGGGTAGTTTGCAGACAGTCTGACATTCCAATTGTCTTCGTCTTTGAAGCAGAGGTTGGGTCTTTCTCAATTTGAAGGTTGTAGGCAGTCTGGCATTCATAATGTCTTCGTCTTTGAAACAGAGAGATGGGAAGGTTGCAGACAGTCTGACATTCAAATTGTCTTCGTCTTTGAAGCAGAGGTTGAATCTTTCTCAATTCGAAGACTGCAGGCAGTCTGGCATTCATAATGTTTTCGCCTTAGAAACAGGGTTTGGGTTTTCTTTGGAGCTTGGGATTCGTATAAGTTGTAGCCAATCACCTTTCAAACTGAGATTTACTCGCCGGGTCACTCGACTATGCTGACCCAACGTAAGCTACATGATTTGTGTTTATGGTCTGCATTCACATCTTGTTAGAGCGGGAATTTCTCTCTTCGAGTCTGGGTCATTTTGAACCCATCTGTTGACAAACCTTTTCTAAGACTGTGAACCGGTGTTATTTTATTTGTTTGTTCCATGCATTTAGTCTTGTCTCGCACATTAATTTCAATACCAACCGATTTCGCCCTACCAAGATGATCTGCTGATACCTTTTTAAAAAGTTCTAACGGCCGTAAGAAGCTACGTTAATGTTCTGGCTGCGATTTTGATCGAAGGTTTTCTCTGCTAAGATTGAACTAGATTTTCCTTTCAATATCGTGTTAGTCGTTACGAAGGTTATCGTCTAAAAAGTTAGCAGGTTATGTCCCTAATGCTTAATCGTCCGCCTTACCCCAGCAGCGGACTGCATCTATTGACGCCTACCCTGACCAATATTAACTTTAAAACGAGTCATGGTCCCGCCAAGAATTTTTTCCCAAACCCAAATGGGCTTAGGGGAGACGTTTCGTAAGAGCTGGCGCAATGAAAAACCTTCAACTTGAAACTACACATGAGTTTTTCCCGTGTTCGGATCGTAGAGCCCTCGCTCATGTCCAGAATACCTACGAAGTCTCACTATTCGACAGAGATTTGTTTGCTTTGCTACATTTCTCACCACATTCCGTTTTCTCCATCCTATTTTCCCAATTCCTCGAACAACTTGACAAAATTTGTTTGCAATCGTTTTTCAGCGCCCTTCTCTCTCTAAGATCACAGCCAAAATTAAATCCCGTGACATATGCAAACAAAAAACCAGTGACACTCAATTCGCCATAATAACAGCTTGCACACTGCTACTGCTCCCGGGGCGCGTTATCTTTTCTTTTGGAAAAATACCGAAAAGAATGCAAAAGTATTCATTATAACCTACCCCGCATCCCTTGCAACAACAACCCGAAATTGCAACAATCATAAATTAAAAAACACATCCTCCAGGCCGAAGGCATCCATGAGCATAATACAAGATAGCAAATAACTCATTAGATCCTGAGCACTTGCAGCACATGCAATTCATAACAAATCACGCTTATGACCAGCGCCAGGACTATGCACGAGGAAATTCTATTCCTATACCATGGTGGCTACCTACTGGTCATTAAGGATCCGCAGCTACTGTGGCAAATTATTTATAGAAAAAAAAAAAACCCCTTACATATTTGCACGCAATTAAGAGCAAGGATTTTTGCATATTTTCTCATATATGTGAAGTCATCTGAAATATGTCCTCCAAGGATAACATGCAATGTTTTTCATTTCCTTGCATTCGGCTGTGTTGTTTTGTTTATGTAAATGGCAACAATTACAGTTGATTATGTTGGGTTTGTGTGTCCCTTTTTTTTTTTGGGTTTCTCGCGTGTAATTTCTGGCAGGCAGTCATTAATATCATTGTTCGGTGAGTCTGTGTAGCGAAGGACAGCGGGAAAAGTGCAATCGCATTTTTGGATGTGAAGAGGTTTTCTTTCCATACACATGGCGTGGCTCCTTCACAGAGAGATTGGGGTATTTTGGCAGACTTCATCGCTTTGAATTAAATCTCCCCCGTCCTCCATGCAATTGAAATGTTTTTGCCCGCCTGGCTACATCTGAAATCCTTGCGCGCACAAGTGCACTGGATCGATTCCGCAACACCATTTCTTATTTCGTCACACTTTCTGCTCGTGATCCTTTCCTGTCACACCCGAGCAACGAAATGCCAAAAAAAGTAAATAAAAAAATAAAAAAATTGAGAAAAAAAACATAAACAAGGACGAAACTTTTCCATTTTCACAGTTTGCTGGTGCTGCTGCAGATCCAACGAATGAATGTGATTGCTACCACTTGCAGCCACCTTCCATTTCCAATCAAGATATAAGAGATATCCTTCCTTGAAAGTTTCTCAATGGATATCCCTATCCCTACATGTGGCTGTGTGTCTGTGTCCTTTTTTTTACACCCAACTCTGATGCATAGTTCTATATCCATCAGGATCCCATCAACACACTCGGGCAAAATGAACTCTCATAGTTTTTGTAGACTTTTTCTGCTGGTGCAGAATCCTTCTGGCAGGATACCCTTATACACCAATACGAAAGCTTGCAGCAGGACGTTTTTGTTGCGGCCCTGGGTGTTGCTGCTGCAATTGGATGTTGTAATTTTGACGATGTGCACACAGTCTGTGCCTGAGTCTGAGTGGTGTACTGTACAATGACACGCCAGGATATATAATGCGATGACTGTTCGAGGAGAGGAAAGAAATTGCGACTCTGTTCGCCTGCAGTTGGATATAACAGTTATTTAGGATTAAATTAGTTTTCTTGCACACACATTGGATGGGATGCACAGCCATAGCGTGTAGCGAGAGTGATGTTGATGATTCGTCTGGAAAGTAATGCCGTACTGTACTACTTTCTACTGATGCCAGCTTCCAGGTTCCTCCTCGCACCACACATTACGGGAAGAGACTTCTCTGTACATCCTCTCTGTATATATATATGAATTCCATGGTCATTATGTTGAGTGGTTTGGGATCTTTTTCTACAGAATTAGTTTTCAGTGTTCGTCTGTTTATTTTTATTGCATTCATCTGGTTAATGATAATGTTGAGGATGACGGCAAATATGCAGTGGTAAGGACGAATTCGAATTTAGACTTTCAGCCAGTGTGGTTGGCATAGCTTAATTATTTGCACAGTTAATATAGAAAATTTAGCAAATGCACATGAAAGTGGGTATAGGTTTGTACACAAGGTGTTTTTGAATGCGAGTCCTGCTTGCTCTCTCGTCCCAATCCGCACGAAATGTAAATTCGAATTTATAGGCAAAGCCCACGGTTTGTGGAACCGTCCATATACTTGCCATTCAGCCTTTTAAGGACTGCCTGGCCAAAAACGGAATAACAAAGGAAAACATTTATACAAGGTTCATGTTGTAAAACCTCTCTCAAATAATTTGAGAGGTTTTTCCCAAACCACTCTCAAATAATTTGAGAGGTTTTTCCCAAACCACTCAAATAATTTGAGAGGGGTTTTACAACATGAACCTTGTAAAAATGTTTTCCTTTGTTATTCCGTGAGTATTTCAACCTGGGACACTGTTAACTGAGAGGCTTTCAACCCAGCTACGATCAAAGACTCCATAAAGCTAAGTAAATCCTAAAATGTGCCTACTCATGCGACCGCAAATAGCTTAAAAAAACAGGCCGTCTCAATGAAACTTCAAAATTCATTGAATTTCCTTCTTCATTTACACATTTTTGCTTATAACTACTGCTCACAACCCTCTACCGCCTGCAAAGAAAAAACCCTTTAGCTATATGACAAAAATGTCAATACTCGTATCTCTATTACACAAGTGAACAACATGTTGTAGGTTGTAGCTGTTATCCTTCCCATTTGCAATGGACATTGCACCGAATGAAGTTGTCAAGTTCTTGTTCTGCTCCGACTGGACATCAGTTTTTTACGATCCAGACAAATTATAACGCAATGTATGTCATTTTTGACGACAGCGCTCTCTGCGCACCCGAACTCTAACAGCATTCTTGCAAAAATTACATTCACGACGTCGACGACGACGACGAAGACATCGAAGGAGGCAACTTTGATTATAAATTTTAGGTTTCTTTTATTTTTCTATTTTTGCTTTTCTTATTCTCTGGACCATTTGATTTCTCGATCTGATTCGTGTCCTTGTTGTGCTTCGCCATGGAGTTGGGAGCTGTTGGCGCTGGGTGCGGGGAGTACAGCGCACAGACTGTCCGACGAAATTGCATTTAGTGTGCATTAGTTTTGTGATGATTTCTCTCTTTCGCTCTCCTTCTGGTCATTAGGTTTTATTGGATGCAATGGTTGTAGTAGTAAGTACCTACTATACCTAACCTAAGGACATTAAAAGGAATTCATGTTTATTTTTTCCTTAGATGGAAATGAGCAGAGAATATTTAATGATGCCAGAGCTTGTTTGATGGGGGGGGGGGGGGCTATTATATTTTATTTTATTTTATTTTAAAAAGCTTTCACCAACCGGACTTGTGTTTGAAGAAAGTCGTAAGGAATGCATATGTAATGCAAAAGATTGGTACCGTAACATGGGGCTACTTTGCCCCAGCAGGGGTTACTTTGCGCCACTGACGAAAAGAGTTGGTTTGTTGATTCACGCTCAGACATGTTACATTCTATAAACCGAACCTACCGTAATGTTTACACATACACATATACATCTCCCACATGTTGCAACGCACCGTCTGCCGGCAGTTGGTAAGCAGCAATTGGCCTGTGTAGTTCAAGTGGCAAATTTGTTGATTTTTATAAGTGGAAAATTTGGTGTGTGCAAATAGTTGTGTGAGCTTTAAAAAAGTAAGTACTGATTTTCTATTTACAATATTATTTTGTTAATACTTTACGAGTGGCGTTTGTTTGTTTAATAAATAAATAATAATTATTGCATTTTTTTTTGTGTGACCATGCATTTTTTTTTTGATTTTGGGGTTACTTTGCCCCAGGAGCAAAGTAACCCCGAAACATTAAAAATTGTTGGTTACTGCACTTTTAAGTTTATATTTATTGAAAACTTGCTGCTTTATTTATCTAGAAATGCCAAGGAACTATACAAGGAAGTTAGGAACAAGAAGGTACCTATGCCGACTACACGGACGATTCCCTGCAAAAATGTCTGGAAGAAATTAGAAGGGGCGAAATTTCTCACAGGAAGGCGGAAGAAAAGTACAAAATTCCAAGAAGAGATGAGCTCGTATACCCTTGGAGCGATATTGTAGGGTCTATAAAACCACCAACACAGGTTTCAAAAAGGGGCACTTTTTCCGTCGAGGAGCTTAATTCAATATTTTCATAAAATCTGTTATTTTTATAATTACTCTTTTGAATTCTTTTTATTTTTAAAATCTCTTATGTTTTTATTGTTTTTAAAAGTGAATTAGGTATTTTCTGTTTTGTTAAAAATTGTTATTTATGTTTATTTGTTTTTATTCTATAATTTATAAGCATTTAATTGAATTAAAAAGAGGCTGTTTTGTTTTTTGTAAAAAAAAAATTAAGTTTTTAATTTTTTTTTATTTATTTTTTTCAGATACGACCCTTTAAATCAGTAGTATTGAAATACAATACTAACTTGGCTCCAGCTCTTTAGATAAAGGTAATATAGTTAAAAGTTACAGATGGAGCAAAGTAACCCCGTCGGTTGGACAACTTTGCCCCATTTTTCAACCACAAAAAAAAAGCATTTTGTTTATTATTTAAGCAGTTTTCACAGCATAAATGCATTATTTCATATCTTATTAATGAAACGGCGTGGAAAAAAAATAGATCAAAATTATTTGTCTACCATTTTTAAGAGGTTTCTAAAAAATAGTGCAAAAAACGGAGCAAAGTAACCCCATGTTACGGTATACGTTTCTGTAACAATTACGTATTAGCATTTCATTCATTCATTCCCGAGTGGTCACTTCTACCATAATTTCTGAATATATTTCTAGTCTACCAATTCTACCACTGATCCAAAGAATTCTAGCACTGGTCGGTCCACTCTATATAGTCGCTGTAGTTTCACATTTCAGTAAAAAAAAATGAACCGAAAATCGTTTGCTTCGAGTTTCCCGGAAGAAGATTCGCCAAGAGTTCATCTAAGAATCCCGGGCGAAGCAAACAAGTTTAAGACAGACCCACCTTTAATTGCAAACCACACGATTTGCATTTCGTTCGCTTCGACTTTCTCGGAAGAAGATTCCATTCGCCAGCGAGTTCAATAGAGAATCCTAGGCGTAACAAGAAATCTAAAAATAGCTGCACTCTAAATTGCAAATTGCATTTCGTTCGCCTTAAGTTTCCCGGAAGAAGATAAATATCATTCGCAAATGTGTCTGGTTCATTCCAGGGCAAGTAAAAAAAATTGCAAACCCGAATATTCGCCTTTCATTCGCTTCGAGCTTCCCGGAAGAAGATTCCATTCGCCGGTGATTTCATCTGAGAATCGTGTGAAATGCTTGACGTCAACGCGAATGGCAATGCAAATATTATCAGCAAGCCGAATAAAAAAAGGAGAAAAGGGAAGTTTAGGCAAAATCCGTCCTTTAACCAGTAAAAGTTCGAACTTTCTACTACCTGATCTTGTGTAAAGACTACTGCCTGGCCCGTTATCGTGACAAATCACTGATTTGTTTACGTTGGTTGGTGCGATTGGATCTCCGTTGCTGGATGTGAAGTTGGTGTCAGAAATTTCCCAAGCGAGGTTTTCTTTGTTAAAGGATGTAAGGTTAGTTTAGGCATACCCTTTCAGTGCAGTGGTATTTTTAACTTTTTTAACTCTTTTATAAAGAGTTATTGTTGATTTTAAGTTACAGAAAATAATAAATAGATGGCGCGTTCATATAAGACCCCAGCCAGGCCCGCCACCTTATTGTGAAAGTATTTTTTTACGAATGGAAGGGACCTGCAATTTTATGCTGAGTTCAGTTGCTTATACTCATGAGTGATGACAGTTACAATGGCGGGTATATGTCACACATTTCCGAAAAGTAATTTTGTGTATTTTCCCGACAGTCGATACACAAACCACTGAAAAAATGGGCCCACTTTTTATTTGTAGCTATCGCTTATAATTCACACAACTTGTTACGTATTCCATCAAACGTCACTTATGGGCTAAGATGGACCTGCTAACTTAATCATAGGAATCATATTGTGATATTCGCTCCACAAGACCACCACGCCACGGCCACAAGCGAACTTGACTAACTTTATGCAGTTTTCTCGGCTCTCTCTCCACTTGTCAGACTGTATGAGTAAACAAAATGTTATTTGAGAGTCGAACCAGAAACCTTTGAATTGAGCTTGCAACCGATCGTTAATTTTCCTCATCCCTCTCAACATACACATACCCAATGAGCTGAATCCCCAAAAATATAGCACTTATCCATTTGGCAATTGCATTTCTGCAGACACCACCATCCATCGGGTTCTTTTTTTTTGCCCCGCTCGTAAACATGCCCCAAAAGAGACTTAAAGTTTCCACAATTCCTCCAAGTGTATCGTCATCATTGCCGTCGTCGTCGCCGCCATTGCTCCCGAAATACTTGTGTCCCGACTGCATTTGACATAACCGCAGAGCCAGCAACTGCAAACAATATCCCCCAGAAGCGAGATCTTCTTCGAGGGGGTAGGCAATTATCATAACTCGTCGAAAAATTCGGACAGAATCGCTGTATAGCGCCCCTCCATCGGATGTCCTTCTGTATATATAAACGCCAACCCAATCGTCTCGCTCGTCTTTTTTTCTTTTTTTATTTTTTGTTGGAAAATAGAACACTTTTGAAAGTTGGATTTGCCAGTTAAAATAATGTGCTGCCTGTACCCCGTCAGTGGTGGGATGTTATGCGACACAGCAGAAGCACATCACATCACTCCATTTTGCTCTTTGTGTACACACATACTCGTATAGCGATGAGGTTTCATTAATTTGGAATTGTTCGTCCTTTTTCCGTCGTGATGATGCAAATTTGAAATTTCTTCATGACGAACCATGTTGATGGTGTTGTGTGGTGTGTGCCTCGACATTATATCACAGTCCAATAGTCCTTCGAGTGGACACCGGGTGGGTGGGTCTGGGTATGCAAGAAGTCCTAATCCAAATATTATCCGTAATGACAAGAGATGAAATGAAGAAATGAGAGCTCACTGCCAATGTAAGAAGGACGAGACAGATATACGAGGGTAATATTCATAACTTTGAGATGTAAATGTCTGTTATGTAATACGGCGAGTGGCCGGAGGAGACGAGTGCCAGAGAATTGAAATGAAGTCGTTGCTGAGAAAGATTTGTCCATTTCATGAATTTCATAAATTCCGAATGAGCTGTGTAAATTGATGCAAGCGCTGACGAGGACATTGTCGAAATGGCCCCAGGCTGAGACAGCAAAGCAGTGGCAATGGAGGAGGCTTGATTGGATTATAGCCTTGATGGGGTCATTCCTTTCGAATTGGCTTGTGTAGGTTGAGGGGTTTTTCTGGATTCTATAGGCTTTGTGTGCGAATTTTTTATACGTAGGCAAAGATGAAGGTAATGCGGCACTTGACATGGACTTGCACTGTCAAAACTTTATGCTCAGAAGCTAGGCAGTAACAGTCTATATCGATTTAGTTGAGCTTCAACCAACAAACTTAATTTATCTAACCTGGGTCGACGAGGCGAAAACATACAAACCTTTGAACCCAAACGACTTAGATCGCTAACGACGATGGACGCTAGGTAGAGTTTTGTCGTCAAAATTGCTTCGGCTACGGTTGCACTTTTAAAGGACAGCCTCATGGTTAGGTCCGATGTGGTCTGTACGACCTTTCGACACCGCAAATATAACAAAACAGGCTTGCGTTCCAAAAAATTCCTTCAGCAACATAATAATGATAAAGATGGACGCACGTTGGCACTAAAATTACAGCGCCACCAATCGGATTTCATTCAAACTAGTCCCTGTTGGCATTAAAAATAAGAAACTGTTGAATTTTCAGCCAAATGTTGTCGTTATTTTGCTTCAAAGAGCAAAAACCCAAGTGACGTTTTTTTGTATTAACCATCCCGCCACAAGTGACTTGCATTATTTTGCACTCTCTGAAGATGCGTCACTCTACTAGAAATACATACGTTGCAATATAAGCAACCGTTTCGTCGTCAAGCTGTCAAATTTTTCAATAAAAACAAGGATTACACTCGGAAAAGTGGAGCTAATTCTTCGACATTTCCAGTCGACACAAAGAGACGCGACAAAGGTGGTCTGATTCGAATATCTCTCGAGGTCAACAGCTCTAGTCCACCCTCAATCATTTACTGAACTGAATTTTAGAAACAAATGGTATAGGTTGGGTTCCGAAATCTCATTAAGTTTAGGTTTAAGTTTTGATACTGCTCTAAACACTTCATCGAGGTCGAGTTTAGGCTTTTGCTTCATTCTGACCTCATGACTGTTCAAGTAGTTTTTGCTAATCTTATGCATCTGTCAGCTTCTTTGGAAAGGTTTCCTAAAATCGTTTCGTTTAGATTTTTTACAAAAACACATGTTCCTTCCACGTCTTCGGCAATCACGCTGAAAAATCACTTATTTAAAATAAACCAACTTTCGGTTAAAATATACCAAGTGATACTTTTTATATGGCTCCTACAGAGTTGGTGGATTCAAAATAACCGAGTCAACTTGTTTAAGGAAACTCGGGTAAAAATAACCTTTAATCAATTTTTCTCGGTTCAAACTAACTCTGTTGAGTTTAACCAACGGGTTGATATTTATTTAGAAACTTGGTTCTTAACAACTGATAAAGTGTGCTGTTTTTAACAGTAGGCATTTCACCTATTTATATCGGTAGTATTTCACAACGAATACTCGGTGTTTTACAAAAGAGACTTGGTTAATTTTAACCCATTTTTTTTAACCGAGCAAAAATCGCACTCTGTTAGCGAGCCAATTTTTGAGCGTGAAGGCTTCCAACAGCCGTCGTCTATTTCTTGTACTGCTGGTAACTCTTTATCGAGCCAGTGGTATATTATTAGCCGATTGGTGGGCAAGAAACACGTGATATCAAGAAGCGTTCTTAGCGTTCTTTATCGGCTTATTGAAAGACAGAGGTGACAAGAGCTTAATCCAAATATATATAGGTACGCGTAAAATTCGACAAAGATCAGCAACAGCATTTAATATAGTGGCTGAGCTGTTTTACTGGTGTTGTCGAGAGCACCTAGAAAGAAATTACTCATTTCATATTCCAGCGTCGCCAACAGGAGTCGAAAACATATAACAACCCAGTTGGACTTCTAGACCCCCCCTCTTGACAAAACGATCAAGCTATGTCGGCCAAACCGTTACTTTAATTCTTACTCTCCCTTTAATACTTCCCCCTACCTCCATTAGCTTTCATACGAAATTAATGCACAAGCATAAAAAAAAAGTGTTGCCAATGAAAACTATTTCCAGTCAACTGTCATTACTCGCATTTGATCGAGTCACTCTTTTTTTGGGTATTACTCTTCTCACTAACAATTCTCCTCGCAAAGCACTAGCATTAAAAAAGAAGTAATGCCAGTCAAAACTATTTCCATTCCACTGTCATTAATCGCATTTGAGCGAGTCACTCTTTTGTTTGGTCTTAATCTTCTCGATAACTGTTCTCGCTTCTCCTTACCTTCATTAGCTTTCATAGAAAAGTAATGCACAAGCATTAACAAAAAGTAATGCCAATTAAATGATTTCCAATTAACTGTCATTAATCGCATTCGAGCGGGTCACTCTTTTGTTTGGTCTTACTCTTCTCGATAACAGTTCTCGCTTCTCCTTACCTTCATTAGCTTTCATAGAAGAGTAATGCATTAGCATTAACAAAAAGTAATGTAAATTAAATGTTTTCCAATCAACTGTCACTACTCGCATTTGTTCGAGTCACTTTGGATCTTACTCTTCTCAATAACAATTCTCCTCGCCGTCATTATCTTTCACACAAAACTAAAGCACTAGCATTTAAAAAGAAGTAATGCCAGTCAAAACTATTTCCATTCCACTCACATATGAAAGAACAACCATTTAGTCGCACACCATAACGAACACATATTCAGTTGAGTGCTTTCTAAACACAAACCGCATAACTGCTGCCCATATCATCGACACTCCGATTTAATGGCAACCAAGTTTGTTTGTTTGCTTGTTTGCTTTTTTTTTAACTCAATAAACCACTCGAATGCTCGTTCACCATCAAATTGCTAATCTGCACAGCAATAATGTTGGCGAATAAAACATGTTGGCCGGGAATTTATCGTTAAATCTGATTGCCAAAGCGCATTACGCTGCCATTCACATTAACACTTGTAATAAACAAAACATTTCACTCTATCTCTCTCTCTCTCTCTGTCGCCCACTCGTGGAGCATTTGCAACAGACTCCATCTACACACTGTAGGTGGGCCAGATCCACTGCCACTCTATCCAATAAAGCTTCGTTTCGAATGCAATTGCCCCAGAGTCCTCGTAATGGCCTCTGGCGCAAAAGAGGGTGAAAAACTGCAATGAAACCGATTTAGTGCAATACACCCGGCATATTTATACAGTAGCCGGCGAGTGAAACATTTCACTTTGGCCCAGAGTAGGGCGGTCCTCTAATGTTCGCATCAAACATTATAAAATCCCCGAAAAGCCATAAAAAGCTACTTTATGCCGTAATAATACGTAAATGCAATGAGCACTGTGCTGGGTGGGTATGCGCCATCACCAGCCACCACCCAATAGAGGGCGCGCGCTGCATCATTGCAACAGATTTGAAAAGCAATTTTTCGCCTTCCCCCAAATATGGCTCGGATTGGCATTCCTTGGCTTCGAGGAGACCGAAGAATGCCATCGCCATCGGCATCGCCATGTCCCAGGCACTCACTGAAAATCGAATCAAATTTTCCTCAGCGAAATACGTCCTCTTCCTTGGAGAGAAGTATTCGGTATATCGATTCCCCATTGAGAAAGTGATGCAGCAGCGAGCATCGCCCAGAGTGTATAAGTGCATTAGAGGATAAGCAGCGAAACCTGGGCGTCGTCGTCGTCGTTGTACTCCTCGTCATCGTGCAATTCAAAACCGGTGATCTGAGTGGCATGCATCCGTATATATACATATTATACTACAAGGATTCCGAGAAAATCATTGACATTTCAGAAAATCGACAAGTTCGATTGGAGCAGAGTACCTACGAGTGGATGTGTGCGTGTATGTATGACGAAATGAATGGAAATGGACTTGGAGTCTTTATTAGTCCCTGGTGATTTAGGATTCAGGAAACGGAAAAGGACGATGAGTGGCATTTGCGCTGCAACAGCGGTAGAATTCGATTTCGAGCTTAAGTGCTTTGAGCTCGTTTATATATATATATATCTGCACTAGTGTTTATTTCTGAGAGCTGCCGCATCAAAATGGGAAACTTGGGGGTCGATCCCGCATCTAAAGGGCGGGTGTAATGTATTTGTGTTCAAGTGAATTCCATTATTTGAAGGGAGTAAATATGTTTTGCCAAATCGAAAATAATCCAGTTGCTGTAAGTGGTTTTCTCTGCTAGGGGTTCACTTGTTTTGATTTTGGATAAAAGGTTGTGCAGTTTCGAAATGCGGATGGTAATAAAATTGTTTTTAACTAAGTGGCGCCCAACGCTGGGGCACTTTGACATGATTTCTCTACAGCAAACTCTGTGGTTTGATATTCCTGCGCAGGCGAGCGATGGTTGATTGGTTTGGCATTCGACGAAAGTGTGGTCCTGCCTGCTAAAAGAGGCATTTGTGATGTGGATGAAACGTCCGTAGATGAAGTTTGCTTTTTATTGTGAACGTCTAAAGATAGCTTTTGACCTGTGGGACCAATCAATACAACCTTGCAAAGCCTTGGCGGCATAGAAAATCACTGAATTAGAAACTCTCTTTGTTACAACTTTATCCATTACATTTTTAGGGCATCATTGGTCTCCCGGGTCATGCGGCTACCAAAAAAAATCGCTAAACGCATCAGGCGCTATCATGTCTAGAACGCTTTTTCGGTATGGAAAGACAGGGAAATGTCGCATGTCTCCTAGCAATATAGGCAAACAGACAGCTGTCATGCTTGGTTCGAGGTCATCTCGATTTACGGCATTTACCCGCCGAAGCTTTGGGATCGTTTTTCAAGCAGCTAGGGCTCTGTATCTTCATAAAGACTCTTCAAACACTTATTCACAATAAATCCCCATCTGATTGCCAATTTCGTTAGGAAAATATGATGGAATAGCTGAGCTGCAGTTCTACATAGCTTCCCTTCAAATACTCGCATATAATTCACACTGTCTTTGAATTCCCTTCAAAATCTCGCATATAATTCACACTGTCTTTAAATTCTCTCAAATCCCCCCTCATTACTCATTACACTTGTATTGTTTTCCCTTTAACTTTCCATATTACATCTTCATTTATAAGATCATATTAGTCTGCTGTAAATGAGGGTGATAAACAATTAATAAATAACTAAATAACACTCCACACCCAGTGAGTCCAATTAACATGTCCCCCAGCACCAGCATTAAGCAACTTCCAATCCAATGAAAAGTCGACTTTTTCCATGACAGCCACAGTGCGCCATGTATCCTTAATGTTACGCCAGAGTCCCGCTCTCTCTTCTGAAGCACATCCCTTCCGAAAGGGGTCTCTAAATAAATGAAAGCAACCATAAGATGAGAAGCGAAGCGCCAAATAATGCAATGTATACTTAAGTAAACCTCTATTCACGGCCGGGACAAAGCCCGAGAAGACTGAGAATGTGTTATAATGACACCTTGTGCTCAGGATACAGCCATAACCAGCATTCTCTGCAGCGAGAGGGCGGTGAGTCCTCCAAGAATTCCTAGTCCATATCGCATTGCATCATCATGATACATAGCTAGTCAGAGACACTGTCATTGTCATCGTTGCTATCATTGCTCGCGACAGACGGATACACCTCGCTATATACACATGCATGTGTTCATGTGTTTGTGTATGAGAATGATAACTAATAATAGATATGCAGGATCTTCTTCCCAGAAAGCAGCAGAACCGAGACTGTCATTTCTTCTAAATAACTTTGTGTATACAACTGAACTGGGGATACAACCATCACACCAACACACCAAGCATATCCCGTTCAAGGTGTGATATTAAGCGTCGGGATATAGCGCACGTAACTCCTTTTCCATCCCGATTCGCCTCAATCTCTGAGTCCTGAGGCATCGCGCTCGCGTCTGTCGCATCACCTTGTCTGCGCTGCCTCTATATATGCAGCCAGAGAGGTCGTTTTGAAAGTTTCTTTCCTGATGCCCAACCCAACTGGAACTGTACTGCCACCCCACAGGTAGAGTAGATCCAGAGCATAAATATTTATGACCGTGTGTTTCTTGTTTCGTCGCCAATGCTTCCAAGTTAATTTTTTGTTCGTTTTCCAACCTTCGTCGTCTTGGGTTTTTATGTTCCTCGGAGCGTTCAAGGTGCAAGCGTATAATGCGCCATCAACGTCCTTTTTATATCATCCCCTTTCTACTGGCTGCATAGGAAATCACCTGAGAAACTTTTGGCGCTCTCTGCATAGGTATAGGAAAAGCTGGTGTCATTGTCGTTTAATCGTCTTATATCACAGTTTCAGTGGGTGTGAGCGGGGCGGCGTTGGTGTCGTTTTGTGGTGCGCGCCATCTAATGGTATGGGCATCTATATGTGGCAATTATTCTGTCATGCACTTTGAGACAAGTGAAACTGTTAAAAGACATTGTACCACATGTATAAATATACCTTGGGAGTTGACTTAAAATTCAGCAAGAGTTGGAGGAAATTAAAACGAGTTATGGATGTTAATTCAAGACGGCGCGGTTACATGTGACGGTGGGATATGAGGTGACAAATTCAGAAAGGTAAACGGATCTACGAAATTCGAGTAACTTCAGTTTTTGAATGGTTTCTCAAGACAAGAAAGAGCGAACAAGTTCTGGAATATCGCCTAACAGACCCATTTTACTGACTTCAGCGGTGTCTTTTGACAGACTGTCACTGTCTGACTGTCTGACTGTCACACATCAGAGTTGAATAAAGAAACAGACTGCGTAGTCCCCGCAGTGATGCCAGACTTTTCGGACTGAATTGCCCACGAAGATCACCAAAAATGCCCTTTTCGCCTATTCGGGCGTTGAAAAACCTATTCTGAACGCTAAAAAATTTAATTTTTCGCCCTTTTAGCTTATTTTGAAAGGCAAAATACCCACGATCTTGTATCACTGAGTCCCCCAATGGCATTTTGAGAAAAGCTTTGCCACTTTTACTTTATAGAGGGCGATGGACCGTTTTTGTAAACATCTTTCTCAGTAAATCGAAGTGAGGCAGACAATAATAGTCAATAAAACAATTCAAAGTGACTTGCTTCGAATCAGCCTGCGGGTATACAAGCATTTGCAATAAAGTTCTACAAGCTGGTTAGTTTGCTTTGTGTCTCGACTTTCTTCTCGCTGGAAGTGTGTGGCGCTGAGAGCATCTTATGTGGACTGTCATGAACACATCCTTCGCTAACGGCTGCTCACTATGAGTGGACACAGCCTAGAAGGTATGTGTCAACATGAAACATAAAAATATTATTCCCCTATCATCGCCGCCGAGACCGAATTAACTATTTTTCATCTCCTTTTAGTCTGTCCAGCTTTTGCCTCGTTTTTTGCAGGAATAGGTAACTAGGGGATTACTTTTTTAAGGATCCGATTGTCAACATCTGCTCACTATAAACGGAATTTAGTCTGGTCAGGCACTGGTGCCTACTCGAACTATATTGGGGTAGGAATCCGCAGCGAAAACTTAGCTAACCCATTATTTGCCCTGGCTTGGTGCACAAAATGTTGGGAATTATAATGGACTGTTAAAAATTAAGGACTTCCCTCATTTCACTTTGAATCTTTGATGAGAAGAAAACCACCTCACTAGTGCGTACTATCCCTATTTGTAGCGAATGTCGCAACCAACTGAAAAACTGCACAAAGGGGAGTCTAGCATTAGGCGCTGGGTAAAAAAATGAATCTCGCTATACATCATCGGCCTTACCAATAATCAACTTTAGTCTGGCAGTTTACGCAAAGACTCCACACTTTCCAAAATCCATTTACCAATAAACAAATATAGCTAATGTTAATGTTAATGTGGAGGAAGCCATGTTTATCTCGGGGATTAGCTAAATAAATCCTACCTTAAAGTCATTTTGAAGACAAGTGCTGCCCAACCCTCCAAAATCACGGTGTTCAATTTCGCAATAGGAGCGATCTAATACGCTGTAGTTCAGCCTGCGCGTTTACAATTATAAATTAATTTTTGTTAACTATAAATGTTTCCTAATTTTATTCGTTGCAATACAACAATGCAAATGGTTTTTAAGTCTAACAAACACAAATTCGTACAAATGTGTACGAAAAATTGCAAAATATTGCATTTTTGTTTTATTTCTAAACAGTTGAAGCATGTATTTCTTTGTTCTTCTCTGTTTTATCTTGTTTAACCGCTAGTTTTTGCTTTTTGATTGGTTTTCCTTTTTAACTAGTTGCAAGCAACGAATGGATGCTTACTAAAAGATTAATTTTATAGAAGTTCGGGATATTTCCAAGACTTCTTTGACAGGGCTTCTTCCTTCTTCCTTTTTTCAACAATTCTCAGTACCTTAGGCGACTTAGGTAGACATTTGGCTGCAACCAAACCCTTACGAAACACTTTGCAAAAGGAGATTTTTGTGGTGTTTAGACTACCAATAAGTTTTGATTTGCATCGTCAGCCTACGAATAAATAAAAGCATTCCAATAAACTGTGTTCCGTTTATTGAATAATTTGAAAGGGATTTTATTAAGACACAAATGCACTCATAAAACATTCGTGAAGGAGTATTAGAAAACAATTGAAAGCGTACTATAAAAAGTACCGAAAATTGTGTCCGATCAAATGATAGGGCATTACTGATTTGCATATGATATTTGACAGATCAGCGGATATTTTGTGTATTTCCCATTTTCTGTTTTGTTTTTTGCTTATAATAAGCCTCAAAAAGCCTTTGAAAGATATCTGTGGATACCGACCGGGATATTGCCCCCCAAAACTTCTCCAAGACGAACCCCCTATAGTCGCATCAAATAAAGAGGCTGACAACTTTATCGCTGCTCTGTTAAATTTGTTAAAGTTCCCGCAGCTACCCATGCCAATCCTCCCTTACACATGGCCCTCTTTAATTATGCTAATTGATCAAATATGAGACATAAAGTTTCCAAAAACTATAATCTTCAGAGACCCCCACCGTGACTTATGCACTCAGCGCATATCCCTTCATCTGATGGAAACTAAAACACACAGCGCTTCGTCATTGGCACGTATTTCGAAGCACAGGCTACTCACAAATCGTCCGAAGCAGCAACTTTTCTGATCACCAATTACGTATGCTAATTATTTGGCCGCCTTCTCCACTCCCCAGGGTGGTGGTCACCGGTCACCTTTCAACAAATTCCCAGAAAATGTTTTTCTCCCTGCCAGAGAATCTCTCAAAATCAATTTGTGAAACTTTATTTCTCCTGTCCGAGGGAGAGTGGAAACTGAATTTCTACCCACACAGGACGGCATTCGGGGTATATGTTTAGGTGTACCACAGTCCAGTCAAACTGAAAAATCACGTTTAGAATGCAAAGTCATGTTGTGCCCCCGAAAAAGCGAACGTGATTTATACAAATAACACACATATGCGTCGTCCCCTCGTGCAGACACAACCGGTCTCCATCCATCTGTGTGTCCTCCTTGCCGCTCTATTCTCTATATGTTCGATTTAATTAATTTAATTATAAAAAGTGAGCATGCAAAAGTTGGTCCCCATCTGCCTGATGTGAAGACGGCCGCGTGCCATCCAAACACACAATTTCTATCTATCTCTGCGATGTCTCTTCTAATGGATAGGACTAATTTCTATCTTTTTTCTTTTGCAGACACACTTTGCAAATGCACATGAACGTTCACATGGGACGTGATAAGAAGTTCATGTGCACCATGGAGGGCTGTCAATATATTGGTCGGAATGAAAGGACTTTGAAAATGCACACAGCCGCGCATGCCCTGAAGATGGACTTTGAATGCCCGGAGAAGGGCTGCACCTACAGAGGGAAGACCGAGCACTATCTGAAGAGGTGAGTCGATAAGTTGTTTTTTGACTGAATTTGTGAATCGGTGACCACTTCAAAAAGAGGTGAGCTAATAAGTTGTTCTTTGACTGAATTTGTGAATCGGTGACCACTTCAAAAATTGTAAATTCAACGCGTAAGGAATGGAATATCTTTCGGTCCTCACATTGGGCGCCATTTTATTTGTTCGAAGTTAGGTCAGTTGGGCTTTTTTTTTATATCGCACGAGAAAGGTGACACTCTTGCTGTTGTTGAGCCAGATCAGTCTGTAAGCCTCATAATTTCAGGGTTGTTGGTTCGAGCCTCATATTGGGCGCCATTTTTCTAGTCAAAGAAAGATCATGGAAGCTTCTTCGGTGCAAGTAGTGGAGGAGAACGGTGGCAATCAGTGCTGCATAAGGCTCACACTTTCGCGGTCGTTAGCTCAGCTTGCACTTTTCAAACCCGAGATCGGCTTCAGGGATTTCTAGAAGACTCTCTTCCTTTGTAAGAGGCAGTCTTCTGAAACAAAACTTAATGACTGCTAAAACCAATCACTTGTCTACTATGCTTTCCCCACTACCTACATTTAGACGTTTGTTTCACAAATTTCCCATCGTAAATACCGCCACGAAAAGCTGAGAATTTCTCTCTGATCTTGATTGATCATCCGCAGCAGTTAGTGCGCGCGCATTCTTCGTTTTCAATTACAACTCGTTAAACAATACTCTCTGGTCCCTTCTGTCAGTATCGCATCGTCTTTCAACTAGCCATAGCAGGAACTTATCTGCTTCTTGTCCTTGCCGAGGGAATTAATTGTTACAAAGGTGCGCAGACACTCTTACCTCCTCCTCGAAAGATATTCTCCCCGCCGGAGCCTTAATTAGTGGCCAATAATCGACTGTTTCACCAGCACCTTTGCCGATCACTAATTGAAGATCTTGTTTGAGGTTTCCACAAAACCAACCCAGAGATGAGTTCAGATGAAAACTCTGTACGCCGGCCAGGCACAATGAAATTGTGGATTCAAATCTCGATCTTCACTACCATATCCATCCGCTGGTAGCCAGCTGCCTATCCTGTGTATTCCAAGATGGGAGACATTCCACACATACGAAGTCGAAATGTATTTCGCGAGTCCCTATAAGAAATGAAGAAAAACTTTGCTGCGACCGGGATAGCGATGCTCCGAAGGAAAATGTGCTTTGTGCAACGTCAATGACGCTGATCAGAGTTCTGCTCTGTGTCGCCTTTGATGTTGTGCCAAAGACAGCAACCGAACAGGGCAAGCTGTGGAAATCTTGTTTGCTCTGCTTCAAATTGAAGCATCAGTTATAGGAAAGTCGAAAGTGCCAACGAAGAGGGTGTACACTGAGAGAAGTCTTTCAAAGGGCTATAAAGTTGTCGGGCTTATTCATACTGATGATATCTCTTTTTGCTTCTGTGCTCGTTTTATTGAAGATATCTTCCATTTCTTCTGTGCTCGTCGTATTCTTAATGGAGGTTGTCGCCTATGAAGATATGCCCTAAAAAATCCATGCGTCATAAACATTTGATTGAGGCACAACAGCAGTGAAACTCTTGACTCTCCTTGTGGATCCATGCTTCACGCTATCTCCTTAGAGCATTCCCGTCATTCTCGTAGGATTGCTGATCTTCTTAGTAACAGTCACAGTCGCCGTTGGGTGTTCTCCTTGTAGAAACTTCTTTTGCACCAAGCACGCTTAGCGCCCTCTCCCAGGACCCCTTCCAAATTCCTTAAAGAATTTCTTTCAGTGTATCTACTCGACCTGGAACACGATGTTAAATTGATTCCACCACCGCGCAGTGATCTACCTTATAACATGTCCGCGGCCATATTAGGTGAAGCTGGCAACAGAAAACGACAGACAACAACAGGAGAAGAAAAACCAACGAACCTGGCCTCAGATTTAAATGGCCCATCAGACTACTTCACAAGCCACCATCATCAGATCAACGGCAGCAATGGACGACGCATTGGCATTGCAACCGCCGTCAAGAGCAAGCCCAACAAAAAAGGATCAAGTCCAAGAAATATTACAAAAATTTTCCATATCATTCCAATCGATAAGTCACGACTGCGTTTTTCAAAAGTCCGAGTAGCTGGAATATGCAGCTCTTCGCCCTCATCATCATCTTGGTCGTCGTCGTCAGGTTGATGTTTTGTTCGCCTTTGGTGGAGTGCGCGCTCCAACAACCGCCCGCCACACAATGGCGCGTCATGTACCTATTTTCCCTGTGCGCGAGATCACCTTATGCACATGTTACAGATGCACTCGCTCTGTCTGTTGTAAAGGCAAAAAAGGACAACCCAACTGAGGAGCACAGCAAAGCAAAGACAACGACAACGACAACGACAACGACAACGACAACGACGACGACGAAGACGACGGACGGACACAGACAGATTATTTATCTGAGGCGCTGCTGAAGCTGCATCCACATTCATATATACAGAACAGAGATTCCACTGGTTTAGATTTGGTTTCTGTGTTTAATTTGCGATGTGCAACATTTTGCTGGCCATGATGATCGGAGAGCATACATCCGATTCGGAAGGTGGAGCAGGCGGTATACGTGTACACATGCCGGTGATGTATATTAGTGCTGTTGCATGCATGCGATGTGATGAGAAGTTATGGTGTGCACTGGTGGTGCCGCATAGATGAGGGCATGAGGCTTCTGTACGTTCCGTTTATGGAATTGGAAGCCAGTCGAACACACATCGATGCTGCAACAACAAGGTATAGATGGGGCGAAGAACAAAGCGACGGACATTGATCTTGATCTTCGAGCCATGGAATGCGCATGCATTTCTCGCTGGGGCTATATATATATGTATGGAGGAGCGGGTGTTGAGCTGCGCGATGGTAGCTTGTGCAGATCGGGAACGAGGTAACTTATTGGATGATCTCGTGGACAGCTCTAAAGTAATGAGATGATCTTGTTTTTGGTTCGCATATCTGTGAGGTGAGGATTGGTGGTAGGTACATGCGAAAAGGTGTGCGATAATGACGACGGCCTGGCTGTACTTGTGAAGGTGCTATTCGTGAGAGGATGTCTGATATGACGGAGATGTAGCTCATAGACTGAGTCCTTAAATCGGCAGAAAATGCCAGCGGTCGCGGGAATTTACATGTTGCTGCAGTTTGATGGATTCCGTTTGCGTGATGTCAAAATAAGTACAGTGGCAACGTCGTTAGTTGATTAAATCGCCCAATTTGACTAAATTTCAACTCTTAACTCTCTAATACCGATGCCGAAGGCGACGGAGATGCCACGCTCCTGTTTGAAGAGCACTTTACCTTGGACTATGTCCCTGCAACTATCGCGCTTTTATTTGGGCCTTGCTGCTATCAGGATCGAGCTTTAACCAACTAGTAAGCGCTAAAATGAATCCGTCCATTAGTTTTGCAAAATTTTGTTGGCTCCGAGGCACATTTGTAGCGCGCATCTCCCTCAATCCACTCCTCAACATAACCTTAACTATATTCCGATCGACACAAGCTCTGTCGTTCAGATGAGTAGCTGTAGCTATAACCACATTAGTCACAGCTACTGTCGTTGACTTCCGTGCATAAATCTCTCTGTGCATTTACAAATCTTCACTCCTCCAACCTGAAATTCCAATCGAGATCTCATAGATTCAACACAGCTTCCAAATCACGATGTTTATACATACTGCTGCTTGCTCTCAAAGCGTACAGCTACTTTTGTCAAATTGTAATTCACCTAGCCCAATCGCCTGCATCAAGATGCACGCCTTCACGCATTTGATTATCTCCATGTTTGTATGGCGTTCCTCTCAACCTTAATGACAACACGGCCGGGCAATTTACTTCTCGTAAATTTGCCTCTTTTTATCATTTAAATAGATCACCCAAATCCAACCTAATTACAATAATCCCAATCCGCCGCGCAAACAATCCACCAAAAGTACAAATATTCGATAATCCTTGCACTTGAAGGCGACTTTTCCACCCAACCATCGGCAATCGTAACTGAAAAGTCGTGACCACACTCATCGTGTGCAATATTCACGATAAGACTTCCAATAAACTTACGGACGCAACTTGCAGGTAGAGTCTTGTAGCATTACATTGGCTTGTTTGGTATTTATTTTTAGGTTAAACTGTCGCCTACTGTTGTGCGTTGACTACTTTTTGTTTTTCGATTTTCTTTCAGGCACCAGAAAATCCATATGGACATTGACAAAATCTACAAGTGTCCTGAATGCGATTTTAAGGCAAAGCTTCCAGCTCACATCAGACGTCATGTTCGAGTGCATACCGGAGAGTGTCCCTTCAAGTGTCCGCATTGTGACTACAAGAGTGGGTATATTGTAAGTATAGCGGGATAGTTGGGAGGCCAATCTCTAATGTGAACTATTTGATAGGAAAACCTACGCAAGCATATTCTTACTACGAAGAAACATCCGGGAAAGTTCATCTATCAGTGCGAGAAGTGCGATTCATTGAATCCGTATAGAACCAATTTCAGTGCGGACTATCAGGTCCATTTGATATCGGCGCATCCGTCCGGGTAGGAGGTCTTGACCGACGTTCGTATTTATCGAGCTCATAAGAAGGTAAAAGAAAATCACAATCTTAGTCCTTTGAGCAGTTTAAAGCATGCATTTAACGAGTCAGGAACCACGAGGAACCCACAAAAAGAAGGAGATGAGCTTCTATACATGTTTGTCTACATTGCATGCGACTTCCAAAGCGAATACTAATCGACCCACACGCACCATCGTACACTAGTCTGTTAGATAAGTAAATAGGTACTTAGTAAGTTCTTTAGTATTTAAAATCCACAACTCGACATTTGTGTACAAGCATTTAAGTTCGTATTCTCGAGCTTTTTGTCGAATTCAACAGTCATTTGCGAGTTCAAATTTAACAAGACACTAGCGCCGCCCACACATTCGGTGGTGGGAACCGAAACATGAAGACTTTGCAAACGGGTTGTTGTGTTTGTTGCTCTAAAACTGTCTCATTTAGTTGGTTTATGCATTGACTGAAGCTAGATAGGCTCCCAAACTGTGGCGGGAACTATAGCTTCTTTAACTTTTTTTAGAAATACTTTTGTTGTTTTAAAAAAGTCTACCTCTTTTACTTATTTTAATGCAGTGTGGATAATAGATACAAAGCCAGTGCCTTGAACTGCTCAGTGCTTAGTATCCAAGGTGACTTTCTTCGAAAAATCAGTGATTTGCCAAGGATTCCAATCTGCGAATTGAATTCCAAACGATCCACAACGAAAGAATTTAATTATATAGGTACACCTTTCTAGATTTACAATTGCCTATTCTTTTAGAAGTGATGTCATCTTTTTCTTACTTTTTACAAACGCTTCTTTTACTTGTTTTTCAAGTCTGAAGTTGGTTTCTATTTTTTGTTGATGGACGTGTTCCAAATATATTGAGAAAAAAACTATATATAGAAATGTTGAAACTGTTTTGCTGCAAACTTTACGCGGCCTAAAGATCCTCAACAATAATCCTCTTCACATCTCGGTCGACAGTTTATGTTTCTCAAACAAATATTGACAAATGGATCAATAATTCGTTTCGTTTCCAATTGTGTGTGCATTTTTCGTGTTGGCTTTCAAAACTTATGGTCATCTATTACAATGACACCCACGTCTTTATTACATTAATCATTCATAAAGCTCTCTGGACAGTGGATGTCCTCGTCCAATAAATGTGAAATTGTTTTTATAGTTATTTAAAGGGAACTGTGTAGTAGATTTTTTTTAGTATTTTAATACAACATACTCAAATAAGTCGGACTGAAAAAATAACTACATAAGTGTACCATAAATGTCAAACCTTAAAAATAAGTCCATCGTCAGTTTGTTTCTGTCGATTAAATGTATTTATTTGTAAAATAAAGTATTCTTGATAAACCGTGAATAAAAAAAAATGTTTAATTTCCTGTCAGTGTCTCTTTTTTATTATACCCCAAAAGGTTAAGGGCAGTTTCTTATACTCAAATACAATTTGACATAAATGTATTTTAAATATTTTGTACTCTCATTCCCTGTCAGGATCAGGAGGAGGTTGGCTTGGCTGCCACTAATAAAAGTCAAGCCAGGTATGAGACACAAGCCCGTCAGACTGCAAAACTAGAGGAAATACTACGAATAATTGACACTCAAAAATCCCCTACAACTTAGCAAATCCATCGAGTCTCGTCCGTCCTCCCACATAATTTACAAAAAAAAAATCCAATGCACGCGCCAAAAAGAGCCAAAACATTCGAAATTTCATTGTAAAATACTAGTCGCCCAGAAAATGCAGTAGGTATCCAGCTTCCAAGTAGAACAAAAGAACGTGAACGCCTGCGAGTATGCAGCAGGAAAATATTCGAAAATTCACCACACATCTGAATGCAACGTAATTTCAATTGCATATTTTCTTCTGCTATCGCGGACATCCACCGTGTGTCACATCCTAAAAGTATGCCAGGAGAATTCTTTACAAATTCACTTGACATTGACGACTAGCATTGCATACAACTGGGTAGTGATGCAATTCGCTGGGGAAAATTTGTCGGCAGATGTGCCTGCTGGATTTTCTGAGCGCCTGGTGTTTTATGAATCGTTTGGTTATTTTTTCGACGTAGCTCTGGAGGAAAAAAACGAGTTTGAAAAGTATTTTGCTTTTAAAACGACCACATCCGATTTTGAGAAGTATAATTTCTCCTTGGTTGCCACGCTAACATCTTTCTTTGTGGAATGGAGACTTGTGCATTGTATAAAAATCAAATTTAACATTCAGAGTTAGGGTTACAAGATAAAAGCAGATACAAATTCGTGATCGATGTTATAATTATCAATTTTTGCTACCAAAACGACCAAACAATGAGTCCAACAACAATTACAGCGTCAATTGACTTTTGAATATCTTTATTGAACTCTGTTTAAACAAATAATAATAATTTTGATGTTGCTGAATGTTCGAGTCGGTTTTAAACAATTTATATTGGTTGAATGGCCGGTATCCAGTTTGATGAGATAGATGATGATGCTCGGGCTGGGTTCTGATCGTGCTTGGAGGGCGATAATTTTGCCTAGAATGATAAAGAAGGACAAAATAAGCCACACTGATGTATAAATAGAGAAACAACAAATTGGAAAATATTGTTTGATCAGGTTTTGTACAACTATGTATCACTGCTTGCGGCAAAGTAATCCAACTCAACTGAGTATACACGACGCGAATAGCAAAAGTTCATAGCACGGATTACTTACCACTTACTGACTGTATTTACAAGTTACAACCATCTTGATTTGCTTTATGTTACGCTATTTAAACAATACAACAGCAGTTAAAAGAAATTTCAACTCAGCAGTCAGAACCAGAGGTAATATTGAACACGCCCAACAACTGGTAGCGTTTTTGACAACCAAATATCCCAGTATACGGCGAAATTGGACTCTCATATATCTGTCTCCCTCCATCTCACACATAGACAAACCAAATCGGAAATTTTCCCAGCTGCTGTCAGTGTCGAATGGGTTTCTTTTTGCCTTGTTATTTTTTTCCCCCCACAGCGATAATAGAAAATCTCACTCAACACGAAATTCAATTGAAAAGAGACAGCCGAACGGAATTGTTGACGAAGGCGACCTTCCGCATCGCGCATCTTTTTTATTTTCTACAATCTCTCACAAAAGAGGAAATCCTATCCATTTTCCTGAAATTAGTTACTTTTTCGCGCTTTCGATATTTTCGGTCGGTTGTGCAAAATGGTTCAGTAAATATTGTGTAACCACTGTGAAGTTAGTTCAACCCAAAATCTCAACAAAAGAGAGACCAATTTCCTTAGATTGAGTGGAAGTTCGATTGATTGTTGTTCTTTATTATTGCTGGCTTGGCAGCAGAGCAGTGCTTTCCAGAAATATATAATTTTTGGTATTCTGTTTGTGACTAGTGCAGTGTGCTGAAGAGGAAAAGGAAAAGTGCACGCAATTATTCAATTTCCATAAGTAAATCAGGCACCCCATACACCCCCTGTATCCATTAGTAAACAACAAGAGGAGCAAACGCAGAAATGGTGCAAAAATTCCAATCACCCGTCAGGGTATACAAATATCCTTTCGAGTTGGTTATGAAGGTATGTTTATGAGTTATTTGTTGTTTGTTTGTGTATCCATACAGTAAGTATGTGACGCTGGCGCTCCACCCCTCCTCCTGAAACGAAGCACAGTGGGTCAAAGTGCTGTCGGTAGAGAGGATACATAAATTCTGAGTTGGGACTTGGAAGTTCGTTGCTTGTTGTTTGTTCTAGGTCTAGGCTCAGGGGATTAGAATGGAAATAAAGTGCGAGATTTTAATGACTGAGAATTTATGGAATGGGGGCACTTAAGTTGGATTATAATGTGACATTATGTGGTTAGGTGGATGTTTTTATTTCAATTTGGACAGTCTGCAAACACAGACTTGTGTTGAGTACTTTTCTGGGCCTGAAACACAATCGCAAACGATTGCCTGAACGACTATGATTCCGAAAATTCAAGGACTGTTTTGAATCTTAATTCAGAATGTTTTAATCGCACAGATTTCATCACACCTATTTGCATAAAACTATTAAATCTAAGTTGAACACTTGAGGGTCGCGTAAAGACGTGACATCAACTGTTTCTGACATCGACTGCGCTTCTATAACAAATGAGCGCCAAAAAAGTAACTTCCAGGACCGACGCTTTTATGTGGACTTTGCAAAAATACTTGACAATATTGAAGCTTGTTACACACTAAACTCTAAAACGAGAATTAACAAAACTCAGCTAAAATTAAGACTCGAGACGTGAATTAGGACTAGAAGACGTGATAGGAATAAAGAAACAGACGTGAAGGACACTCATGTTGAGGTGGTAGGTACATAGTAGTCAAAAAAAAGTTGTGATTTCACGCAACATTCAAGATGTTGGTTTTTGGTCTAATCCATTTTTCCAGTGGGAATTCAGTCAATTGGCACGACAACGACCTAAGTTGCTGTAAAGCGGTGCTCTTTCGCATAAAATAGGGCTGCAAGAATTTGATTTTTAGTCTGTCCATACAGTGGTAAGTAAGTTAGCGCTATCGGCACCTAAGAAATCAAATAAACCTTAATTTTGCAGCTTCTAACCGTTGAATGGGGGTAATGTAATAAGATAGCGTATCATAACCTAACCTATCACTAAAATCGTCAGGAGCTGTCCCAGAAGGCATAATACAGTGAAAAGCGAGTAAGACTTTTATAGCTGTTGAGGTAGCAAGAAGACGTGATGAACCAGAAAGCAAGTGAAGGTGCTATTAAGGATGTTAGAGGTACTTAATACATTGCCTGGCCTATTAGGAAGATGGAACTACTTACTACAAGCAGTGTTCCCAGATTGAGGGGAAAAGCGCCAATTTTGAACATGTTCGACAAAGAAATACATACAACTAGGCACTATAATGGACCTCTGTTGAGCCATTTGAATTTGAAAAGCCAACAGGGAGAACTTATATACTTTCCTTCGACAAACACTTGATTTCCCCACAGAATCGAAGTTGCACAATGGATTTCAAGTAGCCTATTTCTTCTAAATGCTTACGGAATTGGTTCCCATAAATTTGTCTGAACTACTGCTAACGCGGTGTAGAGTCAATTCGCAAACTCCTCATCGTACGGACTAGTATTTTGTTGTTTAAGATGAATAAACTAAAAAAGAAGGCGTATGTGAACAATTCTACTGGCATTCAATCAGCCAGCTGTTTTCAACAAAAAAATAAAAACAAAGAACATTTTTTGCAACCATGTTAACACACACCCAAGTGCTTACTTGATTGGAATTCCGTTGTTATTTTGGAACAAATCAAATACTAATCCTCACTTTGGCTTGTGTTTAAGCTTTTCGATAATCGGGGCATCTATGGAAAGATATAAAAAGAGGAAATGTTACTGATCAACCTGTGGAACGAATTGAAGTAAAAGCATAGACAGCTCGATTTCCTTGAAAGATAAATATTACTTGTAAATCAAAATGTATGCGGTTTAAAATATATACTATAAAATAAAGGGCCTTACCAATAAACATTTTTAGTTCCGACTTTAAATTTAAGTAGTTCACATTTTCCATACAAATTTTGCAATTGTGAGCTTGCGTAAATTTAAAGTCGAGACTAAAATTGATTAAAAGTACGGCAAAAAGAACAAGAACTTTAACCCTGACGTACAATTTTGTAGTACTTAAAAATATTAACTGTCGTGTACTTGTACGCAATTGGCAGCGCAAATAGTTCAATTCCACTGGTGGGATGCCGGAGGTGAGAGGCCATTGTATTGGCAGCTAAACGGTGGCGTTTGCTTTGGTTCCGGGAAATGTTTCATAACCTCCAATCAAACGCCGAAACTGTACGGCATTTTTTGGAGAGTTGTAATCGTTTTTAAAACTTTGGCGATAGTTGGCGCAGTGGGAAACACCATTGTCGTGCAAATTAATCCACAATTTTAATGACACAAATCTTTAACAACTCTGTCAAGAGGTCACATTTAAAAAGGAAACGTTCAAGTATTTAGTTTATTAATGTCGTTTTCCATTGGGACCACCAGAAATCTTTTTCAGATCTCAGATTTTACGCAACGAAATTGATCTGCTTTAATAAATGTATTAGTGCGTCATTTGGCAGTAATATCAGCTGTTCAATCTGCATTTGTTTTTGCAAAAAACACAAATGGATATCGACCTCGAAAATGTTTTCCCTGTTGTAGATACAAATTTAGTATTTTTGGTGATTCGTAGTCTTCAGATGACGAGGAAGACTACGAAGATAATAATTCCTCCAAAATTATATATGTATTTCGTTATTTTGGTTTTCACGAAACTTTGCGTATTTGGCTTGAAAGCAAACTTCTTAAAATGACGTAAAACAGCTGTGCAAAACATAATGGTATTGTGGCAGTATGTGCAGATCTGAAAAAATATCGCGATCTGCAAAAAGTGCTCCGAATCGAAAAAAAATTGATTTTTTGTCCCAATGGAAAACGACCTCAGTCTGTCAGCTGGGTGATTTGATGTGTCTCAGTTTTGATTGTTGATTGGCCCAGAAGGATCACTTGAACAATAAATTTTTTCAGTTGACGTCTATGGAGGACCAGCCAACGAATCCATTCAAGAATTTCGTAACTGAGTACTAAATTGACGAAATGCAATGTTGAAATGTCACATTTTAGCATAAAACAACATGTTGCGTATGCTACGTAAATATCAATTGTGTGTACACAGTAAACGAAGGAACAACCGTAGTAAAAACAGGGAAACTGTCCAAAAGTGATGTTCGAGCTGACATTTAATGCTGCACACCATTAGTTGTCACTAAAAATACGAATTGATTTGTGGAGGTTGAATTTGAACAACGCCTTGTACAAAGATGGGTCTAAAATGTGTAATATCTATATGGCTGCTTGTAACTGCTTTCAGTCGCTGATAGTGCAAGTCAGCAAGTCACCAATCACAAGATTTCTCCCAATTGGAAGCCATTGGGGCAAACGAAATAACCGACGAAATAGTAAATTTGTCAAAATAGTATGATGCCCAATTGACCTCACTAACAAGAAAGTTGAGGAGTTTTTCCTTCTCTCTTAATCTAGACCTAGATCTGCCAACCAGCAGAACTCATTAACCAAACCGTTATCTGAGCGTCTTTCCAGAGATAAAGTTCTAAACACAGTCAGTTGTTAGACAGCCCGCCGATTAGAAACTTCGCTAGAATCTGTTTTTCTTCTTCCTCAAGTAAAGAACGACAAAGTGCGTGAATCAACCTTCTTATCACTGTAAACAGATAAGGCAAAGTTTGGGAAGACCATTGTAAAACCGCTTTAATGTATGCATATAAAGTTCCTGTAGTTAATCGTTTGGTAATTAACCTTAAAAGAAAGATGGAGCAAACTTGCAACGAGTAGAGTCGTATCATGAGGCAGGCTTTCGGAACAATAACGAGTACAAACAATTGTCATCTTCCGCAACTCACTGTACACAAACGGATAATAATCTAAAAACCAAAATAAACATCGAAAATTCCGTTGCTATTTATATGTACAGTGTACACACTATGTCAATGCTGCCAAGGACACGTCCTTCTCCTTCTCCTCAGCGCCCAAAAATATTATGTACAACCATGAATGGTTTGGTTTGTGCCAACAGTTGCTCCCTACAGTATAGGGTGCAGGCACCCATCCCTTAATTCGCGAATCCATTGTTAAGTGAAGTTCACGTGCACTCGCAATGGAATTCGAAAATAACTCCGCTTAAATACTAAAGTTCAAATTGAAAATTAACTATGGCCTGCCACTAGCAGAGGAATCGCAAACTTTTTTCCATTTTCGCCATTCAATGTCTAACATTGGGCGTGTGTTGATTTATGTTTTGCTGCATTGTTGCACCGGTTACCTTGACAAGAGTGAGTGCTTTTGTATCTATGAAAACCCGCCTATCTATAGAACAGGAAGTACAAAACTTTTTTTTTCTCTCTAGCATTGTTGTTGCGAAAGTGGATATTACTTAGTGGCGAGTATCTTTTTATTTTTGTTGGCTAGAAAATAAAAAGTGTTATCTCTATCTATGGCAGTGAGTATAACAGGTAGGTGCGAACAAGTTTAGTAATTGTGTTACAAAGCAATAAACGGTAACGCGTGTATTTGATTTGGAACCGAGGAAACCAAATTTCCCTGGTCGCAATTGAAGCAATGTCATGGTTGCGTAGGCGGTAGTGGGTGCCGTGGGTGCGGTTGGAGTTCTGCTAATTATATACTTTAACAGTATCTCGAATACGAATATGACCGCAAGCGGAAAAGCATAAGATCTTGTTACGCAAGTGAACTTGAACAAGCACCAGAAACTTGAATCGATTCGAGCTCGAACTTTAAAGAGTTCGTTCAGTTCTGTATCTTTATCTTTACGTAACTTGTCTGTGTTGTCTACGTGTTTCTGGATTACTTTAATTTACAATCACGAAGAGCGCAGATATAAGTTTTGGACTTGTGAATACATACAGTCTGTCAGGCAAGAGGAAGTATGTATTACACTTGGCGACAATTCAGAAAGCTTATCTTTCCTTAGTAAATCCGTTTGGTTTATAATTTAGATTTTTTTTTCTTTGTCAGACATTTGACATTCCGGCCAATCAAATGGAAAAATATATTAAATTTGCGATTATTCTATGACAACTTTCAATGCGAAAGCTGTGAAGGCCGCGAATCAATCGCAACGGGTAATCATGTGTGTGTGGTTTTTTTTTATAACTTTGAACAAAGTGGCGCCTTGCTATGTTTATTGTACGTAAGCATTTTTTACGTAGCGGAGTAGAATTAATAACAGCGCCAATATTTGCTATCGAAACTAATTAGCGTATTCTTCTGAGATTTTGCTAAAATACAAACCTCCATTAATGAGCGGTATCATATACCAGGGCAAGGAGTTTTCTGGGGAGTCAAGTGAAGGCGTTGAAAAATGGAATAGAATAGAGCGGTGGTTGAGTATGAAACATAAGGTATTCTGTAAAATGAAGAGCAATTTAATCTTCGATGCTTCTCAAAGGTTGACGAAGAGGCAGACAAAACCGAAGCGAACTACAGGAAAATTAATAAGTTGTGCACGCGAAAACGATTGAATATCTTACAGAATTATACCGTCCAAATGCTGATATGTTCTTTGTTAAGGACAATTTCAGCAGGCACATGTAAGACGTATATACTTGTCGCATTGTGTTATAGGCTGTAGGTCAGCTATTCAACCCAGCTCACCATAAAACTACTTATTTCATTATTCATATTGCAATCCTATTCAAAAGTAAATTCGTACGTAACACGTTTGCTCATTTCTTCACCCATTCATATCCGAATGATTAATTGCATAGCACTGTCACACAATAAAATTGAAATCTCTTAGTTCAAATCAGGGTGCTGTCACGATCGCGATGCACGAGCACGAGCCCTCTCCGTGTGTCGCTTGCACTAAGCTCCATTAAGTGAAGTACAAGTCCCAATTACAATCTACATTACAATCTCCATCTGAAAGCTGTATTCTTGATTGAATAAATTAGAGAAGAATAAATAGCTGTCTTCTTGCACTGTGCCAACCCCTATTCACAACTAAACGAGCACGACCGACTAAATCACGTGGCAAACCACTAAAGTAATTTCACAGCCATGCAAATCAAGTTGTAATGCTCTAAGACCCTGCGCGAAGTAAGTCGCCAAACGCAAATTGGGAACGTCAATTAAGGCATTTAAAATGTGGTGCTGTTCTGCAGAGAGCGTCATTCCTTATTACGGAAACCCTTTATTCGTATAACGATTTGAAATGAAACCGAATCCATTTTAGCCCACTTTTGCAATTATATTGATTTTTTTCTGCATGTTCCTTTCCCTTTTTTTTTTTTTTTTTGTTTTGCTCTGATGTGGTAAACTAAGCACATTTGTGTGCAAACAAAAGAGAAACGTTAAAGTAGGTCATTTTAGTTCAGAAGACAATATCGATGATGTGTGTGTCACGGCGGCGGTCTAGTATACCTTACATCATTTGACCACAGGTACACCACTGCCGTCACCACGAATAGTATAAGAAACATTCTTTTGTAGAACCTTCTATTACAAATTTGTTTGTAAAGGCAGTTGTGGTGTCGTTCACCTTTTTGTGGAGACACCAAGCGTAGGCTGTTTTAAGTTCATCGTTTAAGGTCATGTTGCATTCGAACTGGTATAAAAATATAATTTCGACGGACACACATTCATTCGTAAAGTGCAAAATAAAAAAAAAAAATTAATTATCACGCTTCTTGTGCATGACATGTGTAACAATCGTATGGCATTGCAATACTGAATGACGTGAGTGCAAAGTTATAAGATACAACTAGGGCAGACGGTAGAAAGTACATTTCGGCGAATTGAGATAAATCGCATACAATAACAAGTTAAGTGACCTTCATAAGACTAGTTTCTTTTTTTTTTGCAATTTGTTTCGTTCAATGTTTTTGCACTGTAAGTGCGTCAGAAAAGAGAAAAATAATGGTAACGAGCGTCTCACTTTTGTATTCATTTTGAGGTAACCTTTCTGTTCGTTTTGTTGCCCCTAACATGCAGCAGTGGAATTCATTTTCGTTTACCAAAGCAATTGGATTTACTACATTTTCTGTTGTTAAAATTTCACACATATTTAAAATCGATAATAAGACTAAAGGACTATTCACATGAGAGTGAGCGAACAAATTGGTGAAATGCGAACAAACCAATTTTACTATTCCCAGATGAGGATGATTAATAATCCCATCAAAATGTATTAAGACAACAAGTTAATAAACAGTTTGAGTAATGTAATTTCGAATTCCAAACTTCTACACCCTTGGCGCGAATTGTCAAAGTTTATTCACAATCCACATCATTGAATTCGCGTTCCACAAACTGGCGAATAAAACATTCGTTCGAACCTAACCTCAAACTTGAATTTTCGAGTTTTTTTTATTAAAAACATAGAGACAAATGACGCAGATTCGCGGGTATCTGCGACCAAATAAAATGTATCATGTGAATGAACTGTCAAAACTTGCGAATATTCGTTCGTTCATTCGTAGGTAGTTGGTCGCTCTCATGTGAATAGTCCTTAACTCTGACAAGGGGAATGTGCTGCAAGTTTCACAAACCAGGGTATTACTTTTGAAGTTGTTTTGAGTATTTCAGCACAGGGGGCTTCAGAAAAATACAGACCCATGAAGAGAATAAGAAAATTTAACAAGTAATAAAGGGTGATTTTTTAAGAGGTTTAGAACTTTTTTTTAAAAAAAAACACAAAAAATTCGAAAAAATGAATGAAATATTTATTTGAATCGATAGTTTGAACCTTGCAATTTAATGTTTAAAGATAATTTCATGCAAATGTTGACCGCGGCTGCGTCTCAGGTAGCCCATCCGCTGAGTCCAATTTTGGCATACTCTTTCACACATATCGGCCGGTATCTCACGAATGAATGCATGGATGATGGCTTCCAGTGCGTCAATCAAAGCGGGCTTGTCCCTATACACATTAGCCTTGGCATACCCCCACAAAAAATAATCTAATGGTGTCAAATCGCACGATCTAGGCGGTCAATTGACCGGCCCGAAACGTGAAATTAACTGTTCACCAAACTCGCCTCGCAATTGCGCCATTGTTTCGCGTGCTGTGTGGCATGTGGCACCGTCTTGTTGAAACCACATATCATGCAAGTCAAGAACTTCCATTTCGGGCAAAAAAAAGTTTGTTATCATCGCTCGGTAGCGTTCACCATTGACAGTAACGCTGCGATTCGCATCATCTTTGAAGAAATATGGCCCAATAATGCCGCCGGCCCATAAACCGCACCAAACAGTGGCTTTTTCGGGATGCATTGGTAGCTGTTGCAATGCTTCTGGCTGATCTTCACTCCAAATGCGGCAATTTTGCTTATTTACGTACCCATTCAACCAAAAATGAGCCTCATCGCTGAACACAATTTTTCGATAAAAAAGCAGCGATGAACATTTCGAACCGAGCACGAATTTTGATAGTAAAATTCAATAATTTGCAAGCGTTGTTCATTTGTAAGACGATCCATGGTTGAATTGCAAACCAAACTGAAGCTGTTTGACAGTGACACAAGGTACTAAACACACGTCAGCTGTCAAAACCAGTGTTGCCAAAACCAAACCAGCTAAAAAATCACCCTTTAGAAAGGGAAATAGTTTCCTAGGAAATATCCAAAGACTTAATCTTTTCGTATAGAGATAATTGCGATGTTTTCAATCCTACATACATATCTTGTTTCCCTGATGTTGGGTTTTTTTTTTATTTAAATTTCGCATTGCGGTTTCTGAATTTTCATAAAGTTGAGCAGAGGAACCTATATCATCTGCGACGCGTTCCTTTGAAACGCGGATCAAGCGATAAATCGATAAGAATAGAAAAAGAAATGGGTCCCAACACAGAACCTTGAGGAACTTCCAGATTAAAGATCTGGATTTACCAGTCTTGACCGCGTGAGTTGCATTTGAAAAGCTAATTGAGGATAAGGGCATAAAATACACCTTATTTGAGTTTCCTCACATTAATGTGGACATAGGTAAAAATAATGCTTGCAGTGACCTTTTTTTTCCAAGAGCTAGATAAGTTTTAAGCCCGAAGTTGTTTCTATCGACGGTAAGGTTAGGTCCTAGACGATGTGCAGGCAGATGTTGGTTTATTGATACCATACAGTCATCAATACAGTCCTGAACATGATTGTTTCCATCGCAACAGCTCGTAATGTGATCGAAGTCACGCTGCAAAGGAATGTTGTTCACCTCGACTTTTAGATTTAACCGTCACGTCACTAAAATCTTTGCGCATGTTTACGGAGAATACATCGCCATTTTTAATTCCCAAGACTTTGCCCGAAGTGAGATTAAAAGTTTTGAAAACGAACATCATCCCCATAAACATGTTGTAAATCATTTCTGGCTGTGGTTTTTGTGTACCAACCATTTGGTATTGAAGACCTTCTCACAGTCACTATAGGCATGCATTTCCTTTTGCATTTGATGAAAAAAAAAAACTAAACACATTATCCGGACAGTGGATTGATCTTAATGCAAGGCCACAAAAGGTCTATCTACGACATTCGCGAATACCGCATTCAGAAGCAGGTTTTACTAACCGAAGACTTGGAAGGTTTTTATCGAAATTTTGGGTACAGCGTGTACTTTTCATTGCTCCCGATAAAAAGAATTATTCAAAAATTGCATAAACCGCGTATCAACCACTGAGCCCTCAATATCATCGTGTTATTTCGGAAAACATACCTAATTTCTAAACGACTCACGCACAGCGCATTACATAAAAATAGAAAAAAAAAAATGTTGCGTATACGCCTCGGCTATCAGAAACTTTAATCATTCGCTAAAAATAATAGAAACAAGAGTGTGCCTCCCACCATTACGTAGCTATTTATTTTTCTGAGGGTTAATAATCGAAGTGTCATCGCCCCGTGTTACGTATTCTAATTCCAAACCGCTTAGTCAGCCACTTTCGGGCTACAAAATATGCCTTGTGTTATGTGTGTGGGGCATTTTAAAAATAAACAATTTTATATCTTCTTTGACTCATTGATCGAAAAATAAAAACAAACAGAAAGGAAACTAATCCATCATAGGCTCGTTTAAAAATGTATAATCTCCTTCGGTTTGAACCGCAAACATCTGGAGTCCTAGTGGAAACCCCATCACATGGTTAAGGGTTAAATTATTCATTACTTTCTCATGCACCTTCTCCCCAATGGCAAACATTTAATGTTATTACCTCTGAAAGTTTAAATCCATTTCTTAATAGCATTTATTGATTCATATGTAGCTCATGCTAGGGATTTGCGACGCGCAAAAGTGTCCTCGTAAAGAGAGGCGAACGCAAACTCTTACATACATGATGTAGTTTGGTTCGTCCTTTTTCTACCCCTTGTGTGGTGTTTGGTATTTGCCTCATATGTCAAGGTAATGTTAATTCTCGCATGGAAAGCATGCCAGCTAAGGAGCTGGTTAAAAATATATATCCCTTGATAAACTCGAAGATTTGTTGCCCGTTTGCACTTTTGGCACACGTCAGTTTATTTAAATTGTAGCATAGCTACGCGTAGGCCAGTCAGAGGGATAGTTTGGGTAGAAAAGAGGGCGACACGGGCCCTACGCGTTAAATAAATAAATTGTCCTTTTGTTTGTTCCTTCCATAATCTTGGTAAGGCGGACAGTATTCATTAAAAAAGTTTTTTTTTTTTTTGCCCAGCTACGTGGGATGTTTGTAATCAATGGGAATTTTGTCATGGGTAAGGTTCACATGAATCAAGGCAGAATTTTATGTATAAATAATACGTAAGGAAATTTTTATGAATCGAATATCTAGACCAACTAGTTAGTTGATTTAATTAACCTTTATTTCCAGTGGGAAGCTTACAAATCCTTAATGAGCAGTTTCGCAGTAAATAAAGTTAGGCACTTTTTTCGTACACTCAGCATTTATGAGGGACAGGACGAAGGAGTCGCTTTTTCGGAATACCTTCTCTTAATGGCAGTGTTATGTTTTTGAAAAATACTTGCACCGTTTGGCTGATTAAAAAACTTAACAAAAACAAAGAACCGGCCAACGGACCGACCTATAAATACTCGATTCTCCCGAAAAGTGGTATCGACCCGTAATTAGCATTGTTAACATGATCAAGGCAATACAACACATTTCTGACAAGTCAATTAATTTTGCAAAATTGTTTATAAGGCAAGACAGGAACAAAGTGATGACCACTAACATAGAGCTAAAAGAAATTCTATTCTGTCATGTCATGTTGTAAGTTGTGACTTTATATTTCGCCCTAAAAATGTTTCTGTTCACGCCCGGGCGTTTTTCTTAAAAAGCTATTTTTAAAAGAAATGTATATACATAGCTACATTCTAACGTTTTCGAATATAGGTACAGTCAATGGGCCTTACTAATAATCATTTTTAACCTTCACACTAAATGTTTTCTAGGTCCACAATATGCAATTTTGTATGGAAAATTTTGCCGTTGTGAGTTTGAAAAATTTTGCCTGGACATTAAAAATGATTATTGGTACCTACCGCGGAATATTTATAAAGATCCGACAAAATGAAATGTGGTCCAATTTAGTTCGATGTGAATTTTTGAAATATAAGAACTCGTAAGTACCTAGCATCGGCGCTCTATTACAATTTATACTTTAGGAATCAGTACCTACCAAAAAAAAAATCTTTTCCCCCACACTCGCTGAAAACGATTGTCAAAATGATCGCTCAAGAGAAGGGCTTGCGCCTAAGGGTAGACTCATTTTTCACCGTTTTGCGTTATTTGCAATTTACAAGACACAAGTGAATTTACAAATAATTACTAGCCCCATTGTCTACTTTAGACAAAAGCTACAGAAAACAAAGAACGATCACTCAGGGAAAAAATGTAAACTAAAATGTAATATGATCTATTTGATTTTACGTTGAGTACACTTTGAAAAAGAATATTTATTTTCACGTTGAAACATATTTGATTTGAATACGCAATGTTATTTTAAATAAAGTCACCCTAGATTCAAAGTGAAACATATTCAATTTTACATTGACCATTTCTTTTAAAATATTTAAAATGCTCTCAACGTACATTCAAAGTGTTGCATAGTCAATTAGAAGTCGTTTTAAAACGCCACCCACTTCAAAACGTTTCTTTTTTTTTGTATGTCCAAATTCCACGGTACACATGTAGCTTCAAACTCGGATCAACGTTAATTTAAAGTGTCGCATGTTGGTTTTTAAGGGACAATCATTTAGAATCAAAGTAGAATATGTCGTGACGCGAAAGCCATTGTCTTTGTTATTCTCGTTTTTCTTTCAATCGTAAAAAGACAGAAAAAATCACTCTCTACAACGAAAAAACATATTTTGAAGGGAACGCTTATATCCAGTGCTAAAATGTGAGTTTTGTGTGACTTAATTTAATTCCTCACATGTATTCAAAATAAAATTAAGTGCATTGAAACCTACAAATGAAGTGTAAAGTTAAACATGTGTGGAAAAAATTTGTTCAATACAATATTGCATTAACTTCAGGAAAAAAATATGTGTAATTATTTAGGTACCTTCCGAAAAAGAAAAAAACACATAAAAATTATTTCCATATTAGTTGACAAAGGATTGCACTTAATTTGATTACTCTTTGTTTGAAATAGCTTTTTTCTTATTAAAAAAGAATTTTATTTCAGCCTATGAGAAAACATTTAAAAGCCGTAGGCGTACATATTTAACAAACACCCAGAGAGCTGAATTTAGTGGAGAAAAACAGAGGTAAGAATTATTATTAACAAAATTAAAATTATAACCGGATTTTATATGAAATGCATTATAGTATCCAACTGAAGACGATTCGGATTTGCTCAACTCAAATGTCCTGAATTGACAGAAAAAGAATTAATAATGGGAGCACGTATGTTAAAAATAATTTTATTATGTATCTTTAGTTTAATAAATGATATAATGTTATTGAAAATAACATTTTTAAAAAAATTAAATTGTTGTATGGTTATTTTTATTAAAAAATAATAAGTCTAAAGGGGTTATGTCTACGAAGCATCGTGGTAAGATTAAAGTTAAAAAAATGCTAATTCAAAATTGGTCCACTTTGAATCAATACCTGCTCGAAGTTAAATTAAAGCTTAAGCATAGTACTTTCAAAGTTGTATTTGTTTGAATACACAATTACTTCAAAGTGTATTCGTAGTGGTTTTAAGGCCAAATATATTTGATATTACCATGAATCATTGTCAAATTAAAGTTGGAGCATAGTATTTTCAAAGTTGAATGTATTTAAATCTACGATGCATTATGGTTGGATCGAAATTTATAAACGTTGTTTTAAAGATGGGTGATTTTGATTTAAGAATGATTCCACGTCAAATCAAGGTATATGTGTGGTTAGATCAAGCTAAAAATATATTCTTTTTTAATTACTGAAACACTTTGAATTAACGTCATGCCACTTTGATTTAAAAATTTTCGTAGTCGAAGCTAAATCATTCCGAAAAATCTTTGAATCAAAGTGGTTTACTTTGATTTTACGTTGTTTTTTCTCTGGGTGATGGTATAAAAAGATAGTGGCTTTGACTCCAACGTCCACTTAAAATGCGTTCTTGTATATCCAATCCATCTCCAAAAAAAAAACTAATTTCCCCGCCTAAAAAGCATGGGGCTAACGAGCGATAACGATATACAATGTAATAAATTAGTTTTAGTTTTAGTTTATTTTGATTACCCGGCGTTTGTGGATTATTCCGTACACAGACTTCATTGCGTCACTAACTAACGCGCTGATTACCCCTTGTACTCAGACTTATCCCACGGACGATCTGTCTCTCGACATCACTTCCATTTTATCTACTATATTAATACAAAGAGAACCGCCAAAAGAGAACAACCAACAACTTTCCAGATAAAAGAGGCTAAACTTTAGTCTCAACACGCGCCGTCCGATTGTGTTGTTAATTAAAATTAACAGTGAATTTTTTCACAGTGTACCGCATCCGTCTCTTTAACCCCATGAACGTCTGACTGAGCAAACAAACAGCATGTGACACTTGTTCGCGTGACACACTGTGCAACAATCCAAGGACAGAATTTTGTTTAAACACTCGGCCTAATTGCACATCAGAGATTGTACAGATAGCGTTCGGAGACGCCCGTTCAAATACTTCATCTCTCCGCTGCTGGTGCAATTCCATGGAGCGCAATGTAAACGTTTACCTGCACAATGTCGTTAGAAGGGAATACCAAAGAAGATTGCCTGTAATTTAGCCCGTAATTAATTCCTCTTTATTTGTTTTTAATTAACATAAAAGATACATAGATACTGAACAAAATACAACGACGCAACAGTTCAATGTTTCGATTTCTTGACCTTTATGGCATACTGATATATCCCCAAGATTCCCGACAGTGTCCCGATCAACCCCACTTTCCAACTGGATATCTCTCCTCCCCAGAGACAGCCTTTCGGCAGCGAACTAACTGCATGCACCAAATCCAGACTCATCCTCACCACAGTAATCGATTCCATGATGCGCTGCTGATCGTTCTTCTTCCACTCGTCTGCATCCTTTTGCAGAGCACTCGCAAAATGCTTCTCGTGATAGTCACGCAAAACCCTCGTCAGGTTAAGAAACGTCGACAAACTCCAGAATGCCGAATTGATTGTGTCCCATTTGCTGGGATCGTTCAATTGAATTATGTTGTGAGTTGACAGCCAGCATATCTTGTCAACGGGGAAATACAGAACGTCGACAATGTTTGTCAGCACACCCAGTACGGCGTCCACACGGTGTTTCTCCGCCCTGCCTAGTCCGTAGTGCAGCGCATACAGGATTGTGGGCAAATCATCAATCAGTCGGAGAGTACCACGAGCTTGCGCTAGCTTCGAGCTGAAGGTGTAGAATTTCTTGGCTTGTTCAGGACTTACAGCTGAATTCGGTGTGGCGAGCACTTTTGCTGTATAGCACAGTATTTTCATTACCTTATCGCGACCGCCATAGCTGGCAATGATGTCGCAAAATAGTCTGCAATGATCTGCCATGTTCGACGTGTCTCGATACAAAACACACACTAACTGATTGTATTGTCAAAAATATCTATGAACTTCATTTAAAATTGCACTTCTCAATAGGCTATACACGTAATCAATTTTATAAAACCCGTTTTACAGCGTACAACATCACAATATTTACGGAACAGTCAGGGAAAAGTAACAAAAGGTCGTTTCCCACTCAGTGGAACTGTCAAACCAATTGAGAGTTTTACTCGAGTAGTTATTTTTGCTGTCGTGTGTTTGAGCAGTGTTGCCGCGTTGGTGCTTTTCGGCGGATTATTTAGCTACTTCCAATGGTGGGTAATTTAAACTTATAGCATAGTCTTATAGCTTAATCGGTCGCGCTTTGCATGTTCCCCCCTCTCTTTACGAATTCGCCTGTCAAATGCATATTTCCACTTCAGAAAACTAAATTTTGTCTGCAATATCTCAAAAATTCCCATTCGCTAATTTTTTTATAATCCTAAAAAATTGAAAACAAAATATATTTGGACTTGATATATTGTTTCAAAAACGAAATGGCTTGCACGGAATCGTGGTCTGACGACATCGTTAGGTAGATAGATAAAAAAGACTGATAGAAGCCTCAAATCCACAAGAAGTGGGTGTTCTTTTCTATTTGAATTTTAAATTAACAAAAAAAAACATTGCTTACTCCGAGAAAGAATATAACTTAATTGTTAACCTCGTGTAGCATATTCAGCCATTTGTCGACATTTTAATTTAGGTTCACCACTTGATTGAACTGGTTTTTGTATATATATTTTTTGACAGTGGGTAAATATTTCAAACTGTTCCTATCATTCGAAATTCTATATAGTAGAAATCCCATGCAAATTTACTTTTAAAATAGAGCTATTTACGGTTGACAAGTGACAAGCAAGTGGGCACTCGCAATACACAGTTTTTATATTCATTTAAAAAAAAATTGATACAAATTGACAATGAAAAAATAAATAAAATTGACGAGTGATTGCAAATTTTTAACGAATAGAGTGACTGCGCCAAAATTAAAAGGCGCACTTATGATTTGACATTAAATTAAGATATTTCAAGTCATAATTGAAGATGATTTGTAGAAAATTTTGTAAAAATCTTCCCAGATAAAGTGGTGAGCTTCGATCTCCGCAAAACAACAACTATTCCTCGAAGTGTCAACTATAACGTAGTTGTAAATGCGTGCTGAAAATCATACTTTACTTTGCTTTGCTGAGATCGTGGCTAAAATAGAAATGCTCAAATACTCCATTGAAAAATCGTGATGGGCAACACTAGTCGCACACAAAACTCATATGAAAATTGAAATAAAGACATGCGCTTTGTCTTTTTCTTTCGCGTTTCTCATCTGTTTTTTGTTTACATTTTTTTATATCAATTTAATCGAAAACATGTGAGGCGAACAATAATTATACACACAATCCTCTCACCGTCACCGTTAGTGCTACACCGCTCTGCCTGCCGGAGCGTATAGGTAGTCAAAGTGGTTTTCTACATAACGAATGGCCTTTCCGGTTTCTTCTAACTCATTTTTAAGTAGAACAAACTACATTCTTCCGACCTAACGAAATTAGATAATCAAGACGAGAACACGAAACTTGACTTTCAAAACATGTTAATTATTTTGTTTATAAGGTGGAGAACAAATAAAAGAATGAAACCACTTTTACTTGTGGTCTGAGAGAACTCACTTGGATATTTCACTCAATAATGACATTTGTCGTGGCGGGGGTTGGGTGGAAGGCGGAACTGGTTTGTTGTCGGTAGTTTTGCTCAACATTATGCTGTGAGAAAGAATGGGATGGACATCTTATAATGCGTCTTAGCATAGTCGTTGCCCATTCGGGTGGTGTTGCCAGTTGGTGAATGCGACTTTTTAGTTTTAATATTTAAGCAAATTGTGGGGCGGACTTTATAACGAATGATTCCTGAAGGAACCAAAATTGATGATGTATGGTTAGAATTTCGTTATTTATTAACGAATTCGCCCCATGAGTGTGCGGAATGCAAATCGACCTCCTTGGCAAATGCTAAATAGTGTCTGGCGCTACTTTTGAAAGGCAAACACTGAATGTAAGTGCTACTTGATTAAGGTCATTATTCACCCAATCGAGTTTAAATAAATATTTCGTTAAGAACTTAGCTTATAGCTACAGCAGATAACTGCATGACTTGAACCTTGAAAGTAAGAAATGAACTAGCTTGCTAGTAACGGGTATGTCAAGAAAGTTTTGTATCGACAATGTTCGCATATTTTTTAATTAAATCAATGTTAAGTAGATATCTATAAAATTTAAGGACACAGAAAGTAATTTTCAACCCCACTGCACTTTTGTCACCTTCTACATTTTTAAATATGAGCATAGCTAGAAGGTTATACATATTTTAACTGATTTGTTTTATTTTCTGTTGAATTTCAGGTAAGTGGCACACTTCAAATGACACCAACAGCTGTCGTATGGCAGGGGTAAATATGGGTAAATATTTGCATTTCATAAATGACGTCTGTAGAGAGGCGTGGTGTTTGTTCGGGAAGCGAAAACATGATGTTTTAGGTGCAGGCAGCAAAGACTCAAAATAACGAACGTACGTAACGATCAGAATATTTCTCTTGAAAGCTTAAACCAAGGATGGTTACAGGAGTACTCTGGGAGGGTTTACAGAGCGATGTACGGCCGGTTTGAAAAAATCAAAAAACACGTGTATGCATGGAATGTAGAGGAAGATTGACAGTAGTATTAACGCAACATTGACACAGATATGACACAGAGGGCCCTCTGTCTATGAACGAGAAACTATAAAAAGAAACATGGTGCAATTGAAAAGTGGTAATGCCCGAAATGGCATTCGACTAGAAAAGCGTCTGTGGGTCATATTCAGAGAGCCCAGCTAGTAAGATATTTTAAAGCGAAAGAAACACCCCATATTTATATCGCCAGATTCATTTATACAAGAACGCCCCCAAGGGCCCATGCAATTGTCAACTAACCACGTTAGTGACGATATACTCAGACACTGTCACGTAAAGTAATTTTCAAAAATTCTTCAGGGTTGATATCGACTCGTAATAAACCCACGTCAACTTGAAGCGTTAAAGTGGATTTTCGTGTACATTATCATTGTTACTTCAATGAGTCTGAGCACCTACTCCAAAACAATTCCTAACCGTAGAGAAAATGATAGCGGAAAATTGCTGGAATAACTTAACGCTGATGCCATTGAAAGAAATATTCCACTTGCGTTTGCCTTTGGAAAACAAAGCTTCCCAAAAATTACAAACAACTATGGCAACCGATAATTGCCTAACGAACCATCCCGCTTATTCGTGAGCAAACAATAAATAACATTTCGCACCAAATTCTACTTTGTAATAACACTTTTATTGCCACTACATGCCTGCATGCCGCGCGTGGCGAATTCGCTCATCTTTCAACGGAAGAGTAAACAAGACGAACATTTTCAAAGACCCACCACCGATTTGGCACGCCGAAGTTGCCCGCAAAGTAAATACCTACATTTCAATTTTAATATTAATATTTGGACGTACCTACTCAAATTCGATCTATTATTAGGCGGTATAGGCCTGTAGTCTCTATGGGTGATTCTTAAATCATCGGGCGTGCAAATTTTTGCGGGGTAATGGCGACTAAACATTTTCACGTGGAAATTATCGATAACGTCAAATCGCAAGTTCAAGTGCCAAATAAATAATCAACTAAATGCGCAAATCGCCACCAGTTAGAGTGGTGTGGTCTGTTAATGGTGGGAATTCCGGGGGTGCTTTGTCCACCTTATGCATTGCATTTGGCTGCCAAAAACTAAATTAAATAAATAACGTCACATCAGCGCGTCAATTAAAAGCAATTCATATTATATGCGCTGTCTATTTGTATGAGTGATTGCTTTGGACATCTGGCTGGCTAGTGTAGACGGTCTCAATTTATGTTAGTGGTGCACAAATGCCCGGTCGCTAATAGTTTTTCTGTCCGCAAGCGACTGATAACGGGGTTGAAAGGGGGAAGCAAATTAAACTATATCTCGCTATTTGAATTGGTTATGTAAGTTCTTATTGATTTATGGAATTCGTTCATGCAGAGACCGTGTCACAAGAGGAAAATTTAGAAAGAGCAATGGTGAAGAAAATATTTTCAAAACATATTAAAAACAAAAACAAATCTAGGTCGGCTAAAGTAAAATATGTTGGGATGATACCTGCAGCCTGAGAATAGCTATTATAGATTTTAAATTTAATTTAGTGGGTGTGTCCAAGAGAGCACTCAGATACGAAACGGTTATGTTTGTATAAGCCTTCATCTACTACTTGCAGATATTGCCACAAAATTTCCACATTAATTAATTTTTAGAGTCTTTGGGAAGAAAGGGAAAAATCGCAACTACTTGAGGGAAAAGTGATCCATTCGTCACAGTAACACTGACGCTGACAGAAAAATCCAAACCTCTGTTAGCACAACAACAACTGGTAACTTTTCTAGAGATCCGATTGCACTAAGAAACTAGCCCTAAGATTGCGAATATTCAGACAAAGAGATTCTATTAAATTGGAAGGAACATTATCATTAATACTTAGCGGATTAGAAGAAAGAAGATTGTTGGTAATATTTCTAACAATTATTTGAATTCAGAAAGAAATAAACTAAGCTACAACTTATTTAAGCCAGCGACGCATGTCATTTTTACCACATTCCCTCCTTCCTTCTTTCGCATGTAAATGGTTGCGCCTAAAGTCCATAAGTAAGTATGTCCCTTAGACGCCTTCAAAGTTGACGCCGATTTTAGTAGCTGACGAGTGTTGTATGTCAAGCAATCCTTTATATACATTTATATACATATTTTATTTTGACAGCATATTTCGCTTGCATTATTTTTTCCTTTATATGGCGACGAACAAGTCGCACATGCAGTATATTTTTAAAGCTGTTGGAATGAGAGGAATTGTCACTGATTAGGCTTTGCAGTTTTTAGATTCTTCATTTAGTAAGAGTCGATCTCATCTTTTCTCACGTCCCCGTTCAAGCCCTCGCGAAATATTTTGATAGCAGTATCGATGGTGGATATATTAGCATCACAACTGGGAACATTAAGGATCTCCAAGTTGTTGGTAAGCAGTTGCTGCTCTAAATGACTCACTTTGTGCTCGAGTTGACAGATTTTTTGTTCACACTTGATGTTTTTTTCCTGATGAGCTGCAAATTGTTGTTGTTAAAACTTTTGTACACACAGAACTTCTGCGTGGATCATTTCCAAGGTGATTTTGGATTCGGTTTGAGAAGGTGTAGATGGACCAGCTTCAATGACAGCAATTACATCATTTGGTTTAGCTTGACGCGAAGAGCTTGCAGTGAGAGCAGTGGGTGCTCCTGAGATAGAATTGCGACGTTGGCTTGTGCAAAGAGAGCCACAATTGTTTCAACCGCCGTCACTTCCACACAAATCCCATGAAATATATTATTGCAGCCACTGCACTCCGTCTACTTTTAAGTTACAGATAGAACACGACATTATTAGCGATTGTACAATGAAAATTAATATAAAAATGAGCGTAAAACACAAGGAGAAGTTTCAATCAGGTGCGTAGCCCACAACGAACTGGAAAGAAATGATTTTAAGCCATGACTTTAAGCTACGACTGTCATATACTAACGGGCTAATATTCTGTAGATAATTTCAGAATGGAATAGTTTGAGGTGTCACATGTAAGAGGATACTCTGGGTCATTGCCGAATTGGACTTTTATTTTAAAAGAAGGCAAACGAAAAGGCGGTCGAGATCCATATAAGCGGATACTCTAGTACCTTCTGAATTCCCCAGGAAGCGGCTATGGAATTTGTACAAAAATTGCAATAAATAAATCATAAACCCCAGAAAAGCTGCAAAAGAGCAATAGTCTATTCAACTGGTCAAAGGTAATTTGTTTGTTGTCTATACAATGAACGTTTTTCGACCTCTCCGAGATAGGGAAGCAAACCAAAAAGTCCGATAGCTCAGCTGCCTCAAAATTAGCACTGCCTTACTAGTTCCACGGACTTGTCTACACAGAAAAAAATAATAACCAAGACTAATATCAGCAATTACCAGATCTGGCTAGTTCCTGTCAGTTTTCGCAGAATCTTTAGTACTCCTCTCCCTTTATGGAGAAATCGTGCGCGTGTCCATAAACAATACGATTTTTTTTTTTTTTTTTTTAACAAATGAAGAAAACAAAAAATATCACTCATACGCCCCCCGTGCACCATTTTGCAAAGAAGACTCCCAATTAGCACTTAAACCACCCAATCAATTTGTTGCATTTAAAAGCAATAAACACAAGTTCACACGTCTATCTAGGTTTGTTATCTCAGCTATGAGATACTCCACAAATTCGTATCGTGCACCTCCCTCTTGATCCAATTGTATGCTAATTCGCTTGCAAATATTTTTCCAACACATTAACCAATTATTCCATCAGTCGGCAAACTGTAGTTTGCGCTAATGACTGCAATCGTTTGCATATACGCGTTCAAATTGCATAACGTGTCATTCAGCCTGATACAGTTACGGATAAAGAAAATGAACCATTCAAACGGGTCTAGTTGTTTCTGTTACGCAATCACGATAGAAAGAGATTCCAATCAACAAAGCGACAACAAGTCAAATTGGAGTCGATTAAACTAATTTGCTTCCGGATGCACCGCGCCAGTGTATCCCTCACTTTCTTCTTCTCAATTCAATTAGAAATGATATAGATATAGAAATGACTAGATACGACTGTGTGTCTGTGGAAGCCGGTCCTAAATTATATAGTCAACCCCTTTAATAATTTAGTAGATGGTGCAAAGCTTTGTGTGCGTCGCCAACAATTTTATGGAACAGATTCGTTTTTTTTGATTGGCATTATGAATTATGGAGGAGAATTCCACTGGCTGATACATTGAAAATGTGTGCAGTAAGTGGTGGTAATGAATTTTATATGTTTGTAGCTTGTCATTGTCGTAGCACATCTTTTTACTTTGAATAGGGCCATTCAAGGATATCCCTCTCTCTCTCGTAGTGTGATACTTTTTGGGTACACGCAATGTGCTGCTGTTTTTGGTTCAAGGTTATTTCTATCAAACCGAATAGCATCTTTCATTGGATTAAGTTCGTATGGAAAGTTAGATGGATACGCAGGCGATGTTGCAAAAATCGTTTGAATTCAAATTCGGGTCCCTATAGGGATGTGGTTCCTTTAATCTATTCCACAATCCAGAGAACAGAAGGATTTCCAGCCCCCGGGGCAGTTCTTCCTTATTCAGTTGGAAAATGACCTAATAAATGTTTTCCTTAATTAAATTTGCATTATTATTGAATCAAGAGCAAAGAGGTTTTATCATTAAGGAATTGGGTTGGTAATTATGCGAAGTCCTTTTGTGACAGGATTTGTTATTTAGTCGTGAAGGGGAAGAACAATGAGCCTGGTGTGGTGAATATGTAATGAAGGCCTGGAGGGCAAGTCTGTATATTATGTAACTCGATAAACGCTGGGACTTTCTGTTTTGTTCGAACTGCTGTATTTCAGGTTTAGGTAGAAGGAAATTTCCGGAAAATCGACTTTTACGCATTTTTTGCATTCTACGATAGGTGGCGTTGAACTGAACGTCAACGCGCATGACTTTTGGTGGCCAACTGTTGGGGACAAAACGAAATTATGCCGGGTCCAGCTAGTCATTGATAGAAAGAGGACCTTGACCCATCGAGTTGAACCACGTTATGTGGCTTACTTTTGACAGCCCATTGCTGTGAATATTTTAATTCCGAACAGATTTGACTTTCGTTTCGGAGTTTTTTGCCGAACGGGTACCTCGAATGAGAGTGATTGCCACTTGCGTCATTCAAAATCCGTTTGAATTTAAATTTCCTGAGATTTCGAATTACAGCACCCTAACCCACACGAATTCATTATTTTGTTTGCAGTTCTTAGCCTTGGAGAAAAATCCAAAAACATAGTATTCGACAGCGAAAATATGCAAACAGTGCACACCGAGTTCAAACGAAATTGTATCTCAAGGATGTACCTGCAAACTACATATCCGAACAAACTTCCCAAGGCAGAATTACCACCGCAACATTAATCGTACTTGCTCTTGCTCTTTCACAACTCGAACCTTCGCCAGTATACATTTTATTTGACCTATCCCTTTAACCCAAATAAATATTGGAAACGTACCTAACCTTGCCTTTGAAGGCAACAACAGCATGTTTGGCTCGTTTACTTCCATCAAATACACCCGTCGCGCTGTATAATTGCCACCATTAACCGTTTCCTTACCCATTCAGCCTACCCAGAAGACAGCATTATCCTCGAAGAGCTCAGACCTCACCTCAGACCTTAGCGACAAATGACTCTGGAGCTCATATTCACACGACTTATCGATTATTCTATGTCCTATACAGCGATTATAATTTTAATGATACATTAGAAAAGCTTGAATATTTTATGGAATACGCAATTTTCTTCGGGGAATCATGCCGAGTGTTTGCGTCCCATGTCTTGGTCTATTTTTGATGCGAGCATTTTCTTGCCCCCTTCCAACCACCATTGACATTGGGACTTTTAATTTTGTCATGCTACATTATATATCCATGCCGACCCAGGCTAATCAAATCAATATAAATTTAGTTCGACATGAATTCGAAAACAATGTGGATTGGTTCTCATTCGAGTTACAGGTGTGCCTTCACATCATAATAGTGTGGTGGTAGTGCAGCGATATATCACCCGCATGGTATAGGGTCGAAACTAGACTTTTGTGCACCTCTCTGTTTAATTGAATAGAAGCCATTTGAACTTGGACAATTTTGAAAGGTGAACGTTTGACATTGAACGCAGAAGATGGGTGGTGAATATTCCGGAAGTTCAGTTGACATTGAACAAATAATTACAGGTTAAGTGTGGATAATTTATGAGGTTATCAGAGCACACATGAAAAGCAAGCAAACACAGAAGGTCTTCAACCTTAATGAATGTTTTGAAATTCACTCAGTGAAATTACATTTCCAGTGGCTACCCAAAGTCGTAACAACTCTAACAAGTCCTTTTAAATTAGATTTAAAACCTTTTTAAGTAATTAATATTAATAATTGGTCACAAGTTTAACCGCCGAATAAAAAATTATCCCTTGAGTTTTATTTATAACCTGGCAAATTTTGACTTCCAGTGGAGGCTGTGGTAAAGTGTTTAGTATTCGAACTGAGTAAACCAAAAGTAAAGGGCAGCATTCAAGGAAACAAACCACATAGGTTATGAATTCAGTTCCAACTCATTGTTTGACACTGTTTTGTTTGTAGCAAGGCCCTTGTTACCCTTGACCATAATAGGCCGATTGACGGCGAAAAGTAAAGTAAGGTTGACTTAGGGTGTTTTCTTAAACGGCGAAAATCTGCGGTAGTACAATCGACTTTCTTCTTATGAACCCACTTATTCTGCAGGCCGGTTGCAGGCCTGCTCAAATACAATTTTAAGTAGTCACTGAATGTTCATAAATATCGGACAAAAATCAGAAATGGCCGCGGAAGAATTTGTGATGAAACTATTCTCTTATCAAATAATTCTTCTCCCCTTAAAAAAAAAGTTAAATTTAATTTAATAAAACTTATTTTTCGCACTTTAAATTTTTGTTTCTACCTCCCGCGCTTTCTGCAGTAAAAAAAAAAAATATGAATGCACAATCTGCCAAAAGCCGATGCCATTTCATCTGCGTTGGTTTCTATTAAAAATCCGATTTTTTGAACACGTCTAACGCAGTCTTAGTCAGGCAGACGTTTACGAAAACACCCTAACTCTACCTTTCTATAATAGCAACTTAAGCAATGAGTATACAGTATGGAGTTCGTCACGAATCCAAACTGGGTCCCCTACTTTTATTTGGTACCAATTAATTGCTTGAATGTCTTCAAAAAAGTAGGCTTTGCTTATATTTGCAATGCAATTCGATCTTCTAGTAAGCCCCACCAATCGGGCTTTCAATGCTCCTTTGCTCCGTCAAAAAGTGTGCGGTTGTAATTTTTTTTTAAATATATTTACCTCGTTGCAGGCGTACGAGAAGCGCTTTCCCACGTGCCCGCAAATGCCCATCGTGCTGGACTGTCAAATTGTCAAAGACGAGATATTGGACAATGGCGCCCGACGCCACACCAGTCGACGCTGCCGACTAGCCGTCGATGCACCGTACATCTTCAAGAAGCTAATCGGTGTCGAAGTAGTCTACTTTACCCAAAATAACTTTTTGGACTTGGCCAATAGAACGCTCAGCATTGAAGCCGTTAACGAAAGCTTCTCGTCGCGTATTGAAATCTTTGAACGCTGTCGCTACTACTCACATCCGGACAATCCAGATTGGACATGCTTCGATCAGACCGCAACGCTGGACATTAAGAATTTCTTTGGCTTTGAGAACTCCATGGAGAAAATGGGCATGAAGCAGTACACACAGACGACGCTGAAGGGCAAAGAGATCATCGAGTATTTCATTGAGGAACTCAAGTCGGAAGGCGTTGTGCATGTGGAACGTTGGCAGCCGCCACTCGATGCACCCGCGTCGCCGGTTGCAAAGGAGCCCACGTCGCCGGTCAATCATGAAATACTGCTGGATGGTGATTTCATTGCGAAGTATTTGGGACAACTGACACCGATGCAGGAGTCGAAATTAGTTGAGTTGCGAAAATTGGTTGGCGACATCGAGGGAATCGAAAAGATTCCGAGCTATCAGACTTTGTTGCGATTTCTTACCGCACGCGATTTTCATGTCGAGAAGGCTTTTGCCACGCTCAAGGATTCTCTGAAGTGGCGTGCAGATAATAAGATTGATAACCTGTCGCATGAGTACAAGGTACCGTCGGTGGTTGTGAATCACTTCCCTGGCGGATGGCATCACCGCGATAAATCAGGGCGACCGATTTATATTCTACGGCTGGGCCATATGGATGTGAAGGGACTCCTGAAATCGATTGGCACTGAGGGTCTACTGAAGTTGGTAAGTCACATCACTCCCTCTCTCTCTCAGAAACATTCTCTTGGATAACTTGTTTTTTTTTTTTTTTTGTCTTTTCTAGTCAATTCACATCTGTGAACAGGGCATCAAGAAGATAAACGAGTCGGCAAAGAGGCTGGGCAAGCCCGTGCTAAGCTGGTGTCTTTTGGTTGATCTAGAAGGTCTGTCGATGCGTCATCTGTGGCAGCCGGGAGTGAAGGCTCTCCTCAATATAATTGAGACTGTTGAACAACACTATCCAGAGACTATGGGCAGAGTGCTGGTTGTGCGAGCGCCACGCGTCTTCCCCATTGCGTGGACAATCGTCAGTGCGTTCATAGGTTTGTTAAAGAAGAGACCTTATTGGTGCAATAAGTGAATGATTTGTACATGATTTCAGACGAGAACACACGTTCGAAATTCCTCTTCTATGGCGGCCCCGATTGTATTCATATGAAAGACGGACTGGAGCAGTACATCGATTCAGAGACCATTCCAGATTTCTTAGGCGGCCCGTGCAAGGTACGTTTTACAACGCTGCCTACTTGTTGAGACTTTGAGAAGCAGGGAAATATCTATACTTTAGTAAATTGATGATGAATTTCCTTTGATAGCCATACATTACGGCAAGTTTGGATCAGGTTGAGCAGAAATATTTCACGCGGTGTTATATACCCACGTGCGAATGTGTAAGAAAAGTGAATTCGAGTTGCAGTTGTTGTTGAATCGCCATTGTTTTTTTTTTTTTTTATATTATTATTTTACTTTTCAAGTTCTGTCATCTCAGTTATTATTTTCACGCACACCAGCGAAACTGTTTTTGGCTGGGATATTTGGTAACAAAATGACCGCGTTCCACTAATACAGATTCTCCGCATACTGAACTCAATAAGACAGTCGTATCGGCCTGACTCATCACAACACATAATACATGTTGCATACCATTCTGTCACTATTTTTCTCCACTTTTTCCACCCACGGGGTCGCTACGAAATAACTAAGTGGAATTCAAAGACGTAAACGAACATGGGGTAGAACTTTTTAACCTAAGGATCAACCCTATTTGTAATCACGACCTGGGCCCCCTCTCATGAAACTAGATCACTAATAGTACTTTCACTTGCGGTTTGGAAACTTTAATTAAATTTATGCGTGTAAAGAAATAAGGATTAAAAACCATTCACTCGTTGGTTTGTTTTTTGAAAAAATTGTAGGACGAATCCTGAAGTTGGTTGCTACCTTTTAGAACAGGAAGCGGGTTCTAAACCCATTCTTCCCTTTATTTTCAACTAGCAAGAGTCGACGTGATATCGAATTCATGCTGTCAGACACAAGTGTCGTCTAATTAAAATGAGAAAAAAAAAACAAAAACCTGTATAGGTCGTCAGTGCCTATCCTACCTCTCTTAGTTTCTCGGGATAGGACTATACCAATCAATTGCCTTCGCTGCCCAAAAGAAGAGCGATCGGCACGAGTTATTCGTTGAATTTCTGCCGAGTCAAAGGTAGACAAGGTGCCTCGCTGTCACAAAGTTCTCACAAATTTATAGCTGTCTCTTAAAACGTTCGCTTCCTCGAAATTGTGTGTCCCTTCTTGTTGATAATACATAATATGACACATCAAATCATTGCTTTTGTCCTCATTCACAAATAAATGCATTTTTGTTAGGAAAGTTTAGGATGTCTTCAAATGCCCAGTTCTAATATATTTTTTAAACCATTTCCACACCAACCACTTTGTGTATTAATTTGGAAAACCATTTCTTTTGTTAAATCATGCTCTCGGTGTCAACGGTAGGATCCATCAACAATTCTGCACTCAGTCAATTCATTCCATCTGCAGTAGATAATATTTTTGTATTCCTCCTTCCAGTTTCTTGCTTTTACATTACTCGTTCATTGCCTGTTGGCTTGCTTCTGCTGTATATTCTCTTAAAACCGATTTTACTATGTCAAGATATCAAAATTTACTCCAAGTATGTTGATTTGTCTGGGAATGCAATTCACTCTTCTTATCACATTACAAAAAAGAAAAGAAAATACAATATCTCGTCCATCAAACACGCTGCAATGCGCAAAATTTCGTTTGTCCTGTTACTGTTTTTGTTTGTCAATTGGCCACCTGTTCGTCTAAATTGCAACAACCAACAAATAAAAAAAAAAACCTCATATTGCCAAGAATTTGTTCACATTTGTTCGCTCATTTCTGCACACTTGCATCATCCACTTTTGAATAACTTGACACATTTTTCAACATTCTAGACACTCATCCATGAGGGCGGTTTGATTCCGAAAACTCTTTACAAAATGAACAGTGAGGAGGAAGAGGCCCACGTGGACGGAACACTCGCCCATGAGCACCAGAATCTCTACAAGGCAGTGGAATTGAAAACTGGCTACATTCACGAGGTGGTAATAAGGAACAACGACCCTAAAAGTGTTTTAACCTGGGACTTTGATGTGATGCGTAGTGACTTGCATTTCACACTGTATCGGACAACGAAAGATTTGCCAGCGAAAAATGGTAAGAATTTGCTGTTGTACATCTTATGAACTGATTTGAATGAACTTTTTTGCAGACTCGTCGACATCATTCTTTGATCTATCCGGTTTCGTTGAGGGCGACAATTATTTCCGAGATGAACCAACTATCGTGTGTCGCCACAAAGAAAGTGTTCAAGTAAGTTTTACAATTCCATTTGAAATCTCTCACTTTGGGTCAACAATAAACAAAGCGACCATTTCAGCGTCACTCTCGACAAATCCAAAGTGCTAGCCGTACGAGATTCTACTCTTGACGCTTCTCTTGCAGGGACCATTGACTTTCCTTTAGCACTTTCTCAAACTTCTTCTAAACAAAAGAAAATAGTAGTTGGAGAAGAACAAGTTAAAATACATAAAAATATGTTTATGTTCCGCACTATAAATATAAATCTGTTTCTTGAAACGTCTCAAATACAAGACAGAAGTGGTCATCCACGCTTTCCTCGAATGAGGAAGGTTCTTTTAATCTGCGGAAAGGATTAAGTAGAGCTCCATGTCAAAGCCTTCTCGGTAAAATCTCAATATGAAAGTCTTTCGTCGGTCAAATGCGCACCTTTAAACGTCCAAACCAAACTAGGCTTCATTCACGATTGTGATAAAGGGGATATCAAATATTGAATGGAACTCAAAGTCAATTCCTTTCCTAAACTATTTATCTACTCAACTTGGAACGACTAGTCTATGGACAAAAAGACAATCAAATGACCCTCCTTGTTACAACCAACAGCTTCCTTTCCATATCTCATGGTAGATTTTTCCACTCTCATCCTAATTTTACTTGGAATCATTTCAGGGATCGCACGTCATGAACCACACCGATACCTATATCATGCATTGGTTTAGTCCCACAAGTGGCGCAGACGGCCATGCACAACTCAACTACTTCTACGAAATTCTAAGTTCAGCCAATTACAAGGGATCGATGACAAGCTTACAGTCTGGCTTCTCTTCCTCGAGTGCCGCCAGCTCGTGTCAATCTCGATGATATGAGGAGAAATCTGAGCCTGCGAAGCCAACAACCGAACAGACTAACCAGTGCATTGGCTAACCATATATAACTAAGAGTATTATTAACATATGCAAAGCATTCATTATTATACATAATTTATTAAGCAAAACATTGTATGTTTGTCTCTATATTTTTGTCCGTTTTTGGTTTTTGCATAAGCCAATCTATGAAACATATAATATTCTATGTACAGAGAAGACAAAGACATATATTTATATTTCAAACAGAATACAAAAACGAAAGAGTGTATTTACGATTTACGAGGTATAAACTCTCGATTAGGATTGGGAAAACAAAAACATTTTAGATTCTTCTAAGCGAATATTCTATATAAATAGACAGACTTTAAGCAAGTTAATAACAATAATTTAATTCAGATGAATGCAAGCTAAAGAAAATTCATAAATCTCATGTAGAACGTAAGTAGAAAATTGTTATTTAGTTAAGGAGTAGATGGAAATTAATCGCAAAAAGAGACCACATCATAGAACACACAATATACATTTACTTAGCATACGGATTATTCTTTTGTTTTATTTGCATTTTGTTGTTTTGTTTTTTTTGCGACATAAACACAGGAGAAAGAAAAATGCACAAAGCTTGCCCCATCTAATTACGACACCTACTCCTACACACACTAGCTAGCAGAACATAAAAAACGTTAAGCATCACTTGTGGAAAGTTAGAGAAGAGTATTTTTTATAAAAAAAAAACATCTGCCATAAATAATGAGACTGAATTCTTAGATGAAATCCTATTAGCTACGCATGAGTATCAGCTTTCTTAGTTGTGTACACATCAAGCGTGGACTCTTACAGTAAAGAGATGTACATAAAAGTGTTTGTAAAGCGGTTTCGATTATATTTGCAAGCGAAATACCCCAAACAAGTTGGGCGAACACTCAAGCGATCTACCACGGACAACGGATTTCTGTCTGTCTGTCTCTCTTAAGTTTTATTTTCACAGTCTATGTTTAGAAAAAGTGAGAGATGACCGTCACAAATCAGACGCCTCAAAAGCTTGTGCAGCAACATCTTGGCTCAAAATTTATGTTCAGTTGAATTATTATCAGACACAATATGACAAAAAAAAAAAGAAGATACATAAGATTTACCGTCATTAGGTAACTGAAGATGCAACTATGACGCACAAACATAAAAAAATAGGTTTCCTATTCTTAGCTTCTCAAAACTATTCGTTAATATTTGTGTCAAATGGAAGTGTCCATTACAATTTTATGCCGAGTCACATATAGCGGCCGTCTTGCTAATGGAAATATCTTCTGTAGACTGTAGAGCATTGCACCCTGGAGGGTACCCTGGAGGGTGTGCATTTTTGTTCATATTGTAAACTTGGATACTTTGGGCAGCTCTCCTTAAAAGACCGGTCTTAATGATGCAGTTTGTGCAAAATCTCAGACCTGGATAAGATCGAGTAATGGTGCATTAGCAATGCGCAATCCTCTCAGAAGAAAATCGCTCTATTTAAAAGGAGGAAAAATGTGGCTGGTCTGATACAGCCACTGTAAATCGGTATAGCTCAGGATAATCCTCAATAGCAAGCTGATTTGGTCTACACAAGTCTAATGAAAACCATCAAAAGCGCAGATTGTACAGTGGAAGAGTGCTTTTAGCAAATTATCACGACTTATTACAAAGGTAGGTGCAGCAAATCAATGGTTTGATTGAAAATGCTCGACCGTAATTATTATTGTCCTTTTTGCAAAACTGCACAGACCTGTCTGCTGCAGCTGTAAGTTTTGATTTGCTCAAGATGCTTTCATGAACCTTTTTCCTCTTGAGATGTATTTGTCATGGGCTGTGGGCTGCATGCTGCACGCTCTCTATTTAGGCTAGATGAGCTTTGGTAGAAGATCTGACAAGTTACGACCCCTGTCTTATGAATAAACCTACTAATGCAGTCACAACGCAACACTATAGAAATAGGCGCTTGTTAGGGAAAAATGCCCGATGTACCTAAAGTCGAATTACCGCATCCGTGAGCGAGCAATACGTCACTGAATTTTGTGGATTTTACATGAAAATCAATAGCGAATTCAGTCACGTAGAACTCGATCACGGATGCGGTAATTCAATCCCTGTATTGCAGAACTATACTATACTATACTATATGAAGGAGGTTCTCGGAGGGACACAAGCGAAATTGAGTAAAACGCAGGTAAAAAAATGTGGCATTACTATTTGCAGCGATGCAAAACTACTTTTTGAGAAGAAAAGGATAATTTAGAATAGAAAACAAGCAGCAGAGCACCAAACCTATGTCCATACCAATATACAACTTTAAGATATAAAAACGGTTTACTGAAATCTGGCATATGAATGCGTTCACATTTAGCACTATTACAATTGCTTGTAGCAATCAACAATTTGGGAACTCAGCTGCATTTAACCCCTGAAACATAAGGCCTTTTGTAAAGAAACATTTGAGGTCCGCAAACAGTGTTAGTTATTATTTCGTTACGAATTGCAATTGTTGATCTCTGTATAATACTACAACTTTATCTTAAAAAAATAAGGCAGAAGCTTATTCATTTGAATTTCTTTAAAACTCTTTCTTTATGATCCTTACGCACTTGCCATTTCTATGTACGGCTAATGGAAGTATTCTTTGTCAGACCCCAGTTATTTCCATACTTAAAACGAAGGCCCCAAGATTTTCTTTTGCTTTTTTTTAGCACTTAAACTATGAAAGTTCAACTCAATATTGGTCTAAAAATGTTGCTTATGAATTATCGTTAAAATTCCTAAAAAAAAAGAATTACAACCATCAAGAAAAAAAGCAAAAGAAAATGTCTACGGTTTCGTTTTATACGAATGGCTCTAACTGGGGCCTCATTCCCAATTGTTTCAAGGCTTTGACACATTTATCGGATGTGTGATTTGCTTGATATTTTCTATTTAAATGTACAAAGGTATTGACATACTCTTATGCATATGTACATAATTATAATCATAGCTTAGTATTAGAGATATTGCTATTAACAGACGCTTTAGCAGGTTTTTTAATTAGAAAAAAAAAAAAATAAGAAATAAAAATGGTTGTTCAAAACTGAGACATGATAGCACAGATAATTAAGTAAACATACGCACTTTGCAAAAGTCAATTAACACAATGCAAAGTGGACACTAACAATCAAAGCAAAACAAACGCACATGATCGTGCATAATAAAAACCTTAAACAAATTAGAAGTAATTTGGGATGCACTAACTTGGAATGCGGTCAATTTCAGCCCGCCTAATTGCCCACATTACGTTTTAATTAAAAATAATTACATAAAAATGCCGGTACTTTGTCGATCATCCGTTTTTTTTTTAAATTCAGTTTGGAATATCATAGAACAGTTGTTGTATTATTTATAAACAAAATTAGGAGCACATTTCAAGGAGTCGATGCAATCGGCTTTAAGAATGATGCCCATTAATCATAGGATAAGTGGAAACAATTATCTACCTGTTACCTAAATTTTAAACAAATCCAAATAAATATTTGTATAAAATATTTACACAATCGATCTTAATTGTTATTTATGTGCATAAGAAACGATATGTTGAATTACAAGTTTAAAAAATTATTCCAGTTGTAAATTGCCCTCTGGCGTAACTCAAATATATAAAACAAATAAGTCAGAATAGCACTTGCATACAGAAAAGAAGGATAATCCTTTTTTTTTTTTTTTTTGTTTAAATGAGTCTTGAGTAAATTCAATAAGCAGTTGAAGTGTTTTTTTTTGTAATATGTCAATGTAGGTCTTATCAAAAATAAGAACTAGTTAGTGTTTAATGTTGTGTACGTAAAGTTTAAATGTAACGATAAGTCATTGAAATGGCGATATAAAGACGAGAAGCCACACGTGTATTATTATATTTATGCGATGTAAGAAGGCGTATGCCGTCTCGAAAACTAAATAAAAGACAGTGCAATATTGGTTTACAGAAATTGATTTCAATTCGCAAAAGAGACCGTGAGACTGCGTCCATAAGTAGACCAAATTAAAATTGCCAAAGGGGCAACAACAGCAACAGGTTGCCACATTGGTAATTTGTGAAAAAAATTTGGTCATTATTTTTTATATTGGTCACATTGACATTTTTTTAATTCCATTTGGTAATTTATTTTATGAAATGAAAACAAAAAACTCGACTTTAATTCGTATGCAACCTAAAAAGCGCTTTTCTTTTCGTCTGATTGTTCTGTGTTTACAAATATTTCGGACTGATATGATTTTGGTCCTTTTTAGCTACCGTTGGTCATTTTTATTTCCAATTTAAGACAGAAACTTTATTTTCAAGTGGCAACAGGTTGTTTTGGGCTCATTAATCGCATTTAACCTAAATGTGTCGAGAACTGATAACTTCCAATATTTACTGTTCTAATGTTGCCTTGTTCCTGGACAAAGATAATGGAATACAGAGATATATAACTTTCCAGTGGAAGGGCGGTTGCCTACAAGCTGATTTCCACAAAAATTCATGAAGCTTTCCAGAAAAATTCATGAAGTCACACACACTTGCTTATTTCTACCCTAGTATATGTGAGTTCATGAATTGGACTTTAATGCAAGAATTCGATATTCTCTACTGTGAATTTCACAATTTTTTTACATTTTAATCAAAACCTCCACAAAAACCAAACAAATTCAATACAAAACACAGAATAATTAAACACTGCGATGCTCATAAAAGCAAGATGACTCGCGGTCGGCCATTAGCAACATGCTTTTTTTGTTGATCACACGTATTCACCAACGGGGGTTGAAATTACAAAAACAACAATGTAAACAAATGGGTTTTGGGGGGATAGACGTACGAAAGATATCCATCTCTTTTAATCATTCATCTCTGTTCCTGGATATTCCAGGCGAGCTTTCCCATACGCAACCTATTTAGGTAGCGAAAAGGATGTCGGATGAGAACAACAACAACAACAACAACAATTTGGTACTTTTCTCAAATATGTGTAGTCTTCGACACTTTTCAAAGCGCTCTCCATTCACTTGTTAAATTTTATATAAAAAGACTCGAAATTTCCGTCCCGATTGATTTCTGAATATTTGTACATAAATAATTTTCCAAAATAGATTCAACCGATGCAATGCCTTTCTTTGCTGTAGAAAAAATTCACGAAAATGTAAACATCCTCCACCAGTTTGCAAACTCAAATTGGTAAATCTGAAGCAAATCTGAGAAAATATCTAGATTCGCAAAAGTGCTCTGAAATCTGAAATCTGCTTTTTTTGTAGCAAACGAACATAAAAATTGCTCTGAGAGCGCCCAATCGAATACCACATTATAAGCGCGAGTGTTGAACACGAACAAACCTTTCCGCTGTCGGAATTGACTGGCTGAATGAGTTTAAGAAGTCCAACGTGAGGGCTGAGGCTTTCAGGAGGAGGACGTTTTTTGAGTTAAGATGTCAGATACCTTTTGTGAGCTACTCTGGCACATTTGGAGCAATGGTCAGTAAGTAAGAAGTCAGGGGCACTACTCTGTATCTCGTTTGGAAAGTAACATTTTTCGAAAATGAACGTTTTGTACTCTCTATTGAAATGAATATGAATGAAATGTACTACTACTCCGATTTAGAATTCCGAATATTGGTGTGTGCGCCAATTTATGGCCAAAAACTCGAACGACCCTTCAAAACGGACACCCTGAACTAAAGACAATCGAATTAGATAAATAAATTTTGCCCTGAACAACCCACGAGTAGCTAAACCAGGCGGTGGCATTCAATTTCTAAAAAGCAGACATAGCAGCCGACCAGTAAAATCGGTTATATGAATGTTTATCTTTCACAAATTTGGATCGAACGTCCCGGAACGTTAATGAGCGTCGTATGACGCTTCATTTACGAATGACACGAGTAATGCATGACGGAATCTGTTCCTGTTTCGCAAGTAAAATCAACTTAATTCCGTATAGATAGTTCATCTATTAAATTTGAAGGCGCCTACAGAATATGACGATAAAGATCGTGTGTCATTTCCCTGTTTAATTGATGCAGCCGACCATACCTTGCTAGGAAGTGCCACGAGCGGATTTACACACCTTATTCTAATTGTAACAACGTTCAATAAGGACACTTACACAATACTCACGCCCATCCCAACCATTTCTCCAATTGGAAAGGAAAAATGATTAAAAAGATAAATTGGAATAACCAGACACACCCTTCTATCGAGAGTTGGTCTCACATTTCCCATACATTTTGACTGCAATTTTATTGTTAGGACTCGAAAGAAGAAAACTTTCGAAAGTTCTTAATATATTTTCGAACAGAAAACGTATTCACCTTACAGGTGATGGAATGTTTCCGGGGTTTAAAATGTGCAACAGTATACAATCTACAAATGTTACCAACTCTACTACAATTGTTTCTGAAGACTTACCCCTTTCAGGAACTAATTTGTAGTATGACAATTGGAAGACTAACAAATTGCAGACGAGTGTTGCACGTTTCTTTATTTCGCATTCTTTCCTCAGTCGAACGTCTGCTAGTTAAGAACAAGTGTTCAAGGGGTTTCTTGTGATTTTTTTGCAGACTATTCGCTGTTGTTTATTTGAAGTTTCTTCGTTGCCTACGTAAAGAAATGAAAAGCAACTTAAAAAACTAAACAGAGACTAGATATGAGAACTAGTTTACCATTTCAATCAACTTGAACGTGTCAACATTTGCGCGGCTCCTGTGACACGTACTCGCCTTTTAAAACAGAAAACCCGACGCGCGTTCGATTTCAAAACTCCTGACGTATGTACATATTAACGTAAAATTTATTTAAACCTAATTAAATGTATCCTAGACTGTTCTTTACCGATAGCAATAAACTCAAACACACACGAATTACGAAAGAGATATTCTGTCAAATAATTTTTTCGCGAATTCGCTTTCTGCTTTTATTCTTCAGTATGTTTTTGTATTCAGTCAGAATAAAACTGTAAAAATTCTAGAGCGACCATCTCAAGCCTCAGTTTCGGACTGAAGCTTAGCAATGTAGGCTGCCTTGTGCTGGGCGATCTTGGCCTTACGTTGCTCGTTGGTGAGCTTCTTCTCGGTCCACCTCTTCTTGACGATGCCCTTCTTCTCGACCTTCTTGTGGGTGGGATCGGAGCGGATGGCAGAGTGGGCCTTCTTGTAGATTTCTTCAAGCTGCAAATGGAGAAAGGAAACACGAATTAGCATAACTTATTGGGGGAAGGAGTCAAGTGTCTGACACTGAAACAGGAAGTTTGATGGATTGATGCCTCCAAACATCGAACATATAGGCCAATTTACTGTGGTCCACTTGTGGCACAGCCAGTCTCAGGGTCAAGAGCATGGCGGTAATTTTATAATGGACGTCGCAGAAATAGGAAATAAAGTCAAACTTACATCGTCAGCGCGGATACCCAAGTTGATGTATCTGCTGAACTGGCGCTTGAAGCCCTCCTCATCCTCCTCCTCCAGAGTGCGCATGTAATCGGCAACGTGCTGACCGAAAATGTGAGCGCGGTGAACGTCGGCGTTGAAGCTCTTAGTTTCAGCAGAGTAACCGGGGAAACGCTTGACGGAGTGAGGAATGTTCAAACCACCATCGACGGCACCCTTCATGGCTCCGAATACACGAGCTCCAGTGGTGGTGCGGCTAAGACCAACGTCCAAGTAACAACGGAAGGCACCTGGGCCATCATCGACTGGTTCAACATTGTACTCCTCGCCGGTGACTTCAGTGCAACCGCCATACAATGATTCCAAGCCCAATTTGTTAAGAATGCGACGAGCCACCAACAAACCAGTGCAGTAGGCCGCAGCATAGTTGGTCAAACCAACCTGGAAAAGAAGAGACAAACAAATTCAAACTCTGCCCATGTCTGGGGAATTCTGCTCCGCACCCACCTTAACTCCATATTTTGGCAATTCATGTGAATAGGCAGCGCAAACAACACGATCACCTTCAATCCTGGCATAAGCAATCTGGACAGTGATATCCTTGTTGCTCAAACGAACAATCAAGCGGTATTTGGGGGTGTTGTATTTGTTTTTGTCTTGGAAGATCAAGCGTTTCCTGGCATAGTAGTCAGTTTTGCCCTCGCGACGCCTGCGGAACTTAACTTGGTAACGCTTGAAGTATTGTTTGTTCTTCACGACTTTAACGAAACCCTGGGAAGCAAAAAAAAAGTAGTTGTCGGAACGAAATTATCACTGAGCGCTGATTGCTTATTGCACACAAAGGGAATCACAAAATTTCACCGCCATCAGTGAATATTTGTTTGAACAAAATGTATTTCCGAATTCACTTGACGGTTATTTTGTAACTTTTGTGTTCATTTTATGTATTTCACTCACCATTTTTCACTTATTTAAAAAGTTAAAAACACCGACGTAAATTAACGCGATGTTCCACACGTAGGTGAAAAAAGAAAAGAAAGAGATGGTCAATGTGGGAGCGGAAACATATGCGCGAGAGTCGTTTTGGTCGACAGATAAAATTTTGAAGTGGGTCTAACTTCACGTTGAACTCGGTTCTCGGTATTTACTTTCACATTGGATGCACTCATCCACTCCAGTGAAAGATAAAACATATAGGTAGGTAGGTAGATACCTAGCTAGGTAATTTTTACTTGCACTCAAACATTTTTCTTGTTTCTTGTCATACTTTTTCTTATATGGTATTCAATAGGACTTCTCAGATGCAGTTCTTTACAGTTCAAAAATTTCACGAAAACCTAACACCAAGACTCCACAGCAGATTTCTTTCATAATGCTTTATCGTTTGGATTCACTCTATTTCATTTTAGCGATCACTTTCTGCGATTATATCTTGACATGGATGTCTGACATGAATTTCACATATGGTTTTTATTTTTTGTTTTTCGTCTGGAAATGTTATTTTTCACATCTACAACCTCTCTTGCTGTTGCGATACGAAATGAAAATGTCATGGCACGATTTACCCAGTAGACTTAAAAGAAAACACCACTAGTTATCCAACTCAAAAGCACTTGAATTGGTAAATCTCAGCAGCTCTGAGAAGTCCAATTAAATACAGCATTGATATAAAACAGACCGTGATTCTTATTACCTAGCTATGAGAAGGAGGGTGACGCGTTTAACGTTAGGTGCAAGCCCGATCAAATTTTGTACAAACCCAATCGACTCTCGAAGTACAGTACTCGTTTTTATTTGACAATTGACACATATCCGTTCACTTGGGCTGTCAAAACTGCCATCGTCTACTGTTTTTTTTTGTTGGTCGTATCTCATGAAAATTTGGTAAATTTCTACAAAATTTCAATGTTTTGAAACAAGAAACACAAATTTGTTACCTGACTCAATTCAACACTCACAATGGGCAATGATACGAGTAAATTAAAAGGCTTAGTTATTGATAAAAGCGCTGTTGAGGCAAACGATTTCTGGACTCTATTCAACGCTGAAGTGCCAAATGATGATTCTTTGAGTATGCTTTCTATATTCCAAGGGGAACCAGTGGTAAATGGACAAGTGTGGATTGCACAGGGACCCATGGAGCGAGCGGTGAAGGTTAGATCATATGATATCCCCTTTAAAGTGTATTGATTCAAGTCTCCTTCCATAGAATCTAATGATCTATCGCCACCCGTACATTTTAAAGTACATTACTTCGTGGGAGCAAGGATCACACAAGCATCTAGCTACGGAATGTGTTCGGCCACTTTCCATGGTTTTGACAACCTTGACAGACATACAGATATGCCTGGGGCTGCGTAATGTCCTTTGTAGTTTGATATTTCTTGTTGAACAGGCTCAGGCACGCCATTTGAACATCGCCATTCCATCAATTTATATCAATTCCGAGGGATCTTGGCGATTAGGGGGATTTGAGTATGTTTGGAAAGCGAAAGAGGTGACACCAACACTCTTGGATCTGGCCAATGCGTACCGTTATAAAGGTGCAGTTGATGAGAACGAATCAAAGACCTCTGGCGAGTCTATAGAACAGTATGCCTACGCAATACTGTGCGAGGATATCCTCAAACAGAGTTCAACACCTGATACGCCATATGTGGCCGATTTCCGGGAATACTGTGCCACACATTTGCGACACCAGAACGTAGCGATGCGTCCCAAACTTTCCGCTGTCCTCTTGCATCCCTATTTTAATCACGAATTCGTATTGATCCATTCCTTCCTCATGGAGCTGCCTTTGAAGAATCCACAGGAGAAGCAGGATTTCTTCACGGGACTTATCGACCGCCTTCGATACTTTGACGAGGCTGTTGTTGGTTCACAGATTGGTAGCCTCTTGCTCTCGCGAATGGTTCTTCTCGATACGACTGCACAATTGTGTGTGACGCCATATGTGCTTAAAACTAAATCCGACCTTTCCGCTGCCTTATTCAACAATACCACATATATTAAGTACATCGTTCCCCGAATAAAGCAGATTTTCAGTGTCCGCGATGCTCAGATTCGACTCATACTGCTAGAATACTTCGCAGAGTATGTGAAACTTCTGAAAAGAGACGAATTGCAAGAGCAGATTCTCCCACATCTGCTGCAGGGCATCAAGGACACCAATGATATACTCGTAGCAAAAACTCTGCGCTGCCTAGCTGACCTGGTGCCTCTTCTTGGGTCCGAGATTGTGATCGGAGGCCACCGGGCGAGACTATTCGCCGATGGAAGACCACAAGCGCTACCAGACAGTACTAGTCACTGGGTTGAACCGCGTTCTATCACGCCCGTGATGGGAGGCGCGGATTACATGGTATCGGGTAGCCCCTTGCCGGACAATGTGGATGTTAGTGGAAGCTACAATTCCCTGGGCGAAGTGAATGGCGTTGTGATGCCTCAACGCCTAAGCCCTGATGGCGGCGAAGACGTCCACAACGGCACCGACGGAGAGATTGACGAAGACGCGTGGAGCGATTGGGAAAACGAAGACAGAGACACCGCTGCGCCACCCGTTGCATCCCTCCAGTCAGTTGTCGAAGTGGTACAGCCGACTTCTGCGACGGTGGCACAATCACCACGAATATCGCTGACCGATTCCTTCAAGACTTCCTCAACCCACTCGATAGGCACCACGCCGAAGATCATTGACGACATCAGCGAGTTGGACATTAAAGTGCAAAAGCCGCCTGGCAGCGCGGGTATTGAGGAGTTCGACTTCTTCAAAGACATGGAGCCGGTCATTCAAAAGAGTACAACAGTTATCATTCCTGAAACGCTTCTAACAAGCACAAGTAACGAACCAGCTCAGTCGTCGTCATCGTCCAGCAAACCCAGCAACGCCGATGACGTTAAAGTCGATACCAGTCGATTTGAATTCAAGACACCCGACGCCGAGGAGACCACTACTGAAGCGGGATGGGGAGATGATGATATCGACGACTGGGGGGAGTAAACTTGAAATTTCTGTTTCGACGTTCTCCTGCAGGTTTAAGCGACACGTTTTTATTTATTTATACGTTTCGTATGTGATTAAGTTTATAGTGAGTTTCGTTTAGTTTTGAGTTAAGATATGTTTTCTATTTGACTAAATGCATATATCCCGTTGTAATATAATAAATTATTATGGTTAGCAAAATAAAAACTAAAAGATTTTACAAGCAATTATAAACATGCGTGAAAATATACTTTTTTGTTCCGAAGATTGTATTTGTCTATTGCTTTTCTTATCTACGGTTTTCATTGCGTTGTAAGCGTTCACAACATCGAGGCAGATAAATCAACTGGTAACAGTTGTGTATGCATCTTTTTTGTATTATGTATGGATAATAACTCCAACGACTCATGAACAACTGACGATCTAGTCAAATTTCGTTTGTCCCTAGGTTTGTTTGATGTTGGCCCTAGTGCGCACTGGTTTAACCCTAATGTGTTCGATATAGCACTGAACTCTGGTACTGAAAACCTGTGTTTGACATGTCTTCTAGGGCGCCCTAGTTGTGCCCTGAACGGACTTTGTCGGGGCAAGAATTCAGTGCTGAGTTGCGCTGTCATTCACTTGTTTATAGTGATAAAGGTAAATACAAATAAATTTGGTATTCGAAATAATTGAGACCACTCATTTTTAACAATAAACAAAAAATAGTTTTATATCTTCACACTTCGTTCACCAAAAAGCAAATATTTTTCAATTTCAAATACTGACAGGCTTCTGGGCAACATATTTTGCGTTCGATATAGTAGCCGAGGGTTGTTTTTTACAGGTGTGGAAATCAGCTGACACTTCTCAGTGCGCACTAGTGGGCACTAGTGCTAGGCACGTCAAACAAACCTTCTTGCTTTGCTCGCGGCAAAGTTTAAAAATTATGTGGTAATTTTCACTCTAAAAATATCAACTGAAGTTATAAAATGTGAACAGAGGTGAGCTTGTATTACTTGTTCCGTTGAGTGCATTGCAATGCAAGGGCTGAGCAGCCACTGGTTCCAACATAACCACTCACCAGTGGCCGGCAATCAAAAGACATTTTCCAAGGACTTAATATGAATTGCACACAGCCGAACATTTTGGTGATTGTCATGAACATGATTTTCCGTATTTAATGTCTGATCATTTTTAAACTGTAACAGATATCCTTACTCAGTTTCTGAGAGGAATATCCACAATGCAGAGAAATCTACTCTTTTCTATAGTGTAAATTAGCATCCTAAAAATATTATTAATTGCCCATCTAAGGAGATGACTGCTAGGTATGGAGGAAAAATACTATTTGGCACTCACCAGTCGCCACTCGTAAATTATTCCATAATACCTACAGTACGATTTGAGTCGATCTGTCATACCACGAAAAAAGTTTCGCATCCATGCGCAGCGCTGCCCCACTTGCAATACATTTTTGGTATAAATACCACCTACCAAGACCAACTACCTACTAATAATAATAGTTCGTTCTACATTTGAAAGGCAAGGCTGTGAACTACTAAGATTAAACAAATTGACTTACCTACTTTTAGTTGGAATATTCCAGGCTTGATGTATTTTTTGTTGGATTTCGTGTACCCGGAATATGTGTAGCCGTCGACACTACTTAATTAACTTTTTTTTCTATTCACTGGTTAATTTATATAAATATATTCGAAATATCCTCCCGAAATGATTTATAAATATTTATTTGTGCACTAATATTCCACCAAAATAGTTTCAACAGATGCAATGGAATGAAAATCGTAAACAAACTGTACCAGCTGTCAAACTGTATTGGTATTGGTAGGTATGTGGTAAACCTCGGACAACTCTTGTCGTTTTCGATTTGTCAAACAGATCATTTAATTTCTTTTGATCGAGACTGCTCTTCATGTTCGATTTGCCTAAAAACTAATTTTTTTTGCGAGAAATCTCAACTTTTCCTCAGATTTACACATACTTTCACTTATACCAATGTTTATGACACACACAGCTGGCGGTTACGATACGAATTGTTTATCGTTGGAAGGATTGCTTTTTAAGCTGAATTAATCATTTTACGCCTATAAAAACGATCTTTTATAATATTAAACTATTACGAAATGCGTTATTATAAATGTGTGAAAATCAATTGAAGTGGATTTAGAGCGCAAGTGAAAGTGTTTTTTTTTTTGCGGCAAAGGCAATACACACAAGAACCTGTAAAATTCAGATTAAATGTTCGATTTGGCAGCAGAAATCTGAAATCTTGGATCAAAATCTGAAAAGGAAAATCGAAAACGACATAAATTGGTTGGTAACGCTACTTTTCCTATATCAGACACATTTATAAGAAATGTCAACTTCATGAAATTCTTGAATAGATTTGGCAATTGAAAAAAAAACTGTTCATGTTATAGATCTAGGTCAATCAAAAAGTCTGCAAGCTGTCAGACTGGACATTTGAACCAGAGACAAAGCGTACTGAGACCTCAATTCTAGATCCCCTCGCCGCTGGTTCAATTTGTTTTTGACTCGGTTTGTGACATGACAACGTCCCCAATTACAATATCAGTTCCCAACTTGACAATTGTTTGGAGGAAATCCGCGTACACGATATGAAACAACACCAACAACTTGTTTTTTTTTTTCATAAATCATCTTTTTTTTTTTTTGTATATTCTTTTAATAGTAATTTTAAAAATGTTTTTTTTTTTTTCATCTTTTTTCATATTTTTCTTAGGTTATTAATATTCTTTTTTAATTTTTTTTTTAATAATTTACATTGATTTGTTATGTAACTTTTTTTATTAATACATTTCTTTTTATTTGAAGGGTTTGTTGATTTTTTTTTTACTTTGTCATTATTCGAATAATTGTGTATGTGTGTGTGTCTGCTCGGTTTTATATAAGGGTACATAATTTTTTTTGTCAAAAAAAAATTTCACTACTATCTTTTATTTTTTATTTTACTTTCACTACAAATATAATTTTTTTTTTTTGTTTTGTCAATTTTTTTCTTTATTAATATTTTGTTTGCATATATGTATTTAGGTAAACGATTTTCATTTCATGCGCAAAAAATGCAAAAACTACTCTCTGGCAAAACTTGTTTTTTTTTTTTTGTATATTAATAATTTATTTATATATATTTTGTTCTGAAAAATTATTTGACTTGTTTACAGAGGTTCCTTATTATTTGCTTAAGAAATATATGTAAATATATATATTTGAGTGCAAATAAATAGAAGTGCAAGTGATTTTGTCGCAAGTCCGGGGGTGTATTCGGTGTTGTATGCTCAAAATTGTAAATTTATACAACACTCTTCAAGGAGATTTTTAAATCAAGAGACATATATAAGGTCTATCACCGGGTTAATGGGCAATTGCACCACGACCTCATAAGAGTTGTCGATTGCATGGACAAGCAATGTAGACGTTCTGAGGCGATTTGATGACCATCAATAATAACAAAAGAACAAAGTAAACCAAAAAACAAATGTTGCAAGGCTCTGCTGGACAGGTGGTTGGTATTTCACAAAACGGCTTGAGGGTGGGGACGAACGGCAAATGAGAAAACATAAATTAGGCGTAATATGTTTTATATTTTTCTTTCGTTTATTAATTCTAGATGTTTGTTTTATTTTTTTTCTTTACGTGGTTTTTAATGTGAGTGTTTTCTGGTTCAATTCTAGTTTTTTTTTTTCGTTTCTATACACAGTATGATCGCTTCTCTTCCGCCACGTCTGGTTTGTAAATGAAAATATATTCAATGATCGCGAATGCGAGAGAAAATATGTATAACAAAGTAATAAAAAAAGATATTAAAAGTATGAGTAAAAACTAAAACATAAGTGTAATTTTTTTTCAAATATTTCATCTTTTTTTAATAGAATAGTTTTTTTTTATTTGTTTTTTGTTTCTTTCTTTTTTTTTAAATTTGTTTTCTGGTTTATTTTTATTTTTACATGAATCCATCAATTCAGCTCCTTGTCTTCTAAGTACTTGTATTCAAATGTGAATCCTTCCTTTTTGCGTTGGCTCCATTTCTCATAGTCGAAGTAGATGTACGTACCCTGGAAAGAGGGAGGTTTCAAGGCGGGTGAGTAAGTGAGAAACGGTCAAGCTCAAAGGCGTTATAAAGTGATGCTAATAGTGTTGCCCGTGCGCAATGAACGAATATGTTAAGATTGTGAAAATGATTTCTTGATATGAGCTCGTCGTCCTTCGTTTCAATCTTTAATTACCATTGCCAATTCTAATTCAGCAAAGGCTGAAATTAACTAGCTAAAACCTGCTTCGGTTGGTTTGTGAAAGAAAGAGCCATATATCCGTGGCGAAAGGAAATCATGGGACACCCATGTTTATGTGGACCTAAATCATGAGACGGACTGTGTTTGCTTTAGCTTACCTGTTCGTAGTCATCGTTAATAATTTTTGGTTCCTCGTGTCGTTGGAACCACATCATGTATTTCGTATGGAAACGCCAACTTTGCTTTTTCAATGCCTTTGCGGCCAGATACTGTGCCTTGGATCCCTCCATGTAGTAGAATACAAAGAAGAGTGTTTCTGTTGATAAACGCTGGAAAAACTCGACTGTATCGTAATGGGGTAGCTGAGACTGCTCCAAATGGAAAGGAAACAAACAAAACAAAAATATTAAACTTCGGTCGTCCAATGGCTTGTTGAAAATGGCCAAAGGGACATTATGATGATAGCAACTTACCTGTGGGTAGTGAGCTGGCGTCGTCACTGGATTCCGATGAATATACATAGTCAGCTTCTCCGAATCGGCCGGCATTGGCAGATGATAGTAGGCGGCTTCCATCATTTGGAATTGCAGTTGGTGATCCTTGTGAAGTGGTGACGGACCGAGTGGTGCCACACCCAACAGCGGTGGGATGTGGGCTTCATTTGTCGGTTTCGCACCGATTACACTGCCGGTATTTTGTCCTACAATTCCGCTGGTCAGATTAACAGTACCCTGGCCGGATGTTGGACCATTCGTGGCACTATTATTGGCAGTTGAATCTGTTACGGCTGGTGAGAAATGCTGAGACTGTTGCTGCTGTTGTTGCAGTAATCCTTGTTGCTGTAACTGCTGCGGCCTGGTATCCACATTGGGACCTTGCGTCACCATATTCGATTCGGACCCGGACCGATTGATCGCTTCTTGGGCCATTGTTTTCAGTGTTGACATGGTGTCAGTACTGTTCGGTGCACCGGACACGGATACATTTAATCCCTTGCTACTGTTGGTGTGATTTAGCGGGCCGTTCATATGTTTTGGCGATAACAGACCAGGTGAGCCGCGGCTGGTGTTGTTCGTTAGACCAGCTGATACATTCGCAATGCCGTTGGGTGAAATGCAATTTACGAGGCTGCTGCTGCTATTGTTGCTCGGCGCATTTATTACTAGAGGCGCTCCCGAATCGACCGAAACTTGCGATGTCACTGCACTGTTGCTCGTGTTTCCTATGCTGGTGTTATTGGAAGTGTTGTTATGCGTTGTTGAGGAATCTGAGCAAAAAAAAAAACACACAAAAGACAGGGTTAGTAAACACTACACCCAAGTGGCAACAAATTTTACTTACCACTTGTCTGATGTGAGGAATTCGTTTGAAGATTTGTATGTTGCGGTTGTTGCTGTGCATTTGAACCAACAATAGAGGCGACCGTTGGTGCTGCCATTGTGTACGATGTTGCAGGATGCACTGGGCCATTTTCAAGGTGTGCTAAAGCAAAAATAAAAAATAAAAAATAAAATGTTTGCTGTTAAGAGAGGAACTATTTGCAACTCACATGTATTATTCTTAGCGACAGCCGCAAATGCAATTGGTGGTGTTGCTTGAATCACAGATTGGGCCTGAATACTCGTTGCCGAATTCAAACTTGATGCATTAGAATGTTGTTGTTGAAGCGTCACAGACGCCGAATGCTGTTGCTGCTGTTGCGCGGAGTTCACAACTGACGTCGTCACATTTGATTGCAAGCTATTCGTCAAGCCTGACGTATGACTCGTCGGTTGTTGATTTTTACTAGGCGTTGAACTAATTAGGTTTTTATTTGGCTGCTGCTGTTGCAATAATTGCGCCGCCGTTGAGTTATTTAGGTTGTTCGATGTTGCACTTGTATTTAGATTCGAATCTCCCGCTCCCGCTCCCGCAGATGCTTTGCCACTGGTGTTGTTGTTATTATTGGCTCTCACCGCTGTAGGTTTCACGGGTTGCTACCATAGATAAACGATAAACTTTTACTTTCACAGAGAAGCGCAAGAGTACGATATTGTGTTTGTTGTTTAAAATTAGCACTCACCTTCACTTTACTACTGGCATTGGTGTCGTTTTTATTGCGCTTATCGGCGGACGCTACTCCCGCTGCCGCTGCTGCTGCTGCTGCTGTTATATCTACCGACGTCGAATCACTACTGTAGTTCAGATTATTTGCATTGTTCGTAGTGCTACTGCTGCTGGTTGTTGTGTTGCCGGTACTGCCACTGCAGTTGTTCAGCTGTTGGGAGGATGGTGGGGGCGATTGAACAGGACTGCCACCTGACGCTATACTGCTTGGCGAGCCGCCCGTTTCATTACTGTTATTACTGTCTGTTGTCGCTGATGTTAATGGAATACCAAGTGAAACAGCATTTGTTATAAATTGTGACTGAATATGTTTGTTTTCTTTTTTGATTTTGTTAAATACGACACAAACAATACAAATTACAATAGTATTTTGTGAAAAGAACAAATAACACACACAGAAAGAAGTAGTATCCAATTGGATTGTACAACATCAATAACATTTAGATGGTGTGTCATGAAACACATGAACGTCTTACCGGTGCCCGAAAGTTCCACTTCGTCCAAGCCAATAATGTCGTCGTAGATGAACTCGTTCTCTTCGAAATCGGGTTCCTGCGAGGATTCAATGTAGTACTCGACATCGTCCTTGATTTTGTTCACCTGGAAGGACATACACTAAATCAGAGAGGGATTGGAGAAGATTTTAGACACATTATCGGATAACTAAAAAAAAAACGTTTTTTTTTGTTTTGTTTTGACTTGAAGTCAGTGAATGATAGTGAAATACAAAATGGAAATGGAATGGACAGATAGAGGGAAGATAAATGAGGGTAATAATTACAACGAGACAGATTTGGGAGCTACAACTGATTTATGGGAATATTTTCTGTGTGACCAAAAAACGGCTCGTTCATGTGTTTAGGTGAAGAATACGATCGAAATGGGAATGATGCTGAACGACGAAAGATGGAAATAAATTAGGAGAGGCCATGGTCTGCCAAGAAGATAAAATTCGAAACTGAGTTTGTTTTGAATTACTAGACTAAGTCACCCTCGATAGATGATTGTGCCCAGATCTATCACATGCTACTGATCAGTGAATGAAGATTCTGACAGCTCAAAGAACTAAAAAAAGCACAGTAGAATTGAAATAGGACAACCTTCAAGACTCTTTTCTGTTGTGTGACATCAAAAGTGGGTTACGCACGATATATACGACTGCGTATAAATAATCGTTCAGTCAAGAAGAATCTTCCATTCCTGGGTCAAGACGGTGCACTGTCTGGTGCAGACCCTTTACGGGATCGGACCATATTAACAGAGAACCAACCATCATTCCTCTCATATGGATCACAATCTTGGTAAAGAAAAGAAGTAGCACGTAAATGATCAGCAACAACTCTACTGAGTACGATTCAAATCTTCGATTGAAGGCGGAGGAAAGGAAGTTGGGGTTCCATTTCAAAACGAAGCTACCGATTCAAAGCAACTGTTCAATCCAAAACTTTTAAGCGGTGTCATCAAAATAGAGCCAACATTGTGGGCTAATCTAATTCGTAGCTCAAGGCAGAACATTTTATAAAATTTAAGGTTCGCTCATACCCCATAACATTTTCTAATACAGATGATTCCCCGTATGCCCTCTGGCAATCACACATCCAGCCCATAATAATGATTTTCAAACGTAATTTAAGGCATTCAACAAGACTATTTTGGATTTGGGACAGAGATTTTAAGGCAGCAACAAGCGAAGTTGTTATGCGAGCAGCTGATTAAAATTTAGTCGAAATTTTAAAAGAAAATTGAACCACTTTTAAAAAATATATACACTAATAAACAGAAAGGCAAACAAGCGAGAATAAAAATCAGGAAACCGAAAAAGTTTTAGTTAATTTTTGATGTTGAGGTTATAAAACTTATCATTAAAATCATGTACAACAATTATTTGCTTAGAAGGTCTATTTCGTACAAGAATTGGGGTCACCGTTTGCGCTAGATTGTCCATGGATACAGGTACCTATTGGTATTAGAGAGCTGCGTTCATTTGGGTTTGGGTTACGTAATCCTAGGTGAACGACGAATATTCGGAGAAGCAGTGCCATCGTTTATTTTGTGTTTATTCCTTTTTGCTTCCAAACTAAACTATAAAAGCATAATTAGAATGCGTTCATGTTTGGCTTGCGTAACTCCAGTTTCACTTCGGCGTTGGACGCTCGTTTACTACTCACTGCTAACTGTCATCACTTTTAAGGCACAAATAGTATTTTTGGGAATCATTTGAAACATGTCGAGGTTTTTTTCTTTTTAGCAGAAAAAATAGATTCCTGATTTCGACAGAGAAACAAACTTTGTGTGGTTTTGAATGTCAACAACGTTTCAGGATGCATTTGCATTTCCTTAGCTCGACAAAGGGTGGAAAACTTAGAAACATATACGCCGCGAAATAATAATAATCTCGCGGAGATCAAAATGGCAATACGGGGGTAAAACCTAACATTAGTAAGTATGTTATGAGTGCTGTTTTTTATCCCAGACGAGCATGGAGTATTTTTTGATTGTTAGAAAACTCTTCACAGTTAAAATGTGTGCGGGAAGTGTGCTTTTGATATATTTAGGAACATATTTTCGTAACGCTTACAGAAGCCGTGCTAAACCGTTAAAAAAACGAATGTGGTGTGCAGTCTGTACAGAGAACTTTGTACATTCTATTGATTTCTATTTCATAAATAATATCGCAAGAAACGAAGAGACATTGAACGTATTTAAGCAGAAACAATTTGAGGAAAACAGAGCCTGTCTAGTCTGTTATTGAATGAGCATTTTAAAGAGATGAATGGAAATTAGATTCAATCAGTTCGCTTCATTTTTGTCACTGCGTATCGTTGCTGCTTCTTTGTTGCAGCATCCTGAACAGATCCAATGGCTATGCAGACTATCCGAAAAAAAGCCCAAACCGCGAACAAAATCTCGAATAAAAAGTCTATTCAAGATAAATCATACAAACGGATAAAATATTTAAAATTAAATAAAGTCCTGTTTGATAGCGCCATATGAAAAAAAAAAAAAAAAAAATCAATAAACGATGAAGCAAGCCAACACTGTGCCCCGACTGCCAAAGCACTGCAAAGCATCAATGGGAAGCGCTTTAATACTAGTTCGCTGTTCTTCTTATGCTCGTTTTTGACGCACAGTATGCACATTACAAACACACACACAGGGAGAGAACAAAAAAAAAAAAAAAAACATATTGGTCTGTGCCTACTTACAATGTCATTTATATTTACCTGCTCGGCCTCGACACCATCGTTATCAAGCAATCGCAGTAGGGTTTCCAGTTTAGTCACATGAAATTTATGTCGATCCAATTTGGATCGCAGCTCATCCATGCGATCTTGTTTGTCTCGATCTAAGCGTTTCTTTTTGCCAGCTAATAATGATTCGATTTCACTTTCATATTGATCGATTTGTATTTGCAGTGAACTAATCGAATTGGTTAGCCAATTGCGTGCTTCATCTTTGATACGCTGAGCTGGATCCATTTTTTGTGCCGCCCCAAGGCCTTCTTTTGAATAGGCTTTGGTTTTTGTCTCTCGTTCTACGATTTTAAACCTTTCCATTTGCTGTAAGCGAACACAGAAAGAATTATTTTAAAATATCACTAAAATGGGCTAAGGTTTTTTTAAGCTTACTGTTTCTATGAGCCGCCGATTCTCTAAGAGGGCGCTTTTATCCTTAATCTCAGCGGACGCAATCCATGATTTAATCTGATCGCGAAGCCGCTGCAGCTTTTTGATTTCCTTTTTAAGGTCTGCTTCATATTTCTCCTGCAAAAGGGGTTAATAGGATTATGCAATTAAGATTGCTAAGAAATCGGTTAAGGCAAATGCTTGATGTTTTACCTTCTGATTACTGTTGGTTGCATTGTGAACTTTCTTCCAAATATCTTCAAATGTTTCTACGCCTTCTGCTACTTTTTTCAGACACCTATCTATCTCTCCTGTGGAAAAAAATTTATTTAAGTTAGTTAAAGTTACATCGAATTCCGATAGTTTGTCCAAGTTTACTTCACAAATGGGGGAACAAAATCGTTGTGATAGAGCGAGAAAGGTTACTTTTGGAGAGTGTTGGTGTTTTGCATGGTTAATATGAGGTTCAGAAGACCATCTTCCATTCTACAGACTTAGTCATATCTAGTGTTTTGCCTGCTCAATGTTGTAGCGTTCTGTAAAAAGTTTTCTAGGGTTTCGGATACAAGCTGAAATTTCTACGAAAGGTTATACCTAAATGGTTTAATGGTTAGATGAGCTGAAGGTCGACTGCCAATTGTTTGACGTCTGACCCAGTTATGCGATTCAAAAGGAAACTTATGGACGAAAAGGTTGCATTAGTGTTTGTGGGACAATCCAAAAAAATGTAACATGTGGCAACGAACATGAAATGTAAACGACCGGTTAATGATCATCCACGACTACCATCAATCATGCCGCACTCTAACGCACAACTTTCAACGATAAACAACAAAAGACTTGTGTAATCGTGCGTTCTCGCTTTGAAATCGCTCGATCAAAAGACAAAGATCATTCGTTGACGTTGAAAGAAAACGAAAACAGCTTCGAATCATAAGAGAGGTTAACAATTTGCCCGTTTTTACATATCACTTACAATTCATTTTCTGCAAGCACATCAAAAATCTAGAGCTCTTCATCCAAGCGGCTGTCTACGTGGGCTGCCCACTAAGTAACACAATCTCTGGACGTGATTGAGAATATAAAAATAATAAAACAAAAACAACTGGAAACGCGCTACTGATACACTTGTTCACACTCCATTGCGAGATCACAAGTGTAAAGGAATACCCTCCTTTGCCGCTTCTTTATGATCATCGTTAAGCAGAGAAACCCCCCCCCGCCCAACAAATGGACTTTGTGTAGCTCCCTACCCGACAGCGCCTGTTTGACATAAACACCACCCCTATCCACTCGCCTGCCTGCTGCTCCTCATTTTGCAATCACACCGTAAAATAAATAGATATACGAGTACACACAAAAATCGAGGGAGGAAGCCACCCTCCTACAGCAAAAAAGGAGAAAAAAAAAAAAAAAAAAAAAAAAACTAATTCAAAGTGGAGTGCAAGATTGTCCTCCTCTCTAAACACAGCTGCTTTCTCACTCTATCTTTCTCGTCCTCCCTCCCGCTAAAGAATTTCATCAATTTTATATCAAATATAAATAAAAAGCCCACAAAACCGAAATTAATTCACCAGTCACACATTTTGGTCAGTTTTTCTGCACACAGAAGCCTACCTCCAAATTGCGCTCATGTATGTTTGCTCTATAATTGGGTATTAATTTTCGGTTTTGGGTCTTTTTTTTTGTACGTTCATTCGTTTCCTTCTCACCTTGCAACTTTCTCGTCGCAGCCATGGCGCTATGTAAATTGATTGTACAAGTATTCAGACATAGTCTAGAAAAACCGACAGAAATTTATTTGTAAATTTCTTCTTCTTAGATTGCAGCACTGGCACAGCTCGTCGTCGCGGTTCTCGCCTGTTTCCGACGACGACGTCGTCGTTTTACTGCTAGTGCTCCTTTGGTTTGGCAAAGTACGAATTTTTGTTGGAACTTTGTTGTCCGTCCGTTTTCGTTTTGGCGTTTCACTGATGTACACGATCCTTCTTCTTTTTCTATTGCTGTTGCGGACACTACAACCGCACCACCAATTGGATGATGGATTCTCTTTTTCTCGAGGGGCGAAAGTAAAGTTTTTATTTTCTTATTTTTGGATTTCTCTATTTCACGGGCAAATTTCGGACAGAGTTAGAAGAATTTCGACGGTATTTTTATGTTTTACTTTTAATTGAGTGTAACTTTATTTTTTTCTTTCAATTTTCCCCAATATTTAATTTCCAATTGAGAATGGAAATATGCACATACACTGAACTGAACTTTTGTTTGTTTGATGGATTTTTCCTTTTCCTATTTTTTTGTTGGTAGATTCTTTTGGGTATTTTGCTGGTTTTCTGTTCGATTTGAGATCGCGATTTGCAGAAAATTATCGCATTCAATAATAAATTGTCGAAGAAAAAAAAAATAATTAATTCGGATATTAGTCGCTTTTCTTTTTGACGCGATTTTTTCTGTCAATGTTTCGATTTTTCTGCTTTTTGTTCATACATTCCAAGATGGCCGATCAATTGAACACACACACTGCAGAGGAAATTTCGTATATGGATTGAGAAAGTTGCACGTTTGAACTGTGGTGGTGCGTGCTCAGCTGAGCTGTCAAAATTGTTTCTGCCGTCTTTTCTTTGTGCTTTCAAAATGGGCGCAAAAACTGAGCAATAGTTGGTGTTGCCGTTAACATTTTCTTCATGATACGGAAACAATTTTATCAATCGAGAAGGTTTGCGTGCAATGATTTTACTGGTGAATTTCTGTTAAATTAAGATATTTATGTTGCACAATTAAAGTGAGAAACAATGCTAAATATTCCACAAATCAAAACATAAACAGTTATATTTTGTATTGCATTTTTATTTTTAAATAAATATCATTTCAGTTTTGTTGAAAATATTTTGACCGAACTGAATTGACTACATCAACCGCAATATTGCACTAAACAAGTGATACAATAAATCAGAGACAGAGTTAATCTTGGTTTTTGTTTAATGCAATTCTATTCATTCTTTGGTCTCCCACACTTTTTAGGATCCAGGATTTTTTTAAAGACTTATGCTACTTCTAATAGTCCTAACAGCGAAACTTAATTCTGGTCAGTTCTTAATTTAATAGAAAGAACACAATTTTTCGAAATCGCACTTTGTTCGTATGAATAAGAAATTGATTATGACTGAATCAGCAACACTCTAATTACGCCCAAAATAAACTCAAATTGAGATGGCGTATCCATAGCCTATTGAAATGTGCGTGGAAAAACTCCGAAATGTGTGGAAAACGCAAACCGCGAGAGTGGACTGCGAAAGCGAATGTATACTTGAATATGACTGATTCCAGGAAAGTTGTATTGTCGTCTTGGTCGGATATTTTTGAGCAAATCTAATGACTGCAAGATTTCGTTCTTATTCATTGCGCTGTAAATATGCTGCTACTACCCTTGCTGGTGGCTGGAAATAAAAAAGGCGGTTTACTTCACACACAGCGAATATGTGTCACGTTCCCATTCAACTAAAAACGTCAAATTATTTGCTTGAAAAGTGCTCCCAAGTCTCACAGAGAAATCCACATGCGGTTGGCACATTCAGTGAAGACAGAAACCAATTCGTTGCTCAGTAATTCGCGCTGTGAATAGGGTGGGATTTTTTTTGTGATTTAAAATCGTTTTCAATAATTAGACAAACAAATCAAACTGTTAAAAAAGGCGCACAATTATGATGACAGTGCTTTTGACCCATTTTAATATTTATTTTGAATTATTTTTTAATTTCGATACCCAAGTTTCGCTTTTAAACACAAAAAATTAAAATTATTTAGATGTTTCCATTGATTTATTGTTCAACGTATGGAAAACTTTAACAAAAACAAATGCCATACTGTTGTTATCAGGTTGTTATGTCGTGGTATTTCTCCCTTATCGTCGGAATTTCGATACTCGAAAAATATTCCGTGGGAAATAGGGAAAACGCGGAAAATCGTTTGAATTTTAGGAATCTGACATAAAAACATTCAAACTATAAGTTTTTGCTGAAATTTCATCAGAACATCTATATTTCACTATGATTATCACAACACTGTTCCAGTTCCAAAAAATAATTTATTTATTTGCATCGCATTCAGCGTTGTAACTTGCAAACATAGATCAAGGCCTATAGAATACGTTGCTTCAGTCAATATCGAAGTATTCAGCGGAACGAACAGTCGCATAGAATCTGTCGCACACGTTGACAACCGATGACATTAGCCCTTTTTCATGTGGTATTCGATTAGGCGCTCTCAGACCACTTTTTTTGCCCTCAGAGCATTTTTTATGTTCGTTTGGTATAAAAAAAAACAATCTTTTTCAGAATTCAGAGCACTTTTGCGAATCTAGAAATCATCTCAGATTTGCCTCAGATTTACCAATACAAGTGGATTTGCGTTTGACAACTGTTGGAGTTTGTTTAGGTTTTCGTGAATTTTTTCTACAGCAAAGAAAGGAATTGCAAATTATTTATGTATAGATATAAAGAAATCAATCAGGACGGAAATTTCGAATGTTTTAATATAAAATTGTGAATGGAGAGCGATTTGAAAAGTGTCGAAGACTACACATATTCAAATCGCACGAATATCAACACAAAAAAGAGCAAGTGAAGTTCGATTAGGCACACGGAATCTGAAATCTGAGAGCTAATCTGAAGAAGTCCAATCGAATACCACATTATTATGCCCACTTAATCCATATAGCTCATTTATTTCCACGGTTTACAACATTAATACGTGATCCAACTGTTTTTGTAAACCATGGAAATCAATGATCTATATAGATCTTGTGGGCATATTAAAAATGGCCTATTATGCCAATTTCTCATTTCTATTTGGGCTTTTTGTTCGAGCTGTCGTGGGCGAAAATATTAATATCGAATCTTAATTGTTAAATAAAAAGGTTGAACGATAATTTTACCGTCTATTGTGTATTTTTTATGTGAAGCTTTTAAATACTCCAAAAAAAAAAACGTTGGATGACAGCCGTCGGATTTGACTAAACTGTATTCTCAGTTTATTCAATGACAATTGTTCGCCCGTCGTCTTTCAATATTGCCACCAATGAAGGCGCATCCTTTCACGCTTGGCCAACTGTCAACGGGTGCAACTGCAACCGACAGAAAATTAGAAAGTATAGGTGCCTACTTTGTCCGTCGCATCCGGCCCATATGGGTCACCTGCAATAAACTGCTGTGTCTTCTATCATCTGTCAGTAGAAAACGTTGTCGCAACGTGCTTCGAGCTAATGAAATCTTCTCGTCGTAGAATCATTTTGATGCATCATCGCTCACTACAATTTCATCGGTATTATTTTATGGATTAACGATGAAATAAAATAACAGACATTGCTTAATTTTCGTCTCCTGTCTCTGATTAAAAGGAAGTGATGCAGGATTTTTATATTTTTTTTTTTTTAAATGAATTTTTTTCCACATATTACACATCCTTTTACCACCACGTCCTCATGTCTTTCGATGGGGAAATTCCAGCTTTTTAACACTGTTTTTGTGTTTTTGGGATGAGTCGGTCCGTCCTTAAATGATTTTCGTGTATACAAAACCTGAAAATATTAAATTAAATGAGTCGGTAATTGTATCTCTTTTGGATTGTATGAACCAAAGGATGATACGCCCGAGGAATTAATGAGACCCGCTGCAAGGGAGAAGCAGCGATCAATTATTTTAATTAACAATTATTATCTTCATGGATTCTGGTATAAGACCGGCAGTGAATGAGACTGGTGGTAATAATGCATTCATAGGTATCGGTCAAAGGGATGTGCAATTTACACAAATGAGCGCAATTTAAAACTGGAATATCATACAAACAGTTATGATAGAAAAAGATTTACGGATCATTTATTTTTTAACAAGAGAGTTTGGTCACAGCGTTTTAATGTCAGTGCCCAAAATTCAAAAAGGTCGTTTGCACTAGGAGTTGTCAAACAGCCGGCGTTTCGCGCACCTGATGTCTTAAAATAAGAAATAAAATGGCTGTCCATCCTAAATTCAAACCGACCATGTAAAACAATTGACAATTGTCAAATGAAAATGACCAAATATAACTTAAGCACTATTTCTTCAATAGGTTCAAACCTATGACAGCATAATATAAGAAACATATCAACTGCCCATCTTAAGCAATGTCATGTTCTGTCATTACGACACTTGTTGCATAGTGACCAATCTCTGGCAAACGAAAATTTCTATCCCAATAAATGCTTCGAAAACGTTCAAATGTGCTGTGGTATAATATCCGAACAGATTTAACCAAAAAGGAAATGGTCAGGATATAATCCACTTAATGCAACATTTGTGGCCAGTGTGCGGTATCCTATCTGATGTTATTGTGTGCGTGCATAAACGAATAAAACCGAAAGAGATTGGATTCTATAAATATACCGATTAAATAGAATTAATTTTATTTTCATACACTAGACGGGAGAGCATGTTGTTAGAACATGAAGGAAATACTATGAGGAGCAGTGCAAAGAGCTTTATCTCGGTTAGTTAGGAGTTTCGAACACGATTTCACTACCAATGTCGTAACACTTTATTTAACAACAATATCAATAAGATTTGCTCAGATTGAATGGGCATAACATGGCCGAGGTTGACAGTGACACTTTGAGCTCTTTTACTGAACCGAAATGTGACATTTGCAATTTAAAGGCTTTAACTCTTCGATGATACGTGTTTATGTCCCAAGGTGTTTTTTGGTCGGCACGTTTGAGAGAAGTTATTCAGTTTCTCTATATGGTTTGTAAATATTCACGCGAGCTAATCAGATATCCGCTCATCCAACTAAGCTAACATTCACTTTAGCGGTGGATCTATTGAATGATTTATTGACTCCGACTCCACTCCAGCGTGCGAAGGAAACGACGGCATTTCTAATCCTCACAAGTACACCAACTCATGTGTACGTACAAGAGCTTCTGTTCCTTTTTAAAATCGATTACACTAATCGGTGGGAAAATATTTTACTTTCAACTCACCGCTAAGTACAAAATCCGCAAACATCAACTTAAGTGTGCGAAAAATGCAGAAAAGAAAGCAAAACATCTCCACTTCGGCCGCACGGCATAGATATCTATCATGGATACACCAATCAGCTAAGAGCGAATGCATACTGGGAAGCTGTAAACAAAATCATCCTTTAAAGCTGTTTAGAGCACTAGTATTGTTGAACTATGCTCCCGTCGATATGAGAATGGATGTGGAATGCGCCAACCGGGTGGCATGGATCCTACTACGGTGCTCCCCTGCAAGTACACTGACGCTGCTGCTGATGATGATGCTGGTGATGGTTTTCTCCCGCACACATGAGTGTAGTGGTAGCCATGGGGGTGTTATGTGGGAAATGTGCACTTGCTGCAACTCCTGCTGGGGTTGAAAATTGCATTTAGATTGTAAGGAGTTTAATTTCATTTGATCCCTTTGAGTAATTTCATTTTGTCGTTTAAGTTTAAAGTGATTCCAGCTGGCGAAGTGGCAGTTAGCTGGGTCATGTGTAAGTGTATTTGTATACATTAGTGTTGTGTTAATGCGAAATGAACGAGCAATAATGACGACATGTTGTACATTTCTCGAAAACAAAAAAATATAGTAGTGGTCGTCTGCGATGGGGTCGTTGACGTTGGGTTGTTATTTTTTTTTTATGGAAACCGAATACGTCTGTACTGAGTATAAATATTTCGAGTTACGCGCTCGAAGAAACGTCAAATGACTGTCACTACGTTGCATTACGAAACAATCAATACAGAAAATAGGAGAATAGGACTTTTTTGTTTAGTCGGTTCTCTTTTCACGGTATTCGCAATGAACGAAGGGTTACAACTTCTAACCCATTGTATCGACTTAATTTCAGAAAATATTGTAAATTAAGGACCATTGACATGAGAGCGAATTGCGATTCCGACATTTCATTCGTATGAAAACTTTTTTTAGTCGCAGGTCCCGCAAATCATTTGCATTGTTGAAGGTTATGTCGAACGAATTTTTTATTCGCGGGTTTGTGGATCGCGACTATTTTATGTGGATTGTGAATAAAGTGTGACAGTTCGCGGAAAGAATTTTCAATTCGCGGGAAAATTGCTGTATTAATTTCGCTATTTTAATCAATTAACACTCAGTTTTTTTTTTTAGATTATATGTTAGATTAATTGAATATAAAAAATACAAATTTTCAATTCATAAATACAGTTAAATTGATTTGTTCGCAATTCGTCTATTCGCAGTTCGCGCTCATGTAAATGGTCCATTATTGTTGATTGAACGTCGAAACAAGTCGATGCATTTTTAATAAATATAAAAATACTGTCTCGTTATATGACACTTATCAACTACCCTATAGACCATAGATGCAAAGAAGAGACAACGCGCCAATGTAAACACCCATCTGTAACAAATTTAATGACAATAACGAACTGCAAAAGCAAATCAAAGCAGATGACGTTTCCGAAAATGTTCCATAAACGATGTGGAGATGATGCACATGCATATTCTTGTCAAAATGTAAGTAAGGGTCAAGGGCAGACCTTAACCTATATTAAACTATAACAGTTGAATCCTTTCCAAGGCACCAAATAAATACTACGTTTACATAAAGGGATATTCCCCAAACGCAAACAAACAATAAAAGTGGTGCAATATGGCATATGCAAATTAATTATATGACAGCAGCTGTAGTTGCGAGCAAATTTCTATATTTATTTTATTTTAAGTATATCTATGTGTAAATATATCACATTCTAATGATAGCATATTTGTTACTGAATATTTATGATACGAACAGTGTTATTACGTCATTATGCACCTAAAGGCAAACGCCTATCGATGATGGGCTTTCATGATATTAGCAGCCTTATTGCGAATTATTTTGCATTCACCCGTACTCTCTATGGACTGAACATTTAAATGACATCAATCTTACCCATTCGACTTTTCTGTTTAGACATCGTTAACCTTAAGTGCTTATGAACAGTCTTAAGTCTTACAAAAGATGTCCAGAACGATGTCATTTAGTAAATGTTAGATATCTGCACTTTTTTATTACATATAACATGATGTGACGTTACCTGAAGAGAATTTTATGCGTCGGATTTTTGGGGACGTTCAAGAATCTAGTTTATAAAGGGTGATTTTTTTGCTGGTTTGGTTTTGGCAACACTGGTTTTGACAGCTGACGTGTGTTTAGTACCTTGTGTCACTGTCAAACAGCTTCAGTTTGGTTTGCAATTTAACCATGGATCGTCTTACAAAAGAACAACGCTTGCAAATTATTGAATTTTACTATCAAAATTCGTGCTCGGTTCGAAATGTTCATCGCGCGCTGCTTCCATTTTATGATCGGCATTCTCGACCTTCTGAGCAGTCTATTCGGAAGATTGTGACCAAATTTCGCACCAAATTTACTTTGTTGGACATTAAACCACCAACACGTTTACGTACTGTGCGTAGTGAAGAAAATATTGCGGCCGTATCAGCTAGTGTGACAGAAGACCGCGAAATGTCGATTCGGCGCCGTTCCCAGCAGTTAGGCCTTTGTTACAGCACTACGTGGAAAATTTTGCGGAAGGATTTGGGCGTAAAGCCTTTTAAGATACAGCTGGTGCAAGAACTAAAGCCAGCCGACCTACCACAACGCCGAATTTTTGGTGAATGGGCTCTTGGAAAGCTGGCCGAGGATCCGCTTTTTTATCGAAAAATTGTGTTCAGCGATGAGGCTCATTTTTGGTTGAATGGGTACGTAAATAAGCAAAATTGCCGCATTTGGAGTGAAGATCAGCCAGAAGCATTGCAACAGCTACCAATGCATCCCGAAAAAGCCACTGTTTGGTGCGGTTTATGGGCCGGCGGCATTATTGGGCCATATTTCTTCAAAGATGATGCGAATCGCAGCGTTACTGTCAATGGTGAACGCTACCGAGCGATGATAACAAACTTTTTTTTGCCCGAAATGGAAGTTCTTGACTTGCACGATATGTGGTTTCAACAAGACGGTGCCACATGCCACACAGCACGCGAAACAATGGCGCAATTGCGAGGCGAGTTTGGTGAACAGTTAATTTCACGTTTCGGGCCGGTCAATTGGCCGCCTAGATCGTGCGATTTGACACCATTAGATTATTTTTTGTGGGGGTATAGGGACAAGCCCGCTTCGATTGACGCACTGGAAGCCAACATCCATGCATTCATTCGTGAGATACCGGCCGATATGTGTGAAAGAGTATGCCAAAATTGGACTCAGCGGATGGGCTACCTGAGACGCAGCCGCGGTCAACATTTGCATGAAATTATCTTTATTAAATTGCAAGGTTCAAACTATCGATTCAAATAAATATTTCATTCATTTTTTCGAATTTTTTGTGTTTTTTTTTTTTTTTAAAAGTTCTAAACCTCTTAAAAAATCACCCGTTATATCTATGTGTAATATATCACATTCTAATGATAGCATATTTATTACTGAATATATAAGATACGAACAGTGTTATTACGTTATTACGCGTATCGATGATGGGCTTTCATGATATTACTGAACATTGAAATGACATCAATCTTACCCATTCGACTTTTCTGTTTGGACATCGTTAACCTTAAGTGCTTATGAACAGTCTTACGTCTTACAAAAGATGTTTTTCTTTAATAGCTTGGCCCTTAACTTGTCCAGAACGATGTCATTTAGTAAATGTTAGATATCTGCACTTTTTTATTACATATAACATGATGTGACGTTACCTCAAGAGAATTTTATGAGAATTGGGGACGTTCAAGAATCTAGTTTATACATACATCTGACAGCTAGCTGTATTGATGTGTCTTAGTTTTGATTGGCCTAGATCGGTCACTGGGAATGGGCACACTTTCAGTTGGCATGTATGGAGGAGTAGCAGACGAATCAAGTCAAGAATTTCGTAACTAAATAGGTACTAAGTTGACAGTTCGCACAGGGGGCACGTAGAAAAAGTTGCGTTACCGACCAGCCTAGTTTTTGCGCTCAGGGTAGGTACATCTAGCCCAGACTAATAATAATAATTAAATTTTTGAATATGCCTACTCTCTCTTTTGATAAACGTCATTATTAACGAATGTCAAATGAAACATTTTACTACTTCGCAGAACAACTGTTCTGATTGTTATCTTTTTGCAAAGTTTCCTTTGCCCACCTTAAGATTTTGTCCACATTTTCATTTGGAGAACTGATTTAATTGTATTTCTAGTTTAGTTTGTCAAAAAAAAAAAATGTTGCACTTCTTTTTCAGGTCAGATCTCAGATAGATTCTCAGGTCTGAATTTGTGTTCATTTTGTCATTTAAACTGTAATCAGAGCGCACTCAATGAGCACATAATATATTTATATTTCGTTCAAAAATTCATTTAATATGTTAAACAAATAACATAAACAAATGATTCACGAATACTATGCAAACAATTTTATATGTACACTGCGCGTCATCAGGTTAGCACACACCTGCTTTTAATAGTTTTTAATAATTCGTATTATTTTATTTTGACAGCTGATCATATTATTGTTGATTCGAAATGGACACAGCGAATGCTGACACGCACAAAAAAAGAAAGTAGGTAGGTTAGTAGGTATAAAGAAATGTATCGGACTAAAACAAATACTGCTGTATTTTTATACCAATTAGCAAATGACAGATAGTGCTTAAATATGTGCTCTGTTCAAAGTCGCCATCAGCGTTCACAGGCATGTAGCGAGATCCATTACTTCTCCCACAGGAAAGGTAGGTTTAAAGCCAGCAAAATTTATACCTTCAAGGCAAAGTAAAAGTTACACAAACAATGAATATTTATTAAGAAAATGATAGCACAGAAACAGAATGCTTTACTGCCAACTTGATGTTTGATACAGGTTTATATAAATTAATATTTAAACAAAATTAACATTACAATTTCAGCATAAATTTATTTCCATTTTTGCGTACAGCTTCTGCAACAACACACGAGTTTTTGTATCGAAAATGTGATGCATATTATTTTATTCAAAGTACTTATACATACAACAAGGAGCAGCCACTTAGGACATGTAAAATGCTCATATTGATTGTAAATAATTCACAAAAAAATGTTTTTTCATTGACAGGGGGAGACTCTAAGGGTGTTTGCACGGAAAAATAAAAAACCAAAACGTATGCAGAGCTTATGTGTTTGTTAATAAATCACATCCATGCGGTCAGGTCGATTTTGGGCGGTTTTCTAGTAAATATTAGTCAAACCTTTGGGTATTAAAGTCGAATAACACATAATGCGTAGGGAGGCTTGTTCACATATGCGGACGGAATATTTAACTTCATTAAATGATTTATTGGACACGGTGAGGACGTGGGCCCAGCCAAGGATATGATTTATTGAACTCGCTCATCGGTTTCTTCTCATGCTTTTTGAGAATCAAAATAGAGATTTATGAATTCAATATTTGGTCTGATTGGTTTATTTGATTTGGAAAACAATTTAGATTGAATTTCCTTTTCTGTCCACCTTTTGTTGGTCGGAAAGGGATACAACGGATTCCTATACCGTGCTATAAACGTGCCGTTATTTCATTAAAAGTCAATAATTCACTAAACAGTATTATAGAGCTTTGTATTGAAACAAAAAATAAAAATACAGACCTCAGCAAGATGGCCTGGCAACAACCCATTATCCAGGCCTTATCCATTCTACCTATACAGCGGCGAACATAACATCGCCTCATTATAACGTCAGCTAAACATGCAATAAACTTCCGTAATTTGCAGATTAAGTGTTCCAAAGGCCAATATTCTAAAGGATATAATGCAATTACCGTTTGTTATCACCTACTAGAGAAAGAGAGCCCGAATAACTTATTTTCCTGCCAGCATGTGGAAGTCAAATAGCTTCATGTGTACTCACGGTGGCTGTTTGAATACTTAAATTCTTTTAATTTTCAATTGCATAAAACGTCGCAAAAAAAACCTTACGTGCTAAAAATAAATTTGTATTGTTGCCTTTCAATCAGTAAACACCTATATATAGCAGCAGTCAAGTAAATTGGATAGCTCACGTTTGTTCCTCTCTATCGTGCAACTTCATCCTAAACAAAGCATTAATCCTTTGACTGGCGTGCTTGTTGAGGGTAAAATTACAGATTAAAGAGGTTGTGCTTAAGGAAAGAAGCACGTTAATGGATATATAATACTGACTGAAGGGTGCTATCACTCTATTTTCTATTCTCTTACGAAATTCTGTTACATTTTTCTATTCGACTAACTGCATATTGAATTGGGTGAGTCGAATTGACAGATGAGCTCTTCACTAAATTGTTCGACTTTTTGTTGTATTCACAGTTGTCGATAGCAGAAAATTTGATTATGTGATCCACTAAGTCTGACAGTAGATGGCCAATGCATGCCTGCATATTTATTGAACAGTTATTTTAGTTATCCGCGAACAGAGTTGCAAGGTAACAAAATTGTGTTAAATTTGAGGTCAAGGTAGAGACAATCCTGTACGCATTGCAATTTCAACTAAGACCACCTCTGCGGACAGCACGATATCGCCGGCTTAGTGCTGATAATTGCGAGTGTCAACAAATAGATATCTACACCAAAGGTTGACACATAAAACCAGGTACACCCGATAACCAACCTCTCGTTCAACTCCACTCGTAAACACCTATGCAAAAAGTGATAATAAATACAAATAAATCGTTTCGAAATAACATAATTAATGGCTTTTATATAGGATCAATTCAAATTTGATTTGTGCTATGGATTATCTGTGCACCACCCACCAAAACTACCAATATGCATGTTCGAGATAGTTTATCCAGTAAATGCGTGTGTAGAACCCTATGCCAGCAATTTCCGGACCGATCTATTTTTTTTTCAGTGTCCCAGCACTCTGCAATCGATTAAAATACAAATTGAATCCCATTGTGCGTTTGAATTGTGCATAAGCGTAGTTTTTGGTGGATGCATTTAATTGCTTGCGAAATAAATCACAAGGATGGCGGTTTTTTTTCTCTGTTTGCTATTGGGGTACCTATATTCATTTGCATTCGATTAAATTTGGAGACTTTCAACTAATTGATGAAATTTGCGATATTAACCGATTGGACTAGCACCAAATGATCGATTTAATGTATGCGATTAATTAAGTCGGGGCGGATATTGACGCACGGTCGTAGACAGCATCAGTTTTTAGAACCTAGCAAATATTTGCTGTGGATGTATAAATTGCTAATGGAATTCATTTAAATCGTCAATCGTTTTCACGGGATTGAGTGGGGATTTGTCGACAATCAAATTAATTGTTTGTCTGTCTGTTTTGGCGTATTCAAACAGAATGAATAGTGATACGGGAGTTAGCTATGGGTAGTTGAATCATATCACATAATTTCTGTTTTTCCGGTTTTTCACGCAATGAGGAACTGTTCAAGTGGACAGCAACATTAATTGACAACCAACAGAAACAGTTTAAGAAACCCTTCTGTTCCGTTCAGAAACGTAACTGAGTAGCAGTTGGCTTTTGGACAACATAGACGAATTTTAAAAATGTCACTGTCGATCTTTTGACCTTTTGACCTTTTGACCCTTTGACCTTTTGACCTTTTGACCTTTTGACCCTTTGACTTTTTGACCCTTTGACCTTTTGACCCTTTGACCTTTTGACTTTTGACCTTTTGACCTTTTGACCCTTTGACCTTTTGACCTTTTGACCCTTTGACCCTTTGACCCTTTGACCTTTTGACCTTTTGACCTTTTGACCTTTTGACCTTTGACTTTTGACTTTTGACCTTTTGACCTTTTGATCTTTTGACCTTTTGACCTTTTGACCTTTTGACCCTTTGACCTTTTGACCTTTTGACCTTTTGACCTTTTGACCCTTTGACCTTTTGACCTTTTGACCTTTTGACCTTTTGACCCTTTGACCCTTTGACCTTTTGACCTTTTGACCTTTTGACCTTTTGACCTTTTGACCTTTTGACCTTTTGACCTTTTGACCTTTTGACCCTTTGACCCTTTGACCTTTTGACCTTTTGACCTTTTGACCTTTTGACCTTTTGACCCTTTGACCCTTTGACCTTTTGACCTTTTGACCTTTTGACCTTTTGACCTTTTGACCTTTTGACCCTTTGACCTTTTGACCTTTTGACCTTTTGACCTTTTGACCTTTTGACCTTTTGACCTTTTGACCTTTTGACCTTTTGACCCTTTGACCCTTTGACCTTTTGACCTTTTGACCTTTTGACCTTTTGACCTTTTGACCTTTTGACCTTTTGACCTTTTGACCTTTTGATTTTTTGACCTTTTGACCTTTTGACCTTTTGACCTTTTGACCTTTTGACTTTTGACCTTTTGACCTTTTGACCTTTTGACCTTTTGACCCTTTGACCTTTTGACCTTTTGACCTTTTGACCTTTTGACCTTTTGACCTTTTGACCCTTTGACCCTTTGACCTTTTGACCTTTTGACCTTTTGACCTTTTGACCTTTTGACCTTTTGACCATTTGACCTTTTGACCTTTTGACCCTTTGACCCTTTGACCTTTTGACCTTTTGACCTTTTGACCTTTTGACCTTTTGACCTTTTGACCTTTTGACCTTTTGACCTTTTGACCTTTTGACCTTTTGACCTTTTGACCTTTTGACCTTTTGACCTTTTGACCTTTTGACTTTTGACTTTTGACCTTTTGACCTTTTGACCTTTTGACCCTTTGACCTTTTGACCTTTTGACCTTTTGACCTTTTGACCTTTTGACCTTTTGACCCTTTGACCCTTTGACCTTTTGACCTTTTGACCTTTTGACCTTTTGACCTTTTGACCTTTTGACCTTCTGACCTTTTGACCTTTTGACCTTTTGACCCTTTGACCTTTTGACCTTTTGACCCTTTGACCTTTTGACCTTTTGACCTTTTGACCTTTTGACCTTTTGACCTTTTGACCCTTTGACCTTTTGACCTTTTGACCTTTTGACCCTTTGACCTTTTGACCTTTTGACCTTTTGACCTTTTGACCTTTTGACCTTTTGACCTTTTGACCTTTTGACCCTTTGACCTTTTGACCTTTTGACCTTTTGACCCTTTGACCTTTTGACCTTTTGACCTTTTGACCTTTTGACCTTTTGACCTTTTGACCTTTTGACCTTTTGACCTTTTGACCTTTTGACCTTTTGACCTTTTGACCTTTTGACCTTTTGACCCTTTGACCCTTTGACCTTTTGACCTTTTGACCTTTTGACCTTTTGACCTTTTGACCTTTTGACCTTTTGACCTTTTGACCTTTTGACCTTTTGACCTTTTGACCTTTTGACCCTTTGACCTTTTGACCTTTTGACCCTTTGACCTTTTGACCTTTTGACCTTTTGACCCTTTGACCTTTTGACCTTTTGACCTTTTGACCTTTTGACCTTTTGACCTTTTGACCTTTTGACCCTTTGACCTTTTGACCTTTTGACCTTTTGACCCTTTGACCTTTTGACCTTTTGACCTTTTTACCTTTTGAACTTTTGACCCTTTGACCCTTTGACCTTTTGACCTTTTGACCTTTTGACCTTTTGACCTTTTGACCTTTTGACCTTTTGACCTTTTGACCTTTTGACCTTTTGACCTTTTGACCCTTTGACCTTTTGACCTTTTGACCCTTTGACCTTTTGACCTTTTGACCTTTTGACCTTTTGACCTTTTGACCTTTTGACCTTTTGACCTTTTGACCTTTTGACCCCTTGACCTTTTGACCTTTTGACCTTTTGACCCTTTGACCTTTTGACCTTTTGACCTTTTGACCTTTTGACCTTTTGACCTTTTGACCTTTTGACCTTTTGACCTTTTGACCCTTTGACCTTTTGACCCTTTGACCCTTTGACCCTTTGACCTTTTGACCTTTTGACCTTTTGACCTTTTGACCTTTTGACCCTTTGACCTTTTGACCTTTTGACCTTTTGACCTTTTGACCTTTTGACCTTTTGACCTTTTGACCTTTTGACCTTTTGACCTTTTGACCCTTTGACCTTTTGACCTTTTGACCTTTTGACCTTTTGACCTTTTGACCTTTTGACCTTTTGACCCTTTGACCTTTTGACCTTTTGACCTTTTGACCTTTTGACCTTTTGACCTTTTGACCTTTTGACCTTTTGACCTTTTGACCTTTTGACCTTTTGACCTTTTGACCTTTTGATCCTTTGACCCTTTGACCCTTTGACCCTTTGACCTTTTGACCTTTTGACCTTTTGACCTTTTGACCTTTTGACCTTTTGACCTTTTGACCTTTTGACCTTTTGACCTTTTGACCCTTTGACCTTTTGACCTTTTGACCTTTTGACCTTTTGACCTTTTGACCTTTTGACCTTTTGACCTTTTGACCTTTTGACCTTTTGACCTTTTGACCTTTTGACCTTTTGACCTTTTGACCTTTTGACCCTTTGACCTTTTGACCTTTTGACCTTTTGACCTTTTGACCTTTTGACCTTTTGACCTTTTGACCCTTTGACCCTTTGACCCTTTGACCCTTTGACCCTTTGACCCTTTGACCCTTTGACCCTTTGACCCTTTGACCCTTTGACCTTTTAACCTTTTGACCTTTTGACCTTTTGACCTTTTGACCTTTTGACCTTTTGACCTTTTGACCTTTTGACCTTTTGACCTTTTGACCTTTTGACCTTTTGACCTTTTGACCTTTTGACCTTTTGACGATTTGACCTTTGGAAATTTTGACCTTTTGACCTTTTGACCTTTTGATCGGTAGGGTTTTTAATTTTAAAAATACATAAATTTTTGAGAAATAATTAAAAAACGGATTTATTCTTTAATATGCACATATCGTTAAAGCGGTTTTTGTAAAATTTGTCAGGCAAGACAGTAACCAATAATATTGCAATGTTTAGTTTGAAATGTAGCATTACTTAGTTTTTAAGTTTTATCGAAACGAAAATACGGTCTTCGAGATATGAACAGTTTTTAAAATTTGCATTTTCGTTGATTCGGGTTGAAAATTAAGGACACAATAATTTTGAAAACATCAATTTGTTTGGTCAAAATCGTTATTGCCGTTTTCGTTTACCGGAAATTCTTTTTTGTTACAATCCTATAGACAGACAGACAGGCAGACTTTTTGGAGGTCCTCTATCAAATCGATAAAGTTGAGAAATATAACTGTCACTTATACAGGTGTGTCTTTTTTCGTTCTGAAGAAAGAACTGGAAAGAGCACGCTCAGAACAGAGCTTGTTTCGAGCAATCCCCTTTATTTCGAATACACACTGGAGGACTTAGTTTTCTTTTATCTTCCGTCAATGTGACTTTAGTTGTACATTGCTTTTACATATGTACTCAGACAGCTGGTTCAGAGAATTGAAAAAAATTGGAGTAAGGTTGACAGCATTTATTATTTAGAGTCAAAATCGACGATGATGTTGCTCTGCATTGTGCTTCAATTCATTAAGTAACAGCGGCTCAAAAAAATGCGTTGTGGTTGTCAAAGTTGCTGTTGATATTGTGGTGGCATTGTGACGGAGCTGTAATTGATAAAGAACCAAAACCAATGAGCGAACTTAATGCGCGATGGCAAACAAAAAAATATTTGTTCATCTCCGGCTTTTGTGTTAAAATGTCGTGTTTGTTAGAAGAAATTGAATTCTCGTCATTGGAGAAAATGAAGCAGGGGAACAACGTAATGTCAAGTGATTGTTATTTTTATATTTTTAACACACATAAGGAAGAATTTAAGATGAAACCAACCCACGCGCCCTTTGAATACTTCCAAGGAAGCATATTCTTTCCTCGTTCCACTAGATCAATATCCAAAAAAAATATCCCACCATACATACAAAATTAAAACTTCCACTTGACTAGCTTGTCCAATTTCCGTCGCTCTATATTCTGTACAGAACACGCCATACGTTCTACTCGCACACTCAACCGACGAATATGAACAACAACAACAAGCCTTTTCCAAAAAAAAAAAGATAAACAATCATCTTCCCATCTATTTAATATGTCGTCCCCCAACCACTGGTCGAACAGTTTTCGTATAAATTTGGTAAATATTTGACAAAACATAAAGTTATTGTTTATGAAAACTATCCCGCATAATTCACTTAAATGAATTTCAATTAAAAACTCACAGCTTCTTTATGGGCCTGTGATGTTGTTCTGCCGTCGTAGTCGCCGTTCAAGCAAGGATAAACTTTTTGTGGGGCAAACTTCGAAGATGTGGTCAGAACAAAAGCGCTTAGCACACGGTGCGCTGACGAAGGAATAAACTTCAAAGTGGTGACCCGTCTTTCGGATTTTGATATCAAAACTCCCCAAACTATATATAGCAGAAGATTGTTGCGGAAACTTTTGCGTGCATATCCAGTTTGTGGTGTAACCAATTAGAAGATTTAAAGGCACAAATGGAACCAAGAGACTAGAGTTTTGGATCTTATTCCTGGTGCCCCCTATATGGATGTGATGGGGAGGTTATTCAAGTTTCTTGCGAAGATTTCCGCTGGAAAGTGCGAACAGATTTTGTTTTTTTCTGTTACGAATTTAAGGGCCAGAAAATAAAATAGAGGAGGAAATATACGATCGTCTAAGTTTCAAATACAATCTGGAGAGTGCGTACGAAATGTTACTATGCGCTATGGGTAAATATGAAGACCGAGATAGAGTGAAGACCTCATCTGAATAGAGCTGATATGGAGACGAAATTCTTTCGGTACGTGACAGAACCACTTCCACAAATGTCGTAAGCTCAAAGCTTCCGAATCACAAAAACTGGACCATTGTAAACATTAAGGCCGTCAACTTAAAGCAAATAATTCATTTAACAGAGTATGGCAAGCTATATAAGCTTTTATTCCGACACTTTTGAACGATTTTAGGTCTGTTGAGAAAAGACTATGAAAGAAAAGACTTTGATTTTAGCTGACACCTTTGGTACCTCATGTGCCGAAATTCTTTCGGTACGTGTCATTTTCCTCAAAGCACCAAAGCACCATCTACACCTTCCAAGGATGCTAATCGCCAGCTATCACAGGCAATCATCAACCACTAAGTAGACCGCAAATGACATTTTATCTTCCAATGATACGAGTATCTTTATTCCCTCCAATACTGGATATTGTTCGCCAGAGTTAAATACACCCATGTATACACAGGATCCTGGACGACACTTGGGGGGAGCTTAGTGAAAACTTAGTTAGGTGTGTAGGCAGTCATAGAACTTATACTTGGCTTTGTCGAAAACTGTTGTACGCCCCCACTGCGAGGTATAGAACAATGGAAAACTGTCCAGAGTGAAAATGTTGTACATAAACTAACCCATCAGAGAGAGAGAGCGAGAGAGAGAGAGTTCCCAAGCTAATGGGATTTCGGCCAGAGATATCCCGGACGGAGAATGGGGTTTTGCTGGTTTCGGTGGGCTTCCGATTGTATAAACGTCTCGATCCGGGACGAGAGATGATTATGAATTCATCTCGTGTTTAGGGGAATGGATTTTTCGAGAATGTGCGGGATAAAATTCAATTAGTTTTGTGCAAATGAGTGAACGAGAAAAAAATTAAAAAGAAATCGGGGAATTTGTGCTGCGGGTGATTTGATGTGTTATCTGAGAATTCGAGTACAAAAAAGTGTCGTAGGAATCGGAAGTTCTCTCCACTCTTAGTATGGAGGGGTATTATTTCTAAGTGGAATAGTTTGATAAGTTTTTTTTTTCCTACCCGCTCGAAAACCTGACAGGCGGTCGAACTATAAAGTCCTAGATGTTGAAAATTCAAATTTTGCATTTATTTCTTCGGTTTAATAGAACATTTTAATATTTCAGGTTTTGGAAACGATATTTGACCAAACGCTGAAGCAGCCTTTTTACAATGCCCTATCTCTGTCCAGGCAAGCTTTTAAGGCGGAGGTTTAATAATGTCGCTAGAAAATGCTGCGAATTCCACTATCTCAGTTTTAAAGGAGAACATTAAGAAAACGTTTAAAGTGGTCTTGCTACGAGTAAACTTTTTGATCGATGAGGTGACGTCAATATAGAAGATTTGAACAGCCTTAAAAAAACTGGTTCATGTACCCTAGGCCTAACTATATTCACAAATCTTATGGCTTATTGAAAATCTCTTTCATGACAGTTGATGTAGTCTCGTTTACCAGACGTTCGCGAAAGGTGACGCAGTGAAAGCTACCTTAAAATTTAATTTTTGTTTTTCTGTTTGTGTCAAAGGATTTTGAGTTCTATTAAGTGACAATGCTCAAGAACGTGAAGAACCCTAAGTTTTGCAGTGGTAATCGCAAATATAGGTTGACAAAATGTAGTTAATATGAGAAAAAACTTGGCTTGCGAATAGGTTTAGATGGATCGAGTTTGAACCTACTTCGACCGAATAGCTCGGTGTGTATAAGATGTGAAGAAAACGTTCCCAAGTCGATGGTTTACAAATTCGGACTAAACTGCTTGCTTTGTAAAGTGCATGATTTTAAACTCGGAGACGTAACCGGTAGCAAGAGATTTGTTAATAGTAGAAACTATTTCGACAAGAAAATATGAGCACTTAATAGATCAACTTTAATTAATGCAAGGCGGTCCAAACCTCGTACAAAAAATAGGTGTCCAGTAACGATCACTAGAGGCAGCCCAGACAAGAGTCAATAGTTTTCCCAAACAGCAGGATGAGAAAATCTTTCGGAGCGTTGATGCCTCAGGGAATTTAGTTTGTTGTTAAACAAAATGTTGTCCAAGTTAATCGGCTATCGCTTGGCTATAGTCATTTCTTTTTTATATGTGAAGCGTTAAGTGAAGTGACACAAGCTCAGGTGACTCGCTGTTTTAGTGCTTCCCTATTCATTGACTACATGACATGTAACGGCGGTCTGAAAGACAATGTTGAACTGACACCTGCCTTCAATTAAAATGAAGAAAGTTGTAGGTAATGTCTAAAACTTATTTTCCTAAATCACGCACATCTAAAATTGTACACCAAAAAATGGGCACGGTCAAAAATCTAGCTATCTTAAGTCGACTAGATTGATCTGGCCTATGAAGAGGCACCCTGCACGCAAATACTAGAGTCGGTCAGTTTTCCCGCGCCAGCCACATATGCGAACTATCAACTTAGTACTCAGTCACGAAATTCTTGACTAGATTCATAGGCTACGGACTTGCTAAGCTAGACTTGTTAACGCCCACAGTTACTTCTATCGTTGATGAGCCTGAGCACTGCATTTAGACCGAATCGCCTCACCCGTGAAAGAGCCCCAGACAGAAGAAAATTTATTTCTTCCACAGAAAGCCACACATATAGTCGGGACTTTCTTTTGCGTCTCTGTTGAAAGAATGCGACTTTTGTAGAAGCTTCATCTCTTATAAATCGCCCAACAAAAATTTGACAAATTCACCAACCGTTAAGCTAACCATGAAAAATTCAATTTAATGTTTCAAATAGAACTACCAACAGATCATCCAGATGGGCTTAACTCTAAGCCAGATGGGTATTAATTCGGAATCACAATAATTCAATTTCCAGACGAAAACGCTTAGCGGTCGACGAGAACTAGTATCTATACCGATTGTGTGCGCGTTGCGCCATATATTATTTCATTATGCAAATGCGATTTTCGTTTCGCATACATAATTCAAATTCAGTCAACCATTGTGTAATTTATGGCCACTTTACAACATGTCCAGGGAATATCCCCTGCCTGTCGATTCAATATGATTTTCTATATAATATAGTTTAGCGAAATTCAATTTTAAACATTTTTCTAGCGATGCGCTCCATCTCCATCCATTTGTACATGTGGTGGTGTTAAGCACAAAACCGAATGTGGTTATTAAATAAAACCCGGTTGAGCAGTTTGGTTGCATAGTGCTGAAATATGGGGAATACCTAGCCCTAAATGTCTATTCACATGGGGGTGTAACCACATCACACGCATTTGGTTACTACATCCAGAGGCGAGTTTTTCTTCTCATTTTGCTATTGACGTTGGCGTGTGATGCGTTAAATTAAATTATTTCACGGTGAATCGGACAGGGACTACGATATTAGTTATGAGTGGGGTTTTTACTGCACGTTTCAAGGATTTCAATAACAGAGATTGGCGGAGTACTCAGTACGCTTCGATTAAAAGCGCATGGAAATTAGAACAAACTACATCTGCGCGATGATCGAAAACTGTGTCTTTTCACGATGAAAGTGAGGAATTTCTCAAGTGAAATGCGAAGTCCTTCATATATTTGAAAAAAAGATTCTGCCGACAGACCTTGCATTCAGTTTATGACATTTTTCGTTGGAAAATTTGTACTAAACTACGCAGTGATGCCAACCCGGATCAAAGTTTTTATGCCAATTCTTTTTTTTTTTTTTTTTTTAATATTCTTGTTTTGTGAAAAGAATAAAATTGAATTTCTTACAACGAACATAAAATGTGGTTAAAATTAGTTGACAAAATGGTGGTCGATCGATAGGTAGTTAAACCTTTTTTGTTCTCTCTGTACTCCAAGAAGCTGACAGAGGATTTGATTTTCCCTTTTTCGCATACAATTTTGAACAACGTCAAGTAAGGTAAGTAGATCGAGTAGAGTAGTGCATAATTACGCCTCAGTTAGAATCACTGCAACTACGTGCTGTATGATAAAGGCCATGTCGAGTAGCTTTTTGGACGTAGGAAACATCTATAGTTCTTGTCGATACCTTTTCAGCTGGAAGTTTTCATGACACAGCTAGTAAATTGTTTTTAGTGCCATTGAATGGCAGCGAGCGGGTATATAACGAACGTTGAATCGAACCAAAAGTCGAGACATAAACTTAAATAATCAGTTTATACCAGTTTATCACATATGCTTGCATACCAGCAGGCTGACCGGGGAGCAAGTCGCTCTGCGTTGTTTTATTGTTGTTCAATAAATCAAACCTATTGTCAGCGACATTAGGTCTTATTTTTTCTTGTGCTTCGATCCCAGGTAAGCAAAGTCAAATAGGATTTTCAGCACAAAATTACAACAACTACGCTAAACTTGACACTTCGAGACTGGCAATAGTTGTTGTAATTGCGTGCTGAAAATTCAAAATTACATTGCGTTGCTGAGATCGAAGCCAAAAAATAACACAATAATTGCGGACGTTCAAGAATCTAGTTCAACCAATTTGACAGCTGTCGAACTTGATTTGTCTCAGTTTAGATCGGCCTAGATCGGTCACATGAAGAGGAACAGCTCTTTCAGTTGACATTTATGGAGGTGTAGCTGATGAGTCTAGAATATCATAACTGAGTACTTAGGTGACAGTTTGTATATGTGGCTTAGGAAAAGTGACATTACCGACCAATGTAGTTTTTGCGATTAGTCCAGACCAGTTCAGTCGACCTAAGATTGCTAAATTTTTTAATGTACCCACTGTCCGCATTCAATTCACAGCTAAATAACTGACTGACGCCCAAACTGCATAACACAACATGTTGGAGCGCAACGGAAAATCTTAAGACGTCACATTCTTATATTGACTGTAAGGATCTAGATCTAGATCAAGAGATCATTGGAAATTTATCATTGTTTAATAAAAAAAAACATAGACAAGGCATTAATATTGGTAGATTTTATAAAAACAAATGATTTGTGAGTTGGAAATTTGATATCTACCTTTCGTAAGCCAGCGTACCAAACTTTCTTACAACCCCAGCCGACAACTTCATCAAATACCGTCTGCAAACCTTTGGGCTCATTGGAACTACAAGAACCGAAACAGCCTCTCCATCGTAATGTCGCACATCTTTCAATCAGATTAACGGTGACGTACTAAAAGGAGAATCCTCATTTTTAGTCATTTTCATAGACAACGCTGACTTTTTTCTTAATGAAAAACCAAAAAAAAAAAATGCATATTCATCCAACCGCATGGAAAGATAAGCGAATAGCATAAAATTCCTTATGCGAGCGAGTCACCCAAAGGAAATGCAGTTTTTATGTGCGACATTGCTTTAGGATATTCAGCGAAATGAACTCGTCAACCCATTGTTAATGAAAACCAAGCTGATCCGGGTCTGCAGTGCAAGTTGTTAAATAAATGTTTTTTTTTTTTTTTTTTTTGTCAGTACGTTGCCATTGTTTCGCTTGCAAAGGACATCCGTTGTCATAAACATTACTGCTGGTGTTGCAGCAGCTGTGACAGACTTTAGTGCGCATTAAAATGGGGGAATTTCCGGCTGTACTATACGAAATCATAGTCACCAGGGCAGCGGCACCCATACATTTCACGAGTGGGATGCCACGATTGCGGTAGTGATATTGATATCCATGTGATGAGGCATGGAGATAGACAAAAAACAAACAAACAAACAGTGGCAACGAGTACTGGTATGATTATCTGAAAAGTAACGAAGTTTTTGAGGTGAAAACAGATTTTAAAGACATGCGAAAAGGACGAAAGTTGCTTTCTAGCAATCCGAATAGTGACGGCAATGATCCTTTTTTAATAGCGAAAGGAAATCGCACGCTGCATCTTCTTATTCTGTTCCTTTTTCAACACTGTCCCCAAGGAAAAAAAAAAAAAAAAAACTCACACATCCACTCTCGAACCCACCAAAGAAAACGCCAAAAATACCAAATGAAACTTCACCGAGTTAAATCGAAACTCACTCACAAACGAAAACGACTGCTTTTCTGCTATCCGCCGAAGAATATGTTTTTTTTTTTAGAATGATGTCCAAGAGGGAAAAAATCAGGAAATCCAGCAGCAGGATTCTATTGGGAATCAAGGCAGACAATTGAATTTTTTCCCCCCTTCTCTTATTAAACCATCGCGACGACCGACAATGTTGGCAGAAGCCCATCCGATGGATGGAGTGCCCACAAGGAAATTGTTTGCCAGCCAAAAGAAAAGAATTATCATCACCGACGCTCTATATATGTACACTGGAGAGACTATACATATAGCCAGGCGGCGAATCCTATTTCCAATTTGAAAATAAGGACAAACATTACTTACTGTAATGCTGTAATTCCATGGCGGGCTGGCTGTTGGAACTCTGCAGCTTGGATTATTGATTATGGGTATGATCTAAGAGGGATTTGTTACAATCGATTGTTTGAAAAGTCAATTGAATCGGATTGGGTGCGTAAATAGAAAAGCACATTTGAATGAATATTTTAAACAGATAAGATGAGGAGGGAAAAGGTGGGCGACCCTGATTAGCAGATGTAAATATATCGATGTGGCATGTAGGCATTTGAAAGGCTCATTATAATTGCTTTGGCAACTGGAGAGTGGCTTACAAAATCTCTCGATTTATTCACATTGGTAATTTGTTTACAAGATATCCGTCAGGCTACACAATGCGAGCATGTTTACCCAGCGATTTTATCAACAGGCTCGGTATATGTCTGCTTGGTCGTTTTCTTCTCCGTAAGGGAGCTGTCTTGGTCGTGGCGGGTTTCTTCCTTTTGGGAACGATTTTTGCAATTGTTGCGCTGAAAGGTTAAGTGATTGTCATCTAGTACATAATGGTGTTTTTTTATTTTAATTACCGAGCCATGGCTGTGTTAGATTAAAAAAAAAAAAAAATTGTGAAAAGGAATTACTATTAGATTTGTTTATGCTGACACAATTTTGAATTGAAACTTCAAACTGGAAGAAAAGTTCACACAGATCGTTGAATAGACAGTGGATAGGGTAAAGGATAAGCGCACAGTAGGACGCCGACGAGTTTGACTGACTCCAGTGGTGACAAAGCAGTCGACAACATCTAGAGTCGCGCATTGTCAACATTGCCATATTAATTGGCAGCTTTCGCCTTGTAACCTGTGGAGATCTGTAACTCCGAATGATGACCAGCCAGCTGCAGGCACACACACTGATCGTGCACAAACTTGAAGCACACACACATCCAACGCAAACACTTGTCGCATGCACTTGACATGCACACACTTGCTGGGGCTCAGTCGATAAGTGACCGGGAAGGTGGAAGCACGTTTCGGGTTATTGTGTCAGCAATGTAAACATCTGAACAAAATAAATAATTGTATTTGCATATCTCGAGTGTATTGTTTAATTCAGTTCGGACAGACCACGGGTCATTACATTGGCGACGAGGTAAATTGGTGTTCTTTATGTATAGATAATTAGATATTACAGTCAATATATAACTTTGGGAAAAATAGATAAATCATAAAGCGTGCAGCTGCCATTTAATTGGTGATTCCGAACAGTGCATTTAATTGCGGGTGGAAAAAAAAGACCTGTCACGCATTAAATTGTGAGAAGAAGAAACATTCAATTGTCACGCATTAAATTGTGCGAGAGGAAAATTTAAAAGAAGAATTGTCACGCATTAAATTGCGGGAAGAAAACCGAAGGGGTGAGACATTAGATTGTCAGGCATTAAATTGCGAATAAAAATGTGTATTTATTGTATTGCAGGACAAGCGCGGTGAAATGAGTGGCTCAGGAATAGCACCATTTCTCTGCGAGGTTATCGAGAAAGCCTTGATTCGGTCCGAGTGGGAAAAGTGGCTCCGGGCATTTACTCTATATCTGGAAGCAGAAGAGATCACTGATCCAACAAAGAAGAAGAACAAATTATTACATTTGGGTGGTACACAACTTCAGGAGGTAATCTATAACATTCCAGGGGCACTATGTCAACCACAGGATGTAGACGAGCACACCGATGTCTTCAGGGTCCTCGTGGGCAGGCTGAATAATTATTTCTCTCCTACAAGGAACTCCACGTTTGAGAGACACTTATTTCGCTCGCTGAAACCTGAACAAGGAGAGGGGTTGAATAAATTTGTTTTGAAATTGCGAAATCAGGCAGCAAAGTGCCAATTTGGGGAAACAAGGGAACAGATCTTGGAAATAAACATAAAGGACAAACTGATAGATGCGTGGGCACCTAGAGACCTAAAAAAACGTCTATTAGAAAAAGAACATACATTAGCAGAGATCATCGAAATGTGTCATGTATATGAAGAAATTAACAACGAGTCGGAGGCCATGATGTTGCCCACTACTTCCATGAGCATCAATCGTGTTGTTTCCAATGGTGAAAATAAGTTCACAGGAGAGTGCAGCAGATGTGGGTCCCGCAAGCATTTGGCAAGTAGCCAAATTTGCCCTGCTAAAAACGCTAAGTGCAACAAGTGCAATTTTATTGGACATTTTGCGTTAAAATGCAAAACTAAGGCCAATAAACGCAAACAAACCCAATATTATAACACAGATGCAAAGCAGCGCAGGATCCAGACTTCAAAGGTTCGTTTTGTGGGCGAAGAAGGGAGTGATAACACTACTGTTGAGAAGTTTGACAGATTTCAGGAACACAACTGTTTCAAAATATCGGAAGGGGAAGATCTTGCAGGTGAAATGGGGGAAATAATTAATTGCTTTATTGGAGGTCGCATAGTTCCAATGCTGATAGATTCAGGGTCTCGCCATAACCTTCTTAGCGAGAAGGATTGGGAGCACCTTTGTAGGGAAAGGGCTGCCATATGGAATCTTCGGACGAAATCGGAAAACCAATTTCGAGCTTATGCCGGAAATGACTTGCTCAAGGTAAAAGGGGTTTTTGAAGCGACAATAGGGGTCAATAGCAACACTGATTTGATTTCTTCGTTCTATGTAATTGAGAACGGAAGACAATCGCTTTTGGGTCGTGATACTGCCATTAAATTGAACGTCCTCAAGTTAGGACTCGATGTCAATCGAATCGATAACCTGCAACCATTTCCAAAAATTAAAGGTATTACTATTTCACTATCAATCAACGAGTTAGTGAAGCCGGTTCAACAGCCATTGCGGAGGGTTCCAGCCGCTCTAGAAGAAAAGGTGGAGGCTAAATTAATGGAGGCAGTTGCTCGGGATATCATAGAACCGGTTTCGGGACCGAGTCCCTGGATATCTCCTATTGTTATCGTTTTTAAAGAAACCGGGGACATAAGATTATGCATTGATATGAGGCGGGCTAACCTCGCTATACTAAGAGAAAATTACCCACTGCCAACGTTCGACTCGTTTATGACCAGATTAAAGGGTGCGAAATTTTTTTTCGAGATTATGTAGAGGGGAACATCCTGAGACCTTCGATGAACAATGTGAGCGAAACATTTGCGCAATAATCGAAAGAGCTGTACCAAAAGCACTGACCATAGCTGAAGTAGTAGAGAATGCTGGTGCAGACGCGGAATTGATGGAAGCACTGGATAATGTGAAAAATAATTCCTGGAATTCGAGTAATATCAGTCGGTTTTTCCCATTTCGCCTTGAATTGTGTACATTAGGGAACATTCTGCTACGTGGAACGAAAATCGTTATACCTAATCCCTTGAGGTCAAGAGTTTTAAATCTGGCGCATGAGGGACACCCAGGTGAGACAGTAATGAAACGTAGGGTTCGTTCGAAGGTATGGTGGCCATTAATTGACAGAGACGTGGAAAAATTTGTAAAGAATTGCGGTGATTGTTTGCTGGTATCAAGACCGGTACAACCAACCCCGATGAACAGACGCGAATTCCCTGATGGACCATGGCTATGTTTGGCAATGGACTTAATGGGACCATTGCCGAACCATGAGTACATTTTCGTAGTCATCGATTATTATTCGAGGTATCATGAAGCCAAATTCCTTAAAAGGATAACGTCTAGCGTCATTATTGAGAGTTTGGAGGAAATGTTTTCAAGGTTAGGATATCCGAAATCGATAACAGCCGACAACGGACGTCAGTTTGTGAGCGAGGAGTTTAAGCAGTATTGTGCAAACAATGATGTGCAGCTGATGACGTCACCACCCTATTGGCCACAAGCTAATGGGGAGGTAGAAAACATGAATCGTTCGATATTAAAGCGGCTACAAATAGCAAACTCTAAAGGAACCGACTACAAAAAAGAGATCCAAAAGTTTATTCTGATGTACAACGTTACTCCGCACGGGACAACTGGGAAGACTCCGTCAGAGCTGTTGTTTAATCGCACCATCCGAGATAAAATACCTTCGATCCAGGACATCAACGAAGATATTTTAGACTCTGAAGCACGAGATCTGGACCTTATGAACAAGCAGAAGGGAAAAGAGAGAGCAGACAGAGATCGAAGAGCCAAGGTCTCTGAGATAGGGGTGGGAGACAAAGTGGTCCTTCAAAATGTCATTTTCCCGAATAAACTAACACCTACTTTTGACCCACAAGTGTTCGAAGTAATTCGGCGGGAAGGGAGCGATGTTGTGGTTCGAGGAAATGGAGACGGAAAAGTATTTAGGAGAAACATTTCTCATCTTAAAAGAATACCGGGGTCTCCGGGATCAAATCAAATTTTAACTCCTAAACCAATTCTGAATTCCTCTAGCTTTCTAGGTGAAGGTACAGCTCTCCCAGGACTAGTCGATGACACCGATGTTAATCTCCCACAACTTCAGGGATCATCACGAGGCGAAGCAAGTGGATCACAGTTGAAGCTGAAGCTTAAAAACATGGGAGGGATGTGGAGATCTGTAACTCCGAATGATGACCAGCCAGCTGCAGGCACACACACTGATCGTGCACAAACTTGAAGCACACACACATCCAACGCAAACACTTGTCGCATGCACTTGACATGCACACACTTGCTGGGGCTCAGTCGATAAGTGACCGGGAAGGTGGAAGCACGTTTCGGGTTATTGTGTCAGCAATGTAAACATCTGAACAAAATAAATAATTGTATTTGCATATCTCGAGTGTATTGTTTAATTCAGTTCGGACAGACCACGGGTCATTACATAACCAATTTTATTTTTTCAAAATATGCCCCTGATTGCAAATTAATCAATCAATGCAAAACTTTTTTCCAAAACCATGCATATATTACTTCTCAAGGTCTTTTTCCACTGCGCCACCTCTCGCGAACGTCGGACAAACATCCAACTGTCATAAAAGATTTTCCCAATTTGCCGTTTGAACTCGCCAATCGGCATACAATTGAAGATCCCTTCCATTCGTCCCAAAAATGAAAAACTCACGCAAAACGAATGGACCTGTTGCGCCAACTATTTTTATTATTTTTATGCACACACGTATGTCGGCTAATCGTTGAGAGTGTTTACTTTTAATCAAAAGTTCGATCTGAAAGTGAATGCCCAAAGGAAGCTATCCAGCGATATTCTCGTTATACCAACTCACACTGATGTATCTCGATAGCAAACGAGTGAGATAAGTCATCAATTATGCTGCCTGGTAATGAACCCCAAAAAAAATCATCACCACTTGTGAATTATTAACCCATTTCACTTAATGACTGTACAAGTGTACACGTGGCCCTTCAATCGTACGCACAGCAGTACAAAACATCAAAAGGAAGTGCACCTTATTCGATAGGATTTATTTAACACCGCACCTAGGTAAGCGGCGCTCCACTCCACCACCAGTTGCTGTGTGTGTGTATGCAGTACGAGCACACGCCACCAATCCACAAACGGGAGCACACAATCCGACGATAATAATAATCATCTGAAATTTGTTTCATTTCATTCTGCGCCAATGCCAACCATCAGAGATCAGATCAGGATTAACTCTTTGTATGCATCATATGCAGATGGTCTTAAGGATAATCATTTGCTCTGGATTTTCCGGCTGTGTGTGTGAACGAAAATATATTTATTAATCCAAATGCTTTGTTCATATTGTTTTCCGTTTTCATTTTGTGTTGGCTAGCTTTGCTTTATGAGCTATGTGACAAGAATATAATTTGTTGCTGACATAATTCTAATCGAAAATCTGTGGGCGAAATGAGCTGATATGGGCGAACGTGTGAACGTTATTTGTATGTCAGATGATTATAGGGGACATGAAGGCTTTTCGCTGTTCCGATATGACCGAGCAGCGAGGATGTGTGGATGTTTATAGATCGATAGTGCAAGTATTACTTGTTGTCATACGCGGGAAGAATTGAAATTGATTGAAGGGCGTTGATATTTTTGATTAAACTGACAAAAAAAATTGACTAGGCAGGACGATGGCCAGGGGGCAGTGTTATCGTGGTTGGAAAGGTGATTGAGCGACCTTGGGACTTGGTTGATCAGTTGGTTGGGCAATTGCGGGGGTTGAAATTAATTAGGAACGTTAATGTTCATAAAATGTGGACGGCGGTAATCTTGAGACGAGTTTTTACAGTCGGTGTGACTAGCCATATGGAAAAAAGTGGGCTTCCCTAGTGGAGGACTCTTAGGACTTCCGCTAACTCTTAGAAAGAATATTCGATGGGAGGTTAATGTACTTTTCGTTCCGATTAACTAAGCGAAAATATTTTTTGAAGTGCGGCTTTTGAGGGTCATCCTATGTATGAGCGACTTTCGAAACGCGCATCGCTGTACTAGACAGCCGCCAGGCTAACGTGCGTCAATATTTCAATTTGGATAATCGATGGAAATGTGTAAATCGTGTAATAGAATTGCTTGGAAGTAATCCGACATAAGCCAATGCAGGACTATTGGCCCATTGCAAGCGTTGAATTGAACTGAAGGGGATTTTCAAACTTTTTGACGCTAGCTTAAGCCAACTTAATCCTATCATGGTTATCCCTTCGGTAAGCTTGAGACGGTATCTCCATCGGTCTTCTAGCGTATTTGACTTAATATTTATGAGGCGTAGTACGATGGTAGCATCTAATATGTGAGGTTAAAATGTTAAACCTTTGAAAAAATCTGGTTAGACATTGACATTTGCGAATACGTCACTTTTGAAATTGGCAAGAGACAGTTTCTTTCTGAAATCAAGTGCTGGGTTAGAAGTTGTATGGATATAAAGACATTTGGTCTCAGATTTTTGGACACACGTTTTGTTTTTACGCAACAAGCGAGATTGCGCCGTACCAATAAAAAATATTAGTTCCGAGTCCCGACTTTAAATATACGGAAGCTTAGTTGCGAAATTCCTATCGAAAATATAGCCCCTGTGAACTACGAACATTTTGAGTCATAACTTAAAATGTAGGCGCAGTGGCTTAGTCATTAGTGTGTTGGACTACTAAGCGAGGGGTTCCAGGTTCGAATCCACAAATTCAAATTTAGGGTTTTTTCCACTGCGCCACCTCTCGCGAACGTCTGACAAACATCCGAGAGTATATCTGTCTTGAAAGAGCTTCTCAATTAGCCGTTTGGAATCGGCATAAAATTGTAGATCCCTTCTATTCGTTCCAAAAATGAAACTCACACAAAACGAATGGTTGTGAGAAGCTAGGCCTTTGGGTCCCTCGGACCTGTTGCGCCAACTAATTATTATTATTATTAACTTAAAATGTTTATTGGTAAGCCCGATAGAAACCGTAAACATGGCGTGATTTGTGTTGAATATTCCGCCACACGTGCTTTGCATTTTCTCTTACGTCGATACGTCACAATAAGAAGTACGTTACAATATTTACAAATAACAATACATAAATCTCGATGCAGACAAGATAACATCTTAAAAAATATTTAAAATCTATCGTCATTGTAAAAAAAACAGAACTACACACATTAATTAACGAAAGAATCACTTATTCAAAAACTCACCATTTTGTTTGACGAGATATTTAACGATTTTATATATCGCACGTCATAAATTGGAAGTCAAACTCGCTGCGGGGAAGCTTTATCATGTGATGAACTCTCGTATATCTTTTTCCGGCACTTTTTCACCCCATCATCGTAAATGTTTTTAACAACGTCGACGTGTCTGCACCTAGATGAAGTATTATTATTATAACTTTTTCCAAAACACTAAATGTAGGAGTAAATATTTTTTTTTCGCGTATGATTGTCCGAATAAAGAAATTCAAAGTGTGGTGGCTATTTGAGGAGCAACCCTTTTTTATTATATTTTAAAGCATATAACACATTAAGGGTGCATGCACTGGATATAAATCAAACGTCTTTATGAGTTCAAACTGATAAGTTTAAGAATAATGGGCCTAGTTATAGGATTCAAGGTAAACATGAGATGGAGTTTAAAAATAAAACATTTTACGAGAAAAGGCCATCCCACGAAATGCATTCGCATGTTATAAACTCAGGTTTCATGGGGTAATTTTATTTATTAACCAAGGAATGTACTTAAATTGAGACGAAGACTTCCGAAATGTTTGCCTTACTGACGAGATTGATACATGCGGGACATTTACAACAACGAACTGAATAATGGTAATCAAAATTGGACTGCACATTTTTTTAAATTGTACGACCTAAATTAAAATGAGTAGTTATTAAAGAAGAGAATCAGCATTGCGCAAAATATTGGATTTAACACTAAGCAACTAACCTAGGTTATCTTCAACACATTTTTACATTACAATTAGATCAGTTAAATTCTTATTCGAATAGTATTCGATTTTTGCCTTTTCCAGGAAGCCGATAACAAAAAACTACCAAATAATGAATAAAGCAGAGAGGATAACACCACAGCAATGTATTTTGTTACTTTACAAAGTTATTAGCCAGACCCGAGAGGTCTTAGTCTTGTCAACAGAAATGCATAGTGTTGTTGCTCCGTTCTCCCTGCAGTATTCACTGTTCGTTTTTAAAGCTTAAACATGAGAAACTAAGTTCGTTTTATCACGAATTAAGCACGCAAGTTATGTCAACATTTCAATGAATCTTTCCCTTTAACATAAGTCTTTAAAAGTCAATAACAGAGCCCACGTCTTTTCCAACCAAGTAAATTCCAGATGGTGCATTTTTACTCACCCTATCTATATAAAATATATTTTTTTTTTTAACAAGAGAGACCACCTTCTCGCATTGTGAATATTGTTTATCATAACGAGACACCGTCGCTTTTACATTTTTCCAGCGAAATTTTCATTGGTATGGCTGCAGTTTTATTTTTTCGTTAGATCTACAAACAGCAAGGGTACATAAAATACAGGGTACGCCAAATAACTTTTTTTTTTTGAAAATGCTTTAAAAAAAAACTACTGAATATTTTCTCAAATTTATTTTTTTATTTGAAAGTACAATCCTTCCGGTTAATAATGGAAAATAATTTCATTCAAATGGCTGCCTCGGCTGGCCATGCAGTAGCCTACACGATCGGTCCAATTTTTAAGCACATTATCGATTGTGTGCAGCTGTATTTCACCAATGGCTTCACGAATATTGTCCTTTAAAGCGTCAATTGTCTCTGGCTTGTCGGTGTAGCACTTATCTTTTACGGCACCCCACAAATAATAGTCCAACGGTGTCAAATCGCAGCTCCGAGGTGGCCAAACGACATCAGCTCTGCGGCTGATAATGCGATCTTCAAAAACAGGGCGCAAAACATCGAGTGTAGCTTCGGCTGTGTGGCACGTAGCGCCGTCCTGTTGAAACCAAATGTTGCCAATATCCTCCTCTTCAAGGAGCGCAAGGTCTTTATGCAAAATTCATCTTAATGATGTCTCCGAAATGTTCAATTGTTGAGAACGACGGTGAATTGATATTGATGGCGCTTCACGCACACTTTCTGCCACAGCAGCAAATTTCTCGGATGTACGCACTGTTTTTGGCCAGTTTCTTTCACTTTTTTCACAAGATAACGAACATACGAACATAGACGGTGCATCTCTTCTTCCAAATTCCTTACGCAATTTCACACATTCTGCAACATTACCATGATTTTCAAAGTAATGTCGCAATATTTCCCAGCGTTGTTCAAGCGTATACACAACCATATTCGTTCAGCGGAAGGATAAAACTAATTATTTGTCGAATCAGACATGAGCTAAGTGTTACCATTCGCGAAATAAGCACCAGTTGAAAAAAAAAAAAGTTAGATGGCGGACCCTTTACGTGGTGAGGTTTCTATGAAGGTACACCTGCTACCTTGATATACACTAGCTGACTCATCCTCGCCTTGCTTCGTCAGTTTACCACATCTCATTCAAAATTATAAAAGGAATTCTAGTAGAATCGGTGAATACAAAGTTAGGAGCTTTTATGTATTCTTGAAATACTCTCCATTCCACTTATAGATCTCGGCTTCTGGACATAAATTACCGATAAAACATATCCTAAATTTTATTCACAACATTTTTCTATGCGACTGTGACGACCGGAATCAATTTCGTGCAGTAGTTTTTAAACCTACTAGAGTTCGCCCAGTGGTAGAAATTCTACCACCATTGTGACCGAGCTTATATGCACAACCTTCCTAACAAAACAAACGAATATGTTATGTTTTAGGCAGTGAAAGTGGTTCTTACCTATTTGCTTTCGCCTATTTATGCATAAGATTCCGGACAAACACCTTACAGTCGGAAGGAGTCTGAGATTAATTATAGTTGGGATGGATCTCGTTTACTTTGATTCCATTTCTGTTTTTTATAGTATGGAAAATGGTAACCTCCTAGCTAAAAATATCTAAGCAGTAGACAGTATCGCAACTCGCATTGAATCGGCATGTCGCATCACCTTTCGCGCATAACATTCCTTTATCGTAGAGTAAGCTGCCACAAGAACTCCACTGCTTTGCTCCCCGAATTGCATACCTAATTGAACTAGAACTATGTACCCCCGCTGCTCCACCCTAAGACCAATAGTTCGGTCACAATGGTTCACCTTGTTACAGCTTGAGAAGCAATCAACATGAATTTAAATTGACTAGCTTACTCATTTTTCACCTAAGGAACTGCTCGTCTCTGGCATAGTTGGACTTCTCTCTTCCCACCCATCCCTACTCGTTGTTGATTCTATCCTTTCTTCTAGTTAATTTTCTTAATGGATGGGGTGGTGACAGTAGTTTTCTCCTTAGTCCCTGGCGATGTATGCATGAGTACAAGTCTAAAGGACGGCCGGCCGCGCCAAAAATATGATGGAAATATATTTCGAAGATATTGTTCTAGAGAGGGGAAAAACTTCTATCCCGACCCCCAAAGAATGGAATGGAAGAAGGAAAACCAGCTGAAACTAATGGCCTGATAGCCAAGCGCTGTCTCATCATGCAAAAACACAAAAAAAAAAAAAAAAAAAAAAAAGGACTCGTTGTACTCTCCAACGATGATGATGAGGATAACGACAACGACCGACGGCGGCAGGCGATGCGACGACTACGACCACCGCCGGGTACTTGTGAATATTTGTAAAATTCATATTCAATTGTATTTAAGCAATTTACTTGTCATGTAACTTAATATTCAGGCAGAATTGTCTCCGGCACTGAAACCGAATGACAATGGAATTTTGTAAATTAATTGCAAGCCGAAGGAGTAGAGTGGAAATGGAAGACACTTCAGATAAAGTAGACTGCATTTGAAGTGTTTAAGCTGTTATAGGTTTGAATCTGCTGGAGCGAGATGTGCAAACACAAACTAAATATATGCATTGGAAATTCCTGTTTCTTTGGGTAGTCACTGTGATTAGTCGTTTAACTTTCTGGCTAGTAATTTGTGTGCTTTCTTCCAGCGAATTCAGCCAATACTGTACTTAGTCAAGTAGTCAAGCATTGCGGCAACTGTCACCATTCTGGATGTTTGTCAGTCGTTCGCAACCACAACAGCAATTTTGCACGAATCGGTCAACACATTACCTGCTACTGTACTCATTCTGAATGATCTTAAATTGGTTCTAAATATTTACAACACACTCATTAGCACAAAGCGTGTTAAAAAACTCTGGACCTTACTAATAAACATTTTAGTTTCTACTGAAAATCTTAGCTATATTTTCCATACAAAGTTCGCAATTGTGAGCCTCCGTAAGTTTAAAGTCGAGACTAAAATCGTTTATTAGTACGGCGCCTTGTTTTTTGCAAACGTTTACTCTTTAGCCGCAGTGGCTTAGTGGCTTATGTGTTAGACTACTAAGCTAGAGTTCCCAGGTTCGATTTCCGAAAAAAAATTCCATCTTAGCGTTTTTTTCTACAAAGTCTGACAAACATCCCAGAATAAAATGCTTCTCAATCAGCCATTTGGACTCGACATTCAATTGTAGATCCGATCCATTCGTCCCAAAAATGAAAAACTCACACAAAACAAATGGCTGTGAGAAGCTAGGCCTGGGGTCCCTACGGACCCGTTGCACCAACTATTTATTTTAGTCTAATAATTTCATGAATCAAAAGGAATTTATTTTTCGTATATTTGTGGATATTTTTAGTTTTAAAAACCGAAATCTACAAAAAAAAAATAAAAAAACCGAGGGAGATTCGCATTTAGTTCGTCTTCATTTCGCGGGCGAGTTCATCTCAGAGTCTTAGATTAGATTTCCTGTTGTTCTGTGTAATATGTTCGACAACGTGTAGAGAATATTTCCTAATCAGCTGGGACTGACCAAAGGCAAATATCTAGAGGAAGCTAATGCGAATGCATACAGAAAGATTTTGAAAGGATATGGAAACAAATTTGTTCGGAAAATTCTAAAAATTTTGCTATGTACCGTCGGTTGACAGGTAAAACTCACTAGGTACATTTTAAATTTTTTGCAAATAGTAAGGATTTTATGATTTTTAATATCTTATACTCATATTTGTAAACGATTAATGATCTTACTGAGTTTTTCTTGCGATAGTTTATTAAAAAAAATGTATTATTTAGTGATGGAAGGTCATTTTATTAGATATGTGTACTTAGTGGGTTTTAACTGTCAGCCGACGAAACGCAAAACTCGAATGTCAATGGGAGTTGCCAATTTTTGAAAAAAAAAAAAAATTCATGGTGGAAACGCCACCATTATAAATAGTAACCTGGCTTGTGCACAAAATATTGGAAAACAAATTACACACAGCTTTGCATTTCTGCAAAATGTTCCCAACAAAAAATCAAGCGAATGTGTTGTGATTTAGGCAGTAAAAGTGGTTCTTAACTATTTGCCCTAACCTAAATATTTATAAATAAATTTTGACAGCTCTTTATCTATGACATGATGTTTCTCTACTCTCTTGATTTTCCGGTTACAGAACTTTTCGCTGACCAGACCTTTACTTTTGATACTTCTTAGACCGTTGGCTAAAACCACGACAATTCCATCATTTTTTGGCACTGAGATACCATCGAACATATATTGGCCTCTTGGGAAAGAATAAATTGGACTACGGAAAAAAAAATTTAGAAAAAAAAAAAAAACTTTATACGAGTACTGCTGACTTTGCTCAATTGAATTGCAATCAAATTTTCTGAGCATATAAAGGGTCCGCCATCTAACTTTTTGCTTATTTCGCGAATGGTAACACTTAGCTCATGTCTGATTTGACAGATAATTAGTTTTATCCTTCCGCTGAACGAATATGGTTGTGTATACGCTTGAATAACGCTGGGAAATATTGCGACATTACTTTGAAAATCATGGTAATGTTGCAGAATGTGTGCGAAAATTGCGTACGGAATTTGGAAGAAGCTCCGTATGTTCGTTATCTTGTGAAAAAAGTGAAAGAAACTGGCATCCTCATCGATAAACCAAAGCGTGAAAAGCCAAAAACAGTGCGTACATCCGAGAAAATTGCTGCTGTGGCAGAAAGTGTGCGTGAAGCGCCATAGATATCAATTCACCGTCGTTTTCAACAATTGAACATTTCGGAGACATCATTAAGATGAATTTTGCATAAAGACCTTGGGCTCCTTGAAGAGGAGGATATTGGCAACATTTGGTTTCAACAGGACGGCGCTACGTGCCACACAGCCGAAGCTACACTCGATGTTTTGCGCCCTGTTTTTGAAGATCGCATTATCAGCCGCAGAGCTGATGTCGTTTGGCCACCTCGGAGCTGCGATTTGACACCGTTGGACTATTATTTGTGGGGTGCCGTAAAAGATAAGTGTTACGCCGACAAGCCAGAGACAATTGACGCTTTAAAGGACAATATTCGTGAAGCCATTGGTGAAACACAGCTGCACACAATCGATAATGTGCTTAAAAATTGGACCGATCGTGTAGGCTACTGCATGGCCAGCCGAGGCAGCCATTTGAATGAAATTATTTTCCATTATTATAGCATTTTTTTAAAAAAAAAAAAAAAGTTATTTGGCGGACCCTGTAGGTAGGTATAGTTCGGGCAGTCAATGTGTGTACGAAACTTTGGCCAATTCAGTTACGCTGCAACATTTCATCGCCTTCTACTCGTTTATCGCACTTTTGGGTGTATATTTATCGTCTTCCCTCCTCTGCCCAACAAACTTGTTATTGTTTTTATAAAGAAAAGTAGAACTAAAGGCCATTGGCAACTTTATCCCACCCAGCGAAGAACTCTCTGACTCCAAGCAAATGGTAACCGCTTCCATTTTGAAAACTAGAACACTGTCACTGTAATTTTAGTAAGCTTGATAAATAGCTGATGATGTGACACAGTTCTTCTAGGCAAGTCACTTTCCGTTATCAATACAAGCTCCAAAGTGCATCCCGCTCATATCCAAGTTCAATTGAAGGTACAATCGTTTGATGTGATTTCACTAAACTGACAGCACAACTTATGGGTTATAGTGATTGCGAACAGCTTACAACAGAAAAAGGTGCCACCGAAAAGACCCCTTAAATAACTGAAAAGAAAGATGTGCCTAAGAGCAATAAGCTCATTATAAAAGTAAAGCACTCTCGTCTCTTGTTGTAGGTCCTAACAAATGCCAAGTGTAAAAGAAGTGCCTTCCATTCTCAATAACAACAACAACAACAACAACAACAACAACAACAACAACAACAACAACAACAACAACAACAACAACAACAACAACAACAACAACAACAACAACAACAACAACAACAACAACAACAACAACAACAACAACAACAACAACAACAACACCAACAACAACAACAATAACAACACAAAACAAACAAAAAAATTCCCAATTACTAAAATCCGCTGATAGCTAAACCGTTATTCAGTTAACGCCACCGAAACTTCTAATTATTCTTAATTCGGTAATGTTCGTTTAAGAAATAAACAAAGAACCACCTCTGCTGTTGTTTAACAACACAACATACCTCTCTCCAAGTACATTCGGTCCGCTGCGCCGCCTATATAACCCAAAAGTAATGGAAAGCAATTATTCAGAGCACCATCCACATACTCTAGCAATGGGAACTGCTTTCACGATAGCACAACACAAATTAAAGCTCCGGCGAATAAAAGTACAACGAAAAAAAAAAAAAAACGGCCAACAACAAGAAAACTCGCATTGAAATCAAGGAGCAATTATCCTAAGTGGCTCAACCATTGTTGCCGCGCACGACCTACTTCAAAATAAAAATCTTACTCGTAGCACGGCGCGTGTTGAACGGTACATATACTCGTACATTCCCATTCCCATATATACTGCGCTGCTACATAGGAGTCATTTTTATATTCGCTCTCCCTGCGAGTTAACTTTTCGTAAAAAGGATTTTCCCGTCGTCCCGTACACGTATACATAACATTCTGTCTATTCATTTCCATCAACACCGTCATGACTTATGCAATTAGAAACCCGATTCTAATTGGACTGAGTGTATCTGAGTTGGAATACCGTCACTCTTGGTTGGTGCTACACAACAACGCAGAGGTACGCGTGTCTAATTGATTTTCACAAGAGACAACGTATCGACAACTAATTCTTATTCGATGCGTTTGAATAATCATTAGAATGTGACCGCTGAATCTTACCCAAGTAATTGGACATAAAACAAGCTATGGGCTTGGAAATGCCTTAATTAACTGCTATCGGATTACAAGCAGCCGCAGGACGTGATAATGAGTTGCGTGCATATAAATAAAGTGTAATTAGACCGTGTTGTTTTATTGTTGTCTGATGTTTATCTTGACTAACGTGCAGACACGGTTGTCGGCAACAACTCAACCGAGGGTTTGCCGTCAAATATTTGAGTTTCATCTGGCGGAAGTAAGTCTGAGTGGTTGGTTGGATCTTGGATGAGGATGTCCTAAACGTTATTTTTGAGATACATTAGGCAAACATAGCTGTTGAGGCGTACTCTTTGTCCAATGATTGGACTTACCCCACCAGCAGTTCGAAAAGCGTAACATTTTTCAACAGCCAGCCATCACTGTACGTAGTCTGCAAACTTTGTCCCCTCATATTGCACAACTTTTTCCACTTAGTTTCCTATAAGTACACACTTTGTGCCCGTCTTTAAGGTCAACATAAACTTTACTGCCTCATAAGTAAATAAGTAGGCAACAATTGGTAAACAAGAACACAACACCAGCCGGAGCTGTTACCTTCTCGCGCCCATTCCCGTTCTCAATGATATAGCAACTTATTGCATTTAACACAATTTCCACCCCCTAATCCGGTCAATAATACATTTCGAACAAACACCTCCTGAATGAGAAACAACAATACCATCAATAAAAAAGGAAACAGCAAAGGAATCCATTGTAAACGGTGTAGGGTCCTTTTCATTCACAGTGGAGATAGCCATAGTGGGGAGTAGAATCGAATGGATCTTGCCATTATCTTAAGTTTATTATCTTCTTATTTGTGGGGTAGTATTTCCTACGGGGTGGGATGTAGACGACGGCGAGAGAAAGCAAAAATGTTGGTGGTCAGTTGTGTTGTGCTCTACTAAGGCTTGGGAATAAAATTTTCCCTCTCGGGCGTTCGGGTCGAGATTCTATTGTAAGTCAGGGATTTCACTCGCAAACGTATAGGTCCTTTAAGAGACTTATTTCTATTGGTTTACATATCACACCGTATATACCTCGTCGAATGAAGGAGAATGTTTGTTTTTCAGAAGTGGCTTAAAGGAAATAAAACAAATTCAGAAGTTTTTCCATGAGGACTTGGCTAAATTCGAATACACTGTTTGAAAAGGATTTGTGGTTATGGATTACCTTTGGGACGGGTGATACTGTTGCGCAGAAAGTTGTCTGCTTTCTTGTGTTGTTTAAGCACGATCTTTTTTGTGAATTTTAAAGACTCTTAGAGTCTAAGAGGTCGCTTCAAAGTTTATCATAAGAGACCCAAATTTTGTTTTTTTTATTTTATGTTAGTTTTTTTTTGAATTGGCAACACTTTTGTGCAGCAACAACTCTTTCTGACAGCTGACAGCTAATTTTTCTTTGACATTTCATCAAGAGCAACCTACAAGCTGAGGCTGAGCTTCAATACGCTTAAAACCGGTCGCACTATATCAAAAATGCGTACAAAAGTAGCAACGATTATTTTCGATTGTACTAAAATATTTTGTTTATTTTGTTTGGGAAATGGATATAAACATTTCTTATAAAATGCCGTATTTTACTTACTGCGTGGCGAAAAAGATATTTTACAGAAATTGAAGCTGAAAAGTAGGGTAGAGGCTTTTTTGTTCCCATTTTAACAGAGTTGAGTTCGCTCTTATTGGTTCTGATTATGTTTAAGATTAGATTTAGATTTATTTCATAAATATCTATATATATAATTCAATGATTCAATATCAACAATAGTTTAAATTAATTTATGAAATTCATTTGACATTCTATATTTAATATACTTTATATGTACAGTTAAAATAGTGTTGAATGCCATTACGCTTTAAATATAAATTTAATGCATATCTAATAGTTATAGTATGTGAATATATACGTCTCTAGTGCTCTGTTTGAAGTTACTAGCTGAATGAGTTTCAGGCGTCAAATTGAGCCTCGCAGACTGACACCGAATGGCAGATACCTTTACAAGATTAAGTCAACGGATTCCGTAGAAAGCCATAATCAGATATCATTGCCATTCATGACTGGGAGAGACATCTAGGGGAAAATACGAATAGCATTAGGTATTATGAACATTTTTTTCGAAAGTCATTGGTGCATTTATTGGACAATCGAAGAGCCCAAACTGAGAGCGAGAGGTTAGAAATTGAGTAAAAAACTTGTAACCAAACAAAGATGGTACCTAAATTGAGAAAACTCAATTCAAGGCGCCTTAAAGGACTCCTAAAAACGTTCAGTTGCCAGACTTTTGGAAGTGGATAAAAGTTATAAGCGAGGTAAAAAACTGGCAACTAAATTCGAACGGTTCTCGCAAGAGTACGCGGCTCGAGGGACCAATGATAGTTACAGTGTTGAGCCTTTTCGATTTATTGTGTTGTTTTAGCGCCAGTGAGCACAGCCCTTGGGGTATCCGGCCGAACATCGATATCATCAGTCGGTTCAATAAAATAGGCTTCTGCGGGAATTTGAATTTGAAACTTGACATCAGTACAAGGCACTTAAAGGTTCACCTATATTCGGGAGTAAACAGTCATAAGTTCAAAATTCGAAAAGGTACGTCAAATGAATAAAATTGCTTCCCACTGGTAACAAAGCTCGAAGAGGTTTGCACTTCGCTGTTGGTCAGGCGGTGTGGGATGAATGAAAACCCAGTTAACCTTGTGCAGAATCCTTCCTCGTCAGCTGGAATCATTGCGCTACAATGGGGCAGAGTACTTTTAGGAAATATCATCCGGAACAATCTTATCAGGCTACTGCATGGTTTATAAATGTGTTTCAAACGTGTGTTCAATATAATTATTGGAAGTTTGAAGGAAAACCTCGAGCTGGACGTATGCACCGAGAAGAGTACTTCTCACAATGTGGGCGTTTATTCCTTATGTCCACAATGAGTTCTTTACTTCAACACTTATAATCGTTTCCCCCTCGATGAACATCGAATTACTTGAAGAAGAACCTCTTCCGATTGCAAGTCTAGCATAGAGACTTATCTAACGCATACCTGTAGCCAAACTAATACTGTAATACTAAATATAACGAACCGAAGGGATCCATTTACACCCAACCGCCAATGTACGGAAAATAATTAAAATGTTATTCTAATGTGTGAGAGTCTCTCGCCAACACTCTGTTTCCTTGAAAAACAATCCGAACTGAAAGAGAACTCCCCTGCCTAAGTCTTTTGCGGCGAATTCGAATTATTTGTCCATATCTCCTTCGAGTGTTATGCAACCAACCACTCTCGGTGCATAGTGTCCTGAGTCCGTATAATATTTGTATGAGTATCTGGAGTTTTTGAAAAATGGGAAAAATGGGTGACAAAAGGATTTATTCCTCGATGAAACACAGAAAATACTGCGTGACATTTATTCCACATTTCCGCTGCGATGAGATTTTCCCAGGACTTGCTACCCCTCCGCACAGAAAGGGATGGCGGTGGTGGCTTTCATAATTCACCATGTTCTAGGAGTAAATATGCATTAAACAGGAGGCAAATAGAGGATGATGGCGTCTTGTGTCACAAAAAGCATAATAATTGCCGACTAGGGGATTAAAGGAAGTTTCTTCAGCGCTCCTTTAGGGCAAACGTATACGAGACTGACTACAGCCGTAGAAACGGAAAACAAACTGAGCTACTCTAATCCAAAAAGCAATGATGGTGGCGTGGCAATGGAATGCTCTCCTAAACATTCGAATTTATTACCCCGATGACACTACGAGTTAAATTAATTCTTTGCCGGGTTAACTCCATCGTTGTCGACGACGAGGATATACGTATATGTACGAGTATATGTTGGAATGGAAAGGCACGGTGTCTCTGAGTGTGGTACATATATATAATACACTGACAGTGTAGATGAAGAGATTCAGATTTAATGGTGTCGCTTTTATGGGCTGCATTTGATTTAATTTACTACAGATTGGTTGGGCGGCGAATTATGGGGTGGTATACGGCACGGTCGCTTTACACCATGACGGGGATAAGCTGTATTAAATGCGAATTGCTTGCGCGCCACTTATTTGTGGTGCAGCAGAGTTTTGGGAAGTTGTGCGAGGTAAGTTGCATGGGAGCGGAAGTGTTGTTGGAGATTTGGAGATAGCGGGGGGGAATTGAGTTGTTTGTGTGAGTTTGGTGAGTCTAAGTCTCTGAGTGAAGCGATTCAAGAACCGAGCAGCAGCCGGCTCTATAATGCAACAGAAATTGTAAGGGACAGTGGGAAACGGCGAGGTATATAAGATGAAAACCCGACTCTCAGACATGTCATGCGAGGAACGCTGTCAATGCCTTTCAAAATTTATCATCAGATCCAAGTCTAAATTGTACGATGTCTAAAACTGTACGGCTCTCGATAGAGGCTTCTATAAAACTTCGGACAGCATCGAGTAGAATAGATATAACGGCATAGTGTGCCATTAATGTATGCATAATTTGTATACCAACTGACAATCTTGCAATGGTGGTCAGTAGTTATAAAAAAAAATGTGCAGCAGCCCTAGAACAGCAGACGCATGGTCTACAGTCTAAATGATCTAAAGTCGTGGACCCCAAGACCTTCAAAAAATCACAAGGAAGCTATGAGCTGAATCGTCATTACAAGAGTGATGATGACTATTAAATGGTTCGCAGTTTCCGATAGATAGCCTTTCCTTCGAATAAATTTCGGTGAGGTTAAGGTTTAGCTTTATATTTAGGCCTCGAATCGACCCATTTTGTTCCCCTTTAGTTCTTGTAGTCCTAAAGGTTCTCTAAGTCTCATGTAGGAGTATCGTTAGTTAACATTGTACCTGTAACATATTGGACTGTGTCCTGTCAGTGTCGATTCTTGGCTGCGATCTAAAACAGTCATATCAGGAAACTTAACTTGGAGTGACCTTTTAAGTTTCACTGTCCAGTTCCTCTCAACTGCCTATAAAACTATTCTAATTTCAAAGGGTAAAATCAGTACTGTCTTCTTTCATTTTAGAAACGACAAAATTTATTTGCCTAACTTCGGTGTAAAGGCAGAAGTAAGCATACAACAAATTTTAAAAACATATTCCTACAAATGAATAGGCTTGGGATAAGTTTTTCGTACATTATTCTTCGTAAGTACTCAACGCAACTGCATGATATATACATCAATTGAAGTAAAATCTGTATAATCTTGCGTAGATTTGCATAATTCAGGAAAAACATGACAGTCGCATTCAAGCAAAAGCAGAAAAGATGAGCTACCACAGACCCCACCGCTACTAATCGAATACCGATACCGAAATAAAAACAGTGCACGACTGAGTCGCACGAAACATTCTCGGCCTTAAGAAGTTTGGTTTCTTATTTTATTAAGTAGGTAGGTTAAAATCTGATAAGCAAATGCTGGATAAAAGAAACGGTTCATAAAATATATGAATCTATTGTTAAATAAATGAAAATTAAATAAATTTTGGGTTATTTATCTGATATGGCAGTATAAATCAAATAACAATGGGAGTTTTTACAAGTTGAAGCTCTCGGTAACAGGCAACTGTCGCAAGTTCTGGTTCAGAGTTATGAGCGTCTACTGTAAGAATTCAGAGATTTGTTTTTCAATTTGCAATAGCAGTTAGGTTAACAACCTGTCTATCCCGATGGGGGTGTATGGGGGTGCAAAGGAAGTGTGAGTTTCTGATTGGGTAAGGCTCCAAGTGGTTGGAATTTTTTTTATTGTGGGAACACATCCACTTCCACAATCCACATTGACACATCTACAGTCAACAAACCAGATGGTTGTCTTTTTATATTCTTTCTTTCTTTTATTTTCCGTCTTCTTCTTTCTTTTCCGTTTTTGAACTTCCTCGTTATTATTTGAACGATCTTTAAAATAAATTATTACTCTTTAGATCGAACTGAATCGTTTCTTTTTCGTGCGCTACTCATTAATTTTAAGGTGCATCTGCACGTTCAAAATGGTTGAAAAACAGAAGAACTGGTAAGTGTTTGCTAAAAATAAGTCTTGCGTTTTAATGGAAGTTCGGTATTGAATTTAAAAAAAAATTATATCAACACAGATCGACTTTTGGGTAGTTATTTTTCAGAAATAGTTAACCTGAATTATTAAATTTTTTTGAGAACAACGAAGTATGGGATCTTTTTAAGAATACTTTTATTATATTCAATATTTAATTTGATCAAAATTGTCTGAGGGTTTTTGTAAAATTTGGCAGACAAAACAGAAAAAAAAATTTGTAATATTTAGTTCAATATTTTCTATTGCTTAACTTTTTAACTGGAAACTGAAAACTTTGTAAAAGATATTGTTCAGGATGTAGGCATTAGTTTTAAGTTTCTTGGTTTTATCATTTCGTTTTTTAAGTTTAATCGAAATCGAAAATGGGGTTTTCGAGATAGGAGCTGTTTCTCAAATTAGCTTTTTCGGTGATTTGAATTGAAAATGAAGGACGCAATAATTTTGGAAACATCAATTTTACCCTAAGTATGCGTTTTGGTAAAAATCTTTAGAGCCGTTTTCAAGTAAACTAAAGAACACCAAATTTTTAAAAAAATTCTTTTTTCAAAAATCAATTTTACGATAATATAGAGAAAAACCGAGTTTGATATTTAGCCAAAAATTAATATATTGCCTTAGTAAATCATTTTTGTTGCTATATTATGGATTTTCGAAATATGTCCAAATTTCAAAAGTACCGATCTACGGTTATTATGTTTTTTTTTTTTTTTGTTGAAAAACTGAGTATGCAGTCGTGTAAGCCCCACCTACTTAAGGTCAAATATCATGTTTGGTTAAAATCCTTAGAGCCGTTTTCGAACAAATCAAACTGGTACGAAAATTTAAATGGGAAGTAAATACCATTAATATTGAGGTTACCTTGGAATAAAAAAAAACGCCCCCAGACTGTAAGCCCACAAACTCAAAATCCTGTAGGCCTGGGGACATACGGACAGACAGACAGACAGACAGACAGACGGAACGAATTTCCAGACCCACTTTTTGAGTTCCTCTATCATCGTAACGTCAGAATTGATTCGAGTTCGAAATTTTGTACTAATACAATGTCTTTCTCTTACTACGTAATCGAGGGAGTACAAAAATATTTCAGTTACACTGACAGACAGTGGTTGGTAAAAGTCCGTAGCATAAATTGATCTCGGGCTACACAGTCTGAGGCTGAAAGAGTCGTGTCGTGCGAGACAGCTAAATGGTTAGGTTAGTTGAGAAAAGAAGGGCAGATTTATCCAGAGGCGTAGTGGCATCGTCCACGGTGGCTGTAAGAACTCTCTGTACTTAAAAAATGCAGGGAAATTAAAAACTTCAGTGCCACCCTTATAAGCCCATCACCTGGAAAATTGCTTATCAAATACTAACATCCAAGACAAACTTTGAATATGAATGGCGAAACCCCCTAACGATGCGATTACTCCAATTGCATCGAACTGTGTAAATCCCTCAACCGAGGACTGTTAAAATATTAAACACTGCATAAAATCCTTTCCGGAAACATACATTTGCGTTCGCAAATTAACGCGCTTAATATTCTCAACCATCGCTCAATGGAAAGTTCATCTCAATCGAAGGAAGAATATTAGCACCACTCGAGTGTGTAGCCGCCATCTCTTCGAGGACTCATTTTTAACAGCACTTAGGTACTTGTGCGATCAAAGCAATTCTGCAGCCATTATGCGCGTCTTTATCGAACTTTCTCAATCTCGTGCCAATGCAATCTTGTGCGCCGGGGTCGTATGGTAAAGGTCGGTCCCTGCCAGCATAGAATAAGTGTTGAACTCCTTATGTACGTTCCATTGAGCTTGAACGACATGCAGAAAAAGACAGATATTCCTTAAAAGATTTTCCAGTTCATTAAATAGTAACGAAACGGTTGGCAAGAGGTGTACCTACCTACCGAGTATATATGGGTGTAGGGAATGCAAACGATGGGAAAATTATTCCTTCCTCCCATTTGCGTTTGCATAAGCGATGCGAGCCTTAATCTTATTGAGTGATGATAACTAAAAGAGGAGAAATGGTTCTTTGCTCGAGATAGTGCAACCGAATTGTGCAGTGAGCTCTGATATGGGGCAACGGTGGAACAGTGCAACAGTGAAACACACTGGGGGGATAATTTGCGTTGCAAGTGTTTTCGGAGTGACAACTGGATGGTGAGTTCGGTTATGGAATGGTCACTGGACTGAGGTGTTTTTATGGCGGTTGATCTGAATGTTATGACTTCTCACGTCCGTGTTCGAATGTCCTCTCAATCAACTAGACATCAATCGAGCTGGACGTAGAGGCTGAAAGGAACATAAGTGTCAGCCAGGCAGCGCAAATAAAAAATAAATAAGACACTCATTTCGTGCTAAAATACCTTCACAAAAGGAAGGCCCAAAAGGCCAATAAATGGGAGCTTAAAAATCAATTAATCGTCCCACCTTTGCCCATCATGACGGCTCACCAGCATGAATTAATCTCCACTCAAAAGAAACCGATTCTACCCATCACCGATATCGAGCTACTTATCTACAAAGGACGTCTAGCAACCACAACTGCGCTCGTCAGTAGCTGGTTCACCTACCCCCATTTCACTGAAAGGACGAACACACATCCTACAACACTTTGGTGAAATAATCCATTGAATCAGCGAGAGCTGGTCCAGTAATTGATGGCAATGCACGCATTCCCTTCTTCGACACATGGTTCGTTCGGTTTTTGGCTCGAGGAACATAAATATATTGATTTAAGGAATTCCAAAATGTTCATAGTGGCAGTGAGGCAGCGTTTCATTAGTACCAAGACTACAGGCAAATCGACGTTTACCCAGATCAATGGACTGAGCAGATTCAATTTGGATTACTATGAGTTTTTCATGAAACTAGCCCGGGGCTAGCCCTATGAAAAGAGACTCGAAGGTTTTTCAGCATGTTTCAATGACGTATCTAGTTGCGGTTTACCTGGGGAATGGTAAAGTGGGCATCAGGTGTAGTCCTGAAGCTTATAAGATAACACTATAAGTACTTTTAGTACAAGTGTGACATATTTCTGTCACACAGAGTTGCAAGTTAACTGCACATATCGAGGACTATGGGACCTTCAAATTGAAACAGAAAGTCTTAAAAGTTTCATGTAGGAATGAGACCGAAATTGGGCTTGTAACGTTGTGTTGAACTTGTGGAGATTCACTCACGGACAGTTGCCATCATATTTGCGACGCTCGAAAAAGGGCACCGACATTTTTAACTTCAAGGTGATTGCCCTTCAGCTAATTTTTAGACAACGCACATTCTTCTGTACGCTGAACTAGGACACCTCCAAAGCACTGAACTAGTTGTGGTCCCAATCGCTACGCATCACCTTTTTGAAGCAAATATACATCTAAATACATCGAGGGAAGCAATTTCGGAGAACTCCTTAAAGTCGAGTTCAATCATCAATTGTTTAGAAAACTTGGTCATCGAAAAAGGCCACCGCAAAAAGGAGTTTCCTAAGGGGGAAGACGCAATAGGGGGAGATAAAAAGGACGCATGTTAGTCAGCCGATAAGCCTATAAAAAAACAGCAGCCCTTGAAAAATAAATGAAGTTGTGTAAGCGTGGTACAAATAAGCATTTTAAGCTGCCAGCGTTTTGTGTATTGCGACCTACAACTTACTGAAGTTGAAAAAACAAATAAGCAACACTTAAGGACTATTCACATGAGAGCGAGCGAACGAATTGGTGAAATGCGAACAAACCAATTTTGATGCATTTATGAACAGAAAATTGCACATTTTACTATTCCAAGAGGAGGATGATTAATAATCCCAACAAAACGTATTGAGACAACAAGTTAATAAACAGTTTAAATAATGTAATTTCGAATTCCAAACTTTTTGTCGCGAACGAATACACCCTTGGCGCGAATTGTCAAAGTTTATTCACAATCCACAACATTCAATTGGCGTTCCACAAACTGGCGAATAAAACATTCGTTCGAACCTAACCTCAAACTTGAATTTTTGGATTTTTTTAATAAAAAAAAATAGAGACAAATGAGGACGACTGTCATTGGATTCGCGGGTATCTGCGACCAAATAAAATGTATCATGTGAATGAACTGTCAAAACTTGCGAATATTCGTTCGTTCGTAGGTAGTTAGTCGCTCTCATGTGAATAGTCCTTTACTTCAACCAACTTGGAGCCAGTGATGACAGACTTTTGTTTTGCCGAAATTCCCCATTCCCCATTTTCCAAAATTTACTCCATTCCATATCCGTTTTTCACCATTTCGATTCGTTGACGAAAAGTAAAGATCAATTTTTCCTTTTTTTAAGAAGGTAATACAAAACTTATGTGCATTTAAGACATAAGTAATTACTTCACCCTACGTTGCCTTTAAAGTTAATAAACAGGTAAAACAAAAACAAGTCTTTACCCTTTAATAAAAAGGGATAATAATAATAAATAAATGTAGAAATACAGACTTAGACATTAAAATCTAATAATACAGGTAAATATTCAAAATGCATACGAAAATTAATATAAGTAATTAATAAATCACAGCGTCATTTGGTTTTAGTTATATACCTACAAAGAGGGTAATAAATAAATATTAAATAAAGAAGGAATGTAAATAACAAAACAAAATAATATTCAAACATCTTCAGTTTAAAATTCTATGAATTCAAGTAACGTATTTTGAAAACTAATGTAAAATAAGCAAAATTAAAAACTAGTATTGCAGGTAAACCGAATAGATTTTAAATACATAAAAAAAGAGACTTATTATAGTTGCTTGTAGTAAACTGTGTTACGAGGCAGGTTGAAAGCAAATTATAAATTAAAGGGTACATAAATGAGGGATTGAGCCAGACATACCAACGGACAAAACACAGACAGACAACAGCAGCAACGAACGAACCGGTCAGGGAAAGTACATACCAAAACTAAAAAAAAATATATATACATAAATAAAAAAAAATATTTAAAAATATTTATTTAATAAAATTATTAACTTATTTTACCTTGTAATTTAAGTCTTTCTATGATTATTTGAAAGCAAACTACACTGGTTCTGTTCTTAAATTAAGCAAAATTAATTAGCATGCTGTATTTCGTTTTTCCCTATTTTAATAGCACTCTTCCCCATTTTCCCCACAAGCGAAAAAATCCCCCACATCTGGCAACGCTGCGTAGGAGTCTTATACCACCTTCAATGTTTTCTAAACAATTTCCGCACATCCTTACGACCGTTAAAAGCTACACTTACCAGTCGAAATTGTCCCACCCCAAGACAAGGATATTTGCTTCCCCGGTTTCGTGGATACAGCTCGCTCTCTGTTTAGTCGATAATCTAAAAAAATTGTTCTCCGATGTTCTTCGTTTCCAATAATAGCCAAATTATTATAACGAGCCAATCACGTACTGTATTATTTTCTACATTTATGTCCAATAAACAGTCAAGGGCTAGATGGGATTTTCTTTTGTTACGTATACGTCAGAGGGTCTGTTGTTGCTTTAAAAAATTCATAGATATTCATTCGCTTCCCCAAAATGGATGTTGCTCCAACTGATGCATTAAAAATATGATATGTGGTTATTTGTCAACATACCAATACCTGTGTTCATGGCACAAACAACGTTTCGCTCGCTCGTGTGTTGGCTCACAAATTATAGGCAATCATTTGGGAATTGCTGGACACATTATTAAATCAACCCAATAGACGAGTGTTGTTTGTTGAGCGGGTCAAGTTGTGTCCATGCCGGGGAATACGCATTTATAAATACGTAATTCAGTGTGAAGAAGGTGTGTCCTCAAAAACATTGCCGAAGGGCTTGGCAATAGTCCCTCAAGTTCGCACACTGCGGCATCTGCCTAAACGATTCTTAATAGCTTTGCCATAAACTATCGACACTATTAAGATGGCAACTTATTGCAAAATTTTTCCCCCCGTGAGTCATCCAGATAAGAGAGAGAAAAATAAAGGGTAAAAAGCCATCGGACACTCTATCGCAGGGACATCAATGTGCATCAAGATTGTAGCACTGAATTCATTTAACCTCGGAACGGGTCTATACGATATAAATACACCCGCAGACATCGTGCACACAAACACACCGAGAATAATTCCTCGGTATAAATGATATCGATTCATCACCAACGCTTATGGCTTGAATAGTAATTTTTCGCATGTCCTTGCGCGCCATTCGAAAGAGCGCACAAGAATAGGGAAATGTTATTATTCTAGAGAATTGCTTCGTTGGTGGAGTTGACGTCCCTCCCCGCACGGCCAATGAGAATCTATATTCCTTTATGAACGATATACCCGAGGAAGATAGTTATCGCTGCTATTCTGTGAAGAGATTTCCATTTTAAATTGAGCACAACTTACATTTGTCATTTCTCGTTTCTGGGTGTCCTTATATTCCTTCACTTGTACACGAACACCACACCATCGTCCAGGGATAGGGCGGGGGGGGGGGGGGGGGGGTATGTAAATTGAGTTAAGTGGCGTATGCAATTGGGTGATTAAAGGTGGACAAATGACTCTAATATTTTAAAGAACCGCTATTGCTTAGACGTGCGGAGAACTAAAGAACGTGGGAGGGTATTCAAAGTGGCTGTTCGAGAAGAAGTAAACCTTTGAGCTCTGAGACTGTCCGTTGGGGGGAGCCGCTATTGGTGGTCTATTGAGGTCGTTAATTATGTGAAATGAAAGATGGTCTGCGCGCACGCTACTAGTGGTAATTTGTCCACAAATCATGCTGAGCGAATGCTCCATTTACGGCGCACAAACTTTACAACTCTTGAGTGTATGATCACACTTAGGTGTTTATAACATTGCAGACTTTCAGCTGTGAGTTTAAAGAAACACTTGTCGCTCTAAGTTAATATTGCAACCCAGTCACGAGTGTTACATTTTTACATCGCTCCAGCCCCGAAGAATACTAGGGGCACAGCTGCCTTTAGATAATTAAAACAAGGAACAAAATAGACTTGGCTCTGAGAATATGTGTTAGTACAGAAGCAACACTTAAACTACTACCGACAAGAACCTTAAAAAAAATTGCACGGATAACGCAATCAAAGTTGAGCGACGATAAAGTGAAACCAAGTGAAGTAGCCGCATATTACCCAATTGTGTAGTCACCTTTGGTTCGAAAGATATTCGAAAAATGTTTTTTTGAACAGCTTCACCCGAATGTAGGAACAAAAAGTATTATAACAAACCATTAATTCGTTCTTAGGTGTTGCCACTTAAGTACAGATCGGGTTGCACTATTTTTTATGGCATTTGATAAGGAAATATTCGATATTCGATAAATAAAAAAATTGTGTACCGCAAGGCACTGTACTAGGGCCTATCCTATTATTTACATGTTACACCAACGGTTTTATGGTTTTGAAAATTAAACAAAAATTCTAAAGTCGTCATATTTTTGCTAAAAAGTAACCACTTTCAATATCGCATTTTCGTAGCTCATATACACGTTCTCCCTACTCAGTGAGACTTTTATGGTCGGGCTATGGCCAGGCTATTGCCGCTGGGGCGCCAAAGTCAGAGGGGCGCCATATCTTTTGAACTAATTACCAAAGACAAATTTGAGCCTCACTGTAGGGAATTGTCGGTGCGCTTTTATCTCAATCTGAGACACTGCCTTAATTCATAAAGGACGATGAGGAAAATCTCGCTTGTGGCGCCCGAATGACTAGGGCCAGCGTTGCCAACCATGTTTGCATGTACGAACAAATCATGCTGCAATAAGTAATTAACAAATCTGTTTAGTAGTTATATCCGCCTTCTGTTATTGTAAAGAGATGCTGCAAAACTTAAGGAACCTTAACAAACGACACCATTTCTGAAATATTATCCATTTCTATTTCATTACTGATCTCGAATGAATGAATGAAAAGAGACGACTGAATGACCGAATGAATACAAAGCATTGTGTGCTTATAATTGTGAATAACGACTTCAGAAATGTGCGAAAAACTGACAACCAGAGGTAGGAGTTAGTACCTTAAATAAAAAACAATTTCCTTGTTCGTCGTCACCAAAACCCAAATGAGACTCACCAACATCAATCAAACCACTTGATTTGCAATAAATCAACTCAATAATGGAGAGGGAAATATTTTAATCACTTCCCTTTCCAATTGACGTTTGACAACTCGATTGCATTTGCAATTCGAAAATTTTAACTTGTTCTACTACATATCCCTTCGAGAGAGAAACGTCATTGAAGCCTGCCACTCAAGGATGGCTCTTCAAATTTGAATTTAATTTGAAAATGAGAATTGTGTTTCCTCATAGGAAAGAGTCAGGTTGAAATTAAATTCTTCTCCTCATGTATAAGAAATAGCTTTGCAAAAAGGACACATAAAATTCTGAGAATTGATTTATGCATGGATGGTATGCATACATGCACAATGCACAGGGCTATGTGCATACCATACATAATTGAATTCTTGGGTCATCTGTGGTTGTGCTCATTAGACTGCAACATTAGCTGTACGACATTTGACTGACCTAATTTATTTCTGCACGCAGTGAGGAAAATTCGATCAGAAACTGCTCGCATGGATATGGGAAATATTTTAGAACAATAAATGGTATAGGAAGGATTGGACTCATGAAACTTGCAAAGTGGGAGAGGCAAAGAGACTATGCAAAACTACGAAACTCTTTCCTTTTCAACCGCCCTGCTTATGACGATGCATTGTGGTTCGCAAACTCCCCCAGATCAATCAGAAATTTTGAGGCATCCCCGCACTTGAAGGGATCCTCATCATTTCCATCAACCACCATCGATGTATGCCTTTCCTTATTTAGATTATTAGGCCCACTCCAACATCGAATTGAATACAAATAAGCCAAGACCGAAAATCCATACTTTTGCCAACTTATTCCGCCCTCATTGCATTGTAACATTTTTTCCCGATTTTGGTAGCCACTTATAGTCCTTGGACTCCACTGTGGCGGAAAATCTTTCCTCAAGTGAACTCAACCAAAAGCTGTGCAGAAAATATGTTCGCTTTTCTTCTTCGTCTTTCGTCCTTTTGACTCGAATTGTCGGTGCTTCGGTGGTAGGTACGGAAAATAAAAAGAAGTCTGAAAAAGTTCAAAAAGTATACTCCAACAGAAGATCTCGTAATGATGGAAACCTTTGAAGAGGGTGCCGAAGTATCAAACGTTATTTTATTATCCTTGCAAAACTTCAGCAATAAACTCTGTCGATTTGAATTAAGTTTAACCACACCGCACCCACGCCATTCTTGCAAATGGAACTTTCTGACTTCCCTATGCCTGCTTGGAAATAAAAACAAAGCAAAGTTGTAGCGGTATTCTTATCCATTCTCATTATTGATTAAATCAATATACCTTTCAGGGCTGTATCTGCATAGACCAGACATCTTCACAATATTTTTGTCCTTCGAAGGTGCGTTTGACGGGCTTTTGTTGAGATTTTCTCCCGCTCTTTTGTTTAATAAAATTGCGAGGGCAAAATATTTCATAAGAAGCGATGAGTATTATGGGATCCATTCGGCGTCGTCGGAAGCTGTTAAGCCGTCGGGATTAGTGGATTGAAAACGAGTTTCGGATATTACGCGGGTATCAATTTCATCTATTTGTCGACGAAAATTCAACATTTTGCGGCTTAGGACGGCTGATGTGGTTGGTGTGTTTTGGAAATATTACTTCCAATAGATTTGAGACAAACCTTCTCCTTATGGATAGATTCTATTTAGGGTTCTGATTATAGTTCCAGAAAGTATAGGATGAACTTACTACAAGGAATTGTTGATAATTTTGCAAAGTACCCTCATCAGGAACTAAAAGGAGCATCCAACGGATTTAAACTTCCACCCTACGGCTAAATTTTGACTACGGTTCAGAAGAGTGATCAGAATTCTCTAATTAGTTCTGATTAGAGATCTAAGATAAAATATTTTAAATATTTATCGTAGACATGAAAAAAAATCGAAAATTTGTCTGCCATTTTGTCGCAGGACATGAACAAACAATTTTAACATTTTTGATTTCGTTTTTGCCATTTTGTCGAGACACACAAAAAAAAATTAGTTTTGACATTTTCAAATATTTTCTTTTTTGTCGCTTACACAAAATATTTCCCATTTTTCCAAAAAATAAAAAAATTTAGGCAGACAAAATATTTTACACTGCAGACATGATAAAAATCTAATACTAATTTGTCGCAGACGTAAAACATTGCTCATTTTGCCGCGGAGGATAAGAAATCTAAAAATTTGTCGCAGACATAATTTGTTTGCCATTTTGTCGCAGACATGAACAAAAACATCTAAAATTTATCGCCATTGAAAAATAATTTTAAATTTATCGCAGACATAAAATATTTGGCATTTTCTGGCAGACATGCAAAAAATTGAAAATTTTACGTTTTAAAATATGTATTTTCCATTTTGTTGCGGACATAAAATATTTCTCATTTTGCTGCGGAGGATAAAAAAATCTAAAATTTGTCGCCGACTTAAAAAATTTCCCATTTTTCCGCAGGCAAAAAAAATTCTAAAATTTCTCACAGACATGAAATATTTTACATTTTGTCGCAGACATGAAAGAAGTTTAAATTAATCTGTCGCTGACATAAAATATCTGTCGCAGACATAGAAAAAAATCTAAAATTTATCGCAGACCTAAAATATTTGGCATTTTCTGGCAGACATGCAAAAAATTGAAAATTTTACGTTTTAAAATATTTTCCACTTTGTTGCGGACATAAAATATTTCTCATTTTGCTGCGGAGGATAAAAAAAACTAAAATTTGTCGCGGACATAAAAAATTTCCCATTTTTCCGCAGGCAAAAAAAAAATTCTAAAATTTCTCACAGACATGAAATATCTTACATTTTGTCGCAGACATTAAAGAAGTTTAAATTAATCCGTCGCAGACATAGAAAAAAAATCTAAAATTTATCGCAGATATGGAAAATGTACGTTGTTCGTTAGAAGAAACCTTGTGGAATATGCAGACGATACCGGCGGCGACAGGAAACGACCATCCAATCACCAGCTGTGGTGCGAGAGTTCGATCGCATAAAATGAAGACAAGTCTCGAAGTTGCTGGATCGCCAAGACATGAACGCGACAAAGTTTATTTGCATGTTACTCAACTTCAAGCTGAAGATGAATATTTGAATGACTTACTTCCTTCGGAAAAACTGCCGCCTCTCACATAACTCTCAGAATACAACAAGTGGAAATGTAACAATTGCGCCTCTTTTCCATCTACTCATAGGTATCTATCGAATAAAGTTCTGTCCCCAATGCATGCCGCCTGAATGACAATTTCAATTATCAACGTGATGAAATATTCCGCTCCGAGATGCTCTCGGCAAAGTAATTGGATCGCCTCAGATCGTTATCAATATTAATAAGCTATTTAGGTCCTGCCATGTGTCGAACACAGTCTTTCACCATCCATCATCATAGATATAGGCTGATTGGAATTCTTCACGACGCAAGCTATTCTTGGTTCTTCAAGTACCCGATATGTTTACTGCAGAAGAATCATGCCACGTGTGACAGCAATCCTATTCCACAGCCCGAAATCAGAACAAAACAACTTCATATCTATTACTCATGGCAAAGTTATGCGCAATATAGCAAAGGTCGTTAACCATTTCCCTAATTAATCAACTTATTCAGCCCTAATGATACTTTGGACTCATTAGGACTCTCTCGCGCCCGTTTGCTGATTACCATCGAGTATATCTGCTGCCCGCCAGCCATCCGAAATATCCAATGATGTTGGTCTCTGTGTCTGTCTCTGTCTCTGGCGCTTTCTTGTTCATTAGACGGATTAATGTCCTTAGACTTGTCGTTTCGCTTCTTTTTAGCATGTTAACTAATGAGCCAGAGATTACATAGTTAAATCGATGCACCAAAATTGAATCCTTTGACAGACAACGGGATGAACACTGTTTTCTCGGAGAGGAGTTACATCCTCTAAGCCCCATTTAAGAGGCATTCAGCATTTAATTCGTATTCAGCAAATTTAGGACAAAAGTTTGACTGTAATACATCAGACAAATGGCACGGCTTGTTTTAAAGTTTTATTAGCTTGGGCTAATTGAAATTTACCTTCGGCGGACTGTCACTGGATGGATATCCTTTTGAGGATGGCGAAGGCGGGTAAAAAAGTTTACGACCAATTATTAAGACAAAAGGCGACAAATTATGAACCGTTTGCAAGCGATGGCAACAACTTGTTGACGAAGGGTGTAGTTAGTATTTTTTTTTTTTCTTTGGTAAAATCTCAACAAGAAGTGTGACGGACGAAGAGTATACGAATATGGCCTCGTTCAGAGTTGTTTATAGTTTCGTTTTAGTAGAATATGCTGTTGCCTTGGGATATATTCGGCGGAAAGGTGAATTGAATTTCTATTCCAGAACTAAGCTTCGACGCTAGTTATCTAGGGTTTTGGCTTAAATGGTGGATTATTGTTTAAGCTGAACTAATGCGTGAAGGAGGTTATAAGGACCCCGAAAAAATAAGCATTACTCGGTGAAAAACACTGCATACAAGGTCGTCTCTGCTGTACTCTGTGGACGAAATTTCTTGTGAATCAAAAAGTCCTTACCGGACCAAGTGCATTAAGTTACCATGCGTTCTGACGAGTATAAAACTAGTTTTGGCTGGAGCTTGATGTTTGATAGAAGGTTAACTTATATGACAGCAGTAAGTGCAAGTAATTGAACTATCGTAATCAAGTTTCTACCACTTAAAAAGAGTGTTTTTTTTTAGACTTTATTCAACATTGGCAACACCTTATCCAAGAAGAACTAATTTCACAGCTGGTTGTTAATTTATTCTCCCATTTTAACATGGGACCAGATTTACAAACTAGGCGCCGACATGTTCGAAAAGGTAAGTCCAAAAATAAAAACGAAATAAAGAGTATTTTTCAGAGGTTCACATTGGCAACACCTTTTCCAGGAAGAACTAATTTCCCAGCTGGCTGGTAGTTTATGCTACCATTTTAACGTGAGGCTACATTAACACACTCGGCCCCGAAACGCTCGAAAAAGTAAGTCCAAAAATTAAAACGAAATAAAGAGTATTTTTCAGTGGTTCGTTTTTCATATTGGCAACACTTTGTAGCGGATGAAGACCTCATGTAGTAAATTTTTCACCGTTTGAGGAAACGTGGAAATTTTGCACCACTCCTGGCGACTTCGTGTATAGAAATGATCTTTCAGAGTCGTTTATCATGGTAGTATACAATTTCACTCCACTGACTGAGCCCCATTTCATAATGCTGTCAAGGTCGGTATTTTATATACGTTGCCGTTCCAGTTCTACGGCCAAAGAGGAGTGAAATGAGTCCCGAAATGAATATAAGGAGCTGAAGCTGATCACATTAGCGAACGAGTGAATTAGATTAGGAGTTGAAGGCGGAAGATCAAGATCATCTATGAAAATGAGAAAGAGAAGCGGAGACAAAACGGAGCCCTGAGGAACACCAGAATTCATATGGTGTTTCAGACTTGAAGCCATCCAAAACAATTTGTAATGAAAAGCGAGAAAGGTGGTTCCTAGACTATTGAATAGGAGGTGGAGCTAGTTCTAAGCCCTTTGGACCGAGAGGTGCCCATGGAGTCCAATAGCACACATCTTATTGAGTTCTTACAGCTTTTTGACGTTGCAAACAAACGTCGAAAGTAACTTGTTAGAGTGTGGGACAGAAATCCCTAAATCAAATCGGGTATTATATCCCACCTAAGTGGAACTCAAGTCCCAATTTGTTCTTTCGGCACCGACGTCCCTGTGCCGTCAGAGTCGCTGTTGCTGCGGCCCCGGCGATTTCATAGGAGATATTGCCAACGTGTTTCTGAAGAGATTGTTGAGGCCATTCTTTGGTCCAGCTTTTGTGCGAGTTTCGAGGAGTTTTTAGCTCAGACAGAAACATTATAGCTTCACTCCATTGCAAGTGGGTGTGCAATTTTTAGATCATTACCATTTAAAGCAACCAGTTCATTAAAGCCACATGTACTTATAAATACTAAAAATATAAATTCTAAGTTTTCAACAATTTAAGTAATTAAGAAAATCAATTGGTTTATATTTAAACACCGAAAAGCAATAAATAAATTCCTAAACAATCAGTCACCAACGTTAAAACTACCAAGTGACGATAAAAATGCGGAATCGATACTCTACTTACTGATCCCTGCAAGGATATTACGATTCAATTGATTGATTTACCCTCAAACTAAAAACCATATCATTCACGTTGGTTCTGTTGATTTTGTTTACACATCAATTCAATCAGAGTACACCGTGTCCTTTGAGGCAATAACCACCATCGCAATCAAGGAACCAGCAAACACATTGTCACAAATTTCCCGCCTCAAAATCACCCCATTTCCATTTGCATTACTTTTACTTTACTTAATTAAATCCATCTAGACATTATCGTGAAGATTTTTTTGTTTTTGACAACACCACCACATCAATAACCGTAAAGACGACAGTAAAAATAACCATAACAGAAGAAGATTAAACATTATGTCCTTGTTATTGTCTCTCTGTGTGTTTCGATGAATTTTTCTGTAACGTTTTTAATGTTTCAATTAGTATATACACGTGTGTCCTATGACTTGGGGCCATTTGCGTCAAAGAAGTTACAGGTTCGGTTGTTTTCCTGGAAAATAGTCTCATAATATCCGCAACGATGTAATTTATGAAGATAAAATTCCTTTGACTGTCCACAGTCGGGCATCTAAAAACATTCCCAAGGCTTTCGCAATTAGATCGGCCTAAATATAGCTATCGACTGTCGAGTTTGTAACTGCTTAAGGTGTCTGCACAAGGACATCTGTCACGTGAGCATTTTTCTCTTCTATTTCTGTATCGACAAAAGCAGAAATAAACCAACCCCACGCCGAAAGCAGATGGGAACAAAATTCGAGAAACTAAAAAAAAAAAAGTCATCGGATTATATTTGCTCTTCGTACAAGGATATACATATACTGCATTCCGCAACTGTTCCAATCTAGCGAGAGGAACAATTTTGTTTTGCTTTTTGTCAGAGAGGGATATGGCACTGAAAAGAAAAAGCTCCTCGTAACATTTCATTTCATCCCTTATCTTGGCACAAGGCAAACAGAAAAAAATAAAAAAAAATAAAAACCCGAAATAGGACCCGCAGATATTCACTATTCGCATGTGTTTTATGTGGCCTCCAGTCGCGGAAAACTTTATCCTCTCTTCTGCTGCAAGGGCGAAATTTTATTTTTTCCCTCAAATTTCTGTCTAAGTTCTTAAAGAACAGTTGACAACAAAAGGAAGATTTACAGGGGGCACAGGAAAAATAAAGAAGTAAAAATTCCTTTCTGCAATACGTATAAGACTTTTTCAGGACAATCCAAAACCACCGCTCAGTCAGGATGGGAAATGTAAACGAGAATATACAAAAAAAAAAAAAAATAAATATTTACCACACATGTAGAATCTTGCAATTTTGCAAATTGTCCCTATATCGGATGGCTGGGTCCGCAAATAATAAGTGTCAAATGTCACCGCAAATAAAAGGACTAACGATTTGGCAAAACAATACAGAGAATGCCGGTGGCGCAATCACAACGAAAAAATAGGACGAATATGTCGTGTGCGAGTACATCTACCGGACTGCCGGCGGCGGCGGAGGAATGTGTCGCATGGATATTGAAATTTTGCGGTTCGATTGCGTGATACGAATATTGATTTTCTTTCATTTTGGTTTTGTCTTTCAAGCTGAAATGCAGTTTTATTGAATTTTCGCATGAAATATGGGAGAATCGATACCGGAATACACATTCGAGGATATTTCCCAAGTTCTACTAACATTTGCCATCACGTAGGCAGTTTGTGTGTCTGTGTGCGTTGTTTAGTTGGAGTATAGCTAGATAAAAAGAAAGATCAAGATTGGCTAAAGATATTCGTTCGTTGGGATTTATTTCAAATGAACACCAGATGTTAATTTTTTTTTTCCCATTTGATATTTGATGTTTATTGATATAAGATGTCCCTGTACATTTGACAATTAAAATTCTTATAGAATAATGAAAAACAACATCAGCCAAATGACTACCACGAGCACGCATACAGGACCATATCCTTTTCATGAAATTTTCCGTAACCAAATCGCAAAGTGGCTACCCTATGTCCTCGATAGCCTCACGAATTTTATCTTTGAGGTCTTGAATCGACGCTGGGCTGTTGGCGTAGACCTTATCTTTCACGTGGCCCCAAAGGGAGAAGTCGCAAGGTGTTCAATCACAAGATCTTGGTGGCCAATTGTGATCACCTCTTCGAGAGATAACATGGTCCGGAAACTTTTCCCGTAAAAGATCAATGCTTTCGTTGCTTGTGTGGCACGTAGCGCCGTCTTGTTGAAAGTAAACGTTGTCCAGATCAATACCATCCAATTCCGACCATAAAAAATCGTTAATCATCTCTCGTTGGCGCAATTCAAAAAGGAAGGTCCAATGACCCCGCCGGACCATAAACCGCACCAAACAGTCACACGTTGTGGATGGAGAGGCTTCTCAACAATAACTCTTGGGTTTTCCGAGCCCCAGATGCGACAATTTTGCTTGTTGACGTAGCCACCGAGGTGGAAATGGGCCCCATCAGTCAAGATGATTTTTCGATGGAATTCCGGATCATTTTCATGCATTTCAAGGACCCAATCAGCAAAGACACGACGTTGTTGAAGCGTGTATCGTTCCATTTTTAGTAATGGCGTAGTTTCTACTTGTCAAATGTCAAAGAATAAAAGCTTCAAAAGTGACAGCTACCGAAATAGCGGGTCATTCACAATAACACTTCTCATTGGAAAACCCTTTGTAACCGAGTAGAGTAATTTCAGTTGTTATTCGTAAAAAATGAAAATATTGCAGAAGGCAATTTTTTTCGTACAACATTCGACCTGATAGCAATGGGTAAAAGGTTCCACAAGCTAATAGCATGAATGGAAAATTGTCTGCGCGAAGCTAAGCAAGTGTGAATAAGCGGCCGCAATGGTGTGTAACGTGTGGATCTATTTAATGTCATTTTCTCGTATAGATAAGGTGGCTGTTTTCTGCATATAACATTTCCAAAGAAAGTGCAGCATTTTTATTGGAGATAGTTATCGAGAGTCTTTTACAATTGAATATATTTGGTAGCAAGTTCAGTCTCTTTTAAAACTGATCAATTTCACTGGAAAATTCAAAATTTGTACTTCCATCAATAGGACGGTCCTGCCATAATAGAAGGCGAATACTTAAACGTCTACCGCTGGTGTGAATGGAACTCCACTCACACGCAAACCACTCCTCAAAGAGGTAGGCTTACATTTGATAGTTTTTGTTGTCAAATGGAGCCAACAGAAATCCCCCAAAAGCTCCATATGAACGTATACACTTCATACGGTTGAAAAATTTGTTGGAAATCATTCACCATACCAACCGAAAGCCAGTCTTTCAGTAGTCTACCATCAAAAACCAACTTCCTTTGCCAATATTCAGTTGCTCTCAGTAAAACCCTCCCACGAGCCGAAACAAGCATCCCAAGTTGAGTAGCATTTTATTCATTCGCAGTCATTTTCCAAGCTAGCGCTCTCCTCATGTCCCCCGACACTAAATACATACCGAATAACTTACGCATTCAGTTCGATTGGAAAACAATAACGACAACGATAAAAAAAAATCCAACTGCTTTACAGAGTCTGCACTCCAGAGGGGACACACGAATGCTCTATTTGCATCTACGAGCATGGGCAATATTCGCTCGCAGTGCTGTTGCATTCCATACCGGAGTAGCTCTAGCTATAGAAGGGAAGTCGCCTCTCAGGAATTGACATCTTCAATGAACACATATCCTTGAGAGTTTAAGTCAGACTGTAGTCTTCCCTTAAGTGCTCAATTCATATGCAATAAACACGATAATGCAAGAGATGACTCTGGAAGATATGTAAGCTCAAAGTATTTCTGAAGACCAACTTGGGTTGAGGTATATCATTTGCGTGGTTACAGGTTTCTATTTGAATGGAACCACACACACTGTGGTCCAAAGTGGAAACCTAAATTCAGTACAATCATGAAAACAATCAAAGTGGAAAATAAAACCACAGAAGCAGCTGTATGATTTTAATTTGGAATTGTTCTCGTGATAACTTCGTCCACTTAAGTAAACAAATAGAAAATATTTGTTTCTATTTGTTTTACCAAGTTTTTATATATTTTTATATTCGAATTGGAAAAGTAGTCGACTCAGCATAAACAAAAAAAACAAATCAATTGAACAATTGAAACCGCTTTCCTCGAGAATAGCGGTTTATGACTTTTGATACGAGGGAATTGTGGGTGCCTAGCCGCTACCGCATCGGCAAATAAAATGCAGGCCATCCTAACCCTACTTTGGGTAAATTATTTCGTTGCACTGGCAGTATGAATGCTCTAAACAATGTTTTATGGTCTTTTTCTGTGTGGATTTCATGGACATGTCCTGTTGGGGTTTGATTTTGTGGATTACTGATATTTTTCCATCTCTGTGAAATTATTCAGATGGAAACTATTTTTTTAATTAAATGTGGAAACAGTGGAGTTAGGTATCAACAAAAAATAGATAGGTATTTGACACAATATTTACAGAAAGCGCCCCTTTTTACCCGACTGGACCGTGCTTATCCTATATGCACGTTCCTACGTGACGCCCTTTAGCCCAAACGGCTTGACCGATTTTGAAGAGTGAGGCCTCATTAAATTAGTATTCTTTGCCGGAGTATCATAGGCTAAACAAATAAATATAAGGATATAAATTAAAAAAAAAAGAACCCAAAAAACAATTGTCACACAAATGTCACTGAATGTCAAGATATGGAATACACTGAACTGTGAAATAAATTACTTTCTGATGTATTCACAATAGCGGACTTGTGGAGTGGCTGCAAGTCTGTTAGTCTGTTAGTCATGAATTCATTTATTTTAATTGAAATGTTATAATTTTTATTACATTGTGATTTATTACCCCAAAAACTTCATAGCGCTCGCTTTCGAGGGTTTATTTATGACTGGTTCTCATCTCATCTAAGAGACCGTAAACAAAGAGTTAGGATTAAACATTGGAAAAAACCTTAAATATAGGTGTCCCTCAAGGGTCTGTTTTGGGCCCTATTCTGTTTCAGCCCTTGCAGATGAAACTGCCTTATCATACTCTGAAAACAACTAAAGGGTCCGCCATCTAACTTTTTTTTTTTCAACTAGTGCTTATTTCGCGAATGGCAACACTTAGCTCAGGTCTGATTTGACAGATAATTAGTTTTATCCTTGAACAACGCTGGGAAATATTCCGACATTACTTTGAAAATCGACTTAGAGAAGATGCCGATTTTGCCATTAAAATCATCTTTTCAGATGAAGCTCATTTTCATCTTGGCGGGTTTGTAAACAAGCAAAATTGTCGCATTTGGGGCACAGAAAACCCGCACGCATACATTGAAAAGCCGATATTCCCAAAACGAGTCACTGTTTTGTGCGGAATTTGGTCCAGAGGCATAACTGGGCCACTTTTCTTCGGAAATGAGCAAGGAGTGGCCGTTACAGTCAATGGCGATCGTTATCGGGCCATGTTGAACGAATTTTTGTTCACAAAAATTGAAGAGGAGGATATTGGCAACATTTGGTTTCAACAGGACGGCGCCACGTGCCACACAGCCGAAGCTACACTCAATGTTTTGCGCCCTGTTTTTGAAGATCGCATTATTAGCCGCAGAGCTGATGTCGTTTGGCCACCTCGGAGCTGCGATTTGACACCGTTGGACTATTATTTGTGGGGTGCCGTAAAAGATAAGTGCTACACCGACAAGCCAGAGACAATTGACGCTTGAAAGGACAATATTCGTGAAGCCATTGGTGAAATACAGCTGCACACAATCGATAATGTGCTTAAAAATTGGACCGATCGTGTAGGCTACTGCATGGCCAGCCGAGGCAGCCATTTGAATGAAATTATTTTCCATTATTAACCGGAAGGATTGTACTTTCAAACAAAAAAAGAAATTTGAGAAAATATTCAGTAGTTTTTTTTTATGGCATTTTCGAAAAAAAAAAAAAAGTTATTTGGCGGACCCTGTATTATAATTTGTTTATTGCTGTCAATCATGACTTGGAAATTCTTCGCAAATGGTTGTTTATCCGTAAACTTATTTTAAGTGAAAAAAAAACTAAATTTATAGATATAGTTTTAACTTATCATTCCCCTATGTGTCACAAATATAATTTGTCAAATAGGTACATGTTGAATCATAAAAATAAAATATGTTCTAAAGGCTGATCGAATATTGAACGTGTTCAATCATTTAAATATTTAGGAAACTCGATAGTAGGTTAAGTTGAAAAAATCATACTTTGCATTTAAAACAGTCGCTGAGCAACGTTTTAAGACAAATTTATCGTCTAAGTCTTTATTGCAGTCAATACATTTTAAAATCAGTATTTAATGGTCTATTTAAATCTAAGCTTCAATGTGGGTTGACCAGTTGGGGTGCTATGAGACTCCACCTTTGCTTACTAAGCAAAAGTATGTTACTCGCATTTTATCATAGAACTCACAGTTTTGTGTTGTTCAAAAACCTTAATGAACTTCCACTTAAGCACATATATTTTTACTAAGTTCTGAAAACATTTTTTTAACAATCATAAGTCCCAAAAGTTACGTGTTAGTAATCTTAATTTAGTAAATGTACCTGTCTCAAAGAAATCACACTTTTCACTCTTCTTTAAGGTCACCGCTTGTCGTTTGTTACATAGTTTACCTTTTGGGCCAAGTTGCGAGAGACGGAAATCAGTTTTTTTAAGTAATCTAAGAGCTGTCCTTTTTCCATATAACCATGAAGAAATTGATTCCTTGTTGAATGTTATGATTTGAATGATTTTTCGCATTAATTGAAAATTGAAATTATTTTTATTGTAAATAAATTACAACCAGAAAAAACGTTTGAAATGTAATGGAAGCTCTATTGTCCGATTTTTCCCAAACCCTCTGCCAATATCTAGGATTACTGGCAAATTTGAGGGCAATCGGTTTGGGGGCTATGCCAATGGATTGAACAGTGAACAGAAGTTGATTTGCTGCAGCGCCATCTTGCGGCAGTTTGTTACGTAGTGGACAGGGTAGAAAGCTTCTTCATTAACAAAAACATATTCATGATATTCTTTGGGAATACGACGACGACTGGGTCATACGTTACTTGCGGTTTCATTTTCTACTTTCCATTGAAAGTCCCACATGAATTCATACGATATGCAAACAAATGCTACAAGCAGTGATGCCAACTCAGGCGTATTAATGATTTTTAGGTAAAATTCCGATGCTTGAATAATTCTGAGAAAAAAAGTCAAAAAGTTTTGTGAGATGTTTTCACAAGCAATCAGGCTTATTTTCTCAACTTGACTTGCTCGACGAAAACAAAATTATATAAAAACTGGGAACAAAATCCTCTGTCAGTTTCTTGGAACAAGGAGAGCAAAAAAGGTTTACATTTTGTTAAAAAATTTTATCTTGGCATGATGCAAATATGTTTCGGGTCAATGAAGGTTGGACCTCTGTGACATATCCCTTATTCTTTCCCTTTAAGTCCATCATGACGGGAAAGAGATTGCAGAGTGTCCATACAGTTTCATGGAGGAGGCTAAGGTTGGATTCGCTTGAACCAAGAGACGCCTTTAGCGCAGCTTCACTGCCTGAAAATATGCTAATATTTGATCTTTTGAGATATCGTCTTCAGCATTCTCTACAAGCAGTCAGGCTTACTTTCTCTTCCAATACCTACCGCAAAATCCATTCAATTATCGACCCATCCTGAAGAAACTATAAACCAATCGATCCCTACCCTAGCCACCCGGTGGTCACTGGTCACTTAACGTACTGCAGCAACCCCAGCTATAGTTGCCAGATTCCTTGAAAATATTAGAGGCAAGTACTTGATGGGCTCTTTGCAATATTTTCTTTCATCTTCTGAATGATGTGTAAATCTCAAAATAATTTATATTCCGAAAATATTCGTAAAAGAAAACAACTTTGATCCCTGGACCAGCTTGAGGCATATGAGATGCCAAACTGCTTGTACTTCTTCGTTTTCAACTCGACATAAAGAAAATGTTTGCGAAGTCTTTTGGTTATCCACTTATCCAGAGATTGGCGCATTTATTTCCTAATTCAGGTCAATGCACAAAATCTGTAGGTACTTATTTAGACTTTTTTTTTGTTTTTTTTTTAAAACGAACAGACCCAAATTGCAGAGGGAAACAACATTTGAGAAACCCCATGTATCAAGAGGCAAAGTGTCGAATTCAATAATACGTAACACTCTTGAGTCCTGCAAACTTTCGAAATGCGCAAATCTTTGAAACAAACTTTGTCCTACAACCGAAGGAATCTCACATCGAGGCAAGACACCAGCCAGTCTCTTGATAGTTGTTCGATTTGGTGTGAGTATTCGTACTTCTTAACTTCATTAACTGCATGTACAGTTGGATTAGTTTAAGAATCCATCCCGATTTCGTGGAATAAGTCCATTAAATCCTGTTCCTGTGGCTGATGGAATTGCTGTTAATACGTACACAGTTTAGCTGCGCAAAAAGAATCAGAATTCAGTAAGTTAATTTAACTTTATTACCGGCTAGTTGGGGGAGTATGGTTTGCCTTGAGTATGATTTTGCCGGTCCAACAAGTCTTAGAAGTCATTTAGTGTTTGGTAAGTGATTAAGTTGAAGGGATCCCACTTAGTCGCTTAAGGAAGAAGGTTGGTAATGCTGTTTTCTTGGTACTGTGAAGTATTTTTCATACCTATTTAAAGTTCGCTGCAAATTAGTTTTATAAATACTTTCGCCACAGTCATTCTTGCCATATGCATCATCTTCCCTACCCCGTACTTTTCTCCAAAAAGACCTGCTTTAACCAACCACTACCACAACTCGTTGGACCTCCCTTTTATCAGCAGGGAAAAGTATTTATTAAATATTTCCCCCCCATAGTTTTATTTATATTTCTTTAACTCTAGCACAAATATTTTCTTCATAGTTAATTTCCTTATGCTTAAGCCAACAATTTCTATAGCTCCTTTATGTAGTCGGAAAATTCCTTCTTGGACTTGCCATTATTATTGACAATGAAGAACTTCCTTCGAGCATTCATCCGTTAAAAGAAATATATTTCTTCCACCTTATTTTTTCCTGCTGACCATAGTCAATTTATTGAGAAATGCCTTTCCAAGGACAACAAGTAGGGGATATTTTTTTTTTTTTTTTATTTACTGCACATTTTGTGTACTTGGGCATGTAATAACTATTATGTTTTTTTTTTTTTTTGTGTTGAAAATATATTGTGAATAATTTGGTTGAGGGTTATTTAATTCTCATGACCAGAAAAGAACCGAGAAAAAGCGTATCTCAAGCGAAAGGGATCAGATTTATTTCTACAGAGGCTGGATCCTTAATACTAGGGCTATGCATTGAAAAGTACTATTTGGTAGTTGATTGAAGGGTTTGTAGTTTTAATTTTCTCTTAGTTTGTGTCCCTGGACAAGAAGTGAACGTGGAAAAAGTTGAATGGCTTGAAAATGAAATGAACAAGTTTTTGGGGTGATTTAATTATATGACAAACAGCAGTTTTTGGGAGGGACTAACTAGTTTGTTGTGAATGGAATTTTACAGAAGAGTGACCACTGGATTTGGGGCGGTCAGTGGGGGTGTTTTGCTTTTTATTTTTGCATGAGATTGGTAGAACTTAAAATTGTTAAAATAAGTTAGAAAACAGAGTTCAAATTTTAGTCAAAATTTTTTTTTTTTTTTCAAGGGTTTGAACTGCTTTGTTACCAATAGAGGAAGGCTATCTTAGGTTGAAAGAGCTAATCTCCTTATAGGAATAAATCCAACCGAAGGTACGACAAAATATATCCCATTGTCCAGTGTCAGTAAGCCGTCGTTCTTGAAAAACATTGGGAACAACTTCGAAGTTAGTTTTCAATGATATCCAGCTGTCAGCTCTTAAAGCAGAGCCGCCGTCTCTAGTTTTACAGATTGCGTCATTTCACCATATTTATACTAGAGGACGTTCAAGACACACTGTCACAACTGCACTCTTATGTTGGCAAAGTAGAGCAAGGGTACTAAAAGATCTAAGTATTCTGCCTCATATGTCAGAAGTCCCTTTGTCCCTTTCTCATCTGTGCAATTTTGTTGGACTGTATTTTTAAACAGGCGAATACTCTTCTGCCACTGTCACGTGGATCTTTCGCCCAATCTTTCCAAGATCGTACGAACTCTGAACAATCTTACACTGCGACAGACAAAAGAGTCGACCTCAGGTGGTTCGCCCAACTGGAGAGTATGCGCAAGCAACTTGGTTTAAGTAACAAGAGATCTAGCTAGCTTGAGGGTTTTATTGGATAAAGCGAGGCTCCGGTGTTGGAGTGTCTTGAAACATGAAGGGTTTTCCATGACCGGAAGGAGAATTTTTGCTATAGTTGCTCAACTTATTATTTATTGACTCACCAAAAAAGTGAAATCAATCTACCTACCTCTCTGGTAAAGTGAAGACTGCTACGGTTGATGTTCCGAAATCCTTTGACATCATTTGGAAGCAAATTCTTTTGAGGAAAATGGATGCTTCTAGGACCAACGCTTCTCTTATTCAGCGCTGTTGATCAAAATTAAAGTGCACAACGGATTCTTCTTTTTCGTTCCGCTAACAGAGAAAACGAGTGACGGCAATTTGGATGGGCACCCAGAACCCTCAAACCAAATCCATTTTTTTTTTTTGTTTCCAATTTATATAGTAAATTTAAATAATGATCATGCTAGATTTTGGTCTTAAGCTTAGCTTCTTCTTGAAACAGAAAGCTCACTGATTGCTCAAAATATTCAAGGAAGTGTGTATTTTTTTTTGGTTTTATAATTATTTGAGGAATGACAAGTATAGGACAGTGAAGTCAGAAATAAGTACATTATGATAAGGAACGATCCCAAAGAGAGAAATGTAGGCGTGGCAAAGAAAAACATAGAACAAAAACTTCCCGGAGACTTCAAAAACATTGAAAGAAAAGTTTCATCGAAATTGGTCAATTGTTTTACCTCCAACTGGTAACAGACATGAAACCCTTTTCAGTTATGAAACCCTATTATGCATTGATGTATAGATCTCCTTTGCTAATGACAGCACTCTCAGTTTACACTCGTTCACTCTGATTTGGCCGAGGATTCAAAACAGCGACCTATTTTGAAGTCATTAAAAACCAACCTCCAAATGGGTCTAAATGGGTCTAAACTAAAAAAGAGTCGACTAAGTCGACCATAACCGAAAACGAATCCCACTGAATATATAAAAATACAAATTCAAAAACTGGCCGATAAAACTCATAGGTGGTAGAAATATAGTGGGTTAATGAACTCACCACGACTGTTACCCCCTGCCTGCGTTTCAGATTTAATTTCCCTTAATTTATTTATTGATCGGTTTTGATTATACCTTGCGGGAGGTTCCAATGAAATCGTGTGTCGCCTTGTTAGCACAAATTGGAATTCAAAAAAAAAGAGAAATAAACCCACCTATGATTGCCGTCAGGTAAGACGTCAACAAATCAGAGAGAGCATAACATGCAAATGTGCAAATGTGCAAATGGTATACGTTACGAATATCCTGCCTAGGTGCTCGTAGAATTTAAACTCTTTAAGTTGAACTGGAGCCAGGGTGTAGTGGTAGATAGAAGCTATCAGCGGCGCAATTGACTCAAACGATATGGATTATTCTAAACCAGACGATGGATCCTTTCTGTCATGTGATATGGGGGGCGAAATTCCCTAAATGTCTAGCATTTTGTGGGCGAACATTTTCTTTGTATACTTTGGGTTATATATGAGGTAAAGAATATAATGCCAAAAAATAAGTCGTCCTTTTAAGCGCAGATGCTTGGAATACTATTGAACGTAAGCACAATTGCAAATGACGTGGTTTGGTAACGTAAGGGTTCATACTTTGTAGTCGATTCTTTTCTAATTTTCCTGAAAGGGATATGCGCCCAATTAAGAGGTATTCTAACAATGAATTGCTTACGTAGATGGCTAGACGTTGTTCATACTCGTAGTTGAACTATATAATAATTATTGATGCTGCTGAGTACCTGTTGGCGGGAAAGCGTGTAAGGACAAGATGTGAGTGATACAAGAATAAAAGTGTACTCGAATGTGAATATTGGTTGGGGTCAGCGTACTGAATAGCAGTTAACCCATTATGATGTACTCTTCATTGGAATAATGGCCAAAAATTACTGATGGCCCGTGGAGAAAAATAATTAAATCTGAATCGGCATCTTTTTAAAGCGACGAGGAAATCGATGTCATTTTAAACGACTTTATACAAAAGGTAGCGGAAGACGGGGTTAAAAGTAACAGGGGCCGGTTTAAATATTTAAAAATGTTTACTATTAAGAAGGAAAGATAAAAATTGTTGCTCTTCTTCTTAATCGTCAGTTGGAGCCGTACTGTGTGAGGTCCGGACAATTGGTGTTGTAACATTCGTGTTCGTTTGTACTGCTTTTCGTATGCATGAAATACAGCGTCGGTGTTTTTTTTGTAGCTATGCGTTTATCTTTTGGTGAATTTTGTGTATATATATGATTTCGGTTTTATTTTTTAATTTTCTTTGTGTTAAATTTAATGGCGGAGCTAGTTGTAACATGCGGTGCTGAATGCATCATTTGCCGCCGAGGATTAGCGATTTGAACCGCTACTCCAGGCAGGCGTTTCTTGTGGAACAAAATAACAGCATAGCAAGAAAAGTCAGCAAGACCAAATCAAAAAGCAGCGGAAGAAAAATACGATTATTTTATTGACCAAGTATAATTTTTTTTTTTTGACCAAAAAGCCCGAAAAAGATGTTTTCAAAACTGCTGACACAAGTTTTCATTACATCATTGTAACAACTTACTCACGCCTTTGTTACAGCTTACTCTGTATCAGGGGTAAGTTCTAAGGGTCGACATTTTGACATCCTCTGAGCAGACTTTATTGGACTTTTTTGGTGAATATTTTAGCTTAAACACTGCTGTTTATTTACAATACAATATTTCTAGCCCGCTCTCCCCTGCATTATGCGCCCTGATTTGAAGGAAGAGGCATATCGTGTTCATTATATTCCAATTGCTATTCAATATGTCTCTTATTTTGTTTTACATCGACTTTGAGTAAATGACTTGATTTGACTTTTCAAAAATCTCTTCAGTGTTTCGTGTATTAATAAATTTAATGTGCACATTTTGTTCTTAATGTTATAAGTCAAATAAAATGATACATGGACTTATGAAAACTAGATTTCAAAAACCCTACCTTTTATGTAATGTAATACTAAAAAACGTACCAATATAATCGACATCTAGATATGGAAAACATTTGCTCCTTCGAAAGTAAGTTTTACTCATGATTAACATTTAATACGTCACTATGAAAACTTAGAGCAAAAAATGTAGGTATGTCGAAAAATGTTCGTTTCCATAGCAACATCATTTAAAACCAACCATCAATAATCGCAGATGTTATTCCCCATGATTTAAAATTATACGGTATACAGTTGCTCACTTACTAGGGGTAGGATTCCTTTAGAAAATAGGTTCTAGTCTAAGATGATATATTTTTGAATACGTGACTATGGCAATATTGGGGCGAAAAATTGAGTGTCAACAAAATGGGTTGTATTCACTGATGAGCATTTTGTAGGGGGAATTCTTAACTTCATTTTACCAGTCTTAAAGGCGACATATACCTACGATTTTTTGTTCGTTCCCATCTATGGTACAGTACCTTTCGAATGATACAAGTTTCATTCTCCTCATTTCATAATAAATACTTAAAAAGTGTACGGACACTTTGGATGTTCACGTATTAATAAAATGTTTTGTATTGCCTACAGAAAAATAAAATACATACCTACTTCCCATATAAATTAATTGTTCATGTCAATGTCAGTAAACAGACAGCGTCAGTCAAAATGAAATTTTATTTTTTCGCAGTTGGTAGAATTTTAAAATTTTAATATAATAAGCAATTGTTTTTTTTTTGTGGTTAGCAAACATGTTATTACACGCAGTGTTTTATATCGTGGGATTTATCCTTTTTGTGGGATTTTCGATGTCTAAAAAGCCTTCCGTGGGATAAAGGGAAACAGCACGAAATCGTGGGATTCCTGGGAATCTAGCAAAAAACACCAAACGGAAAATTTTTGCTGCAATTTTGCTGCATCAAAACATCTGCCACCATGAAAAAGTGTCCATAAAAAATTGCTCATGAAAACTGTCATTTATGAAATATTTCTATTTTAACAAAAAATAGTCATAGTTATGTTAACAATCTGGGATTTTAATATAAAAGTTAATTTAAAATTATTTCGTTTTCATGTAATACAAATTTTACTTTAAAAATCGAGGGATTTTTAAGAGAATTTAATATTTAAGTCCTGTGAAATGCGAGAAATATGGGACAAATGACTACGCTTCGTGGGATAAATGAAAAGAGAGTCCTTACAGCACTGATTATTAGGTGTGAAATATTGGAAATACCTACTGCGGTAACGAATCTAATTACGAAGGACTTTTTTTTTGGAAGGTAGAGAATCCCATACGGCAGGTCAAAAATTAATTAATAACAAGAGTTTACAAATTTCACACTACAGTTGCTTTTATAAATCGTAAGCCAAATATTTATGCGATTTAATCGATAGAGCGATTTTGTTGTTTCAATCCTGGAGGGTTATCTCATTGAAAATTGTGTTGATTGCTGCCATGGATGGGTATACAATGATGTGCGAGGTAAAAAAGAAATTTGCTTTTGCAATCGGCGGGCCTTTCATTATCCCTTTTATTTGTTGTTAAACAATTGAAGTAATTAAATTAAGGAGATACACGCCGTCAGGTATGTGTGGACATTTCAGTTGATTGCACTTAAATATTTGCAGGAGTAGTTGTCGAAATTTCACACCCGAATGGAGTTTAACTCGACAGCTGAATGTGACGGGTTGTTTAAAATTGCGTTTCGGCTTAAATCTAATAAGAGGTGTGTTGACTCTATTCGATCGATTGGACTCAAATTTAGAAGACCTTAAAAATGAAGTCCTTTACCCGATGGCAATATTCGACCTTTCGTTGAGTTAAAGTGGTTCAGTGACTGCATGAAACTCACATGCCTGCTCAACTGGCAGGTGCTAAGTTTTGTCCCCAAGTTGGACACCAAAAATGTGTTTTACTAGATGAAACCTTCAGTTCGTAAAATCGGAGGAGGACACCTTCAAGAGGGCTCTTTGGAAAATATTATATGCTAGGGATTTAGCAATTTTAAATAGTGTCCCCTGAGCTATTCCTTTTACAAAACGTTAAGAACAACTCTGCGGGCAGTTGCTAATTTTGTACAGAAGGGGACTAAAGAGCCCTTTCCTTTGACGAAAAAGGTTAAACCAAACCCAACTTCCCATTTCCCTCTCCGTCCAAGAGTTCACCCCAATCACCTTATCTACGTTAAAGCCTTAAACTAATATTCATAATTAATGCGACAGACATAAACACCTGCTCCAGCTAATTTATTATTGATGGCAGTGTTTGGTTTTCTTCTGTTGTTTATGTTCCACGCTATAGTTTTTGCTAACAAATAAATAATTAATTGCTTTACATAACTATTCATTACAGTTGCATTATGATTAATGTGCTTTTGGCCGCATTTAATCAACATGGTTAACGTTTGTTTGGTGTCTGTCAGTTGTCTGTGTTACAGGTATGTGCGTGCGTTCTAAATATTCCCACCGAGGGCGTGGAGTTTTGTTGATGGTCACGTGAGATTAAAGGGATCAATTTCATGTAAATTTAAGAAGCAACCCACAAATCCATTCACTTAGCACATCTCCAGACATGTGTGCACATAAATTTAAACGACCGCCCTTTCTGCACGACATTCTATCTATTTCGATTAGAAGACACTTCATTACACATAAGGGCAAACAATACCACTAAACTGAGATCCCTTCGACTACTCATCGCAAGCAGAAAATAAAACCCCACCGAATTTTGTTTGGATACGGTCAGCAAATGACCAGCAAATCACTGTTTATTGGATAAAAGGATACTAAAGCAATTTTATTGAATTCAATTTCGCTGCACAAAGTTCATTTACAGGACATATCAAAGTGTATCCCAGCCATGATTTGTATCTGCCGCGTCGCTCGTCGTATAATGGGGGTGGAACGAATTCGTCCTCGACTGAGGTTGGGAGCTCCACCAGTCACATGTATACCGCTTTCCCTGTTGTTAAGTGGAAATTGTGTTCATTATGCTTGTTAATGTCATCGACTAAAATAGGTTTCATGAAAATCACCGCCTCTGCTGTGTTTAATAGCGAAACTGGATCAATATGAAATAATAATTTCCCTTTGACAGAGATGACAAGGATATTAGTGAATTAGAGCGGACGTATTTTTTGGAATCCAATTTACGATTCATTACGTAATTGTTCTCGGAACAAAGACAATAGACTTAAAGTTGGCCGTCTGCGAACTTGGTTAATGATTCTCCTTAGAACTAAATTAGCAACTTGAAAAATAATTTGCTTGATAATTTGTTTTGTAATGTGCGGATATATACGAGATGCTAAAAAGTTGCTTCTTCGTTTTTTTGACAAGGCTGCTTTGATGTGCAGAAAAAAAGGTTTTTGGAAGGTAAAAGCCAAAAATACTCCCAATTGTGTCATAAAATGGTCCCCACCTAATTGAGCATGTTTTTTGAGTTCTTTTGTTCGCGTCTTTTCTTGAGAGTGGCAAATGTTTGTCAATAAAGTTTCAAAGCTTGATTGGCTTGAATATAGGATCATGGTACGATTAAGTCACTCAAAACTACATTGCTGCTAAGATTTTCTATGCATTTCGTCTGTGGATTTGTTTCCGAATTACGGCAAAAATACTCACCCAATTCTAATGGATTTACAAGCTTTTACATAGGGTTTAATGGAGCAATGCATAGTTTTTGTTTCATGGCAATCGGCTGATTCGTTTAGAAGATATACAAATTTAAGGCTTTTTGAAAGACGAGTGGGGTCAGATTCTGCAAGGCGAAAACGTTGAAATGTGGCAGAAGTAAATCGTACGTAAACGCTTGAAAATTTTGCCTTACAGAATACCAAACCTGATTTCATTATTGGTTATTCGATCCGCGATACCAATAATCATTTTTAGTGTCCAGGCTAAATTTTCCAAACTCACAGTAGCGAAATTCTCCATACAAAACTATATATTGTGACCTACAAAATATTTGGTGGAAGACTAAAATTTAGATGTCTGTAGGTTTCTTTCAAAGAGCCAATGTCTCGGTCCTAAATTCGGTAGACACTTGTCTTCCTTACAAAACTCCAGGGTGATGAATTTCGACAGCGCAAACCTTCGATCTTCTAGAGGTGTGACACTGCTTAGGACACTCTAACTCTCGGCCAGTAATTTTGTCTCGTTGATCTTGTTTTCCGCTGCAGCATCTGCAAACCTCGATCTGCTGTGATCTTGCTCTGGGACACACGATCATCCATCATACCAGTGGCGCTTTATCTGGGGCTGCTGGCAACGTATGTAGTGTTGGTTACCTTTTTGATGATGTCACGACATTGGACCGCTGGTTATTTAGCTCTAAGACAGTCGAAGGCGCTCTCTGTAGGCTCCAAATTCGGTAGACACTTGCCTTCTGCTACATAATATTTGTTGATATTTCCAACTTCTTCCTTTTACCGGGTTGGATCTTCTTTCCTGAGACAGTCGAGCTTCTGAATCTAGCGGCAAGATCATCGTCGTAGTCGAAATTTGTACTTTGGACTTTTCGACCGTTGAAGATGTTGGACTCAAGTACTTGCTCGATACGGTTGGTGGTTGGACCGCATAAAAAGCGCTCTTCTGCTTTGTAGTTTAGACTTAGCAACCCGGAACTTCTAACGATCGTATTTTGAAATTGATTCGTCGATATCTAGCAACCTAACTAACCCCTTACAAAAATAGTTCTCTCCAATTTTAGCTCCTGTGATTTTTACTTGCTCTATTTTTACCATAATCAATATTCTCCTCGCCTCGAGTATTTGTCGACCAAGATGCAAGGCGCAGCAACGCATTTATATACCCCAGTGAAATGTTAGCAGCCTAACGCAGATTACCTTCCAATTAAAATGTTTCCAACAACAAAAGCCTCCAGTTGGATAGATGGGCATGAACCCAAAGTATTTTGCCTACAAAGTACCGACAAAGTTTTCCGAAGAGTTCAACCATTCTAGATTCCAGCGCATGCATGATGTTTGATGTTTGATGTCCTTAGGCCGCTTCCCCGTCGCTACTACTTTTCTTTTTTTATTTGAATTTGCTGAGAATATCAGCTGAATAATACTTTGTAGAAATTTCTGGTGGTTTATGGAGAAACCGAATATCTGTGCACGAAGAGCCACCCCATTCTCAAGGGATGGGTAAATAATATGGTAAAAAAGCAGCTCGCCCTCTTTCGGTTTCTGGGTAATGTAATTGCATTAGTAATGCTGTTGGTGTATCCGAGCGCATCAAAATTGTATGCGCCCATATAATGGACTGGGAAATAGACGCTGCGGCGCAGCAAGAGTACATGTAAGTGTTCCAACAACCATGCTGCAGCGACCGTAGTAATCCTGTAATGTAGTTTCCACTCTTCTGGAGTTCCGGCTGTTCAAACTTACCAATTGTTTAAACATGCCCAGTAAAGTAATAGTCCTACATACATATTGTAGGTAGGTACCCAGCGCCGACTATGACTGTGTAGATACTTTAAAGTGGATATCTACCTCCTGACCGAGAACGACAACCCCTGGAGGTAGCTGGTCTACAGTGGTTCAAGTGAGTAGCTTTGTCCGGGAAACACGATGTTGGTAAAGTTTGCAAATCATGTCGGTAATGGGCTGTGCGTAGTTGTGGCCATACTTGACGCAACCAAACCATCCAACCCCCCATCCACCCTCTTGGGCGGGGACACATTTTGTGGACGTGCAATTGCAGAACACCATCTCATTGAATGAAAGGAGCATGTTTTCAGGTCTGTCAAGCAGCATTCATTGAATTGATGAATGGAAGCCATTCGGGGATGACCACACTTGAGGCAGGGTTGATATTGGTTTTTGTGTAAAACTGTAAAGCGAACTTTACAATTGACTATGCGAGTGCTTTTGCTGAGGGGGTTTTTTTTTCTATATTGTTGTGTGTGTCTTTTGGACTGAGCTCTTGGAACTCAGCAGAGTTAAACTTGGACAAAAGTGAGCAGCATCATGAATGCTGGTTCAACAAATGGATAGGATGTTATTCCGGAGGTACAAATGGTGTTGTGGGGTTTGGTGGCAAGTCCATTTAGGTGTTACTATCTTTGAACTGATGGTCACTTGGAAAATATTCGCAGAGAGAAATTTGCCGGCTCGTTTTTGAAACTGCAATTAAAACTTTACCGGTCGTCGTTTCTACTTATTAGGGTATGACTTTCTAGGTAGCATTTGTGGAGAAAAATTCCTGTCCAGATAACAGACTGTTTTATTTGACCATCACTTGTCTTGTAAGAATTTTTTATGTGGACAGTAACAAACAACGTTCTCCTCTTACAAATGGAAGGAGAACAAGCGTAAGTCCGTGAGTGTTCCAAATTTTAAGCAACTACTGATGAATTTGTTTTATTTTTTTAAAGATTTTTTTTTGAGACATCGTTTTTGTTATTATATAAATAATGAAACTATCCTCGAAAGATCCCAAATGAAAAGAAAAGTGCGAAGTTAGATGTGCGCGACGATGTATCCAAAATGGCGAATAAAATATTGATACTTGATGATTGGTAGGACAATGTTGTCGCTAGTTTCAACAAAGAAATTCCAAAATGTTGATAGTTTTTTGTGAAGACTTTCTCAAGGGTCAAAAAACTGTGTTTTCGAAAATTCTCAAAAATGAAGATTCTTGGGACAACTAGTCCGTTTAGGTGAAGCTTAGTGGTGTTGCTAGTTTAAACAAATAAATTCCAAAATTTTGATAGAAAGATTTGATGTGAAAACTGTGTTTTCGAAAATTCTCAAAAATGGAGATTCTTTGGAAAACCGGTCCGTTTAGGAGAAGCTGAGTATTGTTGCTTGCTTGAACAAATACATTTCGCCATTGACATAATTTCTCTGAAGACTTTCCGTAGAGTCGAGCGAGTTGAGGTGAAAACTGTGTTTTCGAAAATTCTCAAAAATGGAGATTCTTTGGACAACAGGTCCGTTTAGGAGAAGCTGAGTATTGTTGCTTGCTTCAACAAGTAAATTTCGCTACTGCGATAATTACTCTGAAGATTTTCCGTAGAGTCAAAGGAGTTGAGGTGAAAACCGTGTTTTCGAAAATTCTCAAAAATGGAGATTCTTTGGACAACTGGTCCGTTTAGGAGAAGCTGAGTATTGTTTCTTGCTTTAACAAATAAATTTCGCCATTGCGATAAATTCTCTGAAGATTTTCCGAAGAGTCGAAAGAGTTGAGGTGAAAACCGTGTTTTCGAAAATTCTCAAAAATTGAGATTCTTTGGACAACTGGTCCGTTTAGGGGAAGCTGAGTATTGTTGCTTGCTTAAACAAATAAATTTCGCCACTGCGATAATTTTCTTTGAAGATTTTCCGAAGAGTCGAACGAGTTGAGGTGAATACCGTGTTTTCGAAAATTCTCAAAAACGGAGATTCTTTGGACAAATGGTCCGTTAAGGAGAAGCTGAGTATTGTTTCTTGCTTGAACAAATAAATTTCGCCATTCCGATAATTTATCTGAAGATTTTCCTAAGAGTCGAAAGAGTTGAGGTGAAAACCGTGTTTTCGAAAATTCTCAAAAATGGAGATTCTTTGGACAACAGGTCCGTTTAGGAGAAGCAGAGTATTGTTTCTGGCTTAGACAAATAAATAAAGTCTTTGACTTGTGTAAAATAAGAGATGAAGAAACTATACAACTTTTACAAAATTTTGGATGTATCAGCCAGATAAAACCAGCGATGTACACCTCCCGAAGCCGGGAGCTTTAATTTTCTGCATTCCTTAGAACTTGAACGTCAAATATTCCATAAACAATCACTGAATGAATGAATGTGGAATTAATTTCCAGCCCGTTAGTAACACCTGGACCGTTTTATATTTTTGTCGCCACTGCCCCTTGAAAGACTCTTATATTCATGCGAATAAAGCCCATTTGAGCTTAACTTTCTACCGAATCCTGCGATTTATCGAATCATTAAATGATTTGAAATACTGGATGCGCGGAATTAAGTTAACTTAACGTACAATACAAAGAACTGCCAATCATTTGAAACGAAAAGCCCCAAAAACCCTTCGCAGAGGAACCGAAACTTTGCAGCAGCTAAAAGAACACATCGCTCGAAAAACTTTTTCAAAAACTACTCCAAAATGCATCACAACAGTCAGACAGACCTTCACCCATATCAAATTATCAACGCAAAGCATTAGATATTTTTGAAACCGCATAGCATCCATTTCAATGGAGCATCGCAATCGCCTTAACTATAAAATTCTTAGGTATTTTTTCAAGGAAAGGTCTGAACCTAATCCAACGGCAGTACACAGTGCTTCGCGGAAAAAAATTTAAGTACCTACCACAGTGTGCTGGCACTTTTGTTGGGGATGAATTTCCATTTAACGTTCTCGAGGGAACTGCTCATCTGTGGTTAGCTGAACAAGATTGCATCTAAGAACAATGGACTTCATTACGATGATTGTTTGCATAATCCCTCATGGTGCACTGTTGTTTGCCGATTTGGATCGCCGTCCCTAGCCCCGGTGGCTATATACAGATTCGAACAATCTGCGTTGCATTATGGAGGTGGTAATTCAATTTCGTCCCCTTGTGGATTTCGAATTAAATTAAGTTTTGCGAGCAGTCTTTAGTTTCTTGTGCATACCCATACTTCGTTTGATTGATGGACGAGTGACAAGTCCTGTCAAAATGGCCTCGAATGCGTGAAAACCTTACCGAATTGGCCTTTAGTGGAACTTCTTCCACAGCACATGTTGCACTGTCCTTTAGCGTTGCACATGGCGAAATAAAAATTCAAGATATTAGGTAGGTACCTACACCTACTCCGTCTTGACGACAAACCAAAAAATGAATGAGAAATAAAAACAATAACAAAGTGTCATCAATCATGTTCGGGAGAAGGTACCAACCGGCTGCTTTAGAAGTTTGCCATTTTAGAAAGATTGATTGGTCCTCCAAGATAACGCGTATTTAAAACACCAAAGTTCGAGATTGAATGACATGTTCGCATAGCACGTCGGATAGGCGCCCTTGGCAGAGCTGTCAAATGTTAAGTGAAATATTACCGATAATAATCCAATTTTCGCGATTTACATTAATAGCTAACGATTTATCTTTGGGGTTCGCATTGACAAAGGATGCAGTGAAATGTTCCATTTATTGGGAGGTAAGGGTAAAATATTTTCAGGCGAATTTCGCCTAATGTGGCGGCCAAATGGGTTTATGAGCTTCGGTACCAATAAAGGTGACTTTAAGTGCTTTAAGAAATGTCAAGTCGTATATAGTGAATTGATCTGTGAAAATTTATAACAGAATGTCATCCACATTTGGGAGCTCAAACACGTCTTAAGAATTACAAAAATACAACTTAACGTTTTTAAAATATTTGCTTAAAATCAGAAGGTTTTGATCTGCATTTGAGAACATTTTAGAGCGCTCACAATGGTTATTCGAAAAATTGTCCTCTTTCGGACATAGATTTTTATCACGGTACTTGCCACTTTTACATCGGAAAAACACAAAAACAACCCACCCTATTCAAAAAATATTTACCAACAATTTATAGACAGCCAAAAGGTTCTTGTTTGGAGCCCGCTTTCAAATTGTTCGTCATTTCAGATTTCAGTGGATCCAGTTTTTGTATTTAATTAGATATAGCGACTTAAATAGATAGATATTTATTTCGTTTATAAATTATTTAAGCTTGTTGCCGCAGAATTTTCAATACCGAGATATGAAAAATAAGGGTATCTTTTTACATTATTTGATGGCTTAGTTATTTCTATGTTATAAATACAATTTTAACTAACGAGAAAGCCCATAATTTAAGAGGAGATAAAGCGACTTGTGCTTGGTCGTATGTCTCGGCTCATTTAAGCACCGCAAATGCCAGCACACTTTCATAAGCCCCTTAGGCACAACAGTAGTCCTAGCTCATTGTTATAAAATCGGTTTCTTTGTTTATAAGCCGAATACACCTCCGCTGAGGGCCTTCTTAAATATTCACTGCTTCGCTCAACTTTTCCTAAAAACCTAAGTGCAAATTACCCAAACCCCGCAATCTTTCGGTCAACCGCAACAGCAAACAGAACGAAAAAAAGACTTCTCCGTTTGCATACCATCTATGCAAAGTGTTTTCCGAAATGAAATTGAGCTCCCTGGCTGTGGGTATGAATCAAATTTTATGTTTTAACAGAAAGAAATTGTTTAAAGAAATTTCTGAAGGTTACCCAGTTGAGTTCTCCTACATAATATAAAGTTTTTCAAAATATCTACCGCACTAGCAGCCACCAACCACGACCCAACACTAGCATCACTTCGGGCGGTATAGAGTACGGAATACACTTGCAAGAATTATGAACTTAAAATTGCGGCCAAGTTCTGTTGTGGGATACATGGTCTAAGGTCTACATGGTCTGCATGTAAATAGCTGGTAGGAACTCTTGTGAAACTTCTCCAGAAGTATATGAGTTATACTCTTCGGTATACACATTGAGGGGGCTAAGCAAGTCAGTATCAGTGCTGTTGCAAATACTGAAATGCATGTGAATATGTTTTTGATGCGTGCTGGGTTGGGTTGTACGTGGCGATTCCTAGTGGTGGAAACTTTCCTCTTGCATGTGGTACATTTAAAGTGGTTGTGTAGTCTTACAATCGGCTTTAGGGTTTTGTTTGCCGAGGAAGCTCTATACTTGTGGCTAATGATGTCTTCCTAAGAAGGGTTGCAAAATACTTTTTTAATCTGCCACTTCAAACGGAGACGAATGAAAATTTAATGATGTACGATTACAACCGATATACGCCAACATTTACTAATAAGAGGCACCTGCCCGCTGACATCAAAAACTGTTGCGGGATTGCATTGGCCGATTGCGATGAAATGAAAACTAAATGTGGCGCCATGTTAAGGCCTATGTTTTCTGACAATTCCTTATGAATCGGGTCAGTAATTTGAACGTAATCCGAAGGCCCAGTAAGCTAGTGCTGTAAGACCAATTAAACTGTAATTTATTTACTTTTTAAAAAATAATAATAAAAACGGACAAACTTTACAAATTGATTGCTGTCTACAATTACGTTTTTCCTGCTGCGAAAATTCTAGTGAAAAGTTTAAAGCAGAAACTCTTATTAATCCTTTTTGTTTGCCCCTCCGCTCGTGCTGTTCATAACCAATATAAGGAACAGAACCCCTTTAGCACTTCTGCACTGTGTATTTAGGTATAAAGAAAAACCCCTTACAAGCAACCGATCCAATATACGAGTTAATGTCCTGCGACAGCTCTCCCTGTCTGAAAATCGAATTGAATGGAACTTAAAATTGCGTGGATAGGTCACCGGGTCAGTCCCCTGAACTACTAGACGTGTGAAATCGTCTTATAGGGTAGTATACGGGATCGAAATTTCCTTGACAAATCCATTAAAAATGTTGACGGATCTTTAAAAATTCACTGACCCTTGGAAGGAATTTAATTAGATAAAAGCAACATGTAAACCAACAGCTCTTTAAAGGCTGACAAGGGAAGTAATGTGTCCAAGTAACCCCCAAACTTCCAAGGACGAAGCGCCATCACTAGATGTCAAAAAAAAAAAAAAACCAAAAAAAAAATCAGTATTCGTGCATAGTTTTCACTCCTCTAATTAATGTCCTGTGAACTGTGAGCTGAAAAATGTTTTACCAGTCGTTTACGACTCAAGACCTGTAATTATACAAGTCAGTATAAAAACACCCAAATCACCTTTTTAATCGATAACAAGGATTTCCCGTTTACACAAGTCAGTGCTATGAAATAACAAAACTATAAGAAAAAAGTTTGGTCCCTGATTGACTGATGATTTGCATTGATTTCGAATTGGTTGGTTCGGAAGGTATTTTCATCTAGAAAATATCTTATGACAAATTGCATTGTATACTTTTCAGAATTATTAGAAAAACCGGCAGTAAGTGGTAAAAATGAAGAAAAACTGGTCTAGTGGATGCGTACAGACGGGCAGAAGCGAGTAGATAGGATAGTTAGGTTCTGGGACACTAAAAGTGGCCGAATCCGCCACCCAAGATTACGTTATCATGTAATTGAGGCTTAAGCTGATCGGATCTGATAGTAATAAGCTGATAACCTCAATGACAGGATTACGTAATCTTGGTGGTGGATTCCGCCACTTTTATAGTCCCAGAACCTACCTTTCCTATCTACTGAAGCGAAACTAATAAGGTTCCGTTTTTTTTTTACCCTTTGGGTATGGAGCCTGAAAAATTGGGGACGTGTTTTGTTTTGTGCACCCTATTAACGAAATATACACCTTTACAGATATGCAATGGTTTTTTATTTATTTATTTAATTTTTACTCGTAGGATTATAGAAAACCGTGCACTTATAATAATTAGCCTGTCATTACGTCACATTCGAGGAATGATCTACTTTCCTTTAACCCCTATGGGACATTAAAAACCTTCCGTCAATCCATTCTATTCACTGTGTCAATCTGAAACTGTTCAAACCCCATTCAAAACATGAACGAATTTCAAATAAAACTAATCCCCACTCAACGGATTTTCCAAAACCGCCAACAAACTATTATTTGCCAGTGAAATAAGCAGCATTTTTTTATGCTTCCTCAAAGGTTACATTCTATTTCAACCAAGGTCAAATATCCCTTTCTTTGATTCCTTCAACCGATTCTGGTGATGTATCCACAAAATAAATAGTGACATACAGCTCACCGGAAATTTTATACAAACCCAATTGTCACAAGTTGAATACCAAATCATATGAAAATGCTCACAGCGCCCCCTCCAATCATTTCCAGCTGAATAATTCATAAAGCCGACAATCACCAGCTGTCATATTGGGACACAGTATCTGTCGAAAGTGCCTCTCATGTCGCTTATAGACAGCGACAGCGGCGATTCATAAGCAGGGTGCGGCTCAAAAACTGTTGACGTTATTTTGACTTGTTTTCAAATTGAACCTATTATTGAAATAACATGCAATTTATTGCTATTAGTGTTGTGAAAGTCTGTGCGACGAGTATCGTGTCTTAACTGTTTAATTCCAAATAATGAATTGTTTACTGGCTGCTTGTATCGTTGGGGCAAAGTAGCCCATTGGGATTACATGGAACTACGACTGAGTGGGGATTGTTTTTGTTCTTGTGCGGAGGTAGGACGAGGGGTTATTAGCTTTTCATCTGACTTTTTTGGCCACGACAAGCCTTTTGGTGTTCACTGATGAAAAGCTCATCTTTGGGTTTCTCGATGCTTAACTTTAGGCGCAATTAAAAGGTTTGTAGCCGCCTGTGATTAAGATTGAATGAAGGTGAATGGGAACAAGTCTAGGAAGATGTTTTTCGACAGATAGTCGCTGTTCAATGGTCTTTTAGCCTAAGGCAATAAAAGAGTGAACTTAAGACAACTCAGGCTATATATTGTTAAGCAATTTCAAGTGGACCTAGTAAGACAAGGCCGTAAGTTTCGTTGAGTTGAAAAATGATACAACAATTGTAGACTTAACTTGGGCTGGACACATAATTGACTGTACGATTCATATGACATTTTCATCAGTTAAGAGTGTAAATAATAATGTCTCTTTTATAGTTTTTTTTTCAAATTGGCAACACCTTTTCCAGAGATAACTCATTTTACAGCTGACAACTGATTTCTGCTCAATTTAGCTTGCCACTTTGAAAGTATGAGCGGACTTTGGCTTGCCAATTTGAGCATGAGTATGAACTAGAAAAAACACGATCACAGTTGATCGAACAACTACTTCAAAATGAGCCTTCTAGATGGCGCCTTAGTAGACGAATCATATCGATAACCAATTTTACAGCTGACTACTGACTTGTGTTCACTTCAGCTTGCCTATTTGAAAGAATGAGCAGTCTTTTATTTGCCAATTTGAGCTTGAGTATAAACTAGAAAAAACACGATCACAGTTGATCGAACAACTACTTCAAAATGAGCCTTCTAGATGGCGCTTCAGTCGATAAACCATACCCAAACAATAAGGGCATAAAATTGTCTTTCCAACAAAGACTATAGCATGATTTGTCAACCTCTTATTTCAGTTGGTAGCTATTTAGAAAAAAACACTAGTGGCCCAAGATGGTTTCCCTATGGTAGCCCATAGACATAATATTATATTCATGGTTGAGAGACGCATTTGGATTATTGGATATTGTTTTCGGGCGGATATCTTAAAAGACCCGTCAACATAAACTGAATTGCAATTGGCTGACCGAAAGTACATTCATCAGTCTTCTTTCAGCCCGACGCTACTGAGTCATAGAGAAGTAGAGTCTTTTCGGTATTTCTAACGAAGTCTTACTTCTCATTGATGCCTTTAAAGCAACTTCCAAGTAGAACTTTTACTTCCGATGGTTTGAAAACACACCAAAGGACGCATAGGCCCAAAGCGGAGCTTGTGGCTAGTTCTGTACAATCAGAGCATGAATTGAGACATCCTCTAACAAAATCAAATCGGAAAGGGTTGAAAAATGCCCGAAAAGTCAGAAAACCTATCACTCTAAGACACGCTTTAAATTGTCGCCCATCAAGGTCCGCTCAACAGAATGCAGTAATACTTATGAGCATTATTTAAAGTGAAGACACCTTCTTAAACTATTTAGCCTCCGGCAAATAAGTACTCACTCTCGGAGCCAACCTGACGACATATGTTCCGGTGTGCAAGACAACTTCATAAGTTCTTCTCTCCGAATCAATAAATCACCGCCTTAGGCATTTGTTGACGTTGCAAAACTATATTCCTCCTCACAGGATGTTTATCAGTTCGAAATCCAAACTGCTAATAAAGCTAAGCCCCAGGCAAATAAAATCGACAATTATACACAAAGTCCATTGAACAATCAACCACATTAATGTCCTCAGCCTCGTTCTCTAGTCATGCACGACAACTATACCAACACAACCAACAGCCAGCGTGAACTATAAATACGAAAAGTCGTAAAAATATATATATCTAACAGTACCAACCTGCACAGGACCAGATAACAATTTTACGATCGACACTTAACGATATATATTTTATTTTTTGCAACAGATAAATTTTGATATTCCCTGCCTTTGTAGTTGTCGTGCACTGATGAGTCCTGGCGCGTTATTTGATGGGTTGCCGCTCTCGTCATTTCTGTTTCCATAAATATCTCATCAACACCAAAGACCAAACACCTAGCATGTCATTACCACACATGGAGAAAGTTTTGCATTCAGTTCGAAAAACTTGTCGCATTAAAGGACAAGTGTCACAACATGTAGGGAAGTAGGAAAAGATTAATTAATATAGCGATGAATGGATAAAGAGCGAGGCGGATGGCATTCAAGTTCTTGAAAACATGAATGTGTGAACAAGTGTTTCGGATAAAGTTTTGACACATTATTAATGTTGGGTATTTATATTCGCAATATTTCGAGACGCTATAGTCCGCCAGCAGTTCGGTGGAATATTCCAACCGAAGCGACACCCGCAGAGAAAAGTTTTATCGCAGCTTTGCGTGTAACCGCCATATTGTGCGCTATGCTTACGATTAATGTGTGCTCAGATACATTTATAATAGTTAAAGATGCAGAAAATAATATTCAACTTGGGGTCGATTAGAGGTGGCTGGTTTGGGTGACCCTAAGTGGATTGTAATGTAGCTAGATCGAGTTGGTGGAAAGGGTAAGTAACTAGTACCTATTTTTAATTGTTTTCTTTTTCAACGAAAGTTTACCAAACTATGTATTCTACACCTCAGCAAACAGTTTAAACAATATTCCAATTGACCATATAATTCGCAGTTAAAAACAAAAAAAAAAAACCCTTTCAATACATCTCGCCTCATTAGTTAAACAAATCGAATCAAATCGGTTAAGCACTTTTTTCTTGGTCACAATTAATTTGCCGATCCACGAAATAGTGTATCCCCAGTCCTGGTTACACAAAAACATCCTGCGAAGTACCTTCCGCCCTCATCCATCGGATGAATTTTACATTTTTCAATTCCTCTTACTTCTTACAGTGCCATGCACTGGCAGAACGCTTTTGCATAAATATTTGGAAAAATAATGTAAAATCCACTCAACCGGCAACGAAAGTTTTATATTCAGCACTTAATGTGAATGGAATTCATTTTATATTTATTAATATTTTTTTTTTTTTTTTTATTTTCGAATATCGAGTGCGAGTCGATGTTGGGGTTTTTATTTTTCCTCTGCACACACATCCGGCGGTGTTAAAGTGTAATTGCAGCGAAACACACCCCCCAGCGAAATATTAAAACAAAAATGAATTGTTAAATATTTGACAGTCCAAGATATTTGTGCGCTTATTTTATGTGTTTACTCTGCATGAACAGCTGACAATTAATGGAGAGAGTGGCAGAGAATGGCGTAGTGGTTATACATTTATCTAGCGGTGCGTGTTTTGAAAGGTGACTAGTAGTTGTAGGCATAGGCATTCGCTTCCTGTAACATTGAAAGCAGGAGCACCCTTCTTTCGTGGGTGTTTGCTGGGCGACAGGTTATTATTTCCCTTTCCAGTAGTCTGGTGGCCCACCTTGGGACATTTCCCGCATAGTAAACTCTCTATAGGTATGTTGGGGGAAATTTTGTGAGAGAGATGATATTTCCCACTATTTCTCAGCACACACATCCTTTGAGGGATGTTTCCAGCGATTTTTGTGTATCAAGGAAAAAACTTCTCTTAAATGATGATACATATTTCCAAACCTGACGAAGAGAGCGCGCAGTCATTCTGAAAAATGTTGGAAAGTGGAGATTGGATTCCTCTCTCAGAGAGGGTGGTCGATTTTCAGATGGAATACAAGTGGCATAGGGAAATATGCCACCCCTAACAAATTTTGACTGACGGAAGGCTTTGATGAGTTGTTATCAGATCGATTGATGTCGAAGACGTTGATGTAGGTTCGAAACTTGGGACTGCCATCAACGGGGCTAGTTCGAGTGAATAAATCAATAGAATAGCCAATAATGGTGAATGTCCTTCTGTCCTTTCTCATAGAGATTTGGAGCGGCTTTATGTGCGTTGACATTTCCGACAGCGAAACATTGCAAATTGAGATGTTCCATCCTGGAAAGAGGAGCGCTAGTCCGTCTCTCTTTGAGTTATAGAACAGTTTTGTGTGGCCTCTTGTTGGCCAGGTGCTTGGCTAATACGTCCGTTTGACAAGGGCCAAGACATTATCCTCATTGATGTTAGTAGCACTGCGGGAATTTGTGAATTTGTGAATTTGTATGTCAACTGTCTTCATTTCTGAATATAGACAAATCTAGTTCGGTTTGATGTTTCGAGCAAGTGCCGCTTAAATTGAGGCTGGATATAAGGATTAACAGGGGAAAGCGGAAGATCCGAATTGAAAAGTGGGGTCCTATGATTTTGTATACTTACAAGTCTAAAGGAACATGCAGCTTTGGAATTGAAGATGTCTATATTTAAATAATTAATAGGAATGAAACAAAATTGTCAGAACTACCTTTTAGTATGTGGATTCGACCACGCATCGCGTTACGACCAACTGTTCAATTCGTGTGGATTTCTGGGAAAGTAAAGAACATAAAAAGGACCAGCACATAGTTTTTCTTTCAACGCAATCGGCCGTTGCTGTGCTGTGTATGTACCAAAGATATTCGAAATTTTCTAAAAATCGGCTTTTTGCAATACAAGCTTATTTGGTTTGCCGACAGTTAAAGAAATGGGCTCACAGGTGCCTCTCAGTGGGAAATGTTTGCTCATTACAGTGGGCGTAACCTTGTTAAACATGTTGCATCTCAACTTTATACTGAGTAATAGCAAAACCTCCTCGCAATCAGATTTCTTGTGTCGCCCGCTATGACAACAATAAGTTGTCAGCAACTATCGGCTCGGTATCATTCCGACAAGAAAGGTACCTTCTGCTACAACAATATGACGTCAGTTACTCTAGGTTGCACTGCCAGGTTCCATGTGCATCGTATCACCTCCGAGCTCACAGACACGCTTTTTGCACGTGGAGTATCAGTTCAGATCATTACATTAAGTACAGAATTCAGTCATCAGCAGCTTACTATTTCATGATTTTTGAGTCTATGTGACGTAGTGGCATCCCCAACAGGTAGCGAATTAGTTACACTGAAAGCTTCCAAAACTTGTACTGTCTCAGCTAGAAGACTGTTTATTTCGTTAATTATTTAGCGCATGGATTTAATAAATAAAACGAAACGGCGAATCGGATTTAATTTTCAAGCATTCTGCTCATTAAGTTTCCATTCGTCGTGGCGTTTTTTCGTATGCAACTTTGCGCCACTTGAGTTTTTCTCCTTAATTGTACTCGGCGCACCTTATGCGTCACAATGTTATTCCTCAGACAGTCAGATGCCTTTATTTTCCTCATAAATACGTAGGCAAACTTTTACCCGTCAAAACGTTTATATTTTGAGCAGGTTGCGAAAGGAATAAGTCAGCGTTTCTAACGGCCGCCGAAGCTTCTCGCTAATTTCCTGCGTAGCTGCAATTTCTGTAGCTGTGGAAGCTTATCAAAACCACCGTGACAACAATGCACTGCATGGCCATTCACGTTCGCAATGACATAAACGTCCTCCACCTTGTCGCCACATTACATCACAGAACGCTATGCTGTGGTCCTCCACCAAAGAGTCGCACTAATTTACGTCAAATCATTTACCCCCGAAAAACGCATGCGGTAATTGTATGGTAGCGACGACTATCGTGTCCCAATTCACATGGTCGATGGTTGATGCCTCTTCAGCCTTCATTATCCTTTGTTGTGCGGCAGTACGCTGCCGCCTTAGCACAGAGAGTTCGTGGCTTTCCACATCCAAATTTCAATTCTCGCCCAAAAAACTAATTGCATTCTTAATTAATTGCACAATTTCGAACGGTCCAAGTGAATGCATCCCGTGTTCTATGCTGTAGTCAATTTACCATTCCCATGAACTCGAGCCTACTGCGTGTGCTTGGTGACAAGGACTCACAGCCCTCTCGCTCCGTCTGTTACTGTTGTTGTTCTGCGGTGCAGTTCAGTGCAGATCCAGGTAATTCCAAACAGTCTCGAATCGAAAATAAATGACCTCATGCCAATTACATGCTACAATATGGCTTGAGGCACACTGCATATTGCTGCTGTGGACATAAGTGCACACTTTGGGGTTAACTCAATTTCCGGGGGGCCTTTAGACAGAAATGGTTTTCGCAAACACAGTTGCCTGTCAGTTTCAGTGAAAATTTCCACAATGCCAATTAAGTGAGGGCGCTACAAATAGATTCCAAGGTGTTTGGTCTTATTTGCATCATCATCAATCGACGTCCTTTTGTTGACGACTCCCCGCACTCGTAGCAATAAAACCCATCTCACAAATGAATAAAAATTTAGATCTACCCCGCCGAATGCAACTGAAAGGAGGAGATTTGATTTTCTCTCATTTTATCTAGGTTTTCGAACAGCACAGGACGATGATGTTGAATATCATGCCGGGCGAACAATGCCTTTGAGTGGTAATGACATTTTTCTTAAAATATCCTTTTCACTCTGTGCGCTATGAATGATGGAGAGAAGCGAACGACGAACGACGAACGACGACATGCAAGATATTACACGTTTTACTCCAAAGGATGGCGCACTTGGAAGGAGGACATCATTTACATCTCTGACATTATTCAACGTCTCAATGGTCTTAAAAATAAGGTCAGACTTGGGAGACTCTCAAGTGCATCATTATGAAAAACACTTGACCTTAAGGTACTTCAGCTGAAGGATGATTGATGCCTACACAAGGAGATAACTTAAATAAAATAATACATATAAATATATATCTTGGGTAAGCTGAAGAGGGGTCGATCTGGCAAGTCTTTTGTCGGTATGCAGGTATTCGTATGGTGTAATATAAATTTGAAGTGCTAGATAATCAGTGTGTTTGCAAATTATGGACGCTGTCGAACTTGAATAGATTTGGAACTTTCTCAGGGGAGCCACAAGAGTGAAAGTATGAACAAGTATAGGGAAAGTTTCAAGCGATAAAGTCGTGCACTTTACTTTGAATCAAATTGAAAACCTTTGCATCTGACGGTTGAGAGTTAAAGGCCGAAGATCGAGGGTTATGTTCGGTCCACTAGAGCATCTACCCTTGTAATTGATATACGGAACAATGATGGCAGTAACGATGAAGCTTTAAGTGTAGTTCCCTGCAAACGGGAATTTAAGTGAATTGAGTTATTTTTTCTGATCGACTTTTGAACGGCTTGGATGGCACGAAACATTTAAGCCACTCAAATATCGATGAGAGCATACAATTCGAATAGAAAACATGACACAAAAACCTCCAACAATTTAAAAAAGGCATTCGACACCAAGCAAGATTCTCCATAAGACCAGCTTTAAGTGGTTATCTAGTGACTTTGCTTTAACAAAGTATCAAGTACACCAAGTAAATTTTAGCCCGCCAATCGCCTTTATTTCTGTACAGTACAGCTTCCCAGTCCTATGTTCAGTCAATCTCAGGTAGTCTCAGGATTTCTTTAATATCGCAAGGTACGCCCTAACCCATTTCTCGGCTTAAATCGAACAGCTTCGAATCACCAAAAATGCAGTGCATGTTTCCCGTATTCTTTCCGCGTCATTGCACAGACTATTAATTACCCACTCGAAAGGTTCATTCCTTGGCAAAACAATAAATACTAACGACTTATCAGAGAGAAGGATATATTGGCCATTCGCATCCACTTCATTGTGAATCGGATTGGTTCTCTTTGTAGTGTGCTTTTGGTCCAACGAACCGCATTACATCGAAATGAATAATTAATCTTTTTCTACCTTCTCCGTGTCAGTATATTCATGCTGTCAACTGTGTTTATCTGTTCTCATCATATACGCAGTGGTTAATTGACAGAGAGTAATGTCCTGCTGGGAATGAATATCTGTTCCAGCTCGTTCACTTGCTTATGTATACGAATTCTTCAAGCACTCAAAGATTCACGTGAATATTCATTAACGCATTATGTGCACTGCCAGGACACATGCACTCGAACTACATAAATCCGCAAAATTTTAATATGTAAATAAATTGATAGCAAATACATATGTAGTTTGGTCGAAAAGTAAGGAATTTAAATTGCTACGTAGTCTTAAAGTTTGGCAAAACATTCGAAGGGCGGAAATATACAAGATTTTAAAGATTTAAGGTCTAATTTACCAAAAGTTTATGTACTTAATTCAGTGCATATATAGCTTGAGATGTTTTCGGGACACTCAAAATTTTAAAAGACTATTGTAAGTTTAACTGGAATTAAAAAGTATGTTTAGAAAATCGTGGAGTACAGTAAAATGGAAGTGAAAGCCAGAAAAATAAAAGTCCAAATTGTAAGGGAATGAAACTGTCAGAAACACTTTTGAAATTTCAGAAACACTTAAAGGAAGCGGCTTGGAGCTCTACTTTAGAACATTTCTACTCATCATTCTGTGTGAGAAGGACCCACATTTGTCCTTAAAAAAGAGGATTCTGATCATATAATAGAGTTTCGCTCTTACGACTTTGAAAGGCGGGACTTTTAAAAAAGTCCATTTGATTTTCAGTTCATTTCAAAATGGTGTAATTAAATTTTCTTATTTTTTTTTTAACAAGGCTAAGTTCTGGCCACAGTTTTCATATAGGAATAATAATGTTGAAATGAAAAGAGCTCAGAAACCCCATAAGCAAAGTTTTAAACAAGTCCGTCCGGGGAAATAATTCAAAAAAATTTAAAAGTGACAGTTTTATCAATTTTTGACCACTTGACTGTCAAATTTTGAGTCCATTAAGCATTGATAGGGGCGATACAATTGTCCAATAAATACAGTGACCTTATTTTCTTACACATTTTGACATTTGGGACGGTCGGATTTTTGTCTACTAAGGTTGGCCTAAATTAATCATCCCATTTTTTCAATTGGCATTTCCGAAGGGGGGATACCATCAAATTTAGTCCTGTCTAAATTATCAGTTGACATTTGACTCAGTCCCTGAGCAAACCGAAGCAAAACTTATTGGGCCTTACCAATAAACATTATTAGTTTCGACCCCTATTTTCCATACAAATTTCCAAATTGTGAGCTTCCATAAATTTAAAGTGGAAGCTTAGACTTTTTTTTATTACGGCGCGGCGCAATAAAAAAATTTCGTTCGCAGATAAGGAGATTTTGAAAATTTTGTTTTTTGACATTTATGCAAATTCTCATAGTGGCTGTTATTTAATAATATTGTGTGCAGAAATGCCTGGCAGGCACTCTTAAGATAAATTCCCATATTGAAGTGCTCTATCGATAGCGATTACTGGGAATAGTGTGTTCACAAACACAAATTTTATTTAAAGAAATTCTGACAAGACCGTCATGTGTGTGACAAATGACATATTCAATTATTATGCAAACCAAAGCGTTCGGGAAATCGGAAGATGCGACAAATGGCAGGTAAAGCCGAAAAATTTGAATAAATTTGTTTGTCAAATTGGGGCATATTTTCAGTTTACATATTTACACTGAAAGGCCTGTCAATTTTGTATAAGAAATGTTCATAGTAGTCAAAGCTGTCCATTTTTGTCAGCCGTTTCTTGAGAAAATTTGACAATTTTTGTATGACCACTAAATATGACAATTATTGAATTATTTAAATCCCCTTCAATTTAAGACCAATTACCAAGAGCAAAAGACTTGTCGCCGCTCATCTGTCACACTTGTGAGTCTTAAAAGAGTCTTGTAACAAAATTGAAAAAAACTTTGTTGCACGACAGATTCTTGTCACATTTTGAACAAGTCTCAGATGTCATATTGTATAATGTTTAGGTATATTGTCAGCTGTCGCATTTAGTAATATATTTGTGACTTTACTGAAAGCAAATCGACAGGCAGCCAGATTTATCGAAATTGTGACGTTTGAGTTGTTTTTGTACATTTTTCAGAACGCAAAGTTGGCTTAAAATTAAATTTGAAAAGTTCAAGAGAATGTTTATTTATTGAACGAACAATATTTAAGAAGATTTTGAGTTGTCATAGTGTGGTAACTCGCAAACGTTATTTTATTTATTTAATTTTGTAAACTAAGCATTTGATCTCTACGCTGGAGACTGCAATACTATTCCCTTCGATTGGCAAACCTGTCATTTGAACTGTCATCTCTTAGGTACAGCCAAAGTTTGACGACATCAAGCCGCCTCCGTTGGGTATTCATGTCCGATACTCCCGTTTGAAGGATTCGTATCTGCACATACCTATCAGGAAAGTGTGTTGCCAAATGGAATATGAAAATGGAAAAATCAATGACGTCCCTGGTTTGACTTTTGCCACCACAACACCTGGAGGCAACTTTTGACATATTTCAAGTGTCAGCTGTGACACCACTACAGGGACTGCAACTGGAAAAAAGGTCTCACTCTCAGGCACAACTTTATGAAAAGTTGGATGAAATGATATGAAGGAAAATAAAACAATCCTCCCCCGATTATTGTACATAATATACCAGATGAGAATGTAAATTTCAATTTGTGCTTGTGAACACACTATTCCCAATCCCGCAGTAATCGCTACCGATAGAACACTTCAATATGGAAATTTATCTTAGAGTGCCTGCCAGGCATTTCTGCACACAATATTATTAAATGACAGCCACTATGAAAATTGTTAATTAATGGTGAGCTGAACTAAACACATCCTTTATATAGCTGGAAGGTAAATTGAAGCCATCTACATATATGGCATGTGCCGTGTGCCGTAAATCGATGAAATGCAATTTAATGGAAACGACCTTTAAACGATGCTTTTATAATAATAACGCATGATTGGTCACTTTGATATAGTGCTATGTATTTTTGACTTCGATTTATATAATCAAATAAAAATAGGATGCCACTTTGGCCTGATTGTGTTTATCGACTGAAGTCAAATTATGACGTTCCTTGTCCAAGGTTAGCTTTGCAAACAAATGTCGGTCAAACCCATTGTTTGGCATAGGTTACAGCTTCCAGGCAGGTGCACACAAAACAATCTCGGAAATAGTTTTCACTCTATTAATTAGAACGAGGAGTTTGCAGCTGTCGTGTAAAGGACTACTCCTCACTGAAATTTATAACTGGCATTTCACATTCAAGGAATAGTGTCTTTTGTTAGAGATTCAATCCAAGTAAAATTTGTACGAATCCTGAATACCATAATATAAGACTTTTCGGACCCAAATTGGTTGTGATAAATTTTTGGAAAATTTTTGTGGATAAAATCATGCTTTTCTGACACACTGACACAGAGTGTGACGTAGAGTTCGGACTTTAGAAATCGTGTTTCGAAGTAGATGAAAAGAAAAAGCCGAAGTAAAAATGAAATTGTTTGAAGTTGATTTTTCAATTTAATAAAAACAATGAAAATTTTTAAATTTTTCGGAAAAACTTAAACAAAAAAAAACTTTAATTGAGAGGCACAAAAAATGCACATTTATATTACTAAGTCAAAAAATAAGACTTCATTGCATTTTTAAAATATATTTTTTTTTTATAGCGACAACATATAGATTCCCGTATGACTGACAAATGTCAAGAAATTATATTATTAACAAATTTATATTGCTTTAAAAAAAAAGTATTAAATTAAGCTTTGTAACATTTTCCAATAAACGATTTTCTGATTTTCCAATAAACAGCTGCAGAGCATTCGATTTACAACTGTTTCTTAATTTAATCTATTTCGGAATTTGTTTTTTACTAAATTCATTTCGGGGACTAATATATTTTGCATGCGCTGTGGACGGATTTGATTTTCTTTTGCTAATCTTATTACGAAAAAAGCCGAACTTTTGGGTTGGGTAGCGTGAAAGGGATAACCTCCGAATTTTAAGTTTATTACAAAAACAAATCTTCGATAATCAGTGCTGCTACATAATAATTATTGTCTGATTGACGCATACAAAAAAAAAAATCAAATCGAAGTAGTTTGTTAGCCAAACGGAGTGACGAAGTAGATTTAAGAGATTTTGCGAAAAGCGAGGTAGATCTAATCCGATAGGAGTAAGATCCGAACCCTGACGCCTCTCATGAGCCATTAGCCTATTTCTCGTTTGCCCAGACTTACCGGATCCCGCTGGTTGATATTGATTTCGTCTGCACTGCACACATGCAGGAATACAATTTATCATTTGGGGGTCTTTGGGAGGGTCCAGGCTTGCCAACATGAACAGTGCTTCCGAGACTCGACCGACGCTTATGGCATCGCTCGAGGTCGGTGGCACGGATGAACCCGTGTTGGCGGCTGCCTGTCTGTCTGTCTGGCGATCAGGATAGTGACCAATCGATGAGATCGCTCACCACCCTGATTATAGGTAATTTTAATTTAGGTAGTTTTAAGTAGTATTTAACTAAAACAAATAATAAATAATTCAAGTTTTCTTAATTTTCTTGGAAATTAAAAAACAAAACTAATTATAGATTGATAGATTGAAGGCCGAAAGGCAATCATTTTAAGGATATTTTTAAGTTTTGAGTGCTCACTAAGAGCCAGTAAGCTAGAATAATATAAATGTTAGTTTTAAATTAGATTTAATTGTTTTCGTCTAGTATGCGAGTTTAAAAAAAGATTTGAATAAAAATGAATTTTAAAATGAAAAAAATTAAAAAAACAATTTATCATTCGACCGCCTTCTGACTTTTGACACTCTGAACCAGAAACTACGCTTAACCGTTGGGTGTTAGGCCCATTTGGATTCCGGAACCGAGTTCACTGTTGAGCCGGTCTCAGACACTCTGAACCAAAAAACGGGGCCAGTTTTTGGTGACCTGTAGGCAGGAACCACACTTTTTCGTAGAGCCCTCTCAGAACCACGCTTGTCATGGGACAAGGACACCTTGCTGACAAAACTCAAAATAAATGCTAAGGCAGCCTTAAGTCGTAATTATGCAGTTGGAAATATCTGAAGAAAGACAGTCCATAGTCTATCGAAATTGTGACCACGAAAGAGCACCGTGCCGTCACAGATCCTCCCTGATTTTCTGCACACATCACACTGTGTTATTTGCTCTAAGACACAAAAGTTATCCTCCATGATCCTCACATTTACACGACACCCGACTACTTGTTTGTTTTGCTTCCGCGCGTATCTAGTCCATGTGCTATACTGCTACCATTCCCCGTCCGGCTTCTAAGTCCATGGCAACTTTGTGTTCCCGTTTATTGTCACTCCCCCTTTGAATATTTAACACAGCAGCTTTAAAAGGAGATTGCCAGAGAAAAGGAAAAACACTTTAAATCCCCTCGAGGAGGAACAAAGAGCTCTACTAGGATGCGATAATTTTTGCTTAATACTCAAACAAATGGTCAGAAGCAGTGACGTTTTATGTGGCCGTATTGTGGTAATAAATTCCCCAAGTAGGCTTACGGCATTTAAACGTGAATTACGTCCGGTTGCTAATTGAATTATGGTAATGGGTCAACAGGAACAGGAGCAAGTTGAGCACAATGAAGTGAGCATGCCCGATGTTAGTTTCGAGTCACATGAAAGACTTGTGGATAATTTGTTATAAGTATGTTCAATCCATTACCTGGCGGAAGTTAACAATGAAACGAAGGGTGCGGTGAAAACAGAATAACAACCTTTTCGTCAAACACGACATCAATAGATCTATGGAAATTTCACTACACCGAAAAACGATCCTCCCTTGGGTTCATATGAGATATGACTCTGGTTGCTTACGAATTTGAAGTAATTCAATAGGCAGCAGCTCACCACATCTCTCCTAATCCATTCGTACCAAGTCCACCTTAGTACGAATTACACCCCTGGAGCAGTATGGCCGCCTACTGTGCAGGGAAATAGCTCATCGTAAATAGATTAGGCAGGCAATCAAGTTGTAAATAACTTGATTGTGACCTGGAAATGTAACCGCACCCTCTGCGTGGAGTACATCATAAAAGTGTTAAAATGATGAATAGGTTTTATATGGTAATTGAGCCGAATGGGGCCTAAACTAATTTATTGCTCAGCGTGACCAGCGTATGAAAACAAAGTATTCCAGTTTCCGATCGAGTGGAATACCATGCGTTGCTGTGATTTATTTCGATTAGCATAATCAAACCTATTTATGGGTGGCGATTTTTATCGGTCCCAGGAACGATTGTGTTGAGGGGGAAATAAAAAGCCATTTCAGTGTTCTTTCGGGCACTCATTTATATTTACTATGAGAGACCAAGGGTCGACTTTCAAGTCTTTACTGGTGACAGATTGAATTGAATGAATTCATCAAAGAAATTTTCACAGCTCTCCGAGCCGTTGGGCTAGAAATTTGGGCTTGAAGTTTTTTCTGACACAAAGCGGTGATTTCGAATTTAAAGACCGATTTGGAGAAGACTTTGTAGTGTCTTAACAGTTGAGGTCTATGTGGTTAAGAGAGCACCTGAAAAATGAACTCATGCGGACAGTCGATCAACTGTAATGATGTGAATGGAAAATGTGTAATTCAGTGGGTTTTGGGACTAAGGTTAATACAACTTAACCCAGTTCTACTTTGCTGAAAAGCCAGAGAAGAAGACTTCTTGGTCGCCCCCTCAAAATTGCTTTAAGGTGACAAAAAAGTAGTATCAGCTTGAGCTTGTAGTTTTACAATAACTCGTAGTTTGTGATCCTAAATGTCAGAGATCCTGATTTTTTTTTTTTTTGACAGACCCAATCCGGAAGCTTGCTGCATATACTTCTCGTATACTGTAGAATTGGAAACGTCGCTAAGAGATTAGTAATTTTTGGAATTTATGGAACTTCCATTATGCAAATGCCCAGCGCTAGCTACACCGCTTCAACTTGGACCATAAACCACCTGGAAAAGAGCTTTCAATATGAGCCATGCACAAGCTTGACCCAATAAGTTTAAAAGAATTATTCTTTTACTGCCTCATATATGGACCTCTCTTAGCAGTTTTCTCTTGTTAAACAAGACTTATAGGGTTCTGTACACAAGCTTCTAAAACAATCAAAATCTGTTTATTTGCCAGTTTTTGAAAGTGTTTTTGTAAGATCTGCGACCCTTATCAATATATTTCTTTGTCCATTTGACTCCGGTGAGAAGCTAGAGTTCTGGCACGCATAGGTGCATATTTCAGCACAGCTCCAAGAGGTGGCTCTCTTTAGAACGCTCGCCTACTGAATCAGTAAGTCCTAAAAGATTTTAAAGAACTTCATTCGACACAGCAAAATTCCGCCAAATTGTGTCTTCTAGAGTTCTCCTGTCGGTAAACGTTTGCTATCCTATATTGAGCTATTTAGCCGATCACGTAGGAGCTCTGGCTTTCACACTCTGAGAATGTCATTATTATTAAAAGCCGGTTCAAAAATCTGTACCAGTTGTCAATGTTGCCTCAATCTAGTTCAGGGACGACCGCCCTTTCCATTTTCTACTGTCTAGTACATCGGTCTTTCGTATACGTTCCCTCTATGTTGACTTGCAAGGGAACTCAGCTCAGAACGATATAAAACTGTGGGCGCTTACATGAGTTATATTTTGTCCCCTACACTGTGCCATCAGTTTGGGGGAGATGGATATCGACAAAGATGACATCTATCCAGGTTGTTATGTTCCGACTAAGTATCTTGCAAACTACGTAATCGCTACTAATTCCCCCCTCCTCGTGTCCTCATGTGTGCTGCTCCATCGCAACTCATTCCATCAGATGCGCTATGAAACCGTTCCCCCAAAATATGTTGCCAAAACCAGTTTCACCCTTCCAAATCTTCTTTCTGGAAGGAGTTCCATCAAAAACGACGATGGACGATGACATTATTGATATTCAAATAACCATAGTTCCATTTAACTATTCATCCTTTGCTAAAAGGGTTCGCTTCTCCCTCTCACTTTATTAACACTGTCCTTCGTATGTAGAACTTTCAAATTTCGATCCTTTCTTTTCTCCTACATGGTCGGTAACAAAAGTAGTCCCGCAATAAATTCCGTATTGACTTTGAAACGTCAAGCGCTTTGAGCTCCTTTGACGGTACTTCGATCCCCAATGGGATTGCCGAATTTAGCAATACATCCGTGTAACGTCATTTGATGGGATTTGCAAAGTTTGTGGGACACATACTTTCCAATTCGTTATTCTATTTTATTTCCCTGTTGAAACTTCTGTGTTTTTTTTTTTTTATTTTATTTTATTTGGCCGGTGTAGAGCGAGTCCTTGATCTGAAAGTTTTCTTGTTGATTTATGTGCGGCCCGTTGGTTATATTTTCTTTTAAAAAATCCCTCGATGGCAGTCGATAAGAAAACACACGCTCTGCGGGAAGTTGTCTTAGCTTTGAAAGGGGTTGGCGGAAGGTGCAAATATTTAAAGTTAGTAGTGGGAATTATCTGATTGTCAAACTGACGTGAAGTCGCTGATAGCTTTCAGTTATGTGTCTCGAAATTGGAAACCGGTGCAGTCCTGATCAATGTTATGAAGCCAAAGAAAGTTTTTTCTATAAAGAAATCTCCAACAGACGAAACTCATGTCGATTGTGTCCAGTGTTTGGCACAGTCGCCCATGTGTCAGAGAGTAGGTCTTAAAATATACCTTTCGCCTTCGACGGAAACCTTGGCATTCAACAGACACTTCACTCTTGCTCTTTTAACGAGCCTCCCCAAGAATACATGGAAATCTATGTAGGCAATGTAATTACGCCCCAGTTAAGGAGCACGTAGTAAATATTTCCCTCACCAAGTAGTGCATATTTATAGAATTCCATTTTCATTTGACTAAGTCAATACGGGACTATCTTGTATACTGTATAGATAAACGACGACGACAATGACGACAACCCTCTCGCATGGATAGTACCAACATAAATCTCTCTAATTTATAACACAGAACCTACACGATATAAAGGACTCCCTACACGAACTCGCACAGAACCGACAAAGAGATAACGATGGTAATAAGACGAAACGACTAGAATCAGCACAGTAGGACAATAATTAAGGACATACCGAGGAGCAGCAGAAGCAGCAGACGGCGACAAAAGACAACCTATAAATTGTTTCGAAGAAAATGTTAATATAGGTAGTTACTCAGGTCGTGGGTTTGGCTTTGGAAAACCTCATTCTTGGTTTTGGTTACATGCGAGTGTAGTCCTAATGAGCGCCTGAGTTTGTTCTATTCAAACAGACGTTCGGGTGGCGTCAAAATGGATGAGCCATGCTATAGGATTCAATGTGTAGACACATTAACCACTATGGAGACTATGTGCTGTGGGTGGGTAAGTTAAAGTTTTAAAACTGTCTGTTGCCTTCGGAAGCAGGCATTCGTTAATCATTTTAATATAACAAAGTGTTAATTGCGTTTACTGTTCAGATATTTTAGGTATTGGCTGCGCGGAAATGGCTATTATTTATTAATAAACCAAAATTAGATTACTAAAAATAATTAGAAATTGTAATGTTTTAGTATTTTATAACTAAAAAACCATTTATGGGTAGATAAATAATGCAGATAAATATCAAATAATTAAAAAGAAAAATTCTTTCTCTTTATTGAGCGCTTAAAAAAGGGGGCTTTTAAATTTAATAGCTGCTACGCTGGATACGTTATTTTGAATATAAGGCAAGTGGTTGTGTTAAAAAGGGAAGAGTACAAACAATTATTTAGTGAAGCCTCAAACCCAATGCGCATTTTAGTAGTTTCCTATCTCTCAAGCACTGGAGCCCAAGAGCACTACAGCATTACTTACATTTAAAACAGGAATGAAGGTACCAATGAAGACAGAAGCCGAAGAAACGTTGAACTAGATTTACAATTGCATTCGTTCTTCATTGGAACCTTCATTCCTTTTTAATGTTAGTAATGGTTACTCAGGCTTCTACCTTCGTTGGAACCATTGTTCCTGATTTCAATGTAAGTTAGACTCGTTTGAAGTGCAGCCGACAAGTTGATCGTAAGTTCGGATAGGCTTTTGTTTTCAAAAGGAAAGAGGTGCAGTTTTTAACCCGAAAGTCCTTAGCTACATGAGCATTCCAATTGAAAGTCGTGCGTAAAAAAAATAGGATTTATTTTTAAGAGTTAAAAATAGCTGAACAAGAGTGCTAACATTTTTGGTCCGAAATTTAAAAAAAGGCTGTACATTTAGGACTTTTTTAAAAAAAAATGTTCTTAAAATTCTTGATGCCAGGTACTCCTTACTGGAAGGTACCTTCGTACTGATGTATGCATACGGATATATTCCAGTCTTTTAGCCACTTCAATTGTCGAGAAAAAGGGAAGCAACATGCGCCACCCATCATGCGCAAACATTTCATGACAGCAATCTGTCAGCTGACATATAAGATTCGTATGGATCACAATAAGTTGGCCGTTTGCAGTGAAATAAAACTTAGTCTTGCTCCTTGATGTTTTGAGAAATTTAAACGGATTGGTTGAGCAGTTTTAATGTGATGCGTGGACAAATCCGTATACAAAAAGACAAAGTTTTCAATTTTATTATATGAGTAGATGCAGAAAAACTCGACTGAACTTTAGCAACAGAAAACTGTAAAAGTGAGCATTTTTGCTTTCATCGATTTTCAAACTATAGCCTAAAACATGACTCCAAGGCGTCGATCCGCTGACCATCATCAAGCTATAAGTAACGAATTGCGATTGAAAAATAATTTTCTGACTGATTTCATTTGGCGAAAAAGTTCTGTAAGTGGTCCAAAAATCGAATTTCGGAGAGGAGTAGGTAAATTGAAGAAAAAAAATTCTACAAATCCAAAGTGAACCTTGAAAAATCTGTATTCTGGCAATAATACTGCCAGTATTCAATGACTGTGCTACACAAATGACAACTGATTGGGTTTCAAATGTTCTCTGACAGATAATTTAAATAACATAGACGAAGAATGATAAATATTGTTCATGAAAATTGGTTTGGATTGTGGGTTCTAAAATTAATGTTTAATGCGAAGCAAAATCAATCAGGATGTGTTTTTGTGACTATTTACTGCACCAACTGAAGTTTTTAAATAAATTTGCAGTTCAAAAGTACCCGGCACATTATGCAAGAGTTTCCCCAGCGTCCTTGATTTGAAAACAAATTCCCCTGAGGACTTAAGATTCTTGGCTTTATACTAGCGAAACCGGTGAACATACCTAAGAGGCTGGCGTTCCACAAATTACCTTAAAACAGATTGATATCGACGTAGCCCTTCGGAAGGAAGATTTTATTTAACAGAAAGGGACTATTCCTTGCAACATGTTAACTCATCCCTTTATAGCAGGGGTGAGTGTGCATATTTGTGAATTTAATTTTAAGCTAATTCCAGCTCAATCGATCTGGCGGTTTCCGGTTGTGTGGGCATTTGAAATTTCTACCACCGAAATTAAATTCACGCTTGAAATAGTTTTTGCGCCGTAGTAATCAGGGCTGCCGTTTTATAATTTCGTTGGGGAGTACAATAGAAGTTTTTTAAAAGTTCCGGGGAACACAGAACGAAAAGTAACTTTTATAATTGGGACAGGGAGACAGAAGAAAGGGAATTTCCAGGATCCTGCAAGAGGCTGTTTGACATGAATATAACGAAATCGAACACGAACAAAAATTGAATGGAGCATCCAGAAAGTAAAATTTGTCTTACAATTTTTTAGCCAATTGAGAATACGAGTAGTTCAATACAAAATTAAAAATAGCAGTACAATTTCGCTTTGGAGAGTACCGGAGTATGGCGGACGAAAAAGGAGTACAAAACTTCTATTGAAGTGGGGTGGGTGGGTGTTACTTCTGCAACAAAAGGGAACACTATAAATTATTCGAGTGGTGAGCCCGAAAATGTTAGCTCGTGGCATTAGTATTGATTGTTTAGGGGCCTGATGAATATCCAGCGGGATTGGGTTGTAAAAAGGAAGCGCCAAAAATGTGCGCAACATATACGCACCTGTGAACATAATAGCCAGATTGAATTAAAGGAGGTACAGGAAAAAATGCCTCGGTAAAAGATGTTGCAGAAGGTATATATTTTCCACTGCGCCACCTTTCGCGAAAACCTAACAAACATCCAAGAGTAGAACTGTCATGAATGAGTTTCTTATTTACTAGTTATTGTGGATCCCTTCCATTCGCCCCAAAAATTGAAAAAACTCACTAAAACTCACTCCAGAAGCTAGGCCTAGGGTCCCTTTACGGATCTGTCGCGCCAACTATTAATATTTTTTTTGCAAAACGGATGTATTTTCGGAACTTTAATCAAGTTGTTTGATTGAATTTGTTTAACTGGTAAGAGGAAGCATTTAGTGCTTTCTACCTGAGTGAAATTGCATATAATTCGAACTGCCCCTCCAACTCAGCCTATAGTGTTTTCTACATCGCAGGCCTGTAATAGTCGGTCGGATCCGGGAGGATTTTGTCAGCGCGACTATCAAGCATTATGCATATCCACTGGTAACATTATCAAAGTCCCCTAAAAACCAGATGATACAATGATGAGGCTTATCAGAGACGTTACTGAATCAATGAAACCGCACCGATGGGCAATTTCGTGAGTGAATATGTCAAATGCAGCTACAAGCAGTAAGACTTTTGCTTAACTCCCTTTGACTACGTGACAAACAAACTTCAGAATTCGCTTCCTGGGGATATATTTTCACAGGATAGGTTCGAAAAAGGTTCGAAACCCCGCCGCAAACTTTGCTTTAAATTAAAAAAAAAAAAAAAAACTCCCTCGCAACAATTCAGTTCAGTTCAATATCTGGCTGGCGTCATTTTAATCCATTCATTATCAAGCTCTCACGTAATCCCTATAGAACCCTAATTGATACAATTATTGAAAATTGATGCTGCACAATGTTTGCTTGTATTTTTCCCTTTGTCTGAAATTTAATTATTATTATTATTACTGTAGCAATATTTGTCGATAATTAGCTCTCTCGCTGTGCCACCATTTCCATAATAGCACATCGCTGTACTGCGTACAAAAAGTGAACGGGTTGGCGCCCTATTAAAATTATCATTTCAAAAACGTTACATGGCGTTATTATTTTAATGATATGATTGTTGTTTCAGTTATACACATTGAACGGTATGGCCGATAAGCTTTAATATCTGGTGCACGAAACTCCTGAGGGCATTAAAATGAATGCACTTTTAATGGGAATGCTCTGTTTCTGCTTCTCAGAAGGACATAAGCGTTTGGAATAGTTAACAAAAAAAATGAGATGAGCTCTTGTTATACTTAAAAGCTTTTTTGACAGATTTTTCTTTTTCTTTTGGACCACAAACAGCGACTATAAGAGCAACGTCGCTTTAGCACAGTGTTTATATTTTGATTTACCGCAAATTGTTGCGGGTAATGCATAACCTTTAGGAAAATTCCGTGTGTCATTGTTGTCCGGCAGATATGGCCATCAAAAGTTATTTTTTGCCAGTGAATATTTTATATCTGTGTGTGTATCGTGAATATTTTATCTGTCTGTGACTGTCTCTTTCACTTCCTGTCATCGTTGGCCGTCTGGTTTGTGTGTTTGGTTATTTTGTGTTCCTGACCGCAATTTCCATCACGAATTCGGAGAAATTCCAACGGAAATGAAAATGAGTTTCAATTAGATACAAAGTTCCGACCATCAACCGAATTTGAATATCCATTGTGGATTTGGACTGATGCCATAATTTGGTTTCAAAATTTTGATGGCCATATCATCTTTATTTCGCAAATGCAAAGACCGGCGGCGGGGATCATTTGGCAATATACCTAATAACGACTGTCACAGGGAATGACAAACGAAATGGCATTGTCTGTTTTTTGGAAGAAATAGTTCCATCCTATACCAACGCATGAGTCAAAATGATACCCACATTCAGATTGATCCTCTTAAGCCGATTACGGTGACAGTAGGAACGATTTCAGCATGTGTTTGAAAGGTGTCTCATCTGCGCGGATATCTCTCTTTCGTTCCGCTACAACAGGGAAAACGACACACATTGCTTGCGATGCGCGCCCACCGCACTCCAAAGCAGAACCTTTCGACGTTTTTTCGATTTGAGTATACGTAAAGAAGCATGTATCATTTGGTATCACAAAGGACCTAAACTAATTTGGTCTAAGTGTGGCTTTCTAGACAGCCACCTTCCCTAACCTATCCTAACAAAAAGAGCAGGTTTTTACTCGAACGCACGGTAAAAACAGGAATATCTTCGATTAGTAGAAGCTTGTAGTTCGCTTTAAAATGAAATCCTGGCGAAAGAACAAGCAGCAAGAAACGTCACCCACATTGACAGTCAAGCGGACAAAAAATCAATTAAATAGAATGCAATCAGGCGTCGAATCACCGCGTCCGTCAGAGCCATGTCACTGAATTTTGTGGATTTAACAAGCAAAACAATAACAAATTCAGTTACGTAGTACTCGATCGCGAATGCGGTAATTCAACTCCAGACCAAAGGCAGTAAGAAACTGTCGCAGCGCACTGATCCAGCATTATCCACCATTCCCAATGGATTTGATAAAATAAATTTAAGTAATGATCTACTGGTTTCTGTGCAGTAAAAATCTTGCACGTACCAATTTAAATTTAAACACCTGCAAATTCTTTTAATTTTAAAGTTTATTCGACTTTCTGTGAGAAATATAATAATGGCTGCCTCCGCCCTCACGTCCTCTCTCGCTGTTGTTGATACAAGCTCATTTTTCCTAACCTAACCTGTTCTTCCGCCGAAAATTAAAAGCGACATCTATCTTCTGATGGATTTACCTGAGTCCATCTGCCCTGTGGTTAAATAAGTCCTAGCCATCTATGTCTCGATCGCTACAGATCATCTCAAATTTTTGTCTGCAGCTCAACTTGTAGATGAAGCAGAAAACGGATTGACATTTAAGGAGGTGGTGGCCCCCATTTGATAAATGTCCAGCTAAAGGCTGTGAGGTCAGAAAGAAAGATTGCATCTACATGAAAAACGCCCCCAAAAAGAAGGCGTGGCAACCAAAAACATACCCTATAGCTTCCCCGGAGTCCTTAGAAGTATTCCAAAGAAAGTTCCATCCAAATCTGTAGAGTAGTTTTCATGCCAACCGGCAACAGGCAAAGAACCTCTGCAACGTACGATTATACCCGTATTTTACTTAACTCCCGTTTTTTGCTTCCCTCCAGCGCAGTTCCTGTGTGAGAAAGAACCTCTGCAACGTACCCATAGTTTACTTAACTCCCGTTTACTGCCCTCCAGCGGGCAACGGGTAGTCAGACTTAATTAATGTCAGGTCGTGTTCATTTGACCACGCGTTGAACGCGCTCGCTCTGAATCAGTTTTTTATAGCTGTCGCCCTGTTTCGTCAAGTATAATTTTTTCTATATCGTCGCGCTCTTTTTTCTTTTATCGGTCATTTTTTTTACCGTCCGAGAGATCTTCGAGCAAAAAATGAACTCACAACTTGTTAGAAATTGTGCTGGGGGCAAGCTCCCGCGAAAATTCATTGAATAAATATTTTATTGAATTAAATTATATAATACATAACATTTGTGGTAGTGAAAATTAAGAGGCATTTTGATTGCCAAATATAACACACTCGCGCTCTCTTAAACCAAATAGTCGTCTGTCAAAGAGTTGAAAGCGGGTATCGGAGACAGATACAAGATTGATTAACTAAGTTTTTCCCTATAATAACACACATAGCAGACAGAAAGTTAAATACTTTAAGTAGCATCCTTCCGCATTTCTCAATGTCGAAATTTTAACTAATGAGCTTAATCATGATGGATAGGCGCCGCACAAAAATCCAAAGCCATATTTAGCAAGCACATATGCAGTAATGAGTTCCGTAATTATTTAGTCATTACGAAAGATATTAAGTATCTACATCTGCCATGGATCACTGACAAAAAAAAAAAAAAGTTGTTACCCCGAATTAAAAATGCAGCCTACATCGGTTGGTACAACCTCTAGCCCTCTTTCCCCAGTGGGTTGATACTTTTTCGCTAAACTATTCCGAACGGTTCCCTTCCGTTGACAGTAAGCTCCCCAGGGTCGGGAGAACAAAAAAAAAAAAAAAAAACAACCGGCCCTGGTTGGCAAAAAGTTATCCGAAGTTATACGCAAAGGAATTTCAATCCCTTTTCGCATTCGCATTTTTTCGCAAATGGCCGATTGTACCAAAGTAAATACTACCAAAGTAGAGGTATAAATAAGAAAATCGTGACCTGCATCAAAATCAGTAGATTTAATCGAGGGAAATCTATTTTCCTTCCCCCAACCACGGAACCGACCAATAGCCATTAAACGTTCCATTTGAATACCGATCTTCGTTCGGGACTTTGGGGCGACATTCAAAATTCATTTCGCCCATCATCTGCTGTCCCAGCGGTACTATATTTGTCCTTTTAATGGATTTCCACATTAATAGTTCAATTACTATACCATCCGACAATTGAATCCTTTTTTCTCCATGGCACTGGGACGGAATTTCTGGGGTTTCTTAAACAAATGTTTATTGCATCATTAAATAATTAACTGCTTTGGGAATTTGTTTACACAGGTTTTCTCAACAAATTGTTTTACTCGACTTGCCCCACCAGCTCTGTTTGCCTTTGTCTATGGCTGATATGGCATTTGGAGTGTCCTCAGAGAGAGGCTTGACAAATGGCATTCCAATGTGTGTGCCCGGTGGGCGAAATGATGGGTGATACAAATCATGCCCGAACAATGGATAGCTGCAGCAGAAAATAAGATATCCTCTTACCTGTTTGCTTGAGAAAGGATTTCGGCACCCAAGAGAACGGATCTCCTTGCTGCTGCAGCAGTAACCGAATGATAGGTAATTTCCAGTGGGGAGTTGCTGTTTTCAGTTTTCGAAAGGAAATTGCCTAAAGAATTCCACAAGGACGAGAGTGTATGCATTCATTCGGTCATGAATTATTGCAGATGTCCGACTTATCGGGGGCTGTAACTTGTGCAATGATTTCAAATCAAATTGCTGGACGAAGCTAGTACTGGGCTAGCAAATAATAACTAGGCAGGATGGTTTGTTTATCTCTTGAAAATGTGTCCTGTGTAACTGGATGCTAATGGTTTTGTGGTTATGAATTTAGAATCACAGGGGGGGTATGTGTTTTAAGACTATTTATTCAATTTGCATTCCAAGGGACTTGCACAAGTGGCACTATTTATTTACTTGCTTCAATGGCCAAGGTGAGTGCGAGGCTTAGAAATTAATAGATTGGAATAACAAATAGATTTTACTTACCTTTGGTAGAGAGATGGTGATGGTTTGGCCTGGGCATCTTCCCCACAGTAATTGTCCTAGAAATGAGAGAAAAACAAATGGATGGATTTAATCACAACATGATTTAGTTATTCATATTCATTTATTTATTCATAAGACCATAAAGCAACCCACAATAAAATGCAGATCTTCCGGTGCTACCGAATATGAATGAATTTCCATACAAAATTGTATGCATTCATTCTTCAAAGAAGGCCTTCTTGTCAATATTGACAGTCAATTGAGATGAAGAATGTTTTTTTGAGAGTTTACTAACAAAGGATGCTCAATGATGTTCTAAATTATTAAGAGTGCGGCCATTCCCAATCATTTGCAATAATTTTGATGCATTTCCAATTATTTGTAGTCTTTTCCCAATCATTTAAAATTATTTACAATCTTTTAATATTATATCCAGCGATTTGCAAATACTTATAAAATTTCCAACCATATGCGTTCCTCCCAATCATTTGCTTTCTTTGGAAACATTTGCATTTCCAATTATTTGTAGTCTTTTCCCAATCATTTAAAATTATTTACAATCTTTTAATATTATATCCAGCGATTTGCAAATACTTATAAAATTTCCAACCATATGCGTTCCTCCCAATCATTTGCTTTCTTTGGAAACATTTGCATTTCCAATTATTTGTAGTCTTTCCGCAATCATTTAAAATTATTTACAATCTTGTAATATTATATCCAGCGATTTGCAAATACTTATAAAATTTCCAACCATGTGCGTTTCCTCCAATCATTTGCTTTCTTTGGAAACATTCGCATTTCCAGTTATTTGTATTCTTTCCGCAACCATTTAAAATTATTTACAATCTTGTAATATTATATCCAGCGATTTGCAAATACTTATAAAATTTCCAACCATATGCTTTCCTCCCAATCATTTGCTTTCTTTGGAAACATTTGCATTTCCAATTATTTGTAGTCTTTTCCCAATCATTTAAAATTATTTACAATCTTGTAATATAATATCCAGCGATTTGCAAATACTTATAAAATTTCCAACCATTTGCATTCTTTCCAATCATTTGCTTTACTTGTAGGCATTTGCATTTGCATGCAATCACTTAGAACTTTTGGCAAAAACAGAACAAGATATTTCCAACTATAATTCCCTTCTGTATTCGCAACGAAAGGACCGCAAATAGTTGTAAAATATTTAAAATAATTGCAAACAAATGCTGGTAATCATTGCAAGTGACTGGAACCGAATATAAATGGTTGCAAATGATTGAACTTTATAAGAAAAGAGTGCAATTTATTGCAAGTAATTGGAAATGGTTACAGTGCTATTCTTACAAACTGACTGCCATTTTTAAAAATCAACAGCAAAGAAAAGCCAAGGATTTAGCTCCCATATGACAAGTAATTGATGGGGAGTTCAAAGAACTTTTAATATTTAATTGGTTGCAGTTATATGGAACATTGTCAAAGAGTCTATTTGTAAGGTCGAAGCCATGGGCATATCTAAAACAATAAGCAATGTATAGACATACTATGGTCCACAGAAGATCAGTGCCGACACTGACCCTCTATGCACCAATTCTCTTCTCCGAAAAGACTTAAGAGTGGTTTTGAGATCAAAAGAACCTTGTGGCATCATTATGGGCCTACTCTGGTCCAGGTGTGGCTGCACTAGTTGATGTCTGGCACCCGGACCTAGCTTTAGCTAAAGTTTCGCTACTAGAACCTAAATTATTTAAACAAATACAGGAATACGATAGTACAGGAACAAACCACAAATTTTTAAAACCAGCCACAGAATTCAAAATCTTGCCATAAATCAAGCTAATAGTATTATTTGAGAAAAAAACATCTATCAGGGAGTCCGTGGATGGACAAGAGGGTTCTGACTCGAAGAGATAAATGTAACGTGCTGTTCTCATTGTGGGCTGGGTCAGATCCATTACTTCTGTATTTCCCAAAGAAAGCTATAAAAGTTAAGCCTACATTATTGTTTACGACGACCTTTGAAGGTCTGTATGAATTTCTCATTCGAAACGACCCGCAAAAGGGACATAATTTAATTTATTTTCAAGTCAGACAGGACATCCTTTTCCACCTTCCGTTGCTATATAAAATTTGATACCTTGCTCACAAAAATATTCACACTCCCACTCACTGTGCAAAAGGAGGTAAGCGCCGCTGGATCCACTGAGCTTTGTAATGCTAATTGCTCAGCGGTAAAAAGTCAGAAAAACTCAAAACTTTTTCTCCCAAAGAAAGAGAGAGAAAGAGAGAGAGAGAGAGAGAGGAGTTTTTGGCATTACCAGTTACCACGACGAGGTGCTTGAAATTAAATTTATTTTCTTTAACAAGGAAAGGAGTCTCCATTGGGAGAGTAATGAGGAATTATGAAAATGAAGGTGCAAATTATTTTAATAAGGATTTTTCTTTCTTTTGTGGACAAAAAGTCCGTTGGGCATTAGTGTAACTAATTAGTAGGGGTGTGCCTCCTTTTTTGCGCCGAACATTTTTCGGGGATTATCCTTACTGTTTTTGGACTGTCTGTAATTAGATTTGATGGTTCTTCGGACTAATTTGCATAGTATCTATTTGGAGTGTAGCATGGGATTCGAGGGCTTGCTTATCGCCTGTCTAAGAGGATGTTTCTACACAGCAGAAGTACTAGCCACTCGCATTCTTATCAATTCATCATCTTGCTCCGTCGGAAATTGGGAGTTCCTTTCCATAGATAACAACAAGAAAGAGGAGTAAATAAGGGAGGAAAAGCTACCTCTTTGCAAATGCCAAATCTTGAGAGGTTCTGATTGTGAAAAACAATTGTTCTCCTGACAGCACTAATCTGAAGCAAATCTGCGCTCTCACAATTCCCAAAGTATGTCCGAAAATCCATAGCCCATTGTACCCGCCTCACTGCGGATTAAGTTGTTATACAGCATCAATCACAAGCGATTTTCCGCCCAACCCAATGTAGAGCAACTTAAATAATTCACAATAATTTATTTGCAGAGAGATTTACATCCCCCATGGACGAATGACCAGCGATCGCGTTCGTATCTGGCTTACGCTCATCACTCAGCATCGGGCTTGGGAAATTATTTCAGTTCGGCCCACCCTCAAATTGGTTTTACTACCTTCTGGCCCTTCCCTGTTTACGTCTCGATGATGTTTCTACATTTGAATTGAGGCGATTAAAATGGTTTCCATATGGATGTAAGCCGAAACGAAAACGTATCCTTTCCCTGTCCTGCTTGTAAATACTCGTAATTGTTGCGCGCTTGTGTGTTATCCGGAATGTATAGCTGTCTGTCTGCAGGACGACGTCCAAACAATTATACGCAAACAAGAAATGTCGAAATGCTGGAAAATTCATCATTATTACGTGATCCTACTAGCCCCATCCCCAGAAAATAATTCATTTATATGCATACACGAGCCGGCAACATAAATCAAAAGAGACTTAGGAGGCCTCCTTTGGGCATATCCTGGCGTTTTCATTTGTAGCTATTTATGGTTTTTATAGACGGTAGCTCATAAATCATCTCACGGGAGGTAGGTGAAATAATATTTCTCCGTATATGGTTTATTTTTCGCCTGTTAAGGATATCTGGGAGTAAATATTTTCCTTCTTAAATGTGTGTGTGTATTTATTTTGCATTAATCATACAAACAATTATTGTTTGGGAATTTTGAGATTTTCTTCCAAAGTGCAGGAAATGCAATAACATTCGGAGTGAGAGAGAGAGGGAGATGACATATAGGATTTTGTGTTGAATTCAAATTTGTAAGCAAGAGAAGTGGTGGAAGAAGTTTTAAGGCAACGAAGCCTTGCTGAATATTCCTATTTCCTATCCAAGCGCGCAACAATTTTGATAATGGCGGGGGAAAAGCTTAATAAAGGGTTTGCCAATTGGAACAGGTCGATGCTGAAAGCCTGTGGCAGACATGTCAAATCTAGTGTTTATTATTCAGTCACTGATGCCAAGTCAGCATGACAAGTTTAACGACTGAGTAGCCCGTCCAAATTATCCATTTTTTTTTTACACAAAATGAGGGTCCGTCAGTGCAATCGTTGCGCCCCTTTTACGGCAGACGCGGTGGCTCTTCGAGGACGGCTCTCAAATGTTTGATGGCCCAACTCAAGATAACCGCTTCGGCAAACAATTAGCCAACACGAGTATGTCGAAGGAAAGCCAGATCGGACGCGGTCCGTAAAATGTAAAAGTATAAAGGAGAACCCGATGCAGTCAATTCCTTGCCGTTCACAAGAAGTCGGATTTTTGGCAGACTTGACGAATTTAGCTTCGGAACTTGGGCCTATACCATGTACCCGTACAAGTTTTAAATAAAGACTTCTGGTTAATTTATTAAATCAATTTTATTTGTGCCCCCAATTCCATCTCGACCTCAACCCTTTATCCTCTTCAAATCGATTCTCATTCAAAAGACTTATAATTGACCATGTTGCCAAGTTTACATTTGACACAAGACCAAACAGACTCAGGAGGGATCTCAGCTCAAAATTGAAGACCATAGACAAAGCCGTTTGGTCTTCGGAATTGTTTTTAGGAGGACCCAAATTTCGGCCAAAAAATCATCCTTAACGACGAGGCGTATTTTTGAATGAATGGCTATGTTAAAAAGCCAAATTGAAGTATAAGGGGCCACGTCAATCTCTTTCAGAGATCTTGCTATTTGATCCCACTAGACATTTTCCTGTTAAATACCCTGCAGACGGAGGTCCATGCCAATAAGCTACAATCGATTGCCGATGCCCTTAAAGCTTACATAACCAATGCAATCGCTTAAATTCAGGGTCATTCGAAATTTGACCATTCGGATTCGTGCCATCATGAGAAGTCGCGGAAAAGTCCATAAATAAAGGCATACATGGGCCTTTTAAGTAAAAAATAATAATTTACTTACTATCTCACACACGCCTATAGTTTTATTCCATTCTTCGACCTGTTCTCATCTTTTCTTTTCGACAAACCCTTTACAAGCTCTAACTAACAATGGCTCCTTCCGATATCCTGCAACTCGCTTTACGCAAACTAGCTGCCTGGACCAAAAGTTGCGGTATTAGCGTCAACCCGACGAAAATGGTGCTAGTTCTATTCACTAGAAGGGTTAAGACAGCTTCTATAACCCCCCCAATCTCAACGGCACTCCACTCGAGTTCGTAAAAAGAGAAATACTTGGGGCTTTTACTAGACAGCAAGCTTTTATGGAGAGAGAACACTACCGAACGTGCTAGGAAATCCCACTACACCTGTAGAAGGGCTGTCGGCTCAAGATGGGGCCTACAACCCAATATAATGCTTCGGCTTTGCACCGCGGCAATTAGACCGATTATTCTTTACGACATTGTCGTGGACAAGAACTTCAATCTAAAGGCCTTTGAGAAGACTCAACGCCTGGCATTCATTAATATCACGGGTGCACTAAGGACATTTCCTATCGCCGCTCCACAAGTAATGCTCACACTCCTTCCTCTAGACATCGTCAGCAAGGAATACGGCGCTAATGCGGCAATCAGTCTCAGGGAAGGTAAGCATTGGAGGGGACAGAAAATTGGACATGCCAGCATCCTCCAAACAGAAAAACTCCTCACCTACAACTACAGACTGCCTACGAAAATGAACTTCGAAAAAGGCTTTACGAACAAATTACCGGACAGATCCCGAGGGGTCTCCCGAAATGTCCTACACGAAGAAGCACTGTCGATATTTAAGGACGATTCCAAAACATTAGAGAGAGTCGGAGCTGGGGTATTCTCAGAAGAACTGAGCTTGAGCCTCTCCTGTCGATTAATGCAATATCACATAGCGATATATAAATATTAAAAATAAATATGTGTATAATTAACAAGGTCAATCAATCCGACGAGCCGGGTGGGTTATAAAAGGTGTCTTAGCCCTTCTAGTGAATAGAACTAGCACCTACGCATACTTGAGCGGTTAGCCTCCATTTTAGTTATGCCCAAAAAGCACCTTCCCTTTGTAGTGTAGAGCCTTTAACCTATTTAAATCCCTCATCCCTTACGACCTGGTAATTCAACGAAACTTATTGTCCAATGGTTTCGCGAAAAACGTATTTTATTCATAAACAATATAATATTCCACATACAACAAACCGCTATTATGCATTATTGACAATAATCAGTGCAGCTAATGAACCTAATGAACAGCATACACTCGTAGCTACCGACTTGCACTACAATTCAATTATTCGCATCGCACGGTCCCACATTCACAGTAGTGTTTGACAAATTTTTATTTCGTCCTTCATTGGAAATTCAATTTATGCACATACACCGATGAATATCGATTAAATTCAAATTTGTCCAAATGCAATTATTTAACACCACCAGACCAAGGAGATCCCATTTGGCTTAGCATTTAGAGCAAACCGCACATCTGATCTATACTGATGCGCTCAGCGGACGCCACCAGTTCACCAGTGTTGTATATAGTGACTCTGGGCGAAATCAAACTTTGCCAGATATATCTATATATAAACGAGTGGAATTTGCATTTCGTTTGGAAATATTTTGTGAAAATATTCGGTGAAATTGTATTTTTCGATTGCGGAATATTAACTTAGAGACAAAATGGTTCGATGCAAATTTCGTTCGACATTAGTATTCGGGGAATTTCGTGGGGGGTTTATAAACACCATAGATCCATGAATTTGCCATAAAAAAATTGGATATAATACAGATATACTCGTTGTATGTTGACCACGAGCGCCGCAACGCTTTGCAGTGGGATTGGGAATGTACAAGTTGGGAAAATATGACTGCTGAAAAATTCAATCCATGGACAATGTGTTTTCAGCTGTTTTTATTTTGGGTTGAAAAATTCAATGAATGAATTAGTAATCTGATTTAAGGAGCTGGTGGTGGCGTAGTATTCTCTTTCCAACGAGTAGCGCGATTCCCAGTGGGGCTGCTCTCTTCCTAGCAACGTACTTTGCTGTAGATAAGAGTCAGGTAAGGTCAGACCTATGTATAGGTAGTCAGGCACGGTCAGGGACTTCAAAGTGGAATTGACGGTGACGGGGTGATATAATTTGAATCAGTTTATGTGTATCACAAGCCTATAGTTCGTTGCTAAGAAATACCATTGACCCTCGTAGTTATTTAATGAAAGGGATGTCGACATATTTTTTGTAAGACAATGGCGCCGGCTGTCGCCATGAGACCAAAATCTCAGCTGGAATGAATTAGTCCTTTTTTTTTAGAGAGAAATGTATTAAACAGGAAAAAAAATCGCCTTTTCTGGAGAATTTACACGCAGAAAAAACTAAATTTTTGAATAATTCACTTAATATTTTTTTTTCCGAGTGTAGATGCTTTAAAAAAGAAGATTTTATATTCTATTTTGTTGTGCTTAGTATTTTATATTTTGGATAACTCAAGACGGCGCCATATGTCTGTCTAAATAGTATTAAAACAAGTCACTTATAGTGTTGCAATTAAGGAACTCCTTTGCAAGGAGGAGAACGCACACTCTCCTTATATATATTTCGTGGAAGGTTCGGTGATGAATGCGGGCTTGCACCAGACAGCAACTCTCAAACTGATCTCATTGAAACATAAGTTTCCGGTTAGATTTTACGAACGGGCGACATTCTCCATACAGAATTAGTCGTTGTGACCTACCAAATTTTTAGTGTGAAGGTTGAACATGATTATTAGGTAGGCCCATCGATTTATCAGCAGCAACCAGTCTTCTGTTTCTGCTTCTCAGAAGGACATAAGCGTAAGTTATGCTTAAAAGCATTTTTGACAGATTTTTTCTTTTTCTTTGGGACCACGAACATTTTCAAAAATAGGTTCGTTGAAATAAAAAAACAAAACATAACTCAATCGAATCGAGTCACGATTCTAATAATCATTTTTAGCAAATTTGTTCGTACTCACAATGGCGGAATTTTCCATACAAAATGGCATATTGTGACCTACAAAATATATAAGGTGAGGGTTAAAACAGATTATTAGTATAAGGTCCAATGGTTTGTTTGCTAAATGACTGAAGAGGATAGCGTTTATATTATTTGTTTATGCTGCATTTCTCCATTGTGACTTATATTTAAAATTGTAACGCAACATTAAAATTGAATTGTTAAAACATTTCAATTCACGGTGACTAGCAGCACATGTTTATGTTTGTTGTCAAAAACTTCGACCGCACCAAGGAAATGATAGTCAATGAACCATGTTTCGAAATGGTGAACGTTTGAACTGAATATTCTCAACTTTAATAGGATCATAGAATCAGAAACTGACTGCGAGTCTGTGGTCAAAAATTAATCGCTGAGAATCATTTTTCTTGGCGTGGCGTTGCTTAAAATCGCATTAACAACTTACGCACGCGCAGTTTTGCAAACAGACGGAACAGAGAGATCCATTTGTCCGCAGTCAATCACAATAAAGGCGTGAGAATGAGATCACAAATCAGACGGCAGAAGTGTCATGGATTTTTTACCCATAATTATAGATATAAACACCATTTTCCGGCGACCAACATTTCTGGAATCACTTAAAAACGTTTCTATTTATGATTTTAAACATGTTAAATGAGAGTTGTAGTTGTGTCAGCAAATTAAACCAACAATTCATCAATCAATTATATGAAATAAATAAACAAATGTCCGTACCTCACTACCGGAAGCCATTTTGTTCTATATAAAATCGAAATCTCGTAAGCCATTGCTATAAAAATATCAACATGTGTTTGTTTAAATTGATAGATATTTATTTTTAAATTAAAAACCGTAGTGAATGAAAGTATTTTGCCAATGCAATGATTTTAGTGCATTTAAATAGTCATTTTTTTATGAAAATATTTAATTCGTCTGCCTTCAGTCATTATTTCCAACATTATTTGCAAAATACTTCATTTTTAGTGTCCACATTAATTTTGCGAACTCACAAGTTTTGAGACAATTTTTCTATTGTGACCTAGTACTACAAATGATTATCGCTTTCAATTGATCCAAGCATTATATCATATCGTCGGATGTAAGAGTCAATAAAAACATGCACCCTTTGTTCGAACAAAAATATATTGTTCATATTGTTGAGGGAATTTTAAAATTTGTTTTACCACATTAAAGCAACAACATCTGCCCACCCCCCTCCCCCATTATGGTCTAAAGTTATTGCACACAAATTCTGCAGTCCCTTGTGTGAATTATCGAAAATTAATTTAAACAGTCACCAGAATGATTAATGAACTTTGACGGTTGGTTTTTCAATTGAACAGAATTATTAATAATTCGTTAAAAAGGAAACAAAATACTCGCTGGCGGAGATTATACGATGAAGTGATGGTTTTTTTTCTTCTTCATTATAATCCAGTAATTTGCCACGAATTAATTGAAATATAAAAACATTGATTGATTTTTAATCGGAATCGCAGTGTGTATATGCAGACAGTGGAATATTTTAATTTGTCGGTATTAATTGATATAAATGCTTTTAACTGGACATTATAAATTAAATTTAATTAAATAGTCACCGACTATTTGCAATCAAAAGTTTTGAAGGGTTGTGGTTGACCACAAAAAAAAAAAAAAAAAAATAAGTAGCGCAGCAGGTCCATATGGACTTGGAATAGTACTAGACCCTTAGAATTTTAGGACAAATGAAAGCGAATCAAGAAGCTTTCTGAGGACAGTCAAATACGCTCGAATGTCAGAAAATCGCGAGAGGTGGCGCAGTGAAATTAAAAACTTTTTGTGTCTTTTCGGCGGAGAAACTGTCTTCAGTTAGTTATTCTAACTTTTGGCGACTAAATGTGTTCTCCTTTAAATTGGTCAATTAAACGTCGAACTTAGTCCCATTCCGCTTCCAAATTCATTCATCACTCTGCAACCCAAAACAGCGGGTTGACTTAGGGACTTGCAAGGCTTAATGCTGCATATTGTAAGGGCATGATAAAATCAATATTTCTTCAAGTGACGAGTGGATCATGCGAGCCAGGGTTCAAAGTTGAAACTATGGGACGAGACTCACAAGGCGAGTGTCATAAGGTACCTGGACGTATATAAGAGCCCATATCCCAAGGCGGCTTTGAACGATATGTTGACTAAAGGATATCTAAGACGTGGTTGCTGGACTTTATTCCACTCCCCTGAACGCGGAGATTCCAAGAAAACACGAACCCAAAGCAACCTCTAAACCCTTTTCCTATTTAGAAACGATCCCAACTTTTTACGCACTCAAATAAAATTAACTCAACCGATTGCAGATACAAGATATCCATTCAAATGCGACTATATACGCGAACCTAGTTAAAGTTAACATTCGCAAATGAAATTTAATTTTATTGACTTTCCGCTCGACTGCGTTTAATAACCGAAATCCACCCAGTAACCAGTAAGCAGTAACCAGTAACCAGTATTCGTTCTTCCTTCCTTAACCACACATGAAAAAACAATTAATTTTTCCCTTCACAGAAGACAGACAAAACTAGAACACTGTGTCCCCCCACATCCTTTTCGCCCAATGAGTTCCTTCCGCTCGTTAATTTCCAATCTTTGCACAACTCTTTGTTATGGTTTTGCATATACACTCAACTCAGCCATATCGCCTTCGCCGTTGCCGTCGCCTTGTGCGTGTAATTATTTGCTCAACATTTTTCGCTTCTAGCCGGTTCATCGGGAGTCAGGATTTTTTTTTTTTTTTGTTAAACTAACACTTCGGTTCGACCATTTGAACAGAAAACAAGGATAAACAGCTGCATGGCATGCAAGCGTTTATCCTTACGGCTTTCTCAGATTTTATGTTCAAGAATTTTAAACAGCAACCTGGTACTGGTTGGGGGGGGGGAGAAGGACGACTGACGCTGCTGGTTTCGTGGAGATGCGCGTTAACGAAATAAATTATTCATGACTTTGATAAAGCAGCAAACGCGCGCGGCGACATACAATCGTAAGAAAAGCATGCACATACCCCGGGAAAGGATATTGCATATACGAGTACTATTGGAGTCGGGCGCGTCCTTATCGTTACTGCAGCAACTACGAGTTCGCTAAACAATCCGGCCGTTGTGGCCCGTGTGCGAAAGAACGAGTGCCAAATGAGCCTGACGTTGCTGTTATGCCGCCTGGCGGTAAGAGCGATGGTAATGGTGGTGATGAATAAGTTTCTGGTTAATTATTCTTCCTGCTGCTGCTTGGTACTCGTATAGTTGTTTATTCGTGCGTAATATATTTTTTTCTTCCTGTTCTTCCTCGTCGCTGCCGTTGTCGTCGTCTTTTCTGGTGTAGTGGGAAACAGTCGCCTGGCCGCATTCAGATAACTAGAAGAGAAATGACTATTTGCCCAAGTGTTTAGTAGGCAAAACGAGTATGTATGGGTAGGAATTGTGTTAACCGAGGAATATAAATTGATTGTGGGACTTTAAGAGGGAATAATGGCGGCCATCATACAGCTCACCGCCAGGTCTGTCTCTAAGTAGGTTGGGCTGTGTAAATTTCAGATAGCAGGTTTGTAAATAAATTTTCGGGAATTATAAACGGCCGCCGTATTTGCGTGCGAACAATTGGCCGAAGGAGGGAGATCTACTGTATTGGAACTTTGTCCTTGCTGTGTCATTAGTTAAATGTTTACCGACAAAGTTTGACAATTAATTCGAATTCGAATGGCGTGGTCAGAGAGGTTCGGGCGTGTGTTGCTTCGTGGTAAAGCCGAACGGCTGGAGGTAGGTGTGTTCACCCACAAGAGCGTAGGGATCTCTATGATCTTTTGTATGCACATGTGAAGACCATCACTCTAGGGCTACCATCGAACTTTATTGAACCATTGATGACCTTTCAAGCAGTGTTAGAGATCTGAATCACTGGCCTTGTGGCAACTACTAAGCCGACAGAACAATTCATACCTTGCAACAGACAATGCTAATGAGTCTTAACCTCCTGACTTCCATGGTCCAATTAAGGTGTTCGCACAAATGCCAAACCCAATCGGATGCACGTTAACACAATCCAAAAGTCGTATATATTACAAATTGCAAGTCCGGAGGCGTCCAAATCTGCAATTCTAAATGGCGTCCTTTCATTCAGTATACGGATTGTACATGCACACAGCTACAACAAGGCACACTTCAAGTGCAGATTTACCCACAAATGGAGTAGTCACCGTCGTCTATTTAACGAAGCTTCTCACGTTCTTTGTTGCACACACACTTGTGTTCCATTTCTTTCGTCAAATGGCAGCATGAACAATGCAACTTCCTCTCTACCATCCACAAACAATACCATATATCCAGTTGAGTACTCTCGAGGCGAAACCATTGCGCGCTTTGTTTCAAATCGCTAAGGAAATATCCTTTTTACTCTAGACAGAGAACACTCTCACCGTTGGATACCTTTAAATTGCTTTTACCTATATACAAAGTTGAATTCGATTCTACGCCGAGCCAAGGATCCCCAACCGCTGATATGGAGTCGCCATTTTCCCACCTTAATGACCCAATTAAAAGCAGAGGCACTATCGTATGCCATTGACAGTGGGATTGCCACCATTTGCAGTGGGCATCCAGCAGAGATAGCACAAATGTTTTGGATTTTCATGAAATTGCTTTCATGTTGTTGCTGCAAAAGCAAAAAAAAAAAACCCCCAAACCGAGTATCACTGTCCGTATTTAACACTATGGGGATCGGCGGGATCCAGGATGGCTTTGGTTGAGGAGTGGCTTCTGCATTGGTTAAGTGTTAATTAGGAGACTCGGCAGTCAAATGGGTTCATTTTAGTTCAGAGTGCAACATTTTTTGACGGATGAGCTGAGTATAGGTTTGGGTGTTCTGTGCCCTTTTCATCCAAAGTTCTTCATCTGTTTTTTGTGTTTTATTATACCACCAGCTGACTTTCTCTTAAATGTCTAAGCAGTTTTATTTCACTGAAAAGCAGGCAAATCAAATCCGGCCGAGGAAATACAAAATACCTCTACACATACTAAAAGGTATTTAGAAATTCCTTTGGACACGAGCCAAACCCCTCGAGCCGTCCGGTTCGGCTTGTAATACCCTCCGACAAAGTCTATTTCTGGCGGATGTAACGCATGGACTGGCTTAAGTCAGAATATCGCTCGTGTTTTGCACAAACGACCTTTTTTTCAATTCATTTTATTATTTGCATATAGTTAGGTTGTGTTTCATGTTTAATATAAACTCTGCTGAAGCTATGATGGATAACAACCGAATCCGATGGAAATCTTGTCCCTTGTTCAGCATCAGCATACCCCTGTTTATTTATTATTTACGATGGAACCTTTTAACATGTTCGTGGATATATGTTTAAATCCATTGTTAGGCAACGGCCATGTAGATGTTGCCACAGACATAGCTACACCATTCTTGCAAACACATTTACATATTTAATCAACCAAGAATGTTGATGCTGCTTAGGAGCGGCATATAGCAGAGCCCCCCGATATGTCAAGGCAGAACATGGAAAAACAAAAAAAAAACAAAAACTTATTCCACGCTTTGTACATAAATATCCTTGCACACACGAGTGCTACTTTTCTATGAAATCAAATATTGTCTTCTCATGTAAAATTCATTCAAACAAAAGAGTGATGTGACATCCTTTTGATATTATGTATTTGATATTATGCCAGAGGATATGGGAAACGTTGCGGTTGCCGCAGGCACTTTTGAGATTTTTCTTTGGTTACTTTTCTCGAAATAAGCAAATTCGATTTGCTCGAGTTTGGGACTTTCTTTTCGAATACAAACGAGGTGCTGCTAGTCTAGTTCGTAGGCAGGGTTAAAAAAAAATTAATACATTTTTCGACTGTACTCAAATCTTAGTTGGAATTTTTTATACTTAATATTCAAGGTGCGGTTCAATCATTTAGAAGTAGAAAGCGTTTGGAAAGCGGAAGAGTTGAACTCTCCGGTTAAATGGAAGGCAACAAATAAAACTTGGGTAAAACCGAATTTTGGAGCATTGTTCCACACAGTTTTAGACTTTTCGACCTCGGGTCATCTTTTATATGGTTTTGGACCCTGTACTGGCGCGTTTTTGCCGAGTTTTTCAATGCGATTTTTTTATGCATTTTTCAACACGTTTTTTTATGTTTTTTTTTAATGTGTTTCTGAAGTGTTTTTGTGAGTAGAGTTTTAGAGCATTTTTTGAGGTGCATTTGGCACGTTTTTTAAGGTTTAATATCTGTTTTCCCAGGTGTTTACTATGCGCCTTTTTCGAGTCTTTGAACGCGATTTTTCGATTAATTTTTCAACATGTTTTTGACGTTGTTTTAATGAGTTTTTTTTTTTCAGTCAATTTTTGAGGTGCTTTTGGTAGGTTTTTTAAGGTTTTATACCTATTTTCCGGGGTGTTTCCCATGCGCCTTTGTTGAGTCTTTGAACGCGATTTTTTATGCATTTTTCAACACTTTTCTTAATATTTTTTTTAATGATTTTCTTAATGAGTTTTTTTTGACGCAATTTTTAAAGCAATTTTTAAGGTGCATTTGGGATGTTTTTTAATATTTTATACCTATTTTCCGGGGTGTTTCCCACGCTCCTTTTTCGAGTCTTTGAACGCGATTTTTGATTAATTTTTCAACATGTTTTTGACGTTTTTTTAATGAGTTTTTTTTAGTCAATTTTTGAGGTGCTTTTGGTAGGTTTTTTTAAGGTTTTGTACCTATTTTCCGGGGTGTTTCCCATGCGCCTTTGTCGAGTCTTTGAACGCGATTTTTGATGCAGTTTTCAACATGTTTTTTGGGGTTTTTTTTTATCAATTTTTGAGGTGCTTTTGACACGTTTTTTAAGTTTTAATACCTGTTTTCCGGGGTGTTTCCCATGCGCCTTTGTCGAGTCTTTGAACGCGATTTTTGTTGCATGTTTCAACATGTAAGGTTTTGTTCCTATTTTCCTTGAGTTTCTTATGCTCCTTTAACTTTTGATGCATTTTCAACACGTTTTTTTAATGTGTTTTAATGCGTTTTTGAGGCTGGTGTGTGTTTTTTTGAGTATATTTCTATAGCAATTATTGAGGTGTTTTCGGTGGATTTTTAAAACTTCTCTGACGCGTCCTTTTAAAGCGTTTTCAACGAGATTTCTCAGTCGTTTTTTGCTCGTTCCTTGATTAAATATCTTGGAGGTGATTGTTTTCATGTTGTTGGCGGTTGGAACAATTTTTCTGGGAGTTTTTATTGGCTTGTTTATTGTGCATTTTTTGCAGCGCTCGTAATGCAATTTTGGCGAGTTTTGTAAAACATATTTCAAGACGTTTTTTGATAACTTCTTATCGGGATTTTGTGTTCTTTTTTGAGTAGATTTTTCGATTAATTTCTGAGGTGTTTACGGTTATTCTTTAAATGTTTTTCTTAGCGGTTTTTTGGGGCGTTTCTGACGTGCGTTTTTCAACGATTTTTTTAATGCGTTTTCAAGTCTTTTTTCTATCTATTTTTTGACTCCATTTTGGAGGTGCATTTAGGATATTGTTGTTGGCTTTTTTTCACGTTTTTCGAAACGATTTTCGGTAATTTTTTCGAAGTTGTTTTTATTCGTTTTTGATCAGTTTTTCAATGCGATTTGTGTGTATTTTTTTAACACGTGTCTGCTTGAGTTCTCAACGCAGCTTTCTTATGCATTTTTTGGGGTTTTTTTTCACCTAACCTTTGGGCGTTTCTATAGGTTTTTTTTTTTTTGTGTTTTTGTGTCTTCTATGCCGCGTTTTTCGATGCGCTTTTTGGGCGATTCTTAAGTCTATTTCTTGGGTATTTTTATAGTGTTATCCCGATCGTTTCTGAACACGTTCTCGGCGCAGATTTTAAAGCAAAGACAAACATCACCTGGCGACACATGCATTCAAAAAACCAAAACAGAGGTCGCATTAGACCCTGCTGGATATGCCTAAGCATATATCTGACCAAAACAGAAATCATTGCAAATCAGTCCGATTAAACGATTCGTAGACCTTGGGGCTTAGTTGCGAGCTCATCAACAATCCCCCGAATCCTCTTCTCCGGACTGTAAACTCTCCAAATAAAGTCCAAAATTTATCCTTGCGCATAATAATTAAGCAAACAAAAACCGGAAGCTGATACAAAATCACCAAACGGCTGAGAATGGTCCCTCTGCGTGACCAAATTGCGTTTTCAAAGGCTAAATGACTAACTAAATCTCATCAAACCCGCCGCACACAGTGGCAGTGTCAATGAATTTCTAATTCACTGCTGCAGTAGCAACTTCCACTCGCCCAAACAGTAGCTCATTCTCTCGTGTATATAAATATTTGTACCAATGCAATGTAACCAATCTAAATAGATACAGAATGGAGGAACCACCACCACCACCGCCACCACTGGGCACTGGCACTGGCACTGGCAGAGTCCAGCACAAGTATAGCACAGCAGTTGCGGTACAGTTAATTATGCAGCCGAAAAATACAAGACTCATGCAGCTGTGAACAACTGTGAGGGCAGGACATCATCCGGGCAGTGTTGGGGGCACTATGTGCTGAAGGACGACCACCAGTCAGGCCAATCTGCTGAATTATGTAAACTAAAGTCGATCCACAAGAGATTATGTTGCGCGGCAGACAGCCAGTGGATATCAATATATGTGTGTGTACAGCTACACGCTCAGGATAATAATGGCAATGAAACAACAATCATCGTGCAAGAACGGATTAAAATGTTGACCCACGGAAATGTTTATTCATCGGCAATGGCAATGGCAATCGTACATACAGCAGAGACAAGCCAAATTACCAAAGGGCTTATTTTACCGAATTGAGATGGAAAGGGGTGGAGCCTTCCTTTGAGCTCTGTGATTTTGCTTATGGTTTTCCAGCGCACTGCGGGATGGGTATTCATTTACAGATTGCAATGGTACGCATAAAATTGCCACGAGGTCGTCGGGGCGCGCATACGAAAAGGTCTGCGGGAATAATCGCTCGTCGTGTGAGTTTTGTAAAAAAAATCATGTAAACACGCAAACTTTTGTGCAATTGTGGTTGTGGGCAGGTTATAATAACAATGGATGCGCGGTGACATTGGAGGGACCTTTGATAAACTGTGCGGACCTGCCATCTGACGGAACACGATACTAATTAGTGTTTTTCGAGCAGCATCAGCCTCGGGGTGTAGCTACTTTGTACAGTTTCGAACCAGCTCTTCCAAACATTTCAAAAAATGTAGTTGGATAAAGAGTGGACCTACTTAAGAGGATGGTTGGTTGAGAAGAAGAGTGCGGATGACCGTTTTCAATCATATTTTCCCCCAAAGGATTTTTTTACAACCTTCAAGGAGTTCACAAGAAAATATGAAACTAATATTACTGCTCATTCAGTTCAAAACTATTCTCCAATATTGTACATAGACACTCGGATATGGCTGGTATGCTACTGCACAAGGAAATTCGGGCAAGCTCCCCGAGGACAACAACTGTGGCTATGGCTCTCAAGCCCTCAAGAGTATTATCTTCGTTTAACCGAAAAAGCTTGTTAGAGTAATTAAGAAATTTTGCCAGCCACAACCAAGCGGAGGAACTCACTTTTCCGCTTCGAATCATAAAGAATGGATACTTCTATCTCAAAAAGGGATTCACACTGAACAAGTGTGCTGTTCGAGGAATTCTAATTAAATGAGAGCAATCCCTTTGGCCATCCGCATTCATTTGGTTTCAATTTAGTTAAATAGGAGTTTGTTATTTTGTCTGCGATGTGATTGCTTTATCTTAAACCGAACTCTGTGCTGAATTTGAGGGGAATTCCTTAACTCAATTCCAGACTTTGCGTACACTCATCAAGCAAATAAAAAAAAAAAACTCTACCACAAAGGAACGCTCAAAGTTTGCGAAATGACTACGTAACAAGAGAGAGCGTCATTGCGCAAAGGATCTACAGTAACCCGCCAAAAATTTGTAATACGAAAAGCGAACAAAATATACTCCGGCGAAAAAGAGTTGGCTTTATGCTTTGTACCCTAAAAAAACTGCGGCAACACGGTTGGGAAGTAATATATCACGTAACGTCGAATATCCTTTTTGTTTTTCCTCGCTTTGGTTTCAATCGGAACGTGCTTATTTTCTGTAAAGCGCTACCTTTTGCCAAAAAACGGTATTCAGGGTAAGGACTTTATTGCAGTTATATCAAAGGGCCGCTAGAGGTGTCGAAAAGGACAACGGGGGCAGGGATAAAATACAAACAAAAAAAATAATGACCTACCAACAACATCGGATTAGGAATTGTTCTGCGTAACCAACCCAACGAAACGAAGCCGCACTCTTTGCACTCTTTGAGTGAATCCAAGGGGCACACACAGGGATATGGTGTCTATATATGTATATAAAGCAAGCACAGTGTGCGGTGAAAGTTGGAATGCAATAACGAGAATACAGCGTTTAAGTACTTTGTATATGCTGGACTACTCAAGTTCAACCCCCAGAAACATGAAACTATTTTTGAATTTTAATGCAATTTCTAGAAGCAACGCCTAGGGTTATACATAAACCTGTTGCACCAACTACTGAGCCCCCAAAAAAATCATTTTCGTTTAAGGAAAGTTAGGACTTTGGTGAATATCCCCTGCGGATTGAGATCGGAATCTTGGTTTCCTGCTTAGTAAGCTCGACTACTGAGTACTGAGCCATAGGTACCTGGTTCAACCCCCAGAAAATCCTCAGTTTGAAGCAACCACGCCTAGGTTTCTATGTGCCCCTGTTGGGTCAACTACTGATATTGTACTAAAAGCGTAAATTAAGGGTTCCGCCACTAAAACAAATATTTTTGTTTTTGAAAAAGTATAGCACTTTGGTGAATATCCCCTGCGGGATATTTCTTAATAAGCTCGACTACTGGGTACTGAGCCATAGATATCAGGTTCAACCCCTAGAAAATCATCAATTCAGACATTTAGCTCTTTTTCTCTGCAGTTTCAAAAAGCTACTAATAGGTTTCTTTATGAACCTGTTGCGCCAACTACTGATTATCTACTGAGCGACGTATTTCATGGTTCAGCCCACAAAAAAAGGCTCTTTTTTCCTAAAAAGTAATATGTAACCTATACTTAGAGCCATATCTGTACCTGTTGCGTCATCTGCTTTTGGTTAATATCGCTTGTGGATTACCTCGCAGAAAACTCGCAAACTTTTGCACACACTCTTTCAGCACAGCCTGTGCATTGCAAAACATTGGCGCCATCATAAAAAAGAGGTAACGAACCGATTGAAAAACAAAAGAAATACCCCTTGGAAATTTGACAATTTTCAGCAGACTCAGCAGAATAAATGTATGTTCATTCTTTTTTGTATCTCACTCTGCTCCACAGATTGCCATGGATGCGAGCCCACTTTTGGGTGGATGTAATAAATTTCAGTTCGTTAGCGTAAGAAATATGTAGATGCATAAAAAGGGAAGCACTCACAAAATTGTATAAACGGGAAACGGGATAGCTATTCATGAGAATTTTCGGATTGAACGCTAATTGGAATGATATCTTTTCATGTTTATTAATTTGTACATTCTATGGGATGGTGGAGGGTAACTGTAGATGTGGAACTTGAGCTGTAAGGAGCACGGAGTTGAGTTTTCGAAATGTATTTTAATGTCAATATTGCTAAGTTCGGAAGGATGTTAAGAACCAAAAATATGGAAGATGGAAGTGATGTTTGAAAGTAATTTATTGAGTGATCCACAATAATTGAATCATCCGAAATTTGATTCTATTTGACTAATGACACCGACATGATTGATTGGATCATGCCTCTCGAATGTGAAGAATGGACTAGATTGATGGTTGAACTCCAGTTTTTTTATGTCTTTAACCGCTTGAAATAAAAACTACAGGAAAGATTTCAATGATACATTTAGAAATAATTTGTAAAGACTCTGTCAATACTATAGGCTATGTGATTTACTACCACGCCTACTTTTTGGGGGCGTTTTCGACAGAAAATAATTTTATTGTTGCTCCGATTTGACTGCCTTTAACACAGTTGCTCAAATAGGTAAGTTTTCATCGATTCAGAAAGAACGAAAGGAAACCAGTGAGAGCGAGTACTTTCTTAAATATTTTAGGCTTACAATCATCCATAAGTTCAGCTACTGACCAAAATGTAACAAGACCATATCAAGTTCTTATTGTGAGGTCGATTAAAACGGCTCAAGTCTTGCAGTCAGTATCAAATTTTCCCCGTCATACAGAAACGTATTACTAGCTTTATACCCATTTTTGTAGTTCTTTCAGAAGATAGAATTTTGTCCCACTCTCCCACAGATGAAAGCAAATTTTTCACAGCACAACCTTGAACCATGAAAAGTCCTCCAATTGAAATCCTGCATAGAGGGTTTTTTTCTGTCCCCCCTAGAGTCCTTCACAAGTTCGCATTAATGCCAATTTTATTGCAAAATCTGCAACTGAACACGTGCACTTGAGGTTATAAGAGCCTTGCCGGCAAACACAGACACTCACGCACTACGAAGTAAATTCTGCATCAAAATGATATTGTCCCGGTTGGTATACAGCCAGAGCTCATCCATTGTCGACATTGACAAACTCAGCAAAGTTAGCTTCATGATTTCGATGTTAATTGCTTCTTCAAGTGGATTGGGGTACTGATGCTGGCAAATAATATTGAAAGTCTCAAGTGTCACCACCATCATCACTTGGGCCACTCGAAATCAAGGTAAATATGCGAGTAGCTGCGTACTCGATTCCTCATTGAATGCAGAGCTGATGGTTGTCGATTTATCCCCGGTGAACTTGACAGGAATGGCTGTAATTTCTCAAATAACGAAGAGCGCGCTAGAGTCATCGGTTCTGTGTGAAGGTCAGGGGTGGATTTCGGTTTGATTCGGGTAGCATAAAAAAGGAAGAATTAAAAAAAAATTTCCATCTATCCGATTTGACAGTTCGTCTTTAGTCGAAGGTAGCGCAAAAAGCGACGAGTTAAATGTGTGGAATGGCCAGGCGAAAATGTTGAATTTTCTTTTTTCTTTGCCAGGATTTCGCTGAATTTTTATGGTTAATGAGTTTTTTTTGCGAAATGGTGTGAGTTGTACGAAACATGTTTTTTTTTTTTGTCGGTATTGAACCGTGCGCAGAGTTCGCAACTGAGAGTATGCAATGGAAAAAAATCAATAGCACACTCAGTGTGATCACACACCCAGACATATGCAATATGAATCATATTGCTGCTCAAAGTGTTAGGGAGAGGAGAGATCAAAATCAAGGACTAATAATCGGCTTAATCTGAACAATAAATTTATCACGGTTCCCTTTTAACGGCCGTTAAGACCGCTACAAATACTTTGGGAGGACATACTCATATTCATTAGGGTGCTGATTACTCGCAGACATATCACACCGAAAAATAGTAAATAGAGCTTTCACAAAGGCAGACATTTAATATGTAAATAGATCAAAGCCAGACTCTGACTATTCAAGCAATTCTAGCAATTGATGTTTTTCTGACTATGACAAAGTTATTGAAATTTAAAAAACAAACAAATAGTTGGCGCAACTGCTTCGCGTGCAGTAGGTGTGGCTTTTCACAGTCATTCGTTTTGTGCGAGTTTTTATTCCGGGTACGAATGGAAGCGACCTACAATTTTATGACGAGTGCGAACGGCTAATTGAGAAGCTCTTTCATGACATTTCTACTCTCGGATGTTTGTCAGACGCTCGCGAGGAGTGGCGCTTTGAAAAAACATTATGATGTAATTTTTTTGTTTTTCCGGGTATCGAACCGGAGATCCATCGCCCTGTAGTCCAGCACACAAACCACTGCGCCCGATTGAAACATGTGCGAATAAAATATAAAATATAAGAACAACAAAATCTATGAAAATTCCTACAGTCTTAGTGAGCCCTCTTATTAGCCTAGCTGTCTCAGTATAATAATAATATTTTAATACCAACTTCAGGGGCGAGATTATGTCCATTTACAATAACCACCCCGATATGAGTCACTCTTATAGCTTTCGCTCAGAAATTGTCAATAGAATCGTCTAATCATTTAATCCAATTAGCTATGCGAAACAAATCAAAAAAGTTATCACCCGCTTTTTGGGCCAATTACACACGGCCAATTATTTTTAATTTCACCAGTGACCACTATCCACATAATATTATACATTAGCAAAGGACGAGACAAACTTTTGCCAATTACAAAACAAATCTGTGGTCGAAATCCTACAGAGATACAACGACGGTTGCCATTGAAATGCTCTCACTCATTTCGACGGGATTCACTGTGAATTTAATAATGAAAAAGTTTCCACAAAACTTTCCACATTACCCACATGCATGATGGAGCTGGCGACAGCCAAACTTTCACTCAAACCCTTTTCTTCGATTGCCCTATACTCGTGGGATTGGGATTGGGACAGTAATAGCATAGGGAAGTGGAAATGTGGTAGTTCTGTTCTGTTGTTTTGTGTGACGATAAACGGATTCCAGAACAACGCCCAGGAAAACGGTGAAATAATAGTTTTCCGCTCCTAACAACAACTGGAGGTGGGATGTTTTTCTTGCACCCAAGGACTGATGTACGAGTATTGACGAGCAGTGGATATATCTGTGGGGCAACCGAATCTTTGTGTCGAAGATGAAAATTGTTTTATATCCCTGTTGCTGTGCGCTGTGTCATCGACAACACTGTGTCGGTCGGCAGCACATGTGTGGGTGTGTGCGATGGCTGGATGGAGGTGATGAAGTGATCTAATGGAAAATTGGTTGATAATTAATGGGTTTTTGGTAATTTGATTTGGTTAAGGACGAAAAGGAAGGATAATTGGAAAGTAATTTACTGAGAAAGGTTCGATATAATGACGCGAACGGAGATAATTTTAATCAGTTTTTACATTCACATACTAAAAATTTTGTGGGTCCCAATGGGTAGTTTTGTATGGAAAATTGTGACTTCGTAAAATCTAGCCTAGACAATAAATGTGATTATTAGTACCGTGCATGGAGTTTATTTGGACAAATATTTTCAATTGCATTAAATAAAGATGTCCTTAGCCGTGATTTGCAAAAAGCTTTCAATTAATTGAGAGGGTGTAGAAATGTTGAAAGAAATTTGATACAAATTTGTAATGACTGAGTAGGATTTATGATTTTTCTATGTGTTTTTGAAGAATTTTCCGAGCCATTTTTGGGCAGATTTTCAAACGTTTTTCGGTTCACAATTTCGACGCAGTTCTTTGTCACTTTCCCGGATATATTTCGAAACGATTTTTGAGACGTGATTTCGGTCTTTGTGTTCAGCAAAGCTTCGCTGGGGTTCGTGTTACCGTATCAGAATTAATCGATCCGCTTTTTTATCGGTTTTTGAAGGATTTTTGTGAAGCAGCCTTTACTTTTAGCTTTAGTTTTGTTGGTTTTTTTCTTTTTATTTTTGCAATTTTTGGAACTCTTTCTGACGGTTTTTAAAGCGCTTTTCTTTTTCCATTTTGAAGAAGTTCTTCTAGAAGTTTGTTGCGATGGCCTTAAGTATGGTTTCAATACTTATTGATGTGATTTTTGGAATTTCATGGACTTGTTTGCAACTACTTTTATTGAGTTTATTTAAAGGCGTCTTTCGAGGAGGAATTTTCCTACGTTATTGATTGCTTATAATTATCATACTTATTGATAGTTAATAGTTCACAAGGGAACAAAATCCATCAAAAAGGAGTTTTCAACGCTTGTTGAATCAATATTGGAAAAGTTGGATTTTTACTTTAACGAGAAAATGATGCCTATTTACAAACACGAATTGAATAATTTAATTGAAGCCTTTTAAAGCCGATATGGCTTTCTTGGAGCGTTTGAAAATTGAAAAATTTAAAAATAAAAAATTCGACAATCGCAACGCTAGTAAAACCAAACCTAACTCATTGAAATAATACCTAAGTCAAAGCTAATTCAGACAATTTCCATGCGAGGTTAGCACCCCCTCGGAAGATGATCGAATTTTTCCAATTCGGGGCAAATGTCAATTTTACTTAAAAATTTAATGACGCAAACAGATACAAAATACCTGAATCTCTACAGTCCTAAATAATGCAGAAGAGTTCGTCGGTGGTATTGGGTAATCGTGAATTTCGAACTATGTGCGACGAATTCTTCCGCATTATTTAGAACTATAGAGATTCATGTCTTGGTGACGTGTATTTTGTAGCCGTTCTGCTGAGATTATATAGGGAAATATAGGTCAGACGACTAAAGTGAACGTCGAGTGCTGTGACCAAAAAGCTCAAAAACTCTAAGAAAAAAATAAATTAAAATCAGACACGTTTCGAAAAACTACAAAAGAAGCCTCAGACAAAATAACGAAAAATGAAAGTCCCACAAAAATCCTTGAAAAATTTTGAAAATTATGAATTATAAGGTATATCTATATGAAAAATTTAAGTCTGGCAGTAGTTGCGGCTCCCACTCATATTCATTGTACTAAACTTTTTAAATTTAGATTATAATAAAGTTAGTTTCTCTTTACACTTCATAGAAGTCGGTAGATCCTTTTTCTTCAGAGTTAATAAACACTTCTCAATGGCTTTCGCATTCCTCAATGATTTGGACCTGGAGAAAATGTGGTTCCAACGTCCGAATAGAGCCTCAACGAAATTTTTGTGTCAGGCTCCTCTTTTTGGTATTTTCTTAAGTCACGGTTCTTGCTAAAGTGAAGCAAAATGCCATAAATCGGGCCTGAATGGTCAAAAAACTGATATCATCTCCTGTAATTAATGGAAACGAATAAAAAAAAGAAACATATAAACGTAATCCAAGTGCAGAACATGCATTAATAAAAAATAAACATCGAGTGAGAACGCCGCCTTGTACGCTCAGTAACTTGAGGTTTCAAAGTGCAATCTGGAAATAAAACAATGCATAATTCCAACATCAATGCATTTATATTTTTCCATTTCAATAAACTGCTGATTTGTTTGAGTTATATTTTAAAAACGTTTACTCGTTACTTAGCTGGTTAAAATGATTCTCATGTCGAATGTTCTGGCACAGGATTTATATAGGTTTTGCAAACGCATCCACAAAATGCAAGTATACATCATTTCGTATGCTTGTTTGCTACATCCCCTAGTGTGTGTCAGATGGGCAAAGTTTCGCACCGTTTTGTTTATTTGTCTGAAAAAAATAAATAGCTCTCCTCTCAAATGTGTTCGAATGGAATTTCATTGGGGAAAGTGTACCGGAAAATAATGATATAAACTTTGATAATTTATGCGCATTGTGTGGTGTTTTAATTCCACTTAAATTTATTTGTATTTGTTGTGGCAACAGGCAACTTTGTTTTCACTCCAGGTGGCTGGTGAGCAGGTCCTCATTGGGCCATATCATCAACATCATTATATAAATAGGCAAAGGCAAAATAGTTAAGAACCATTTTAACTGCTTTAAACACAATATATTGGCTTGATTTTATTGTTTATTGTTTGTTGGAAAGACAGTGAAGGGGTGCCAGCGCTGTATGTTTTCCAATATGTCGGTTTCTTCTTTATTATGACGTTCACTCAGATAGATGTTCAAACATAAGTACCCTGTGTGCCTCACTAATAATCGTTTTTAACCTTGACCCTTTTGTATTTTGTAGCTCACAAATGCAATCTTGTATGGAAAATTTCGCCACTGTGAGTTCGAAAAATTTAGCCTGTGTGTGTCATTAAATTGCATACCTTCGGTGGTGGTCGGTTGTCATCGATCAATCCCCAAGAGTATGCAATGGAAAAGCATTTTCTAAAAATGATCTTTTCATAGGTACCTCAAAGCAGGCGTTACGTATATTCGTTACCAAATTGCAACAGAAAACCTATCAGGTTCCGGTAGAGATGCCACCACCAGTAGCGTGCTTGAGTCTTAATTTTGTGATGAAATTTTCGCCAGAATCGATCAAAGAACTGCTTACTGAGCTGTTGGCCACCGCGTAAGAAATTTGCTAAATAATGTTGAAACATTCACTTATGCGAAGACTCATTTTCATATTCCTCCCGTTGAACTTCCAATTTAGCGGCCAATCGCCAACCAAAAACTCAGGTCTATATTATGATATCAAAGTAAATTATGCCAAACCTTTGTAGGCGAACATTCTCCAGTGGCACCACTTAAACTGACATTAGAACTTGAAAACAAAAACCCATCAACGACATGATATCTAAAGAAGTGCTTGTTTTCTCATTTGCTGCGTTCCACATCGCTTGTCAGGATAATCCTTAGCCAAAGTGACTGAAGGACTTGGATGTTAAATGAACTGATGATTTTTACGATTATTTGAATATTGTTGGTTGTGCTATTAGCTCGACGAGGCGTAACAGCGAAAGTTCTTTTACGCTACGAAATTGAAACCGAAAATATTGAAACTTTTCCCAGAAGTCTGTTGGCAGTAGCAACGCTCAGAAGGATAGCATATATAGAATTCTATCGCTGACACAGTGAATGAGTACATCATGACGGGAATGGGTGTTTGGCCAATACAGATTGAAGTGATTCTCTTCAACTTGACTGTTGGCTGTTGGCGCACGGTTGTTTTCATAATATGATTGTCTGTAGCCAAATTTGTTTGAAATTAATGAACCGTAAAACGAATAAAATTGATGTTAAATGGATGAAAACATCAATGGATTGGGATGGGGGCCATCGAGTTGAGTTCGAGTGCTTGTTTCTTGTATGTCCCGGCTTGGCAGATGGATCGGAATCGAATTAGTCGGGTTTTACCATGTGGGCCCTTAATGGCGTTGCTTTGATATGATTGAAACTTGAATGGAGTAGCCATGTTTTACTGAATCGCTCAGTGAGTCAAGTGCCATGGTGAAAGTAAAAGGGTTCTTCAAGATAACGAGCACATATTGAGACTCCGCAAACTCATTTAAAAGTTATGAGCCCTTCAATGGTCGACTGCATCTTTTTACCATTCGTTACCTTCATCACATAGTCCTGGTAAGTTTTATTGGTTCAAAACACTGCCGCCCCAACCGATTGCATTTTAAATTAAAAAAAAAAAAATACCCAATGGAGGTATCTCAAGATCTTAACCCCCGGGTGCGCCATCAGGCTCCTGCTGGGAGACCCTAAGCTCTGCCTCGGGATGGTATTCCATTAATTTCGTATGCAAATCGATTTGATGTGAAGAAAAGTAACTTTCTCCAACACTCCGGTCCGCAAATCCATGACACCCATGATGACACTGAAATGGAAGACAATGCGTTCCAAGGCAAACGATAGTATACCGTCACCTACACAATGGCTTTCTTTGGGAGAGCATATATTGTTCAACCCCTTGTAGATAATGTTCGCTCGCCTAACGACCGCCCCAGATGCACACACTCGGAGATTATTCAATTTAAAACGTAATCCCTTGGTATTGCGGCGACAGTGAGTGTAATGAAATTCATAGTGTAATCCAATCTAGCATACGAAAGTGTTAAATGTGTCACTCTTCTCGCATGATGTGCTGCTGCAGGTGTGTGGTTGCATATGTAATCAGATTTGCATCAGATTAACACAGATGGGATACTGGGTGGTGTACACAGCAAACCAAAGGGAGGCGGTTTTGTTTTTTTTTTTTTTCATCAATTTTGCTTTATGAAATTCAAGGATTACAGGAAATGTTGGCTTAGATAAATAAGTGGGGAATTTGGTGCAGCATATTGAACTATACAAACTATTCTAAACAGGGCATGGACAATTCATACAAATCTCGGCACCATATTTGGCGATCCACCAAGAAAATATGACAAAGTGTAAACGAGTGTAACATGGTGTAACACAGTCGTTTATATACTAAGCAGGGTCTTGAGATGGGGACTGTCTTGGATGTCTGGATATAGGGGAAAACGAGGTACAAGATTAAGAAAAGTGGAAAAAATAAATAAATTGTTTAAGAATAAAATCGAAATACATTTTCGTTACGTAAAAATGTCAACGAATGAATTGCTCATAGTAAACATGAAAGAAAACAGCCCATCGAACGTCTACGTAGGAATGTGTTGGTGTATCTGACGATAAATAATCTGCTTCAGATAATTAAGCCACTCGACAGCGCCACCAGCACAATGCGCAACTAAACGACAAGCCCAAAACAGCCACCATTGAAACCAATGTAAACATCACAAGCCAATGCGGCCAGAATTTCAAAAAGGAAAATGCTAGACTGAAAAAAGAAAATGCTAGAATGTATGAAGCCAAAAAAAAAATGCTTGACAAAACAAAATGTGTTTTCATCAGCTTTAAAAAAAAAATTAAAATATTTTTTGTCTTTTATAAATAAAGGGTGATTTTTTAGCTGGTTTGGTTTTGGCAACACTGGTTTTGACAGCTGACGTGTGTTTAGTACCTTGTGTCACTGTCAAACAGCTTCAGTTTGGTTTGCAATTTAACCATGGATCGTCTTACAAATGAACAACGCTTGCAAATTATTGAATTTTACTATCAAAATTCGTGCTCGGTTCGAAATGTTCATCGCGCGCTGCTTCCATTTTATGATCGGCATTCTCGACCTTCTGAGCAGTCTATTCGGAAGATTGTGACCAAATTTCGCACCAAATTTACTTTGTTGGACATTAAACCACCAACACGTTTACGTACTGTGCGTAGTGAAGAAAATATTGCGGCCGTATCAGCTAGTGTGACAGAAGACCGCGAAATGTCGATTCGGCGCCGTTCCCAGCAGTTAGGCCTTTGTTTCAGCACTACGTGGAAAATTTTGCGGAAGGATTTGGGCGTAAAGCCTTTTAAGATACAGCTGGTGCAAGAACTAAAGCAAGCCGACCTACCACAACGTCGAATTTTTGGTGAATGGGCTCTTGGAAAGCTGGCCGAGGATCCGCTTTTTTATCGAAAAATTGTGTTCAGCGATGAGGCCCATTTTTGGTTGAATGGGTACGTAAATAAGCAAAATTGCCGCATTTGGAGTGAAGATCAGCCAGAAGCATTGCAACAGCTACCAATGCATCCCGAAAAAGCCACTGTTTGGTGCGGTTTCTGGGCCGGCGGCATTATTGGGCCATATTTCTTCAAAGATGATGCGAATCGCAGCGTTACTGTCAATGGTGAACGCTACCGAGCGATGATAACAAACTTTTTTTTGCCCGAAATGGAAGTTCTTGACTTGCATGATATGTGGTTTCAACAAGACGGTGCCACATGCCACACAGCACGCGAAACAATGGCGCAATTGCGAGGCGAGTTTGGTGAACAGTTAATTTCACGTTTCGGGCCGGTCAATTGGCCGCCTAGATCGTGCGATTTGACACCATTCGATTATTTTTTGTGGGGGTATGCCAAGGCTAATGTGTATAGGGACAAGCCCGCTTCGATTGACGCACTGGAAGCCAACATCCATGCATTCATTCGTGAGATACCGGCCGATATGTGTGAAAGAGTATGCCAAAATTGGACTCAGCGGATGGGCTACCTGAGACGCAGCCGCGGTCAACATTTGCATGAAATTATCTTTAAACATTAAATTGCAAGGTTCAAACTATCGATTCAAATAAATATTTCATTCATTTTTTCGAATTTTTTGTGTTTTTTTTTTAAAAAAAGTTCTAAGCCTCTTAAAAAATCACCCTTTACTACACATTCATCACAAATAGAAACCTCTCTTGAGTAACGAATTTCGTGGCTGAAAATATCTCAGCAAATACTAACAGATTAGTATAATGTTTTTTTTTCCTCCGCGATGGTAGGCACCTTGACGTGTGCGCCTTTTCCAAAGTGCGCTGGTGCGGAGGCTTAACGTTGCAAAGACTCAGCGGGCTATGCTGTCGGAGGCGGTAGTCGTCTGAAGGGTCACCCATGACAGAAAGGCTGCTAGAGGAGCAACTAACTAAGTTCTACCCATGAGGAGTAAACCTCATTAATCAAATCTCTAATCCAAGGCGGAACAGCATACGCCGAGGGATGCATGGCTATAAGAGAGATTAGTCTTTAGTATGCGAACTCCGAATACCTGGTGACCTTCGGTTTCATCATTAGCCTTCCCGTGGTGTACCGGGCTCCGGCATGGGCGATGTTTCTTTCCCGGTTTCTCGTGGGACCAAAAATTTCTCAATCAAATTTTATAAATTTACAGACAGATGCCTCTGAAACCGCATCAATTTCTGTAGTTGCTGCTGGGCAACCAGAAAACCAAACAAATCGGGTAACCCCGACGGTGAATATCACATGCGCTGTAGAGCCAAGTGTGAACCCAACCTCTCGGTCTGCTGTTGGGCAACCGAACCCCCTGCAAATAGATGACGACGTCATGAGGGCTCCATCTACCAGTCAGGGCTGTGCAATATCCGAGCACAGGGAATCGTCGACATCTGATTCCGACACATCCACCATCGTTGACTCCTGTAGTGTAGTATCCGAGAAATCGGGATGCTCCTCTATTGGGAAGAGTCTGGCTGGACTACAGGTTCAACAAAGTGGATACGTGAAACTATGTGGTTTCGAAAAAAGACGCTTCAAAAGTGCCTTGCGGCGAGGCATGGACAGAGAAAATGCTCTCATCTTCGCCAAAGCCGCTCTCAATGACAGACCGATCTCTAAACGGGTTAGGTCGGAGGACAATACCCCACCGACATCGGCCGCCAAGAAGGTTAAGAAAGGTCCTTTACCTGATGTTCCCACCTTTAGTCAGGTGGCGAATCTAGTCAGGTTAGGTATCGTTCCGACCGACTTGATAAACCAACCCCTCTCTTCTGAGCAAATGGCTCTGGTACAGGAGGCGGTCATTGACACCTCGATTGAGCTGACCAACAGTGGCGTGTGGCCAAAATTCTCTGGATCAGTTCCAAAGTCAGGGTGGGTAATGTTCATTTGCACAGATGGTGCTACCGCGGGATGGATGCGCTCAAATTTTGAGAGTATCAGAGCCAAATGTGGTCTGGATCTGATGTTGGTGGAAGAGAACTCTTTTCCAAAGCCCCACATCGTTCGAGGATTCTTCCCACATAGCCTGGAACTCTCAAATGAGAAAGTACTTGCCACCCTGACGGCTCAAAATGCCGCACTAAATGCTAAAACCTGGAGGGTCGTCAAGAGGGTTAAGGATGGTGCATTCCTTCACCTTGTACTTGCAATTGACGACGCTTCCATGGCCAAACTCCTTGAACTGAAAGGGAAAGTCTCATACCGCTTTGGACAGATAAAGTTGATTCTTAAGAGCACCGATAAGAATCCTGTGTCTGACAGCGGTACCCCTAAAGCAGGAGTGGAAGCCAACTCGGCACCTTTCTCTGGGATCGTGCCTTCCCAACTGGTACCTGCAGTGCAGTGCAGTGCCAATTTACCGTCCAACCCCATAGACACCAATAGCGGAAAGGAGATGGCGTTGAAAGTTGTCGGAGACCGCATCCTAGAAACAAGCAGTGGTATTGCTACTGGGCAAGCCACTCCTAGTGGTTCAGGGTGCAGTTCTAGGGCAACGATCGGCGCTATGACTAACCGCCATAAACAGCAACAAAAGGGCATTATGGCCCATAAAACTGGTGGTATGGCCAAATTTTTAAAAAGTAACGCAGCCTCAGGGCGCGTTACCCACAAGAATGCACAAGACGAGTCTGACAGGTCCAAAAAAATAGTTCGTCCTGAACAGACTGCTTGCCGCAGAGGAAAGGGCCCCAAAAAGGCCCAACTACTCAGGCAGGCCGGTTCCTCCAAAGAGGACCAATGAGCACCATCAAGGTGTTACAGGCGAACCTCCACCATGCTAAGGGCGCGTCCGCTACCCTTGCCAAAAGGTTCGCCGAGGAAAAGATAGCCCTTGGCCTCATCCAAGAACCATGGGTTATCAGCGGACACATAAAAGGTCTTGGAAATAAAGCAGGTGAGCTTATTTATAAACGAGACGAGCCAGTGCCACGAGCGGCCTGCTTAATCGACAAAAATATCAACTTTCTTCCCATTCCAGAATTCATCACAAAAGACTTGGCGACCATTCAAATAGAAGTACCAACCGAGCGGGGCACACATAACATCATCTGTGCCTCAGCATACTTCCCAGGCGACGACACCAACATTCCGCCCATCGAGGTCCAGAACCTTTTAAACCACTGCAAGAGGAACAACCTTCATTACGTCATTGGATGTGACGCAAATGCACACAACATGGCATGGGGCAGCAGTGACAATAATAAAAGAGGTGAGTGTCTTTTAGAATTTCTAGTTGGTAGTAACGTTGATATCTTAAACAAAGGCTCTAAACCAACCTTTATAAATGCGATACGCGAGGAGGTACTTGATCTCACTCTTGCCAGTCCATTTATGTCTAATTTCGTAATAAATTGGCATGTGTCTGACGAAGCCTCGTTATCAGACCACCAGCATATAAGGTTTGATATACCTGGTCAATCTACACCTGCACAAAATAGATACAATCCCAAATCGACGGACTGGAATATGTATCGAGAACTTGTTCTCTCAAAAACAAATATGTTTGTCTCTCAAATTGAATCCATATGGGACATTGATGAGGCTGCTCACCAGCTCAGTAACGTGTTGATAACCTCCTACCATGAGAGTTGTGTCAGCAAAACCAGTTTGAGTAAACGTAAGGTTCCCTGGTGGAATGACCAACTAGCCAAACTCAGACGGAAGGTTAGAAAACTCTTTAATCGAGCCAAAGTAACCAAAATGTGGGACGAATACAGATCCGCTCTCACAGAATACAACTCAGAATTAAGACGATCTAAAAGGGCCTCCTGGAGGAAATGCTGTGAAGACATATTAGATATGCCAGTAGCAGCCCGTATCCACAAGGCTCTGAGAAAAGATCATTCCAACTGTGTAGGTCTACTTAAAAAAGCAGATGGAACCTACACGACGGACCGTTCGGAAACAATTAAAACTTTACTTCAGGTTCATTTTCCGGGTTCGACCATCCGTGAATCACACGAAAGCTCACACGACATTGATCCCAGGATCTCTGTTTCTGGGCGAGTAAATAGTCTATCTGGAAAAATTTTCAGTCCAGATAAGGTTAGATGGGCAGTTGGCTCCTTCAAACCTTTTAAAGCACCTGGTGGTGATGGTATATTCCCAGCCCTCTTTCAGAGGGTTATTGACGTCATACTACCAGCAATTACAACCCTATTTAGAGCTAGTTACAATTGGGGATACATTCCTTCCACCTGGAGGCAGGTGAACGTAATTTTCATTCCCAAAAGTGGCAACAGGCCAAGCGAACTACCTAAATCATATAGACCTATCAGTCTAACATCCTTTGTTCTTAAAACTATGGAAAGACTAATTGATGTTCATATCAGAGGTCAGATATTAATATCTAACCCTCTCCACTCAAGTCAGTTTGCGTACAGAAAAGGCAAGTCCACTGAGGGTGCTCTTCACCACCTCGTCAAAAAGGTAGAAGACGCCCTTAACCACAAGGAAATTGCCCTAGGCGCATTCTTAGATGTTGAGGGAGCTTTCGATAATACTGGATACGACTCGATTACTAGAGCAATCAGTTGTAAAGGTATCGAAGACTCGACAAACCGTTGGATCCGTGCCATGTTGGAAAGTCGAGTAATAACGTCCTCGTCGGGAGAAGTGGCTGTGTCGGTGACAGCAGTCAAAGGCTGCCCCCAAGGAGGTGTGCTCTCCCCCTTGCTGTGGTCACTAGTCATAGACAGCCTACTAGTCAGTTTACATAATCTAGGTTATGACGCCATCGGCTATGCCGACGATTTAGCAATTGTCATTAGTGGAAAGCACTGCGCTACCATTAATAGTAGAATGAGGAGCGCTCTTCTACATGTTTTAGAATGGTGTACTACGGAAGGATTATCTATAAATCCCAGTAAAACTATTCTAGTTCCTTTCACCAGGAGGAGATTGGTCAACTTAGGGCCCCTCATCCTGAATGGAACTACATTAAACTACTCCAATGAAGTTAAATATCTAGGAGTCATCCTTGATAAGAAACTAAACTGGAACTCACACATCAAGTCCGCCACAGAGCGTGCCTCTAGAGCCATGTGGGCCTGTAGGTGTCTGTACGGCAGAACTTGGGGTCTTAATCCAAGAATGGTACACTGGTTGTATACCATGATGGTAAGACCCATTGTATCGTACGCGGCAATCGTCTGGTGGCCAAAAGTACTCGAACGAACCACGGCAAATAAGCTTCAGAAGCTTCAAAGAATTGCCTGTCTCGGTATCACAGGTGCAATGCGCACCTGCCCAACTACAGCACTTGAGGCCATTATTGGGCTCTCACCCCTGCAGTACTTTATCATGAAGACGGCAGCTAGATGCGCCATTAAACTGCAGCTAGATTATAGGTTTAAACCAGCTGACCTTGTGGGACATCTGAAAATACTCAACCTAGTCCCTAACTTGGACATGTTCTGCTCAGTCCCAGACACTATGGTTAGGGAGTACAGTTTCGGAAAACTTTATGAGGTCGAAATACTTGAACGTGCAAGCTGGACCAATGGTATTCCGTCACTCAACCCAAAAAGCTTAGTATGGTACACCGACGGATCCAAAATGGTTTCCGGAGTTGGAGCTGGCGTCTTTGGGCCCAACACCAAAGTATCGGTACCCATGGGATTGTGTCCCACGGTCTTCCAAGCGGAAATCCATGCTATCGAAATCTGTGCCGACCTTATATCCCAAAAAGGAATGAAAGGCGCAACCATTCAAATATTTTCAGACAGTCAGGCAGCTTTACAAGCTTTGGCGTCCAATACAATTGACTCCAAAACAGTTAAGTGCTGTCACGATGCCTTGCAAGCCCTAGCCAAACACAACAAGGTAAGGCTCGGCTGGGTGCCGGGTCATCAGGGTATTGCAGGCAACGAATATGCAGACAAACTAGCTAGGACTGGCTCCGAATCCTTTCTCTGTGGACCAGAACCCTATTGCTCGGTCAACTGGACTACTGCACTAAGGCAAATTAACGATTGGGAAAAACAACTCCGTCTTGAACACTGGGAACATGTCCCGGGTCTAAGACAATCCAAACGATTAATTAAACCTTACTCCTATAAAGAAATACTTAAACTCAGTAAGGATAACTTAAGTAGGCTAGCGGGCTTCCTCACAGGTCATTGCGGCCTTAAATATCACCTCAACAAAATGAATCTTTGCCCGGATACAGAATGCAGATTCTGTCTGGAGGATATCGAATCCTCTGAACACATTCTCTGTGACTGTCCGGCTCTTCATTGGTTAAGAAAACGGGTCTTCAATAGGGAGAATCGTACACCAACAGAGATAGCATACTCTGCTACTAAAGATTTACTGACCTTCATTAGGGAGGTCGAACGTCTCTTAGTTTAACCTCTCCCCATTGACACAATAGATCTTTCAGGTCGCAGTGTCAGCCATTTGGGCATGGGATAAATTAAAAAAAAAAAAAAAAAAAAAAAAAATAATGTTTTTTAATCAACGAATGTTATCTTTATTGAAGGAAACGAAGAAAGGTGCGAAGCAGACAGACCTATTCGGCCGGTGACAGCTAAAGAACTTGCCAAAGAAATCAAAATGTGTGCTCTACAAAATTTCTTGATATAGCCCAAGCTTTCGATAAAGTCTAGCATAAGGGACTGATCCATATTCGACAATTCTGGAGTCATATATAACAGATCGATTCTTCAGAATTTAACAAGAGGCAGAGTACTCAACACTAAGAGCAATTAAAGCTGGTGTACCACAAGGTAGTGTGCTAGGTCCAGTGCTATACCTTCTGTTTACTAGTGATTTACCTGAAAGTGAAGAAACTACTATAGCAACTTTTGCAGATGACACTGCTGTGCTTGCTGTTGGAGCAACCGTCGAAATAGCAACAAAAAAACTCCAAATGGCAATAAACGGTATTTCAGAATGGACTACAAAGTGGCAGATTAGACTGAATGATTTAGTGGAATACTAAAATACAGCTAAATATCTGGGCATGATCCTAGACGCTAAACTGCGTTGGAAAGCGCATGTAAAGAAAAAAAGAGATGAGCTGAACATGCGATACAGAGATTACTGCTATACAAGCAAGTCTTGAAACCGATATGTGGACCTACGGGCTCCAATTGTGGGCATGCACATGCCAAAAGAAATTTACAAAAAATTCAAGTCTTCCAAAATAAAGTACTAAGGAACGTAGTTAATACACCTTGGTACATACGCAACGCTGATCTACGTAGAGATCTAAATATTGAAATGGTTGAAGATGATGTTAAAAAAGTTGCCTAAAGGCACAGAACTAGGCTTCTCAACCATGTTAACGTAGAGTTTACAGAACTATTAAATACTAACAATGTAATCAGAAGATTGAGGCGGGTAAGACCCCTTGATCCATAAAAGTTAGCCAAGGCCAAGAGATTAGGTAATATCTTCAAATAAAAAAATTTCGAAATCCGACAACCGGCGGATTCTTCTTGTGAATTTTTCAAATAATTTAAAAATAAATTGCCGATTAGTCGAACGACTAGGTGCAATCCCATTCGGGATGCCGACAGTCAGTCCCTCCCGGGAGGTTTTTTAGAGGTTGTTCTTTATTGAACATTTAAGTATCAGTCTTCAGATAAGACAAAACAAAAAATGTTAACAGACAATTTACATGAGCAATTTTTTATGGAAACTTTTTCAGGGTAAAATGTTGATCGAATTAGACATCGAAAATCCCACAAAAATGAATAAATCCCACGATATAACAACACTGTGCACTGTATATCAGTTTAATGTACAAGAATGATTAAAATTCCAGAGCAAACATCGAAAAAAAAAATCCAAAAAAAGGATTTGGCATTTTTCTTTTTTTTAAAAATATTCTTTCAACTAGATCTAGTATTAAAAATGCTAGATTGGCAAAACTGATCACAACCACCAGGACCTCAGTTCAAACCTCAGCCGGCAACAGACAGGTCAACTGTCGGCAATATCTGCTTATGATAAAAATTGAAATTCTTTCAAAAAATGAGGTGAATAAGTATAAAAATGTTGTCGTGTAAAATTAATTTGTTATAAGCTGATTTTTAAGTTTGTAAATAAAAACGATAGCCGTTTTTTAGTTTTTTTCATACGTAAAAACAAGTGCGTATTTCAGTTAGGGGGAAAAAGAGGAATTTTTTTCGAATTTAGGGGAAAACTTTTGCTTATAAAAAAAGGGGAAAACCGTCTTCCAACTCTGGGAACACTACCTTAAACACCCTAATAGCCCCCATGATAGCCACCCTTCATTCATTGACTACAAACAGATGAGTACGACTCTAAAGGAATGTCAATCTATGGTCCAAAAACTTTGTTGAGCATTTGAGATGGCTAGAGCAGGTATTGCGAATGGATATCAGCGCATTTATCTAGAAAAAAATACGCTACATAAGTGTATTTCTTTGACATAAGGCGCGGTTATAAAAAGGGCAACTTTTGACACCATGTGACAACTACATTTGAACGGAAAGTATAACCTCTTGATCGTTGAAAGAAGTGGACACTTATCTCCACAACTGCATTCAAATCTTCAACTTCTTTTAAGCTATGTTAGGTGGCATGCCATAGGGATCTGTGTTAGAGCCACAACTATTTTATATATAAATATGCGAAGGGAAATAGTTAAGAACCACTTTCACTGCCTTAAACACAAAATATTCGCTTGATTTTTTGTTGGGAAGATTGTTCCAACTATAAATTTCTACCACTTTCAATTAAGAAAGTAAACCTTTTAGGAAACCCAGAGTCGAACTCAGTTAATTGTGGGTAGCCGTGTTAAGGTATTTGTTTTAGTTATTGGGTAGAAGTTTACTTAAATCCAAGGCAATACTTCAAGGCAATTTACTTCAAAAAAAATATATCGAAAAACGGTCCAGCGGAACAAAAGTTCGTAAAAAATTTGTTGTCCTAAGACGCCATCTGTGGAGAGAAACTACCCACACTGCATCAACCTCTTTCCAATCTTCAATCCTTTTTTAGTTCGATTCTTAACCATCAGCAGGAATTTTTACAAAAATTTAAAATGGAATCAGAAAAATACAATCAAACTTAATCATCAATGCAGCGCAAAGGCGTTCAAAAGAATATCCCTCCACATGCCATTTGCATCACAGAAATCGCATAAATGTCCCGCAAAACAAATCCCAAAACTGCATAGCATCTGTGAGGATATTTTCCAATCCACTGAAGGACACAATGCGTAGAAACACTTCCCATAACCACAACCCATCGCATCGATCGAACCCATTCAATTAAATCGCGCATCCTTCAACCGTTTGGCTTTCTCCGAATACCAATTCTCAGACGATTGCTTTTATTTTCGTTAGTTTCCTGGTTACGTTTATGTACGGCCGCACCAAACTGTAATACCAATACGAGACATTTCGCCCGAAATGGCGCCACCGCCAATAAATGAAGGCTAACGAACCAACAACTGTTCAAAGGGGTACGAGAAAAAAAAAAAACAGACAACAATTTTTGCCGGAAAAATTTGCCAAATATCAGGACGAGCAGGATATCTATGGCGGCACTGTGGGACAAGGTATCTCTATGGAATCAAGCCAACGAACGTATGTTAGAAATTGCAGTTCGTTAACGTGATATGAATATGAAGAGGACATTTTCGGTTTAGCATCCAAGGATATTGTTTTTTTTTTTTTTTTTTTGCCTTCTTGTTTGTTCTGTTTTTTTTCCTCTTCGGTACGCCGGATGCCAATATTTGCGGACGCTGTTTCGTCGATTTCAACTGCATGTAGAAAAATTAAGCGGAATTCGTTGAAACGGCAAATGCAATGAATAATTGTTTACAATTTTGGAAAATTGTTTGTATGCTTTGTTCGCAGTGCTATGGAGTATTGTATCCACTGTTGGAACTGTGACTTGGCAAAAGAATGCATATATGCAGGAAGGAAGTGGAATTTTGTTGTGTTGTCGAAAATAATTGCGAAAATAAATTGCACGGTATGCAGGCGCTTTGTGGAAGTGTATCCTCTGGGGGTAATTTGTGAATGCAACAAAAATGTGCATGTCGATGATGTGCAGAGATTGTACAGAAAGTAATTGTTATCGGTGGAATGAGTGCCGAGCTGGCGAAGGCAAATGAACTGTCACTATGACTAGAAGTCTTTTAAAGCCTTGTACGGCTTTGAGAGTATTTAGCGGTTCTATAATTATGGCGAAAGATTAACAGCACACCTCTTGACTTTCAAAAACCCCTTTTTTATGGAGAAGGACACACGCTTTTGTTTCCTTAAAAAAAATTCAAAAAGTCTAAACTACATACTTTGGTACAGCCAAGACCCAAACTCCAGTCTAATTTTAAGCAGATGTAACAGTTTTATTCTTCGCAGAGAATGATGGGTAGTATTTTAAAAAGTCATAGGTACACATACACATACACACGCTTTTCTTTTTTTTTCATTGGAGCGGCAATTTTTTGTCAATGCTGTCCGTGTGTGGAATTCTCTACAGAATTTAACAAGAGTTCAAAAATTATTAAAGGATTACTTTTCAGTAAATATTAACATCAAAAATTAAGATAATATATCTTACTGTTTTTAGGCATTCAATAAATTAAATAAATAAATAAATAAATAAATAAATAAATAAATAAATAAATAAATATATTTAAATAAATAAATAAATAAATAAATAAATAAATAAATAAAAAATAAAGAAGGCAAGGCATGCCTATAAAATGTAACTACCGCTTGTCGTATGTTCCTACCTGAACGACAGACCAAACATAGAGTACTTAATCGCACCCTCAAGTCGAAACTGCGGCTACCTTTTTTATGTGGTCCAGCATTTTTAGAGCTCATAATTCCGCCCATTTAATGTGTGCCGATGGGCATTGCTCAACTTCTCAGAGAGTCGAGAGTGTACAACATGTTTGCGTTTGGCTGAGGCTTTGCTGCTTATGAACCCTTTGTCAACCATCCATCACGGCGTTAATGGGTTTCAGTTGGAATACCGCATCAACATGAGAGCTCATGTTTAGTTGATCCCATGATTAGCTACACTTTTTCTCTTCTTAAATATGACCACTCCATATGATGTCTGTCATTTTGACAGCAGAATAATTCCATTCAATACCATAGAGTCAGAAAGAGAGAGTATATGAATTGCATTTCATATTTTTTATCAATTCCACTAATGAAAACATCGATTCCATGGGTGAGATTGGGTTGGATAATTCGCTTTGTGTGTTGGTATGATCTGTTGAAATTCATGTGTAGGGGGATTATGCCAAATGAAATATATTGAAAGGTTGTGGCAAAAAAACGATACTCGAATGTAGGTTGAAGCTCTAAAGCGGATTCTGTGCTATGGCATGTTGATTGCAAATTTAATTCTGTGGGATTTTCACAGCTTGAGTGATTGACGTATTGCTTCGTAATAGAGCGGACTTGTGTGACGTGTGCATTGAAGTAGTTTATCCCCCATGAGCTGTGATTGAAAAGATATTTATTGAGAGTTCCAAATTGGGGATTTGTGAAGGGACAAATGGCAAAATGTGTGCTTAAATGTGTTGAGAGGTTTGATCTGTGATCTTTAAAGACAGGGTCGCCATTTGAGCGGTTTTTCTTCAAGCTTTACCTGTGTGAAAATTGTATGCGTACGGAAAAGAGAAGTCGACATTTTGAGTCTGTGGATAGTGCTGTTGGGCTCGGTAGGTAGATAGAAAAGAAATGTAGTCTCAATATCACAGACTAAATTTGAACCCAGCTTCACGAGGATCGGTTGAGATGTAACTACTTCCGAAAACGCTTTTTTCGTCGTGCATTTTAATCGGTATTTTTTGTTCTTTCTTACCCACTGGTTTTTGACACTTTTTCAACGCGATATCTGTTGCGGTATTTGTTAGGTTATCCCTTTTTAATAAAGGGTTTTCCAATAAGAGGTGTTATTGTGAATGACACGCTATTTCGGTAGCTGTCACTTTTGAAGCATTTATTCTTTGACATTTGACAAGTAGAAACTATGCCATTGCTAAAAATGGAACGATACACGCTTCAACAACGTCGTTTCTTTGCTGATTGGATCCTTAAAATGCATGAAAATGATCCGGAATTCCATCGAAAAATCGTCTTGACTGATGAGGCCCATTTCCACCTCGGTGGCTACGTCAACAAGCAAAATTGTCGCATCTGGGGCTCGGAAAACCCAAGAGTTATTGTTGAGAAGCCTCTCCATCCTCAACGTGTGATTATTTGGTGCGGTTTATGGTCCGCCGGGGTCATTGGACCTTACTTTTTCGAAAATGAGGTTGGATCAACAGTTGCGGTGAATGGATTGCGCTATCGAGAGATGGTTAATGATTTTTTATGGTCGGAGTTGGATGGTATTGATCTGGACAATGTTTACTTTCAACAAGACGGCGCTACGTGCCACACGAGCAACGAAAGCATTGATCTTTTACGGGAAAAGTTTCCGGACCGTGTTATCTCTCGAAGAGGTGATCACAATTGGCCACCGAGATCTTGTGATTAAACACCTTGCGACTTCTTCCTTTGGGGCCACGTGAAAGATAAGATCTACGCCAACAGCCCAGCGTCGATTCAAGACCTCAAAGATAAAATTCGTGAGGCTATCGAGGACATAGGGCAGCCACTTTGCGATTTGGTTATGGAAAATTTCATGAAAAGGATATGGTCCTGTATGCGTCCTGTATGATGTTGTTTTTCATTATTAACGGCTTCTTCTTTATTTTGAAATAAACATCCGATCATTTATCTCAAAAATTTGCATTTTTCTTTGAATACCAAATAACACCTCTTATTGGAAAACGCTTTACCTTGCGCAGTGGCTCAGTGCTTAGTGCCACCGGAAAACACACAAATTACATCTTGAGGCCTTTTCCAATGCGCCATCTCTACCGAACGTCAGCCTGACAAATGTACGAGAGTAGAAATGCCATGAAAGTGCTTCCCAATGAGCGTACACGAATCTGTCGCGCCACCTACTTGGATTAGGAAACCAAGTACAACGTCAGGAAATTGCAATTCAACTTGGACCCCGCAATTCGCTCAATGACAATGAATAGGTACAGTAACCGCTTTTCTTTAAAAAAAAATCCAATGACGCTCTAAACTCACAATAGGTACGACAATAATTTTTCCAGTCTTAAAATCAGTTAGCTCCATTTCTATGCATATTTCCCCATGGAACACAAACCGTATCTACTGATCCGCTCCATGAATTTTCTATTTCGTATTTTTCCATCCGTACTCGAGAGTAGTTCATCCTCTGAAATAATTCGAAAACTTTTCAGCATTCCAGTGAAATAGAAAAAAATAAATGCAAACAAGAAATTACATCTGCTGACCTCAAGTTGGGTGTATAACTGTGCCAGTGGTTATCTGTCCGCTTTACCTGATTCCGAGCCATTGCGCATAAAACAAAACTGGAAAATTATCCTTGCAACAAATTAAATGCATATCTTCCTTTGACGGTGCTGCATTTGCTCATTGCTTCTGGCTCCAGTGCATTCGAACGTTTCGTGTATTTTTTTTTGTTCTTCCACCTCACCCAAGGGACCATGTTGTGGGATTGCAGCACTCGTAACTTTATTTTTATTTTTTTTTGCTGTTACATTCCTCCCATTCGCAATCTTTTTGCCATGTGAGATGTGAAGCGCTCGAGGACGAAGAAGTGGTCGCAAAAATTATATACATGTTAAAAGCGACATAGTTGCAGGCAATGGAGAAATTGTGACATCCTGCTAACAGAACACAGGTGTGAAATTTAATATTGTTTCTGCCAAATACAGGGATGCTCTCGCTCTGTTCTTGTTATATTTATGCGCTTGTGGCAGATGGTCGGGAAGAAAAACTACAAGACGAAGAAGTGCACACGGTGGGTGTGGTCGGTGGTAGTTATGGAGTTAGATATGAGTACATGGGCGGGGTGTTAAAAAAAAAAAAGTTCAGCCGGATACACATGCGAGGTGGGGAATTAAGTTTAGAATAACTTGCAAATTTAGACGACGCGGGTTAAGGCTTACAGATGTCTGAGGGAAGCTTTAGTTTATGACAAAATTGATTTGAGTAGAGTATTCCCTCACGAACATCGAAAGACAGCAAGAACTTCCGTGGGTTATTCCATAGAGGCCATAAGCTGGAGGCAACGAGATGATCTATACAAAATAAGTACAGAAAGATGTGTTTCTGAGACAAGTTTGTAGGAGCCACACCAATTGTGAAGCTATTCACACTGAGATTTTACAGACAGGGTAGCTGCGCATTTTAAAGCAAAGGACCATCTCCACTTTAAGCTATGTAAGGGCGACTTCTTTCGATATAAAGGAAGTCGACATTTAAGTGTTTACAGTAGTAGACAATAATCTGATGTCATTGAAACTGGTTTGGGTAGGTTTTGCAGTCAGCTTCCGCCCAGCTATTTCTACCTCTACACAACTTTCTTGATGAAAATGAGTGCCTACCCAAACTGCAGAGTTTTATTAATGAAATGCTAAGAACTTTGCCCCACCTTACCTTCGCCTACGTACGTAGCGCAAACGCCTTTCTGTCAGAAGTTAAGTACAGACCTTCCTCGGCACTCAATAGAAAAGTGACACAAAAGCGAATGTTGGCAAATAGTTACCAAGCCAACAACCTTAAGCCCTACATCGCCGCCTGTCAACAAAGTTGGCTACTTCGAAACGCCCTCACATCAAACTTACATAAAGACACTGAATTCGTTTGCAAACAGCCAAGTACCGTTCGCCTCGGAATAAGCTCAATACCCAAACCAGATCCAGGTAGTCTTCAGAAAAAACAAAAAAAAAAAAACCGCCCCCCAAACCCAATCAGTCAGCCAGCAAAAAGAGATAGCTACGTGCTGCTCTGCTACCTCCAACACAAAGAAACCAAATACCTCTGCTTGTATATAATCTAAAAAACGCAAAATGTCAGCACAAAATTCCACAAACTCATCAACCTGTCACCTTGCTTAATCCCCCTGCCGGTACTAAATTTAAACTCAGCACGACCTTCTCTGTCTGTTTAATTAAACGTTGTAACTATAGCATTCAAAGTTTTACCTCCTCGTTCTATTGCTGTGGCGTCCCCCCGCCCCGTCCTCATCCACAGACACACAAAGCATGGAATTACACTTAACCCTTTGACCCAGTTTGGCGCCAACAAATATGTAAGTTAGGGACTTACTATATTTCTGTAGTAGTACCACGAGTACTATCGGCTTGTTCGGTGTAGCAACTTTTCAAAGCCGCCATGGATGCAATTAAGAGAGAAAAAAATTCATTTTATCCATATCCTGTAGGGTATGTGTGGGTGTACCAGTACCAGCCACCCGCCGCCGACACCCGAAGACAGGAAGTTCATTAAATGATCTCCAGTCCTCGTCCTAACCCTCAGTGCGCTTCCTCCCCCTCACTCTCTATGTGTAGTTCCGAGAGCCCACTCATTACAATTGCAATTTATTTCCAGTGTATTAGGCTTTGTCACTACGGCCGAGAGGCTGCACCGTACACCGTACACGTTACGTTGGGCACGTAGTACAACAGTCAGTACCAGTAGGGGTAGCTAGGACGACTACGACGACGATCTCGGATAAGCACACATGTGCTTGTGTCAAGGAAAATTTTTCATTCCTATGTCAGCAGTGAACTGTAGTTTTTTGTGCGCGTTAACCACCACCCGAGTGAGTAGTAAGTGAATATGAGCAGAAGATGATGATGTTAAGTTTCTGCTCCTCATCCCTCTCAGGGTATATTGTATAATGTTGTAGTGCTGCTGGCTGCTGCTGGGTACTTGGTATTTGACTTTGGATGGAAGTTTATTTTCTCCTAGATGAGTTCTCGTCCTTGTTAATACAGTATACCATGTCATGTACTCGAAGTTCATAATTTCTGCCAGGATTTGCATTTCTCTTTTCTCGCAAAACAAAAGTTTATTCTTCCTTTCGTATCTGCGGATGTGTCGGTGGCGGCGGAGATAAGGAGGTGATAGTAAATTGGAAGATGTGTCTGAGAAGAGCACATCTAGCACAAACTGTGTTGAGATGATAGAGTGATTCATTTGAGTAAAGTTTGCGTGATACTTCAGAAGAAAGTCGACAAGCAATGGTGTCAGATGGCAACCTTGTGGTACTCCAATGTGGAATTCTATTGGGACATTGTTTGTTACATTCTCAATAAATTTTGATCGATGTAATTGGGGCATTACTTACAGCAAGGCAATACGAAAAGCTTTCAAAAGATTGGAGCTTCAATATGGTGGTAAGAGACCTTTTTTAAAATAAAACCTTTCGTTAAAGAGAGCCAATTACAGATGAGAATTTGAACGGTTTGCAGACAAAATTTGTCTGATACAGTAGGGTTTGCGATCACGAAGTTCCTAGGCCAAAAATGGAAGACGGTGGAGTGTAAACTGTCAAGCTATACATGACCAGGAAACGCATTCAACTAATGGGGATCGAACTCAAATGCAAACAAAAAAAAAACACCCATCCCTGTCAAAACTTTTCCACGTTTCTCCTACAGTTTTTTTTAAGACCCATCACCCTTCTATACATATATTCTATGCAACCACCGATCACCAACCTTCCAGAGGAAGGAATAACTTAAAACGGATGTGTGCTCTTTAAGGCAAATTTTTGTACACGATAGTTCCCTCCATCAGGAAGCTCTTGAAATGCAAACTATTCCTCAGACGGCAGCATTTTTTTAAGGACTTCATTTACTCGGATAATGGCCAGCGTCAACAGTACATCGCGTGATGACTGATGAGTGCTTCTTTTTTGCTTCCTCCTTTCCTTTGCAATGTGTTGTGTTTCTTTCGCAAATTATGCTCAAGGATTGAAATTGCAAAAGTAATTTGTTTCCCCTTTCCATCCGCCGGAGGTTTTCCCGCAGTAGTTTTATCGTGTACATTGATGTTGATTTGCATTTAAAAAAATCAATTTGTAGTCGTGTCAATAAACTTGTCAAAGGATGACATCAATGTCGAATGGCAGTGGCGAAATTGCTGCTCGTTATCTCACACTATTTGGGAGATAATTCAAAGGACGAGCTATGTCACAGTTTCTATTATTGGGGTAAATTAATTAGTTTTAGTTGCTTTGACAGGTGAATATGGTTGGTTAGGCGTTCGTTCAATTCAAATGTGACAGGAGGTGTGAGGTGGATAATTGTTTGTTGTAAGTCCTTCGGGCATTTGCGAGGATGTGGGATTTTCGACGGAATTTGGATCTCGCTTAGTGTAGTAGTGGAGCGTAATTTTTACATTAAGTGATGCGAATGTCATGTGTTCAATGAAGTCCAGGACTACAACTCGATTAGCAAGAGATTTGTGCACGACTGAGTCGCTCGTAACTTACTCCATACTACTTTAATCGGTATATGGCAATCGCTCTTAATTTGAGAGCTGAAGGGAAAATTCCGATTTCGGTTTTTCGGATATATTGATAATTTCTATCTATTTATTAATTTATTTTTTGTTTTCTCATTTTAAATTTCGATTTATATTTAATAAATAAATAATGATGTAAATAGCTTAATAAATACATTAAATTCAAAATTCTTAAATTAATTTATCAGACTTTTGTCCTACTTTGTAAGCGATTTTGAATTAAATAAGTAAAAAATAAAAAAAAAATATACAAACGCATCAGGGGTCGAATTACCGCATCCGTGAGCGAGCAATACTTGACAGAATTTTGTGGATTTTAGATGCAAATAATTAAAAATTCTGTCGCGTAGTTCAAACCCCGGGATGATGAGAGTTGGATATTTTTTTTTAAAAAACACACAAAATTGATGAGCTTCCACGTCATCCACTAAAACTACAAGTAAATGACAGTCAACAAATTTAATTGTGAATTTAAATGAAAGTCGCACATCCCCAAGGACATCCTTCCACTTATTATATGTGGGTAGTGGGTACATGAATTTGATCGCTTCGTCCCCAAATTCAATGATTCAACTTCCTTGCAGTTGCCAAAAGCAATGACAAAACTTTTCGCCAGCAATGTGTCGTTGTTGACACACTTTCGACACGCATAAAATTAAACCATCCGAGCGTTATCCTGCCATCAAAGTGAACATGGCAACCCAACTACTATATCTACCGCTTAAATAACATATAGTCATGATGCAATATTAGGTCTGGCTGATGTATGTCTATGGCTAGGTATGCATCGATACTACGACTCGAAACTAGTCATGAACTGCGCACCTCACCTGAATCCGGATGGCACTCTCTCCAGCTCCCCAGCTCTATAGCTGGATAATTTAGTTATCAGTAGTTTGTTCTCATTTTGCAACATGCAATCCGCATTGTCACACAAAAATAAGAACAACAACGCAAGTTTCACAGGGGAATGTTTCAGTTCGGTGGAATTTCGCACGAGAGAAGGTGAATAAATTATTCACCTCCTCGGAGGAGGATGTATGTATATCCTACATGGTTTGATGGACTGGCTGATATACCAGCGTAAGGATGTGCATTTGCATTACAAATTCCGCCCAACTACTCAAGGGGATATATAAAATTGATGCTAAATGACGAGTGAATGAGGGTATCTATGTAGACCAATTATTGTCCTTAATAAATGACAATAGACACGTTTGATTGTGTACACACCTATGAGGCTGATGCCAAATGAATATTTTAATCGAGCGACGAAGATTCCTAAGGCGGAGAACATCATCGCATGCAGATATAAGCTAACACAGAACTTGGCTAAAGGGGTTTGCCGAAAGATTAGAATTATTCAAATAATCGGTTTGATGTAGACGGGACAACAAAATCTCACAGCATGTGTTCAATTTGAGCGATCAGAGAGGTGGTGTCACGCTAAATTGATGCAAATTGTTGTGTTTTGTTCCCAGCACTGTGTGATTATTCAAAATTATAAATTTCTGAACCGGTATTTGGTAAAATGCTAGTCTGAATTTCTGTCCGTTGTTTTGACCGGGGAGCTTCGTCTGTTCCTATTCCAAGTTTGATCGTGAGTACCAGTGCTTTTTGGACTCATTTGTCTACTGAAAAGGGAGTGGAATTCAGTTTGGTGAGTCTCTAACAAATCAGCTTTCAAATGATGTGAAATACTGTAGGAAGCACACTATGTCCAATATGTTAGGATGTAATACTCTTGCTTTTCCGATATCGTAAGGTAGTTGGTTTTGCTTTCCTCTTTCGTCAACTTTGGAATTCAAAAATGCAGTACGCTTAATAGGACTGCTACCTTCATCGTAGAATACTCCCATACAAACATATCCATCCTTTCGGATGACAAAAATTCGATTTTGCCTTTTTTAAGTTGGTATCTGTCGATGGCAAACTTTCCCCCAAAAACGTGCTAACAAGAAGCGCACTCTAACTTTGGTCAATGTGCAAAATGCAACTTTACACTATTCTCGACTCCAGGCGAATTTGTTTTTTTTTTTTTTTTTTAACAAATTAATAGCATTTCTGCACCCCGATGACAGACACGTCGTTCTCGAAACAAACACACACACGCATGTACAGTATATACATACATCTCGAACATGTCCATTAACATTCCAACAATTGTCACGAAATTAGATTTAACAGCCTTACACAGTTCGCCTCGCTTCCTTAGCGAATATATCTCACTTACTTAACTTCCATCAGCCATTGGCACTCTTGCCAAAAAAAAAAAAAAAACTAACCGGCTTTTGCAAGAAGGACGAAACTTTTTATTCTGTATTCAGTAAAAAGAATTCCTCCATATAGAAAGAAAGTTCTTTCTTCGAGCAAACTTAAAAAGAAAGTTGTGTCCCTCTCTCGACAATGGGCCAACGATTCTGGCAAACACCCCGAGACAGAGAACTTTGCGCCAACACAAAAATGCAGAGCAAGTTTTTTTTTTACTTTATGTGTTTGTTCTGCTTCCGCTTTTTTCTTGATTTTCTTATATAGAGAGAATAAGAAAAATGAATAAGGGAAAAAAGCATCTCCAAACAACTAAACAACTCCAAGCTGTGTCCTTTTGTAAGGAAATGAGTGAATTTGAATTCTTTACGTTTTCTTCTATCGTCTAAGAGGAATAGAAAACAAAAAAAATAGAAAAAAAACTAACATACGAAAGAAAAACAGGGAAAAAAGGGACAAGGACCAGTCGAAAGAAAAACACAAAATCTCCCATTGAACGATAAAAGTTCTGCTTCATGCATGAAGGAAGCACAAGGAAACACATTTTTGTATTCCCAGCGCAGAAATTTACAATTTCAATGAGGAAGTGAAAATGAAAGGATCGAAGGCACGTTGGTAGGAGGAATGCACTCGATTTTTTTTTTTTGTTTCCTTTTTGAAACGGAATGAAAATAGTTATGTGCGGACTGGCGAAAACTGGATAAGCTATGGTAGTGGAAAAGTTAACCAGGTATAGTCCATGAATCTAAAAATTTAAATAACACAGGAGGAGAATCTCTTGTCTGTCGAAAATGTGATAAAAATGCACTTTACCCAAAAACGAAGAACAGGTGCTAACGAGAGATTTGATTTAGTTTTTGGAAGGAAGGATAAAGAGCCTGGAGGTGCATTTTGAGTGTTCGCTTCAGCCGTGTTGATGAATTAATGGTGCGAGTGACCAACGAAAGAGCTAAATCTCCCCTTAGACAGTTGTTTGCTGAATGGAAGTAGTTATTCGATGAAGGATAATAGAAGTGATTACAGTCAAAACAAAGTGAGACTAAATAAACAGAGATAGGGCTCTTTGATCTACCGTGGACTGCGACGGGCGAAGGGAAGCTTATGGATTGGTAGCTGACTCGATTTAAATTCACAAGTCTAGATAAGGTATGAATCGATACAAGACAAGTGGTTTAACTGTGGTGGCGATCGATACAAAATGGCGATTATTCACTCTAGATTCTAGGGGACTTCTGAATTTGTCTAGCACCGATCACGCGCGTAACGATCGTTTTGGGATAAGATCTGTTCTATACTGGCAGTGGCACGATCACCGCCGCCCATGGAAGAAAAACACTGGTGGATCGCCGACCGATCTTTTAGTCTGTATCTGTTGGATATGTTGTAGTAAAAAGTTGGCAGCACAACAATATAACCCTGTCTACATTTACATTGTCTTATATATCTTTCTTTCTTTCTCTTGATCATTCCCCTAACACGTTTCTTTCTTTTTTCTTAGTCTGAAGAAAACTATAACCCTGATCGAATGTGTTTTATTTCGCGCTTCTCTTTCAGATATAAAATAAAGTAAACGAGCATAAATTTAAAAAAAAAACTCAGATGATCGTCAAGTGATCTTCAATACATAACGCATTCATTTGAGAACCCGCTGTAAAAGCTATTAAACAAACATGATGTTGCGATAAATGCCATGCAGGTCCTCTTGAAGTAAGATCTGTACTAGCGTGATCACCGCCACTAATAAATATTTGTTAAGGTACTTTAGAAATGCTAAGCAAAAATACTGGTGGAATGTCAGTCGATGTAACAGTGGAACTATTAGGCAATGAGTGCCTTTGAAAACGTCAAATGATCGCCAGTTCTTGATCGTCAAATGATTACATGGCACATTTATAGCAGTCCGCTGCCTTTACGAACTTGCACCTCAAAAAGATGGTGATCATGATCAGGAAAATTGCTCTGAATAATCATTTAAGACCGGTTCTGTACGCTATTCGTCAAGTGAACACCAAATGATCTTCAGCATATGATGGAATTTTAACGAAGCGCTTTATAAAGTTGTCGATGCTCAAACTATGCGATTGGGACGAATGGCGTTCAGGGAATGGATTAGGTAGGCAGCAGACGATAGCGTCGTTAGTTACTGATTGCCAAATGATCTTTATTATCTTCATAGAGAAGCTATAGCAATTCGCAGCAAATCTTCTGTAATGGAAACTTGCTTCTCAAAAGATAGTGATTAGCAAAATGGTTCAAAAGGCCCTTTCAAGATGAAATCTGTAGTGACACGATCAAGGCGCCTATAAGCTAAAGCGGATATACTGCTAAAAAAAAATTGCGGGTGGATGTACAGCCGATGCGATTTAGTGTTGGACGCAATTATTTTGGAAAATTTCAAATGATCGCCAAGTGATCTTCATAACATGACGCAACTAAGCAATGCGCAACATTTACGAACTTCAACTTAAGCAGTTTAGCCGCCATGTGAAAGTCAACTGTTCGTCTAGTGATCTTCAGTAAATGATGCTCATGAATGAAGTCAGATCTATACTAACAAGATCACCGCCACCCAAAATAAGTTACTGCCAATGCAAAGTTTGTACGACGATGAAAGTATTCGAAAAATTCCAAACGATCGCCAACTATTGATCTTCAGCTATTGATTGGAAAATTACCTTCAGTACATAACGCAGCTAGATTTGAGAAAATGTTGCAAAAACTAATTGGCTGGCATAGAGAAACGTTCGGGAAAAAAGCTTGATCAGATCGATTCGTGTAGAAGTTCAGTTTTAACAGCTCCTGATGTCACTCATAAAATAGCAATCTGCCAAAGCCAATTACATTCAAATGCAATCAATCTGACAGGACAACTATACACCAACTTAGGCCCGCAGAGTGTAGCGCCAATTAAAGCTGTTAAGCACAACCTCAAAGCCAACAAAAAAATAAAAAATGAGTCCCCTTTCCCACAAAACTGGCCTTCATCCTAATTAGGACCGAAACAACAATATTCCCTTACACGATTTTTTCCCCATAGAATCCCTTTGAGCCTTATCCGTAACTTTTGTGAGAACCTCCCCGAAAAGTAAGTGCTCACAATTAAAACTTGTCGTATCACAAGCGGATTATCTCCTCAAAACCTTGCTTGATAATGGAGACGTCAAAAGGACACAAACAAAAGAGAGAAACCCCAAAGCAAGCTTCTTTCAATTAACCCAGTGCCTTTGCAATGGTTTTTCCGCAGCGGCACGCGCGCGTTCATTGCGTATAGTAAAAATATGTCTTTGCCTTTGCCATGTGCGTCATCATGCAACATGCCAGATAGCACATAGGTGAGGTGGCTTTCATGATGTTGGATGCCGACGCCATTAACGATGTAGAGCCACTTAAGCTTCTTTTTGTTACGTCGCAAGGAATTTGCATAATTGCGCTGCAGGCAACTGCTGCCTCTGCATACAGTATGTAGAAGAAAGGCTTGCTTGGAACGTCTTAATAAACTATGCAGATTCATAAGCTTCTTACGAAAATTATCAAGCTATGTATCTGTGTATCTGTGGTCGTGTTTACATACTCCTTAGTTGATAGGCGGATAAGAAAAGTTTTATAAAAGCGGTCGCGCTAGCCTGGATATTTTTCAAGTGACAATGCGCCTTCGCTAGAAGGCAGCCACTGGGTAGGCGCATGAAGGAATACGTATGTACATAATGTGTTGACAATTTTAATGAGATTTCCTTAGCCAATATTATCTTCAGCGGACGCATTGGGACGGGGGAAATTACGCCTCTGCGCTGAGGTGGTTTTGTTTAACGAGTAAAATGGTGTTCTTTCTTTTATTTTGGTCTTGGGGAAGTTTCTTTTGCAAATGCAAATGATGGAGTTCTCCTTACGACGTACTAAATATTTAGGGCGAGGGTTTTCCAAAGGGTTTCACTGAAGGGTGGGACTTGACAATTGCCGTACGTAAATAAAATTTATTTATTGAGAAGAGCCAACGAAGTGGCTGTCGTAAAAAGGCTCTTGCCTTTAAAGAATTTTTTGTATTGTTTTGCAGAGGAATTGTCGATATAATTTAAGGGTTGAGAACAACCAGGCCCTTGACAGCACTTTGAATAATTTCCTGTACACTTTCAGCCTTTGAGTCACAGCGGCAGTGTTTGTCATTCTCAATTCGGTTAGTTTTTAGTTCTAGCTCAGATTTATTTAGGCTTGAAAGCTTGTTAGCTATTCGCTCTATTTAGTTACAGAAAATTTGTTCAAGTGAAGGGCGCCAATCAAGAGTTTTCATCGAAGGAAGAGGACTTCGACATTGGCCGGCTTTTTATTCCTATTATCGGTCGAATATATTGCGATAGGTTTGGATGAAATAAGTCATTGATTTTTCAGGGAAGACGATTCCAATTCAGATGCTATCACAGAAATAGTCTGGCCGAGCCCAGCTTAAGGGCAAAAAGGAGTCTCAAGACTGTCGTTACTTGTTGACTTCCTAAAATCTTCTGTCAGCCCATCCAGCAGTGTTTGGCAGCAAGACAACAAACGTTATCAACTGGTTTAGTACCTGACGGAGTTCCACAGAGTTTCCTTCAACAGGGCGGGGCACATCCTACAAAAAAAAAGGAACTTCTAAAACGCAATTTCTCGGTAGGAGCTCACGAGAGCAATGTTGTAAATTTGGCCAACTGCGATGTGTCTTTTTTGACTTCTGAAGCGAGGAGGAGCCAAAACAATAATCCAAATAGCGGATCGCACTCGCACTCTATCGCACCCTTCCTCCAGTGAATACAACAAACCGCACAGAATTTCAAATCCAATTTGTTTACTAAATATATACAAAACCGACTGGGTAACCTTTTAGCCAACTCCTACGTGACGAAACATCCACCCTTTGGCATATTGTTCCAGTCTATCACTCTGTAAATTCCATTAGGCATGCCAGAGTCCCCAAGCTTTGAATGCATCATTAAAAACCCATCGAAGTGTTCGTCTCTTATGCCATAGAGAGACTACTCTGGCCCGCTCATCAAAAGGTTAAGCATTAAATTATTCTAAAGGAATTACGATTAAATACGACTGACCCTTGTTGGCTGCAGCATCATGCAGAGGCGTACCACCATCACTCTGCACAAACGGCACAAATAGTAGCAAACAAGGAGTCCTTCTTACGAAACATGCCATGCAATCGAAAGGAGATTTTCCCCATCTGATCCCATAATAAGGATTCCGGTCACGAACTTCCTAATTCACCCACTTTATAAATCATTAAAATTCGACTTTAAATGTATTACATCTCTGCAGAGAGATGGACTTTGATTTATACACACTTATATGTAACGGGTGATTTTTTAGCTGGTTTGGTTTTGGCAACACTGGTTTTGACAGCTGACGTGTGTTTAGTACCTTGTGTCACTGTCAAACAGCTTCAGTTTGGTTTGCAATTTAACCATGGATCGTCTTACAAATGAACAACGCTTGCAAATTATTGAATTTTACTATCAAAATTCGTGCTCGGTTCGAAATGTTCATCGCGCGCTGCTTCCATTTTATGATCGGCATTCTCGACCTTCTGAGCAGTCTATTCGGAAGATTGTGACCAAATTTCGCACCAAATTTACTTTGTTGGACATTAAACCACCAACACGTTTACGTACTGTGCGTAGTGAAGAAAATATTGCGGCCGTATCAGCTAGTGTGACAGAAGACCGCGAAATGTCGATTCGGCGCCGTTCCCAGCAGTTAGGCCTTTGTTACAGCACTACGTGGAAAATTTTGCGGAAGGATTTGGGCGTAGAGCCTTTTAAGATACAGCTGGTGCAAGAACTAAAGCCAGCCGACCTACCACAACGCCGAATTTTTGGTGAATGGGCTCTTGGAAAGCTGGCCGAGGATCCGCTTTTTTATCGAAAAATTGTGTTCAGCGATGAGGCTCATTTTTGGTTGAATGGGTACGTAATTAAGCAAAATTGCCGCATTTGGAGTGAAGATCAGCCAGAAGCATTGCAACAGCTACCAATGCATCCCGAAAAAGCCACTGTTTGGTGCGGTTTATGGGCCGGCGGCATTATTGGGCCATATTTCTTCAAAGATGATGCGAATCGCAGCGTTACTGTCAATGGTGAACGCTACCGAGCGATGATAACAAACTTTTTTTTGCCCGAAATGGAAGTTCTTGACTTGCATGATATGTGGTTTCAACAAGACGGTGCCACATGACACACAGCACGCGAAACAATGGCGCAATTGCGAGGCGAGTTTGGTGAACAGTTAATTTCACGTTTCGGGCCGGTCAATTGGCCGCCTAGATCGTGCGATTTGACACCATTAGATTATTTTTTGTGGGGGTATGCCAAGGCTAATGTGTATAGGGACAAGCCCGCTTCGATTGACGCACTGGAAGCCAACATCCATGCATTCATTCATTCGATATGTGTGAAAGAGTATGCCAAAATCGGACTCAGCGGATGGGCTACCTGAGACGCAGCCGCGGTCAACATTTGCATGAAATTATCTTTAAACATTAAATTGCAAGGTTCAAACTATCGATTCAAATAAATATTTCATTCATTTTTTCGAATTTTTTGTGTTTTTTTTTTAAAAAAAGTTCTAAACCTCTTAAAAAATCACCCTTTATATATTTGAAAGGGAGAAGGGCTTACGCAGGAAGTGAGTGCAAGGAAAAACTGAAAATGCTTTTAACTATGGATGTTGTAAATTGAAATATTGAAATGGGCATGATAATTCCTGGGAAAACAATGCGAAAGCCAGGGCTGCCATGTGTCCAGTGGATTCAGGACGACGGAGTGGTAAACGAAAAGGGAAATGTAAAGACAGTTGTTGACCAATAAAGACGCGCTAAAAGGTAAGGACCCAAATCGTGCTCGAGCTGGCCCTGGTGAAAGTTTAGAATCGATAGGGTGGGCTCTAGTCACATTCAGTTTTCTGCGGTCGAAGGAAGCCATGTAGGTTTGCTATTGGTAACTGTTTGGCGCTGCTTTTTCTCTAAAAGAGGGTAACTCGTCGAACCCTTTGGTCTACCTAAAGATACCCAAACTTCGGATAAGGCGTTCAAGCTTATTTTAGCACTTATGGCACATAACTATGAACAGAAGACAACGTCAACAATTTCGAAGTCGCTACGGTGCTACCCTTATCCTTAATTGAACAATTAGCAGCCATACTGACTATGAACTTAGTGCGTAGGTCTGTTCCGAAGCCGACACAAGGTCTAACAAGGACCCAGAAAGCAGCTTCAAGACAAACGAGGGTTTGTTAGGGACAGACTTAAGGTATGGTCTAGAATCAGGGAGAGTGTAGATAGCCGAACCAACCTCGAAATGAATAATTCCATCCCCAAACCAAAAAAATTCTCTCTATGACCGATCGCCACTGAGTCCGGTTGTAGAGAAAGTAATGTTGGTATGCGGTAGACCTCTTCATTAGATTCGCCACGAATAGTACTTCCAAACGTCTAAGTTTCTTTATAAACAAAGAGCCATCATGAATTCTAGTGACAACAAAATTAGTGTACCAAGTTCGATGCTCCTTTTCACCCAAGCCAATTGTAAAGTTGCCTGGGAGTAGATGCTCGGGCAGTGTGCACATGGCGTTCATTTGTCCGGTGGCTCCGATTGGGTGTGCTTCTGTATACATGGTCTGTATGTCACCTTACCAATTGTGTGTCTGCAGTGGGTACTGGGAAGGCATATGACATTTGTGTGTCGCCCAATATTCGGAGGATGTTTGTATGGTTAAAAATAGGCTTTGACAAAAGTAGACCGTTTCTTGATTGATGATGAGCACAGTAATAAAACTTGTTCGGTATTTCCGTCCATATCGGTGCAATCTCTCACAAGCTTTACAGACAGACATAGATTTCACAACTGACGGACATGCATAGACCCTTGGGTGTTTCCTATTCGGAAATACTGCTCTCACAAATAGCCACCGGCTCTCATACACACAAAACGAATGTCATCCGTTGAACATCCTGGCCACCTACGAAAAGAATTTCAAAATAAAAAGCTCAACCACACATAACACACATAAACTTGAAGATCTTTTCATCATTCAACTCAGATTGTATAATTAGTCAGCCCAAAGCCCAACCAAACCCAACCCAACTACAACCACAAATCACAACACAACAAAGGACAAAAGACTGTGTGCGGGAGTTGCATGTGCCTTTTTGTGAAAAGTAAATATAGGAATAAATGTGAAACTTGCCGAGCGCCATAGAAACTGCAAAGAAGCCAGAGTCCTTTGCTTAATATATACCTTCGCACACATTCAGAAAAAGCCACAAAGCAAATATTATGATTTTGCGAAGGAAACACACACATGCATGATGGCGGTCTCTGGCGATGGACCTAGACAGCCAGATACAATCAGTCGGGTTTTGCTTTATTCGCAAAAAAGAAGTGTCTCTTTTGAACATTTATATTTTCATCCTGAACGAAGTAAGACTGAAGTAGTCAGATTTTATGGAACGTACAGTATGTGAGGCAGGACTGATTTTAGTACAGAGAAGTGACCTGTGTGCCTGCAGTGAGTGAGAGAGTAACAAGCCGCATAATTTTGTGGTCACAATGCAGGCGAAGTTACGTTTGAGCACAGGGGGAGCTTAAGTAACTCATGAAGCTCATTCAAAGACCTTGAAAAACTGTTTCTAGCTTTCAAGACAGACCGAGCCTCCTTCTTAAAGACCAAGCCTAAGTAGATGCCAGAGCGCTTGGTCAGAGCAAATGGGAGCAGTGATACCAGATCGGGGGATTTATCCCTTTTTGTGGGATTTTCTCACTTAAAATAAGCTAAAAAAAATGTCAAAGGGATTTTTAAAACCTCATAGTAGATACAAAAAAAAGGGATTTTACTTTTTGGTCAATTTTTGTTCCTAATTTTTGTTCAGAATAAAAAAAAAATCAGTCAACCAAATATAAAATTAAATATTTTCATGTTTAGAAAAAAGTCATTCAAAATATCTGAGTGCGCTAATTTTCTTTTTTTATTTGCGCAAACTGTTTTATAAACTCACGGCTCACTTATATTTACTAATGAGATCAAATTTCAACCGAAAACAACAATTTGACACTTTTGTCGTGAATTTATCTGTGTGGTTTGTTTCAATTCAGATAATTCGTTTTTATTGTTTTAAGAATTCACAAGAAATTAACCTCAGTCTCAAATCAAATTTCTGTGTAATTTTTGTACGAAAAATCGAGAATAATGAGACTTGAAACCGAGATAAAGTTGTTTGCATAACAGTTAATTTTAAATAATTATTAAGATATTTAATATATGTTGAATATTATTTTGATTTTAATTTTGATATCAATTTTATGTTCCTTTTTTAACGTTTTAAAAATGTATAAGATTTAGCAACATTTCTATTTTTGAACTATATACAAACGTATCCCAATATGTATTTATTTTTGTTAGCTGGCATAGTTAAGGTATAATGTAACTTGTATTTGTTAAAAATAAAAAAATAATTTTTATACACGTTTTTTTTTTTAATTAAATATTTCGTGGGATATATGTGGGATTCTTTAAATTTTGGCGAGGGATATAAGGGATTTTTTGGGTATAACCGTGGGAAAACCTGCTTCTAAGGTCTGGCATCACTGAATGGGAGGAAAGTGACCGGGACATCAGGGACTATGTGCATTTTCCTACGTCCTTCCCTAAAGCCAGAAGAGAAGAGCCACTTTTCCGTTCAAAGAAACAGTTCACACAAAGCGCTCTATTGCTGGTCAGTTTCTTGTCACCCGACCCGCTTGAACCCCCGTAAAACCACCTCGGAGACTTGCCACCTTACCCGCTGATCAGACTGTCGAAAAAGCAACGAAAATAAATCAGCATTACCATGTAATAGCTGCACCAAGAGAAAAACGTGACTGCTAGCCTATTTCCCGTTCAAGGGACTTAAGTGGAGTAGGAGTGCCCTCTTCAAACAGCAGCCTATTTTTATTTCCACCCATAAAAAGATAAAAGTACAACCGCAGAAGGCTTAATCAAATATTTTATTTCACTCACCACTAACGTCGCCGTATAGCAAGTCACAGATTTCCAACTGCCACGAGTGTACACTGTACAATATCAAGGACTCACCAATCGATCTAAAATGTATACCTACTGTGAACAGGCACATGATGTGTGTAAAGTCATTAGCCGGCTTGCCATCGAAATTTCAGCATCCAACACAGCAGAAGAGTGTTGACAAAAGCGCCTGTGCTGTGGTGTGGTGCATATTGTTTACCTTTCAGAAACGACCATAATTTGCATCGACAAGGACTTGTCAATCGCGAAGGATTGGAAAACCGCATGAAAATGGATTGTTTACCAAACTTTCTGACCACCAGCTCACTCTGATCTCAGTACTTGAAAGAATTCGATTAGTTTGCAGGGCAGTGCAAGGAAAAAAAAGGCCATCTATGGTAGTAGTTGCCAGCCATTTTATATGTTCGAAACTTCTCCAATACTTGCATTGTTTGGAGAGCTAAACAAGCAGTGGCTTTTGTGCTGGGTTTTTGTCCAGTTATTGGTTTCGAGAGAATTTGTTATTTTACTGTCAACCTTAGACAGGGTTGGAGTTCTGTATATGGGGGAGGCGAAATAGTGAAAATGTGCAGTGCACTTGAGGTTCGAGTGCTTTCTCGCTCAATGCCTATTGTTTGATGATTGAGGACAATTTGCTGTGTACCGACATTTCTATAGATTTCATTGGATGTTTGTGTTGTTTATGAACTATTGAAGTAAATTAGTTCTCGTGGAATACTTCAAAAGGAACATTTCAAGAAAGACTTTCAAGTCACACTGTTGCTCAACTGTAACAGTGAATTATTGAGTTGTAAGATAAAGTTCAGTTGTTTTCGCTTCCTGTGACTTCGAAAACGAAAGGATGACGAAATCAAGAAAAAAATAAACGAAAGCTAGTTCATTGACGTGCTCTTTTTTTGTTTTGAGTTACATGAAGAAAATTTTCGTTTTTTGACACACCAAATTTTGTATCCTTTCGTTGTTTTTTTTTTTTTCCACAAACATACCTATGTTTAGGAAAGCGTTGGTGTATGATTCATTAGTACGAAATCAAGAAAAAAAAAAAATAAACGAAAGCTTCTTCATTGACGTTTTCGTTTTTTGGTTGCTGCAAGTGACTCCTAAAACAATAGAGAATTTCGTTTCCAAAAGTATGCAACTTAGACTGAATTGTTTCTTGAATGTTTGCAAACAGGAAAAAGAAAACGAAACGAGTTACATGAAGAAAATTTTTGCTTGCATGATTTCTTTCGTTTTTTGACATACCAAATTTTGTATCCTTTCGTTGTTTTTTTTTTTTTTTCCACAAACATACCTATGTTTAGGAAAGAAGCGTCGGTGTATGATTCATAAGAACGAAATCAAGAAAACAAAAAATAAACGAAAGTTTCTTAATTGACGTTTTGGTTTTTTTGTTTCCGGTAAGTGACTCCTAAAACGATAGAGAATTTCGATGCCAAAAGTATTAACATTAGACTGAACAGGTTCTTGAACGTTTGCAAATAGGGAGAAGTAAACGAAACGAGTTACACGAAGGAAATGTTCGCTTTCGCATGATTTCTTTCGTTTTTTGACATGAGAAAGAGTTTATCGTTTTTTCTTTTTTTACACAAACAGACCTCTGTCTAAGAGCGTTGGTTTTGTTTCGAAAAAAAATACGGTTCTTCTTTTTTATATAAACGGAAACCAATGAAAAGACAATTCTCTTGGTCCAGCCACATCGTTTCTTTTCGAAATCTGACGTTTCGTTTTTTCTTTCGTGATTTCCAACCCGTGTCCGTCATTTGCCTTTATTTTGTATTAAGTTACTTGTCGTCGAGAGGGAATTTTTAAAGTTTTGTTAAGTTGTTGTCATGAACTACAAATAATCAGGAATGTGCTGCTGTCAGGTGACTTGTAGACTTGAGAGTTGAGTTAGGTAAATGGCTCAGAATTGCCAAGTAGGATTAACTTCGTATTAACTGGCGTATTTCCATATTTAAGTGTCGTAGCTTTGTTCTTTTTGAAAGACAAAAACTGTACCAAACAGTAGAGCTCATTGGGCAATTTATTTGATGGATCCATCAGTTAAGACTGACGCAATTAACGTCACGACTGACAAATTCGTATAATCGTATATTCAAACGTCAGTTTGAACTTAATTCACAGCGACGTCCTTAATTTTAATGAGATATTCATGAAACGGAAATTGTGTTCTGTTCGCCCAATAGCCACGCACGTTCCAGCTCCGATGTCATTATGATTAAAGTTTAATAAACTTAGTTTGGGCCTATGTGTGTGTATACCGAGTCGTGAGTCGTTAAACATTATAAACCCCATCCCAGTGAGTTAAATTGAATATCGACGGTCTCTGGTCCTCGCAAAACAGTTCCCAGATGCAATAATGGTCGAATGATAAATGCGCAGCCATACCGACCGGCCAGCGGGCCGCCATCGTCGCCTAGTTTAGCCTCTGGCGTTAATTGATACGTGAAATTTTGTTTGCGGAAAGTGATTTCAAATTCCATCGGTATTCGAGTATCGAGACACGTGGCATAATACCAGCATAGGAGTGTCGTATGTCATTTCCGATAGCATCAGGTTTTCGGGTAGATCCAGGCAAACGATATGACATGTTGTCGCAGGCAGAAACATCATATTTTATCATTAAACAGGTTTATTGCGCACACGTTCATTTGATTCGCGATGATACATTAAAAAGTCGTCAATAATCCATCAATGTGTGACATTACGCCTTCTAACGACGGCCGGATACGGATGTTATGATATTATGTCTGTATCTGTACAGCTGCGAACGAAATTTTAAGTGACTTGGTATTTCAAGTATTTGGTTGTAATCGTAGTATTCGTATATATGGTTTAAATTTCTTTTAGTGTGTCCGGTTGTCAGGATTTAAATGGGAAAGTTGGCTTTGTCGATTTGGGACCTGTACTTGCATAAATTGTACTCAATAAATTTTGCGATTTCAGCCGAAAGTGAAGATGTCAAGGTAAAAAGATGCAAATGAAGGCCAATTTGACGTTTACCTCAGATACCGATTGATAGATTAAGACTTTACAAGCATTTACTCTTCACAACCGAATTGATGGATGCCATCATATGATTCAATAAATGAAACAAAACTAATCAAAAATTGCAGCAGGAGAATCGCTCGCAAAGCTAACGCATAATCTTGCAAGTTCTTCAAACGCGACCAGACTGAACGAAGGCCGTTTCCCCACACAAAATGAGCAACTGAAAACCATTCCAGATCACGTGGGACAACATACGAGCGATCAAAAGTTACAATTCAGACTGATGCGACGAACGAGTGCATTCAGTGATATTACGCAGAAATATGACACAGGCGATGCGCGTTTTGTGTCAAATGATTGGCGTTAAAGCTTAGTACGCCGATCGAGCTAAACACAATTTTATCTGGTATCCAACTTTTCTCTCCAAACATCAGCTAAAGTCCTAGCTAAATTTTGACATAGAGAGCGCTGTGGATAAATGTGACAAAAAACGGCTGTTCTTTGAAAACTTCTTACTTCGAAAATTCAACTCTCTCTTATTTAAACCATTTCCGATTCTAGGTACTCCTCTTCGAGGTATTAATTAAAAAAAAACTCATCCTTGCTCACTTCTACCGTTCCCCGCAACACAAAAACACAACAGAACACAACTATCTGTCAAAATTTAGCTTGAGAAAATGTGCCGCTCTATTAAATGGGCACGCTAAATTTTGACAGATAAACGATGTACATTCTGAAAGAAAAGTTTGATTTTTCAGCTCGAGCAGCGTACCACTTAGCTAAATGGGTTGGCTTAGATTTAGCTCAGCTAAATTTCGGAGAGAATTTTGTATGGGAGCGAAAATTTAGCTCGAGCAGCGTACTAAGCTTAAGGCTAAGGCTGACAAAAAGGGAGTATTTACGTAGAGGAAGAGGAACTCCGTGTTTGAGTAGCTGTTTGATGATATTTACATTTTACCAAAGGAGAGTTTGAATAAGCATCGACAACTACTTACATTCTTCCGTCAGTTCCGAACTGAAATGAATATCTCTTCATGCATCTCTGTTAATAAATAAGCACAGCATTTCCCGCGCCAAAATTTCAAATACAAATGCAAACATTTTTTCCACACCAGCGCTGGCCAAACACTTTTTTTAATAAAATTTATTTGTCTGTGTTACCAAAACCCCGTAAAGCATAATGAAATATAATTCAACTCGATGTTGCTTGCAGCTCATTTATGCACAACGGTCTAGCTAAAATATTTCAACAATAAAACAAAGCTTCATCCATGATGTGTGCGGTGCAGTTGTGCACAATTTGGACACACGTGTACCAATTGAGGCGCTCTTGCACATTATTTCCATATTCAGCTCACTAATAATTTTACAGATCACTTTTTTTGTAAATAACCCACAAATATAGCTACTAAAATGGTGAATATATTCATGGACTTTATTTTTATCGCCTCGAGCGTGAGAATATCTAATATTCAAAATTCCCCGACGAACTGAAATGTACGGTGTAGTTGGTCGGTGTGTGGCAGCATCATTTTCGACATCACACAAATCGGAACAATTCTAATTGGTGGAATGTACTGCTGCCTGTTTGGGCTTGTACTAGATTCTATGTTTACAAATTGTTAGAGCGATGCAATGTTATAACCATGTATGCGGTTTCATTGCGAACATTCATTTATTTATTTAAATTTGTGTGGAGGAGTTTTTGGTTTTTGATTGGCGCCTTTTGTTACTTTGAAACCGTAAAATCTGTTACACCGACAGATGGCTATGGTATAACTAGTTTTATATATAAATTTTCCAAATAAGAGTGACTGATGGAGATATTTGCCTGTACCTAAGTCAGGAGCTGGATGTCAATTTCGTTTAAAATATTTACTATTAAAGAGAAAAAAAACAACAACAGGCAAATGAATACTGAAAATATAACTGATTCTAAAACCATAACATCCTGTCAAATGTTCTTGCTGTGTTCACAGAAAACAAGTATAGTTAGTATATCTGGCTATTCAATGAGAGCTGTCGGCATGGCTATGCCTTATGCAATTATGTGTGCTCAACAGGGTAAATTTCCAAGAAGTCCTGGGCTTAAAGTGGGGTTGGATAACAACATTACGTTTCTACAATATTACGACATCAATGTCATATCAAGTCAATGGAGATGGAAAGTGACTTATGTGTCTATCCCGTCTAGACTGCTGTGCATAACTTTGGCTCCAGGTACGTTGTGTCTACGCAAATAACTTTACAATTTCATTCACAGGTTTCTGCATTTGACGTCTAGTCTAATCAAACCTTTAGCCTTTAATATATAGTAAAACACGTTCTCATTCTAATAACGGGGGGCGCCATCTTTTATGTCGTGAAAATTGAACAATTGATAATAGTATTTTACTTAATTTGCTTCTTTATAATTTATTTCGACTAGTTTTTGAACGTCAATCCAGAGGGCGCCTATGTGGACCAAAGGAAATTGCGCCCTTTTTGCAGCGTTTTCCGTCACTTTTTCGAGCATATCGAGTGATTTCGAACGGAAAGTCAAGAGCGGTCAAATCTGGATGCGCCGTACAGTAACAGTAAATTTAAGTCTCGACTCACAATTGCGAAATTTGTATGGATAGTATTGCAAATGTGGACTACTAAAATTTTAAGTAGAAGCTAAACATATTTATTGGTAAGGCGAAATGACGGCATTTTTTGACAGCACACGTCTAGTGACTTTTCGTTCCAGATACTGAATTCTTTGATTTTCAGTGTGGCATGGCGCACCGTACTGTTAAAAGTTTCAACTTGAAACCAGTGTTGCCATAAAAATATTTGAACAAATCTGGAATTTTGCGACCCACTTTTTTGAGTTCCTCTATCATCGATATGTCAGCATTGAGGTCAAAATTTTGTACGAAAATGACAGCATACTGCGAAAGCAAGTGTCCAACATTTTTGAAATAGAACAAAATATATGATGCAGGCTAAATCTGAAGTGGAAAAAAAAAATGCTGACAAATCTGCACTTATGGCAACGCTGCCAGTAACCTAGCAGACCTTTTTCACACATTTGTGGACAGACACAATAAGCCAACATCCATCGATATCGACGATGAATAAATAGTGTTATCAGACATTACATGTTGGCAATGATATTTCCGATGATTCGTTGAGTTAACACAACTACTGACCGACTATTTTCAATGTTACTTCGATGTGAAGCGATTCATGGTTAAAATTGTACAGAATTGACGTTTCAAAAACTTAAGTCAATCGGTTGGTAAGTGTCAAAGCTATTCGATGTTTACATATCGACATAAAAGATGGCAAGCACACACTTAAGAGGTTCCACACTTTTCTGTCGAACCAATTACGACGTTTATTCCAAACGGATCTTTATGAAATATAGACCAAATGAAAGTTGGATTTACGCTGGTGAGATGTGTTGCTTTGGATTTACACATAATTTTAATTAAAATAAACATAATCAAGAACGCATTGCATTTCAAAAGGATATTGACAGTTGGATTTTTCTAGTTCTTTCGGTTTATACATAAGGTATTAATATTTCTAAGGATTTTCACAAGGTTATCAGGCAAGATGGAGCACTTTGTTAATTCCCAGAATGCCACTTCCGCCCGCATCGTTTCAAATTGAATTTTCTAATATCTACGCAGTTAAAAATCATACCCAATTTATTCAGAAAGCCTACGCATTACCCACAGCAGAACTTCCTCCATATAGATACGCAAGCAATATTCTTACAGCCTAAGAACATAGCAATACGATACGGCATAATTGGTGCGATGTGCGATGTTAAAATGAATAATGAGTTGGTTCTGTGGTGTACCATCGTTTTCGTGGCACCGCCACCAAATTGCCACAAGTTCACCTAAACGAATCCATAGCGAATTATGTATCATATATTAACACCAACCGCGCATAGACTGGATGTCGAAAGGGGGACATTTGAACCATCAGGGAGCGCGGTAACAGTATTCATGTGGCAATAGCGTGAGAAGTGCCTATTTCCGAAAAGTCACTCAAATTTAATTCCGCTATAGGATATTATGTGGGTGTCTCATGAACAGGCGTCCTTATTATTAGTAAAACACGCATAACTGCTGAATTGTTGAAAAGGCGGTAGGTGGGTGTAATGGGGATCTTGATAGCTTTGCAGCTGTCGGCTATGTAAACAGTTGCTTTCCGCAAGATGAGATTGGCATCGCGTCAACAACTTGTACATATGGAAATAGTTTTGGGGTGTAAATAATTATTTTACGACTTCTTGAATGGAAATGAAGTCCTCTTTAGGCAAGAACACAATTTAGTTTGACACTCTGGTTTGTTGCAAGACGCGGAATAAATACAAACAAAATACGCCTCTTTGCCTCTGCGACTGTGCAATTTCTCTTTGTGTTCCCACATTTCAAAGAAATGCCTGTCTCAGAAGTGAAATTTAATGTGTAAAACGTCGCAAACCGCACACCACACCATTTGACAATGGGAATACCAAAATCCATCATCCTTTTAATGAACTGTCTCGTAGGCCAGATCCCATTTCAAAACTTTCACTTCTTAATAATAATTCATATTTTCACTGTCACCTGGCGTACAACACAGAGAGCAACATCAGGGTCACGACCATAAATTAAGTCACTTACCTACCCAGTGTGCCAGTGGTTGTTCATATCCCTCTGTACCTAGGATCCTTGCAGCGCAAATTCATAAATTTCACCACCTCTCCTGTACAAGCAGCCCTCTCTCTCTCTCTCTCTCTCTCTCTTTTGCGATGGTCTTAAGACCCACTACAATTATTAAAATTAATTGCACTTTCAACAGGTACTGTTCGCCCTTTCTATCTTATACCAAAGGTATAGCCGGGAATTCTTGGACAGGTTGAAAGGTGCAAAAAGTGGTAAAGAGGTTAACAGCTGCATGTCGGTGTGCGGAGAGGAAACCCTCGAGTATAATTTCCTTGGGTGTTTCCTCATTTATTTTTTATGTATAAAGAGTTTCTTGAGGTTTCTTTTTTTTTTTGGAATACCTACCGTTAACGTTCAGTAATTATTACCCACTTACGCTGACAAGGTAAATAAGCGGCTTATGTTCTGTTGTGGAGACCTTTAACCTCAAGATTTTTATAAGTAGGGTTTCTGAACGGAACTATGTGATTTATTCAACAGGGCTTTTCGTTCATATGGTTTGTACATGTTCATAGGGGGCTTCAGAGTTCACAGAAGAACGCTATTTGTTGGAATTCAAGTATGCATGCCTTTGAATTTTGAAGAATACAAGTTGAGTTGGGTTGGTAACCCTAACATCTGACCTGAAGGGGCACATGCGAAACCAGACACAAGAGCGACGACTTCATAAACACCACCACCGCTTGCGTTACGGTAGTTGCTACCGAACACCAGAGCCCAGCACTCCGGCAGCAGCACAAATCCAACCATACGTAGACGTACGGCACAACGATGATAAGACAATGTCGGCTGCGTAACGGTACTTGCGACCGAGAACTAGAGCACAAGCAGCAGCCATACCAACCATGTGCGACAGCGACAACGTTGAAAAATACTGTCAGCTGCGTAACGGTAACGGTAGTCCCAGTGCATAAGCATATTGCAGACAAGAGCAACTATGGGGTAAAACCACCGTCGCGTCGAGTCGTCTACGTAACGTAGCGGTGGTTGCGATTGAAAACAAGAATTTATAAAAAACAACGAGTGGAATAATGTGCATTGTTCATGTGCATGGCATCGTTTTTGTGCCCTTAAAATAGATCCGAAGTGGGGAGCGACCGAGCACGAGCAAACATCGACCAGTGCCGTCGCAAGAAACGAAAGGGTTTCATGTCCACTTAATTTGCATTCTTAAATTGCGTTACAGTTTGTTTTCTTTTCACCAGATTAGGTTGAACGAAAACGAAAGAGTTGACCAAACAATTGCCCGTGTGATCTTCGGTCAATTTGATTTGCCTGGACTATTTAGGACTGATTCGAAAACAGGTTTCTTTTGAACACACATTGAGAGAATTCTCCTCTATCAAGGATGAGTAGGTCTGACGGATATTTAAGAGATGTTTAACCTGACTGAGTTGGACTAAGGTGATGGGTTCAACGATTTTTCAGTCTTCATCCAAAAAAAAAGAAAAAAAAAAGTATTTAGTACCGGATCTTCATTATTGGACCTCGCAAAAACTTGGAGTATACGACATGGAACAACCGACGGTCATCAGTAGAGGCAACCACGATGTAGCTTCATTGACTAATCTAATAACCTAAGGGCTGTCAATAGCGACTACATAATAAAAGAAAGCACTCAAATTCACTTCAGCCTCATCCAGAGTTCCTGAACGGCTCCTTTACTGCTTATAAACTATTTGTCTGCACTTGCCATACAACTTTGCGTGTACAACCAGAGTATACAAATTAACCTCACCCAATCGGAGAACGATTAGTAGATTCCATAGCCAGCCAATGGTACAACCCTCTCCTACCTATCCATGCAACTTTTAACGATCATAATCGGAAAATTACAACAGACAGCCAAAGTCCGAAGCCTGAACGTACCGACTACATCGATCGCATCGTCAGGTTTCAGTCAATTAAACGCTTAAAGTACTTCCCCGAACCGACCGTATAATGCGTAATGGAAGACCGAATCATCTGTGAAATGTTTACTCTGAATGCCTCTAACGCACAACCCTCAATATCCCTGTATACATATCCTCAATCGATTCGAAACTGCTCGTGCTCGCTGCTATAGAGTGCAGACTATAAACTATACAATATGTGCATTCAAGAGTGCTGATTGTTCCCGTTGGAAGGCTTGCTATTGCGTGTAATTTGACTTTCAGTTGAAGTATGACTGTCTATACGTTACCGCGTGGCGCTCCCTGTTATCCAACCACAACACAATCGAGGCCCCTGTGTTAATATGTGTATGCGCCCCAGCTGGAAAAATAAAAACATTCTAAAGGCAATGTGCGTTCAGGTTGCCCATCTGAGGGAATATATAATTTGCTTCGATATGCCAGAGGCGGTCTGGAGCTTAGCGTGGCTCCGACAATAGGAGGTCGAATGTGCGTAAATTGAATGCGTGTGCAAGACGGTGTGTAATTTGGAGCACATAATCAGTTATTGTTGTTGATGGAGGACTTACTTACGATTCGCTGCGATTCGTAGTTGGAAGTGGTACCTAGAGATTTATTTTTGACAGATGATTTGACATTTTGAGTGACAGAATTTAAATATTTGATTCTTGTAGGTAATGGTATGTTAAGCGGGTTTAAAAAGTTGCGAATACTGCGAGAGAACTGCGCGGGGGAGATCATTGGGTATGGAAATCAATATCGACTGATTGAAAGCACCCAGACGGTCGCTTGAAGTACCTAAAGCGGGCAAAGAGCCCAATAATCCACAAAATATATCGCCTTTCATATCTAAGTTTCAGAGAACCTATCCAAAGTCTTTGTATTCTGGCACAACTCATATACGATATGCGAAGCAACTAATCTACGAGAGCACGGATCGACGCGACACCTTATCAAGGAGACAGTCAATTTTCGGGACAACTGATCTACAAAGCGACTTATCCACAAAAGAACTAAGCTACGGGGTTTCTTAAAAAGAACTCAGACTCAGAGAATGGCCTGTTTTACAAGTCTGTCTCAAACAGTGGTACATGGACAACTGATCCACAAGTAATGGCGCCTTTGACGTGAGTCTTAAGAAACCTTTGTAGAGCCTTTGTGTTTCCACATATCTGGAAGACAAGCGACGGGGCATCTGATTTACGAGCGAATTGATGAAGGGGACAACTGGTCCACGGGAACGACTTTTTTCCACTATCAGCTCAAAAAGTTGTACCTTCACTAATTAAAATTGAGTTGTTTGGGGTTTTCTATTCATTTGGGGCTAAAATTTTATCACAGTATAATTCCAAAGTTGTACCCACATCCACTTCAATAAATAACGGTCACAGGAGGTGAGAAAGTCAGAAGCAATGCTAGACCATCAGTGGCAATTTAAAATATTTATTTTTAAGCAAATACCAAGTGATAACACGCCCAAGTAGTCCTTCGATAGCAAAGCTCGGTTTGTAGACCTCTTCTCTTCTTAGAGACGGAATTGAACCCAACCAACAACCAATTCATTTCATTTGGTCGCACAATAAAGAGTCCCCAAGTACCATCGCCAATTCGATTAACCCAAGCACGAGACCAATCGCTTAAAACATGCAAATTAGATTGGAAGTGCAAGGAGCGCCGAATTGAGCCCATGTAACGCAACAACAAGTTTCCCTAATCAGGCGCAGAATCGCATTGAAACCGTTCCTAGCGAAAATGTTAATTACAACATTTATTGTCTCCAGCCGTGGCAGCCGGAAAGAGTTCCCATCGTGCAAATGGCCCTTAGTTCGATAACTCATCGAAGTTAAATTGATAATCGAAATTGGTTTGGGCGGCCCAGTGCCAGGCACCACAGTCACGCGAATGCAAAACTTGTTCCCCTCCTTCTCGATAACTGCGAACGGAAAGAAATTCATTCCAATGTTGAACGATAAGTTGGGTCTGGGGGGTCTCCGATGAATTATCAAAGTTATACCCAGTCAGTCAGTGAAACTGAATATTCATAATTCCAAGTGCTGTATGACAAATTGAGTACAAAAAAACGCATACATTCTTAAAAAGTGGGTTTCACATGCATCCACTGCAATCCCATGTCTCTGTTGGCTACGCCAACAGCCAAGTATCGATTTCATGCACTCGTTAGAGACGCTCGCGGCAAAAGCCACAAGTCAAATAATCACTTGCAAATCACATATTCAAATTTAACGCAAACGCACAACGCCTGATGTGCGGTGAAATGATAGGTGTAGCCCAGGCTAAGGCTGCTTACCATGAAGAGCCGAGCAAGCAGCACACGGCATGGAGGCGACGAAAACTCCTTGCAACAATAAGATATTTGATATTCCGGATTCAAACAAATTCCCTTTTGTATTTCAGCGTTAAATTGGAAAAGTTTTCCATTTTCCTCATGATGTAAGTGCTTACTTAACCGTACACGATGTTCACAAGAAGAAGTTCGCCGGTGTGTGTGTGTGTTGGATTTGTACGGATTCGTTGATTTGGAAGGACGACCGACGTTTGTAGACTGTATATATCCGTGCTGAACTCTACTTCACAACTACTAAGGCACATTTGGGAGCAGGATTGTTTGATTTCGAGACTTCAAATAATGTTCGTGGTATAAGGTGGGCTTACACTCTTATTCCCATCCACAGATGCCAGATGTATACCTAGACCTTCTTCTATCTCGATGAAGTTTTTGTTTGAAGATGGAAATGAATTTGGGTAACGTATATAACTTCAGCTGCGAGTTTTCGTAGGCCCGTCCAAAAATTAATGGAAATTATTCGAGTTCTACATTCTCTGCGGGTATTGTTGTAAAAATCAAAGGATTTGATTTGAATTCATAATTCCTTCTCCAGTTTTGTGTAAAATTGTTTTTTTTTTCCGTTTTTCGTGAGAAGGGGCTCCAATGGTTTTGATTGAGGAGAGTTTGCCAATTCAAGAGAAGAGGTGGATTGGACAATATTTTTAGCGCCACAGATTTTCACAATGACGAAAATTTTAAATATGAAATTACACATTTTGATCTACCAAATATTTATGATGAAAGTTAAAACTGATTTACTATAGTAAGGCCCACAGCTTAACAATGGACGGCTCGTCATGGAAGTGGATGGATGATTTGCTGTCCATTTTGGTCGAACGCTCTTTTTATTGAGTTTGATCAGCAACTGAATCGCTTTCGTCGAGTTTCTTAATAATTCGCCGAATGGTGAACTCTGAGAGACGACTATCGTAACACGCGCAATGTTCGGCGAACTGACATCGATTTTAACACTTGTCGAAACGATTACAGCCGCTCCTTGATTAAATGGCGACTATGATGGTTCAGACGATCCGCTCCGTTCGCAGTCTTCATCCCACAGATGTCAAACTCAAAGTATTTATACATAGTTGGCGCAACAGGTCCGTAGGGACCCAAGGCGTAGCTTCTCGCAACCATTCGTTTTGTGTGAGTTTTATTTTTGGAACGAATGGAAGGGATCTACAATTTTATGCCGATTCCAAACGGCTAATTGAGAAGCTCTTTCAAGACAGTTATACTCTCGGATGTCTGTCAGACGTTCGCGAGAGATGGCGCAGTGGAAAAAATCCCAAGTTGGAATTTGGGTTTTTTGCGGGATTCGAAGCTGGGACCCTCGCTTAGTAGTCCATCACACTAACCACTAAGCCACTGCGCCTACGTCAAACTCAAAGTAACCACCAATTTTGCTACCTATCATACGCGTTTGTTGGCTCTTGTGTTTAAGTCTTCAAATCAATTTGAATGAGCAATTGATCCGATCAAACATCAGTCTAAAAGGCTTTGACACACTCGTGCATGCACTTTTGCTTTGTTCGAACAGGGGCGGAGCTTTGCTGAGAGTTTTTTCTATTACAGGGGCTTTGTTTGCAGGTTTCGTGTTGCAGTGCATTTTGTATGAAAAATATTGGCAAACAAAAGAAGTCTTTAAAATTGCCATTCTTTAAAAAAGCGTCACAGCTTCCATTATACCAGTCTTCTTTATTTACACAAGTAGCTCGCTCTCCATATAGAGGCCTGACCGTATTTCTTGCACTCAGGTAGATCGGAAAAGCGATTCTATCCGACTTCCTCTACAGTGCTGAAAAAAACGCTTTCAAATTAAAACGTCCGAAATACGGCACAAAATACGACCGGAAAAGTCCCCCAAAGACGACCTAAAAAGCACCTCAAGTTACGTTCAAAAAATAGCACCGAAAAACACCAACGCGTCGCAAACAACACCTCCAAAAATGACCCGAAAAGCGTTTACTAAAACGATCTTAAGCAAACCTCGAACTCGACCCAAGGAAGGCTTCAAAAAAAACAATAATAAAGAATTCAAGTTTTCTAAAGTTTCTTGAAAATTAAAAAAAAAAAAACAAATCATATATATAGATAGATTTAAGGCCGAAAGGCAATAATTTTAAGGATAATGATACGTTTAGAGCGCTCGCTGAAAGCCAGTAAGCTAGAATAAGATAAATGTTAAAAGTTTAAGGAAAGAAATGAATAAAAATGAATTTCAAAGTAAAGTAAAGTAAAGGCCTCAAAAAATGCCCCCAAAATCTGCTGAAAATTTTCTGCAAAATTTGATAAAGAACTTCGTGGTCCTAGATGGAATTTCCCTCGCAGCATATAGCCCCGGTATTCACAGAGATGAAAAAATGGATGAAAGCGCACCTCTGCCTCTCGTCAATGTACCTATTTTCAGTGATCTGGTGACACCTTCTTTGCAACACTCTCAGTCGCTCGGATATGGCTGTCCAAGTGTCCAGCTATAGGTTTTTTCCCCCTCGATAGTCTAGAAAAGTCTAGCTTTAAACAAAATTTAAAGACACAAATTTTCGTAAAGCGAAAATTCCCTTCAATGTCAAATGCACAATAAAGACGATTATCACCCGACATGCCAGACAGAAAACCATCAACACAAACAATGGAACTGCCTTATCAGTTGAGACATGTAAACAACTCATCGGCCTCACACAAATAATTCATTTTAACGACTCTCACGAGTGAGACATTAATGTTGGGGCAGGTCAGTCATAGGCATTGCTCTCGGATGACAGGTGCTAGAACCGCCGCCGCATAATTAGAGCACCGTATGCGAAACGCACGTTTGAAATTAAATTAAAAAAAAATATAAAAAATACTATTAATAGCTTCACTCTTAGACAAAAATTATGCACTGCACACGTTTCATAAATTGAGTTAAAGCCGCTGAAACTTTGTATATAAATAGGTTCCGCAGTGAGCTCCATCTATTCAGAGTCTAGTCGGGAGTTTGTCAAAATGTTAAAGTTGCGCTTGAGGTATATTTTTTTGATCGCCCTGATGGCGTTGGCCATCGAGGGAAGTCTTAAGCCATATCAGGAGGATACTGAGGACGAAAGCGAGGTGACTAAATCGAGGCTCTTTTGTAATTTTCAACCAAAGCTGGTTTGACCTTTTAGAAAAGTGGATTCTGGACCGTGTTTGGGATGCTAGTGGATTACTTTTATGACGATGACGAGGACTATGGGGACGAGACAGATCAATATTGTAAGTTTAACAGTAACTGTTGGCAATGATGAGGGAAATACTGATTTTGGGAATTTTTAGTGATTTGCCGGAATTGCACAGTGGTGTTGAATCAGAATGCTACTCAAGGTGGTGGTAGGGGTGAAACCACCACTAGACCGACATCAGTTCCTGGGCCATCAACTTCGTCAGCGACATCTGAAAGTGCGGTCGCAGCGTCAACTCTGTCACCAGAACCAGGAACAGACGGGGCAGCGGGACCAGCAAATGGACCAACAAATGGACCAACAAATGGACCAGCACCAGGTACACCAGCAGCGACACCAGGAGACACACCAGCGGAAACACCAGCGGAAACAACGGCAGCAACACCAGCCGACACCCCATCAGGGGGTACACCCGCAGATACCCCTACCCCAGCAGACCCACAAGCTGATACCCCACCAGTGGGTACACCCGCAGATACCTCTACCCCAGAAAACACACCAGCAAATACCCCCGCAAGCGATCCTCCTGCAGGCGGAGGATAATATTACAATTCAGTAAATTTCGGACGGACTTCAGTTTTAAGCCGAATATGACAATATAGCCACAGCCTCTTTTTTTTTAAACTGAGTCAGTAAATACAATATTTATGCCAGCAACTTCTATTTTTCCCAACTGTCATCCTGTCGTTGGGTAAAACATTGGTTAGGTTTGTGGGCTGGCGAGGAAAGATATTTCCGCGCCACACTCAGGTCAAAATTGACCCATTGTGCTAGTGCTGTGGTTAGTCTTCGACTACTGAGCGAGAAGTTTTCGGTTCAACGCCCAAAAAAGTTCACAAAACTCACCTGAATCTAGTAAGCTTGAAACTGGTACAGCTCTGGCGAGCTTCAGACGATCATCCGAGAGTGTAATTCCTCTGATAAAAAAACCCCCCAATTCAGTCGGTTGCACACGGAATAAAATGACAGGTCACTCCTAACATCGCCTGGTGGCGAAACAATAAACCTCTCCACAAATGAACGAGAGAGCTGCTCTTTTATACGGTTCTGCAAGAATAAGGCGCCTCAGCACAATATATAGGCAGCCTGACAAAAGTTCTTTCCTCACAAATTGCTACACAAGTCGACAATATCCTGCAGTAATACAGATGGCGAATACAATACTCCTCCATCGTCAACCATTTCGATTCAATCAGCTACCCGTACAAGCACACATCAAACATTCTTAATGGAAATGTCTGTCAACAGTTCGCTTCCCTTCGACAGAAAGAAAGAAAGCTACTTAGCGAATTTCAAGTTTTCCATCAGACAATAGACAACTCAAACTTTATGCACACACACACCAAAACACACACACTCAGATTCGAACATCCCTGGCCTTGTTTTTGTTCCCGCTGATGCGCGGTAGACGATGAAATGGCGGTCCCTTCGCTGCTGCTCCGCTCTATATGTTAAGCGCATGTAAGCTGAATCCATTAGGGTTCAATCAGGAGTAAAACGCTGCAAAATCAGACAACCATGTCAGACGTCAGTCTTCCGTCGAATCGTATCATTTTTGCACACTTCAAGAACAGAATCAGGATGCACCTGCTCTGGGGAGGTGGTACGAGTATCTGTGATATCATGCACCCACCTTGCCGTTCCAGAGGTGTTGGCTTTGAATTCTCGTTACCTGCACCCAATCATCATCATCAAAGAGCTATCACCAGAGTAAGCGTTTCTGTCTTCTTATTTTTTATTTTTTATTTCTTTTCTTCTGTGTACTGTCTTCGGAATGTGCAACCTGAGGAGTGCTGACAGGACGATGGCTTTTCTTTCGCTTCGGTGTTGGTCGTGATTTTTTTTCGCATCTCCCGCCGACCCCGCCTTGGTCGTGTTACTTCTCGCTGAATGATTGATGACTTTCGGTATTGTTTATGTATTTTTGTGAAGCGACGGCATGGTGCGGGTACGGATTGCAGCATTGAACTGGAAACTTTCGACTTGCGCTGTTATCCTAAGGTTTGCCGCCATCTGGCACAAAACTTCTTAGACTCGAAAGTTGTTTCATCGTCGTCGTTGGTGGGGACTGTGGAAACTGGAGACAGATAAAGTTAAATTTAATTTCGTCATTCGGGGGAATTTGTTTTACTTGTTGGGCAGAAGTTTTCTTCTTGTTTTTCGCTGGCGGTGTGTCTTCAATGCGATCAATGGTGAAATGGTGCCGCGTTTTCACTCGCCCACCACCCTCGGGTGACAGGTTATTGGCGCATTGTGCTTCAAGAGTTTTTATGCATGCAAATAGTTTCATGTATGAGTTATGACAGTTTAAATGGGAACTTGACGTTTAGTTGGAAAGTTGTTTTTCTTTGTGTTCCCACTTAAGGGATGCGGCAGAACTTTTTGAGGTTTTGTTCTTTTGACTTTTGTGTGGCCTTTGCTGGGGTTGATGTCTACATTTGTGGTGGCTTTTGATTTGGCAGAAAATTCTGGTAGGAGTATGAAGTCGAAAGAGGGGTTGCAAAGGGGGATGTTTGAATTAACAACTTTGATCGTATCTAACTATTAGGAAAGTTTTGAATTGTGGTAGGTTCCTTATGTGAGGGGGAAGTATAACCAAACATAACCAAACAACAGGTTCGTTTGGGAAGTTACACTTTTTGTCGTCTCCGATCATGTGAATTGAGACGATTTCGTCGGTCATAGTTGACCCTTTTAAGTATTTCAAGCTTTCGCAATAGAAAACAGGTATTTTTTTTTTCTGGAGACTGGACCTTACACCCTCCCTTAGAATTCAGTATTGAATTGAGAAGTTAAGAAGTTACAAGTGGTAGCAAAATAACTAAACTTTTAGTGCTCGTAGAAATGACAGACAGAGCCGGTCAGTGGGAGAAAGTGTTCCTCGGTATTAACCACTTAGACCCATATTGGCCCATTGTGTTGGGTTGTTACAGAAGCTATATATTGCAAAGAAGTCATTAATTTGGACAGTGCAAATAGTCGAAGACGACTTCTGATATCGGTGGGGATAGGCACATACTTTATTTTGGTCCCTATTCCTCCTCTAGCCTAAAACTTCACCAGACATCTCAGAATGCATGACAAAATGCAGTATCTGGCTATGAAAATTGTCTTCTTGGAAGTCAATTGGCATAGAACAGTTTATAGCTGCCCACAAAATTTTGTAAATGAAGTTAAATGAAGCTTATAGTGATGGTTGAATCAAAAAAAATAAAAAATAGTGGACGCATCAGGTCCGTAAGGGATCCACGGCCTTGCGTCTCACAACCATTCGTTTTGAGTGGGTTTTTAATTTTTGGGACGAATGGGTGGGATCTACAGTTTTATGCCGAGTTCAAACGGCCATTTGGGAAGCTCTTTCGCGAGAGGTGGCATTGTGCAAAAAAGAATCTTTAAGATGGAATCTGGGCTGAACTATGTGGACTAATATACGAAAGACTAATGAACGAAAGAGTTATTTGTAATATTCGACCTAAATGGACCGTTGAACTGAGCTAAAGTCATCTGTTGTCGTCAAAGGATTTAACGATCAGAGATAGGTGATGGAGATTGTCTCTTTTTTCCGAGCGGTCCAATATTTTCCACCGAGTCCTTAGCCAAAAAGCTATCGTTTAAGATATAGTGTCCAGTGAACCATTTTTTTTTCTGGCAGATCGACCTTCGATTCTCGACTTGAATTTGTTGGCAGGAAACTAGCTCAAGCCCTGTTATGAATGGCCAGACATTTACTGGACAAATGGATTCTACGACCTCCGATTCTCTACTTGAATTTGTTGGCAGGAAACTAGCTCAAGCCCTGCTATGAATGGGTAAACATTTAGCCTTTTTAAATACTCCCTCGGGGACCATGCCCACAACCAAAAACGAACGGATATGGATATTGAATATGCCCAAAAAATATGCAGAGCTCTTTAAAAAAAGGCACACCTCGACTTTGCACATCTTTTACATTTCCTCCCAACTGAAAAAAAAAGAAGAAAAATCCAAACTTTATCAGCCCAACGTGCTTCATAATCTACAGAGTCCAATATAAATCCCTCTCGTCTCAGAAGTCGGAACTGGGTTTTTTTTTACAGGATTCACGTGGCTGGCGGTCACAGTCACCTCTCATTACACAAATTCAGTCAGGCGAAGAAAGAAAGAAAAATAAATCAATAAAGCGCCGCCTCCGAATGCGCGCACCATTAAAAGCCGAAATGAGTATCATAACGACAGTCTTCCACCCACCCACGACCGCCCACCACAACCCAATACACAAATTCACTATTTAATTGATTACAGCTGTCTTCCGGTAATTACACAATAAATATTGATAGAAATCTCTACAGCACTTAGCTGTTCCCTATACTCCTGACTGATGACGAATCATTAATTATTCCCAACCGAACATATTTCACTGCTTCACTTTCTGGCTGAATGGCAACGTTAGTCCGCCATTCAGTTGACTTGTATATAACACGGCCTAGCCTTGTGTACCAGGAGCGCCTCCATTTACCAAAGGAACTACTGCCAGCATTCCTTGCTCATTAAGCGCCAGTGCCGAATGGGAAATACAAAACCAATTAAAGTATCTGGCTCGTTAAATGAAGAAAAAAGAACAAGCCCGAATCGAATGCATTCATTCAGAGTGATGGCAAGAACGACTACAACGAGGAACGAAGCATTTGTGAATTGTGCCTTGTGAGTTGTGAATGTCGAATGGTGTTCCTTCGACTCGACGGATAATGAGGAATTATCAACAAACCGACGACGCTGCCAGAGGCAAGCGAAATTGTAAATAATTGACCAGCAACTAGCGGTATGGCATTCTACCAAACGTCGCGTCGTTGTCGCTGCGGTCATTTCCTTTAATAGTGCGGAGCGGCGGCACTTGCGCCTCCAAATTGATCATTTGTTATCTTAATTACTCGTTTAGAGTCCTCACATATACAGTCATACGCAGAGCAACAGCGGCAGTCCAGTCTCCGGTCACATATGCTCGCCACATCACGCACCATCACAGTGAAATGTTTGTTCGAACCGAACTGAGCTGGTGGACGCCGCGAGTGTTACTGCCGCCTTTGAATAGTGAGGGCGATTAATTTTTACTGTAGCTCATCAACATCATTTTGGGTCATTTGCCGAAACAGTGATTTGAATGGCGGAAGGAGATGTTGCCCAGACCCAGACGTCCTGCTGGTGTTTCTCTCTCCTGGTTTTTTTTTACGACTGCTGCTGGTTGATGCCTATTTATGAACTCCTCTTAATGACCAACCAATTCAATTTGATTTCCAACTACAGGGACCCGACGGAAGGATATTTGCACTGTTGTTTTCTGAAGGCCCACATATACCTATGTGCTTGGGTGCATGCGGGAGGCCTATGCTGGTGGATCGATGTGGCCGGGATGGAAGACAAATTGTTTGCGAGGAATTCAATTTTTGGGATTTGTTGTCTGGCGAAATGGTTTGGATTTCTCTCTTGATTAATTATTCGCCTGGATATAAGCGAGCGATTGCTCCTTTGAAGTTATTTAGAAAACGATAAGCAAATGTGACAGATAGAAAGGCAGTTATTTGCCAGACAGGTAAAAGGACCTAAGTACCACCATATTCTGTTCGGAATAGTTTGCTTATAAGTTGGGATAAGGCTTTTGCTCTTTAGAGGATGTGTTAATAGATGTGCCACGCATAACTAGCTTAAGGTTCGGTCCATTGGGGCCAGGCTGCTCTCAGTTTCTTCATCCGACTTGATATTGATTGGGATGTGATATAATTTAGTCAGTGACACTTTATGGGTTCTTTCGGGACCACTTTAAATTTTAGAAAAAAAAAAAAAACATATAAAGCTTTTCTTCCGATGCTACTCAGTCTTTAGTTGTATGGACAGATACTGATGTCAACGAAGGGAAAAGATTAGGACTCTGTTCATATCACATTGATTTTGAAAGTTTTGCATTTAAAATTTACGTTTATCTATTTGTACAAGGTTTCGAGTTTGTTATGGCATCAAGTTGAAACTACTTACCGAATTCATCTCTATTTTTCGGACATAGCTCGAGGTTTAATGAAGCAACAAAAAGTTGTTATTCGTCGGAATCGGCGCACTCGTCCAGAAGATACACAAACTTCACAATTTCTGAAAGAAGACAAATAATAATAATCTTTAGCAAATGAAACAAAGAGAAGTAGACATTTAATAGTCCAAAGAACGGCAACAAATCTATGAATATATTTAAAACTGAATGGCAAAATTGTATGTCCGCAAAAACCTCAAAAAAAATTGCAATGATTTATAAATTAATTTTTTAAAAATATGAAATAAATAAATGCAGGTTTTGGACTACTTTTGTTTTAATAAAAACAGCAGCTATATTTATATTAAGCTGAATAGCAAAATTGTATGTCCGCAAAAACCTCACAAGAAATTGCAAGATTCACAAATTAATTTTTTAAAATTATGAAATAAATTTGTGCAGGTTTTGGACTACTTTTGTTTTAATAAAAACAGCAGTTATATTTATATTAAGCTGAATAGCAAAATTGTATTTCCACAAAAACCTCACAAAAAATTGCAATGATTCACAAATTAATTTTTTAAAATTATGAAATAAATTTGTGCAGGTTTTGGACTACTTTTGTTTTAATAAAAACAGCAGCAATATTTGTATTAAGCTGAATAGCAAAATTGTATGTCCGTAAAAAACTCAAAAAAAATTGCAATGATTTATAAATTAATTTTTTAAAAATATGAAATAAATAAATGCAGGTTTTGGACTACTTTTGTTTTAATAAAAACAGCAGCTATATTTATATTAAGCTGAATACCAAAATTGTATTTCCGCAGAAACCTCACAAAAATTGCAATGATTCACAAATTAATTTTTTAAAATTATGAAATAAATATGTGCAGGTTTTGGGCTATTTTTGTTTTAAAAATAGAGCGTTAGCTTTTTTTTTTTAATTTGGGTACAATTTAATATAAGTCCCGACCATTTTATTTAAAAAATCGTATGTGATAATCCCCCTCGCACATTCTAAATCTAAAGAACTGATATAAGGACATCCATACCCAACAGTGCAAGCATTGAGTCTGCTACAGCAGAATGGCAAGCCCAATCGTATCTCTTAGCTTTTCACAAAATTTATTAAGCCACATCACGCTAACCATATCGCGCTAATTAATTTTCAATATTCCGAGGAAAGTAATAAATACAAACCGAAGCGCGAACAGCCACAAATTTATCTATTTCGCGGAATTCCCACATTCTAATTCACGGAATGTGTTTTGTGGTAGTTGTATGCGCCTGTATTAGCTCCACAGTGTTCTGGCTGATGGAGTTGTGAGGACTTGTTAGATTTCCTACCCCTTACAATGGAATATCGCTGTAATCCCAAATCCAGTTTAAGCCCAGTAAAGTTTCCTGCGACTGCAAACCACCCTTTTGGGAATCCAGTTGGATTACATTCGGTGTGAAAGGGTGTTTCCTTTTTATAATTAAGCGTAGGGACGAACAGTTCAGGACTATCGCTCAAAAAACACGCCGGAGCCGTTGCTGTTGATGTTAAAATTAGACACAAACCGATAGTATTTTCGGTTTTTTTTTGCATTATTTCAGATTTTGACAATCCGCAGCAATTTGCTGATGTGGTTGTGCCTGCGGTCGTCGCTATTAATCATTTCATTGTTGCCCAAGGCAAAACACACAAAATATACAAAGGTACACTGTCCCCAGCACAAGGATTTTAAATAAATTAATTCGGCGAGCACCTGTTGAGAGTGCCGTAAATATAAAGAAATAAAAGGAAAAATCCAAAAGAAAAATGTCCACCTTGAGCTTGAAAGGTTTTTTTAATGAACTCCACGTCAGGATCAGCAAAAAAATAAATAAAACCCGGGGGAAAAACACATGAAATGATAAATGATGTTGAGGCGCGACCCTTTTCAAAACTGTTATGAAAAGGCTGGAAAAGTGAATAAATGTATCGCTTTGAGAGAGGTCCCTTTTTTATACCACAGAACTTGAATTTGGTTTTATTAATCTTTTTCTATCTCAGGAAATAAATTTCAAGGCCCGATGAAATGAAATAAAAGGTATTGTGACGGATTGAGAATGGTAGCAGTTTGCATACGATGTTAGAAAAATTGTGGTTTCATTTTGTAGGCGAGGTTTCAAAGGAAAAACGCCTCTTAAATGTACATCAGCTTTAAAGGGGCAAAATTTACCAATTCACTTGCAGTACCTAAGCATTTGAACAAAAAAAAAAAAGACTACAACTGGCTGTGGCAATTGCACAAGTCGCATATTAAATGGAAGCCAATCTTTAAGGACGAAATCTCTGAAGGAACGCCCCTAAAAACTAGGCGGGGCAGTACATAAACTTTACTTGATCAAAATGTGGCAATCCACTTGAAGTTTCTAAGACCTTTGGCAAGGGGAATTATTACATCCACAAGTCCTACAGAATGCCTATTGATGTAGGAAGATTTTTCGATAAAAACGCCCCCAAAAAGTAGGCGTAACGGTACATAAACCTCAATGATCAAAACGTAAATTATATTTTTTTGGATAAATTTTAACAAACAATTGTCTGAGTGTGTATAATACCATTAATTTGAGTACTATTTGGAAAACGCCCCTTAAAAATGGGCGTGGCGGTACGTAAACCTTACATGAGCGAAATGAAGAAAGGGTTTTTAGGGCATTAGCTTAAAGAAAAGGAATGACGACTGATTGCGGGTAACAGCATCAGTTCGAGTCTGATTGTCAGAGGAAAACGCCCCCAAAAAGAAGGCGTGGCCGTTCAACAATCGTAAATTAAGCTAAATGTTTAGAAACCCACTGTTCTTATACGCTTTTTGCGAAGGCATTTACTGGTATCGAATGCTGGTGTGATTGAATGCGACGGGAAAGAGAAGCCATCTATCTGAAAACTGCCAACTGCCATGTCAATTTACTACAAGTTCAGCAACCAATCTATGGTTTTAAACGGCCAACAAGGCTCATTTCACGCAGATGAAGGTAGACAAACAATAACCCCTCCAAAAAGCAAGATAATTAAACAATTCGCCCGTCAACTATAAATCATATTCCTTTCGGGCCCATCGCCCATCCATCTCTGTCTGCTCCATGCCGTTCGCTATCTAATCTAACACAAACGGTTGAAATTTAAATAAAATAATAATAAACCAGTCATTTCCCAAACGACTCTATACAAGTACTCTCCGCATTCATGGAACGCATCGCAAAATGTCTATCTACCACGACGAATTCGCCTCGGAGAAATACAAATTCAATCATAGAGACAAATTACCGTTGCTGCTAGTCTTTTGTTACACCCCTACCCAGCTTTGTTGTTCTATATGAAATATGATATGCAAATAATGTTCCTGTATCTCAAATAGAAATGTATTTATCTTCGGTAGCACTTATCCGCCAATTTTCATGAGAAAAATACGGATATTTATCTATAAGGTGGCGTAATGGCGTAAGGACTCACTTTAAGGCTGCTTATCGCATCCCGACGTTCGGTTAGGACTCCTACAACAATATAAATCAAACTCCAGTCGCATTTTTTATGTCTCTTCCCTCCACATCAATCCGATAAAATGGAAAATGACTATATTTTCCTGCGTCAGAAATTCCGAGTCACTTCCCGTTTTCGCAAAGGGAACACAAAAATATATGTATATATAGGTACGGGAGGAGGGATTTTCATTGATCCGATAAGCGGATAGAAGAGAATACCCATTTCGGGTGAAACACACTAAAGTCAAAGGCCAAAAACAGAATGCGAATTGGCTGGCATTTCAAGTAGGTATATGTCAAAGGAGTCGCATTATTCAGAAGATGTAGACGCAGGGAGAATATTTGGCAACTTCACCGTGTGTGACAGATGATAATACTTGAAATGCTTCCCGCTCAAGATTATACACTCGCACTCACTGAATCGAGAGGAAATCGTAAAATATGACAAAGTGTTACAAAACGCCATACCAGCCATCACTGGAAATTCGAGAGGATATCGAAGTGGAATCAATCACTCGGATGTCGAGGAAGAAATTCAAAGAGATTATTCCTCGGTCGACATTATAACGAATGCGGTGAGGAATTTATGCGCCGCCCGAGTGTTATTGGATCGTGAATTATTTCCGAAAATAGGATGTGCCACAGATAATCATAAGCTGACGAGTGTTTTATTTGTTTTCGTAGCCAGGATATAAGATGTGAGTGCTGCTAAAAAGACACTCAATCAAAAATTGAATGGAAGTGAGTCCGATTCCGGGCAGATGAAGTTCATTGAAAGTGAATCGTCAAGGATTTCGGTTGCGATTATTTATGGGGACGTCCTTATTGATGTCACAGTCATATAATGCATACAGATTGGTCGGAGTTGTAGGAATGTAGGAATGTGAGGCTCCCATCAATTCTGTAGGCAAAGCACTTGTGAGTGGTGTCATGCATTTTATCGTCCACGCACTTTGTCAGTTGAACACCGAACGAACTCAGAGAGCGGATATGTCGAGGAAGACAGTGACGCATCCCCACTTGGTTAAGAGAAGGTGATCAATACTAGCGACTTTAAAATTCGCCTCGAGACTGCGAGCCTTACCAATAAACATTTCTAGTTTCGACTCTAAATTTTAGTAGCTCACAGTGGATTCAGTGTTTCCGGGGGGTGGGGGTCTTGCTTTCAAATCTTACGACGAATTCTCTAAACAAAAAGCTATATTACAGTCCAATTTATTGTGTTTTCAAGTAGTTGAGAACCTAAACTGTATTCAAATGAAATATACTTTGCTGAATAGTTTCGTAATTTTTATAGATTTGAATTTGTATAAGAAAGTTTTAGTTTTTAGTCTTTTTTCATATTTGTAACCATAGTTGAACCCCCATCAATTCAAATTAGAAAGGGAAGTTTCCAAAATGTGCCCACCACAACGTTACAGCTGAACATTTTCAGAAAAGAGTAATAAAAAGGAGCCCCCACGTAAAATGCAAATGTAGCAAAAAAAGAAAAATAGAGCAAAAACAATTATTTATATAAAAAAAACTATATATATATATGTTCAATATTCATACAAAAATCAGTTTATCATTCTTTGCACTCTTTTGCGTTCAATAAAGAATAAAATCTTACTTAATCTGACAAAGGGGCCATTTTGTGATCACTATTAAAAAAAGGCTCAAACGGCTGGTCCGCTTGTATGTTTCCGCTAATCTTCAGAAGTAATGAACCGAAATGGATGCCGTGTTCAGTGTTGTGATTTGCACTTCTCGGGGAAGGTCTTTAGAAAAGTTTTATCGCTTATGAGAGCTGATTATTGAAGGTCAACGAGGTAGAAAGGGGGTTAATATTTGAACTCATTTTAAGGTCATTGTTCAGCTCTAGCTAAAGAATGACCCATTGGACTTAAACCATTAAAATGGAATTTAGTAAGCTCAACTTTATTTAAGTTATGAATCATTTCTATAAATACTAATTATCCTGAAGCAGACATTAAATCAGCGTCAACAATGAAGACCGCAGCAAAACCGCATCAGCAGTTGCCCCACTCGAGATCGTGATTTCTGTACATGTCGTAAATGTAGTCATGCGTAAAGACAGACCTGGAACTTGTCGCCTCTTTGTACCTTCATCTATGAAACAGACAATTGTCGCTTTCTATACCTCTCTAATGGCAAAGATGGTCCACACAACCCTTCTCGCCTCCATCAAATCAAACGTCGTAACTAGAATCAGCATTTTCCCCAAGCCTCAGTTCCCAATTTTTCCATTGGCGTCCTTATGTCGCCTTCGCTCTGTCGCACCAAAATTAATATTAAAAACAAAATCTGCGCCAAAGGAGAAAACTCTAACGCCGCTCCCGGAATGTTTATACATTGAAATTATTTTCTCATATAAAATGAAAATCCTTCGATAGAGTATCATGTTTACGCTTCAGTATGTCTAACAAGTAAAAACATTTCGCACCATGCTGCTGGCGGGTATCCTTTTTATTACTGACTGGGGCTTTATGCAATAAAATTATGCAGCTGACGCAGCGGAAAACGCGAGAAATACACAAACAAGCCAAACAAAACGGGGGGGAAGAAAAAAAAAAAAAAAACCCACAAGAAAATAGCAGAAAGCAATATTTTCCTCATCAGAGATTAAGGATACTACAGTGGCGCGCTGGTGTTTTCTACGTCTACCATTATCCGCCTGTCTAGATACGTAAGCAACAAATAATATGCTGATGCTTCCTCCGAAGGATGTACAAGCGAAATCCATACCATGTAGAAGTGCTGCAGTTTTGTGCTTCTTTTGTTTCTTGTTGGGTTTGTGTTATTAAAAAATAGCGAGTGCAGGACCGGACTCGTTGCCATAAAATGCGACATGAAAAGGAATTTTATCTATTTCCATTATCGCAATATGTCTTCAAGCCATGAATATTGGTGGCAGCATAAAGTGGACTTTTATTACAAACGTTCGCAGTCACAGTTCGCAGACAAAAAATAATAACTTAGGATCGGCTTTGTATTGAACGTCATGGATGGTAGGTGTATGTGTATGTTGAAAGCTGGTTTTGGGTGCGAGTTGGTATAATTAATTTTTCATTTCACTTTATGGATAAAAGTGACTAGAGAGGGTTGCATTTATGATGAGGTCCACCTAAATGGTACAAGAAATAGAACTAAATATATATAGTTGGCGCAACAGGACCGTAAAGAGCCTAGGCCCAGCTTCTCACAACCATTCCTTTTGTATGAGTTTTTCGGTGGTGGAACGAATGGAAAGGTTCTACAATTCTATCCAAACGGATAATTCAGAAGCTCTTTCAAGACAGTTATACTGTCGGATGTTTTGCAGACGTTCGCAAGAGGTGGCGCAGTGGAAAAAAGTCTATGTTGGTATTTGGGTTTTCTCGGGATTCGAGATTCGAACCTGGGTCCCCTCGCATAGCAGTCCAACACACTTAGCCACTGCGCCGACGGTAGCGCCATCTTAAGTGAAAACGTAGGGAAGCCGTGATCGGTACATTTTTATTCAAAGGTTCGACTTCTTCAATAGAAAATCTCTTATAGACAATATTCGTCGGCAAAATTTTAACTAAAATCCCTTCCTCTGGTTCTTTAGAAAAAAAAGTGTCCTCTGCCAAACGGCGATGGCGACTAGGGCTTGAATGTTTGTGGGCCGCAATTGTGAAGCTTTAGCCACTAAAAAAATTACTATGGGAGTAGAAAAAATTGTAAGCAGTAATTTGTGCTTTTTCCGGGGATGGAACCTATGACCCCTTGTTCAGCTCGAGCATAAGCTATACACCAAAATGTATTATTTATTAAAAATTAAAAATCTGATATCTCCATGAAATAAATCTTGAGCCGATTGTAAGTTAAAAAGATGAACTCATGCACCAAAACGATGGCCATGCTTTTGTATTCATCAAATCGATGATCAGACTTAAACGTTCATCAACTTATTTGGACTATATTTTCATTTTTTTTTTATGAACGTCATCATCGAATGGGTCGTCCTAGTAATGGTAAATCTCTTCAGCAATAACACGATGAACGTATTCATCAATTTAATGAAACAATTCTTCAATTCGATGAACGCTCATAGTTTAGGGTAAATTTCTTAGATTTACGATCTGCCCCAAAGTTGTTACAAATTAAATTCATAAAAAAAGTTAAGCACTTTATGAAAATTGTTCACTATTTGATGAACAGAGTTTCACCTTATTTATGGGTATAAATGAGCCTATGAAAATTTCTCGTCCTGCTGATGAAAGTATATGAAATCCATATGATCATTTTTGGTTGATAATTTAGTCCATTGAAGATGGTCGTTATTATTTGGAACGCAAAGCCCTAGGGGTAAGCTCTGGGGTGATGCTTGAGTGCGTGATCCATACCGGTGACTTTTGAGAAAAGTCAAACATTTTCCGAACGCAAATAAAATATGTAAATTCGTCCTAACAAGAGATGGAACGACTGTAGGTATGACGGAACCAAAAACATATCACTCTACTCGTTAGTCGATGGCCTAATCTTAGTCCGATGGGGGACCGGACCAACTGTCAATCTATCAAAGAACTCTACATCCCAAAGAGAGGTAAGAGAAAGGCGTCTTGGTTCGACATTACAAATGAACGAGTCCCTCGGACACGATCCAATTGGCAGACACTTCGATTGCAACTCATAAGCCAATTTCCTATGCCTATGCCTACATTCCGACACACACACACACAGCTCCTAGTCCTAATGGCTTTCCTTTAATTTGGGGCTTTCTTTTGATGCACTTGCGACGATAGCAAACTAATATAATTGATGGCAAAAATCTTGATGGCACATCTTCTCTCCCAATAGTCACATCTCAACTCGCCTTCATATCATTTATGCTACTAGAAAACCTTTCCAAAAGGAATGAGTGTTTGCTTGATCCTTCCGTTCAGTTTGATTGCATTGCTGTTTCGTCCTCTTTGTGCACTGGCCTTCTCGACTCAACTGGGCCTCTTTATATATACATATATATATATATCTGTCGGATGCAAATTCCTATTAATTTTTATTTCTGCTCCCACTTCAGCAGGCCAGCAGGAGTGGTCTTTTATGAAATCATGCCGACCGGGGAGCAAGACCTTTGGACATGGCAAATCGCAATCATTGGCACTCCTCGAGAGAGCGTTTCATATTTCTTCGAAATTTAACATGGAAATGCTTAGGCAGAGCGCTGAGGATGTGGCACGTTGCAGTTGCAGTTGCCCATGTGGTTGTGGAGTGGATTCATGGATATTGATGGCAAAATCCATTACAACTTGGAATAACGTGATTTCATTTAAAAGCGGTAATAACCATCAGAAACAGACGATGCCAAGAAGGCTGTTATGGGGTGTCTTTTTTATTTTCTTTCTGGCGGGTGGGGGACTATCAGATTGAAGTGAGAACATTAGCATAGCGTGTATTCGGAGAATTATAATATGTTTTGAAATAGGAGCGATTTCCTTTATTTTTTAACTGCTAATTAGTTTATGTAAAGTTTATGTGGCTAGTTTATTTAGAAGGCCATTATATTGGTGTTAATGGGACGCCATTGGCTTTGATTGGCTCGGAAGTATAATGATACAAATGAGTTCATTATATGGCTTGAATGCGGTTATTTATTGATCAATGAGTTGCTGTTTAACAGTTGAGTAATTTGATCAACTGGATGAATGGTTGATCAACCAGCTATAAGTCTGTTGCACACAAATTAAATGGGTTGATCAACCAAGTTAAAATGATGGTATTAAACATTTGAATTTGATCAACCAAGTGGGTGAAGTTATCTACCAATTTAGTGAGTTGATCAACCAGGTGATCATCGTTAATTTTGACCTCTTGGGCACCAAAACTGTAATTTTCTTAAGAACAGCTCCAAAAAAAGTCGAAAAAGATAACAAAATAAGAGAACAACAATTACAATTGCACAGTAAAATAAAAATAAATAAAAAATTCAATAAAACTTAAAAAACAATAGGTATCTAAATGCATTTAATTTCTTTTTTAAATTGCCTGCAAAATAGGCAAAAAGGGCGGTGTGCAACGGCAGCGTTAAGAAAGCACTAACATATTTTTTAAGCACTAAAAACACGCCCAAGCACTAAATCTAGTTTGTCGACACTAAAAGGAAATTTTGGCACTAAAATTAACGCTGAAAGCACTGACTTGGTAACGCTGCTACTGAACACTTAAATGACTGATCAACCAGCTGTATAATAGACATCAACTAAATGAGTTGATCAACCACATGGATGAAGCTATGCAACAATTTAGTTATTTGATCAACTTGGTGAATGGTTGATCAACCAGCTGCAAGTCTTTTGTAAAGTTGCTCAACTAGGTGAATTATTGAACAACCAAATGGACAGTTTAGTGATTTGATCAACTTGTTGAATGGTCGATCAACCAGCTGTAGGTCTTTTGTAAAGCAATTAAATAAGTTGATCTACTAATCTGACGAAGCTTTTCAACTTCAGTTTAGTGTGTTGCTCAACTAGGTGAATTATTGATCAACTAAATGGATGAAGCTATGCAACAATTTAATGATTTGATCAACTTAGTGAATGGTTGATCAACCAGCTGTAAGTTTTTTGTAAAGTTGTTTTACAAGGTGAATTATTGAACAACGAAATGGACAATTTAGTGATTTGATCAACTTGGTGAATGGTTGATCAACCAGCTGTAGGTCTTTTGTAAGGCAATTAAATAAGTTGATCGACTAATCTGACGAAGCTTTTCAACTTCACTTTAGTGTGTTACTCAACTAGGTGAATTATTGATCAACCACATGGATGATGCTACTCAACCATTGAATTGAGTTGATCAATAAGCAGGATGTTTGGTGTAATATACATCAATTAAATGAATTGATAAAATTGATTAATTTGGTCAAAGGTTGATCAACTAGTTGAATGATTTAACAACCAGCTGGATGTTGCTATTTAAGAATTGAATAAGTTGATCAACGACGAATTAGTTTATCAACTAGTTAAACAGGGATCACCGGCGATTCATCAAAACCCACGGGAAAGAACAAAATGCGAACACGTAGATAGAGGAACTTCATGGGGCTTGAGAAAGGATATGCGAATTTTCGGCTGTGGTTAGGGTAATAATATGAGCTAGTACATTTTACATTTCCAAATAAAATAAAACGACGTTCGCGATACATTCGTCTAGGAGAAGACATTCACCCAGTGGCTTGCTTTGATATTAAAGAAATTGTGCCTATATTTCATTGCACATAATTGAAGGATTGTACTCAACCCAGAAACAAAGTCTGAATTTGTATCATCTGATCAAAAACCGACTTGATAGTGAAATACTGAAACTCTGTACTTAAAACTGAGTGGCTATACTGATCGATCGAGTTTCACGATTCTACTAGTTTTGGCATCGCTGACAGTGAAAGCTCTAACAACGATCGCCTGAGGCGCATGAAACAATCAAGTACAAGAGGACGTCTACTATTCCCTCACAACCGACATCCCAACTTTAAAATGCATATCCCAGCAATATTCTATTCAGCCATACTTTCCTGACATTAACTCTGTAAACATCCTCGAAACTATGTGTGAACTTTTATTTGCTTCAGATTATCTCCTTAAATTCGAGACTCTTCCATAGTGATAAAGCTCTGGGTAGGTATGGTATTTTTTTTGTGAAAGCAAATCCACATTAGAACGTAATCCTACCCTAGCTACTCATTTCGAAATAGTTTATCATGAGCATCAGGAGTTTATATTCAAGGCAATTATCCCCATAGTTACATAACACACTGCGTTGTGTGCAATTTAAATTGGATTTTGTATCCGTACAAGTGAACTCCCATAACGTACGAGCGTATAATAGAAGTCTGAGTTACTACAGCTGAATGGGTACGTCTACTTAGTTCGCCAGGTATAGTTGTGTGCGTTTGGCAGAACTAATATTCCAACTTGAATGCATTTAATTTCGGTAAATGCCATGAAGGTAAAGTTTTCCCAATTGAGTTTTTGTTTGCCGAGTAGCAATAGACAAAATTTAATAATATTTATGAGGGAAATGTATATAAATATATATCTTTTGGTGAAGGTCAATTTTTAATAAGCATCCAATGAATGAGATGGTGGTCGTGTCGTGTGAATACTTTTTCTGTTCCCTAATTAAACGTACTCGGATTTAACTGTCATTATCGCCATATAGTTATAGCTACCCCCAGCCCTTTATATGGTCAGTGTCCTCATCCAGGCAACACCACGTTGAGGTGACGTTGCGGTTTTGTCACCCAAGTGCATTCTATCCATCTCGGTTGACATTACTTCAGTACACCCCATACCACCTACTGTCATTAAGGGACACACTCAGCCACACATGAGTATAGAACTGTCCATCGAATAGAACTCAACAGAGTGCCATCAAATGCAAGCGTTTCTAGCTCAGCGCCAGCTTCATGTATGTACCATCTCTGTAGCGCTCATTAAAGAAAAAAAAAACCCAACCTCAACTACAAACATCGGTATCGCCTGTTTCTAACAATAACGTCCACTTGTGGACAATTTCCTTTCGCAAGGCACCACCCCAAATGGATTGCATTTACTGCAATGCCATCGCCTTACCATTCACTTCTCCCACACACCCACACATCGCCGAATGAGACTAAGAACGCCATCCAAAAATTGTACAATCAAAGGACATTTCTCTTATGATTCAAAGCTGACTCTCGTCGTTATTTCCACCGGGGGCTGCCATCCGCCGTCATGTAGAGATTTCCAAGGCAATCCCAGCAAGGAGCATTTTCGGTTACGATAACGACATGCCAATGTCCAAATATTTTCACCAAAAATACCATTCATTCGGTTGGTTTTCGCTTTGAAGGGACCTTCAATAAAAATTAATAGGTGTGCGCTTGCACACTCTGGCTCGTTGAAACGCTGCAAGATGCGGTCGTCATGAATGTGAATCCATGAAGCTGAATGTGTCGCACAGAGTATGCGAATAGATTCAGCAGAAATGCACATGACATTTCGGTTGTAAAAGGAACCGTCAAAATGTGGCCTACTTGGATGGGTGCTTGCTTGATTTGATATTGTCTCTGATTTTGTTATGGCAGGGAAGATGGTCATCGTCCTTTGGAGTATTAGTTCGCAAAATATAAAGGAGATTTTCACTTTTATGGGGCTCAGATATCAAATATTTATTTCTAACTGAAATGACAGCAGCAAAAACGAAAAAAATTCCACATGGAACCTTAATCTGTTAATCATTCATTTGAGTGGGTTTTTTTTTTTTGTGCGATGAGTGGAGTGGATCCCTTTTGAGCAGGGTGACTGCTCCACTTATAGGCGAGTATCACATGTCAAAAGTTTTCCCGTATGATCCTTCGCCAAGGTGGTGGAAACGCGCTGAAAACCTGTTCGCAACTGAAGATGTGCAGTGCGGCTTTCGCCTGGCCCACTTTTCACGTTCAGAATGGTTCTTGAGGATGCCTTGGAGTACATCGCACGCGGTCTACATAGTAGAGAAGGCAAAAGACCAACTTCATCGATGAAGAGTTTTTTTTTTCGACCCAGAGCCGTTCGATCTTTTACACGAATTGTTCAAGCTATGTTCGGGGAATCGGCGTTCCATCAACAGCTTTTAACGTAGACAGGGAATTTCATCAGGGCCAACTGTCTACTACTAGGGACTGTATGCGAGTCAATTTGGAGATCAACTTTATTTGATGGGACATTTGAAAATCGTTAATTTTACAAAATGTCAGGCTGTCGAAACTTCTAAGCTGACGATATGGAATTGATAAAACTTGGTTGTCATGTTTTTGCTGAAGATACGAAAATGATAAAAATTGGTGGTCATGCCAAGTTTTATAAGTTCGCAGCGAAACCGCCTTCACCTTCGCCCAAAAAATGACCACAGAGAGTTGTAAGATTGAAAACATAATGAACGCATTTTACCTTCTTCAATTCACCCCTAGTTGAGCTAAAGTTCTAGCAACTCCCCTTTTGCGATAGACTTCCATTTCGCTTCAACAGAATTTTTCTCAAATAACCCATAGAGCTACAAATTGACGTAAGCGGTAATTTTTTCGCGTCATTTAAATGGCGCTCTGACGTAAAAAGCTCGTCACAAAGCCTTCATTTAAATGTCGTTCTGTGTGATCGCCATTTTGTCAGGCCAAGTGGCATGAACTTTGTTCCATTTAAATGACGGAAAAAAAAGGCCGCTCTTCAATGGCGCCTAGGACAGATGACTAAACTTTTTGGCTGTTGCGTCATTTAAATGGCAGCCTCCAAAAAATGACCAGGCACGAAGTTCATGCTACGCCATTTTTCGACGCAAATGACAAATGACGCAGCAATTAATACGATATCTGTGCTTTCATTTGAATTTTATCTCGTGGACAGTTCTGTGCTAGAACTGCAGAAGTTGAAAAAAAGTTCAAAAATTAAGTTGACATGGAATTCATTGAGTGTCTGATTTAAAATTTCCTTGGAATTGATTGTTTTTAAAGGACATTATAATTACTAAACTGGTTTCTATTTATTTTCTTTGTTGTGGTTGTGTTGTTCGGTACCTGCCTATTGAGAGAAATGAAAAACGAACCGTCGCCGTCAAGTTCGGACAATTTGGACTATTCAGTGAACTATGGTGTGAAGTCGAAGTCCAAAAAAGCAGTAGGGAATCGGAATAGGAAAATTCGCCATTCGTGGAGCGACGAAGAGGAAACGCGTTTGATTGTGGCGGTGCAAGGACTTCAAACTTCAGCATGTTAAAACCGATTCATGGGAAATCGTTGTACTACACCTGCCCATCGACGCAGTTGATGTAACCGAAACCAGAAAGAGGTGGAATAGCATGCGCAGCAACTTCAAGACGTTCGTGACGAAACTGCGCAAGACATACGAAGGAAATTGCGATATAGCGCGTTTCGAGCAGTAATCCAGTACAAAATCCACTCTTCTCGCGTCGGTTCAACCACTTCTCTTGCCAAATACACCGCTTTCGTCGCGGTGCCCCTAATCAAGGTCGTCTTCACTGCTTTCCAGTACTCACGCTGCCAAATACGCCGTCTCCGCAATTTCAACCATCATCGGAAAAGTTCTTATCGACATTTTTTATTTATTATTATGATTTTTTTTTCTTTTCACTGCTATTTAATTTAATTAAAAAAAGTCGTAGCACACGTATCTATGCGTTTTCGCCGAGAGAAAAAACACTAAAAGACAGTGGATGTATTTTTCTTATTGGTCATTCCCGTCCGATCACAAAACAGATAAATGACGCAAAATCGAAATAACAGGAAAGGTGTCATTTGGCATTTAGATGAGGCAAGTCATTACCATGTGATCGCCATTTTTTCGCTCGTCATTTAGTGGCGGTCATTTGATTTTGGGACAACAATGACGGTGATAGTCATTTCGTGTGAACGCCATTTTTTCGCAAATGACCAATGACGAATTGTAGCTTGAATGACACTTTAATGCGACATTTTTTGCCGACGTCAGAGCGTCATTTAAATGACTCGAAAAAACGGCCATTTAATCGTACCTATGCTCTACCCCTAAATAATTATTTTCACCCGCTTTGCCACAAAAGCCAAATTGATTAAAAAGAAAAAATAAGACAAAAAAAAAAAAACACACACACATGACAATTACTGATGGTATCCGTGGATATAAATCAGCTCCATAGCCTCATTGCGATCCTTGTATAGGCAACTCGGCCCCCACCTCCCTCCAGGAAAATCACTCAATAAATTGATCAATTAAAACTGACGGAACGACCATAAATGCGAACAACATTAGTAATTGGTCTCGCCGGCCGCCGCCGCATATATACGATACCAATTGATGGTGCGACCCCCATTTCAGCTAACCCCCATCTCAATCAATTTCATAATTCAATTTCGCTCTCGACATGAACCCTAATAGCATAATGCTCGAACTGCTCGAACTGCTCGAACTCTCTTAATGAAATTTACTATCACTAAACAGCGCATAGGGATATCAATTGTTGTCCTTTTTTCATGTTCGTTGCCTGTCGCTTCCCCCTTTTGCTATTGATTTTACGAAATATCGCTTTCCCCATGGGTGGCAGACACACTCAGCCACAGTCGCAGTCCATGGATTCGGCACACGGATACAGGATATTCTATGAAAGTGATATTAATGGTTTACGGCCAGACGCCAATGAACAAATGGATCGGATAAAGAATATTAGAGCGATTTTATTGAATCGAAAAGCGAATCGAAGCGTCGCGTTAGTTGATCCGTTAGTTGGTCTGTATATGGTGGAAAAAAAACACACACACACACACACGAAAGGATATTGAATTGCATTTGATGATTTATTGTGATTATGAGATAGATTGGTGGAAGCACCAGCAAATGGTGGATATGTCAGTTTATCTGTTCACGGTTCGATATGCCACACCAACACACTCGTTGACAGATTAAATCGACGGAAAGTGGAACTTGTGGGTGCAGCGTATTCGATTTATTTCTTTTGTTTTCCATTTATTTCGGAAGGAGAGTAAAAAGTGCGGCTGCCCATTAAAAGGGATTCTCTGGGCACGGCGCTTCAATGTCGACAGGAGTAAACTTTTGGGTGATTTGTTGGCCAGATGGACCAATCCAGCGACCGACGGTCCATGAGTATGTCTATGCATTTCTCACTATTACGGTCAGTTGAGCAATTTTAATTACTCTCGACGACTTCGCGCCGAAAATTCCATCTAAGGCCATATAAATTGCCGAAACACCACTGAAAATCCATTAGGATGTCCACTAATGAGACCATGAAAATAATGACTCCCTCGGCAACCGGAGGCGCAACTATGCAAACTAATTAAAATTGGTTTTTGACGCGGCGACGGTGTTGGCGGTGGCGGCTGCTTGAATGCCAGGCTGAGTGCTTGATAGGCTGGTGGAATAGAGCAGGCTTAAATTGTTTTCCGAGTCACAAAATTTTCATCAGTGGATAATAAGTCGGAGTTTAGTCGAATGCGTAGTTTTGTAGGTGCACATGCTTTTGGGAACTATTAAAAAAAGCTACTGAGGGACTGTATAGTGCGGGGGTGGTTATCTGAGTGGGGGAGCAACAAGCTTCGATAGATGTTGCCGTGTGGATTGCTTGAAAATCAATTCGAAGAAGCGAGCATTTATGTCTCGAAATTCTTTTACACAAGCCCCCCAAACCCGCCCACTATAATCAATTTATTGTGTCCTCTAACACACCGCTTGCCCACAAAATTCGATCACCATTGACTAAAAATACCCCACGTGCTTCCCACTCCATATTGGTGTTCAATTTTCAACATCCAATCTGCTGCCAAAGGGTCCAAACACCATAATGCCCTTCAAGGCTAATTCAAACCGTGTTCGTCCCCAATTGATGGCTGTATAAATTCATACAAATCCCAATCATTTTAAAAATCGAACACCATAAGGATTCTGATTTATGACAAATAAAGCATGCGTCTGTTCTGTTCAAATGACCCTTTTGCCTCTGGCATATAGTTGATAAATCCATGTGCGCTGGCCACGATGTTTTCCAAGGACCCTTAACCGATAAACACCCCAAAAATTTGCAATTACCATTCGCTAATGACCATACAATTTGATCCTAATTGATATACAAAACGGGAGCTGAGGCAAATCCTGCCTAACCGCAATTAGTATGCCAAAGGCACCCCACGCTCTTACCGCGTCGTCGCCGTCATCATCACAACAACGACGTTTGCTTGAAAGGAGAGCCAAATCCTTAGTTTTAATTTTGCATTTTATTCCTCGCACATGAACTGGAAATTACCATGCAATCTATACCATTTCGTTTTGCTTCAATTAAATCCACGCTGGGAAGCACACCTACCCATACGTCCCCCCGCGATGAATACCAACAACTTTTTGTATAATCCAAAATACATAGTCACTCGAGCAGCCCCCTGGCATTTCAACTTTTACCCTTCAAAGTAATGGGTACTTATCGAATTTAACCTTCGATTTTACGGCTTTTCTGTATTTCACTCTTTATTTTATTTTTTTATTTTTTGCCATTTCATTTTCGCTCGCTTTGGAGTTTCAATTCGTGATCTGGTTACGGGTGTATGCGTTGGAACGTTGAAAACCGGTCGCTTCCAGGAAGAATAAAACAATGGCACCGGATAGATGTGAATGGGGTCCTTGAATTTGCCGAAATTCGTGCAACATAAAATACTAAATAAATAAATAAATTTAAAAACAAATAAAGTTAAGTGTGGAATTGGGGCGCCGATGATTACAATTAAGCAATAAAATGACCTATCTTTGTATTTGTTTTGCCAAAAAATGAGGCGTGAACTCAAAGTTGAGAGTGGGCTATGCGACAGCTGTAACGATGTCCAGTCGTGCTCGTATTCGAATGATCGTCGTAAAAAGTGTAACACCGTTCAAGGATTGTCTGTGTGAATATTTCTTTAGGACGAGGGTTTTTGCGTGACTGAAAAGTTGACTTCCAAATGGAGTCGATGCCTTGGTAACTTGAAAAGGCATTTTTAGAGTGCAGTTGAAATCACTGGAAACCCAAATCGAAATGTTCACAAAACGGCAGCCAGCCAACGCCTTATGGACCTCATTAACAGTACATTTACTCTTCGACCGTTTTATGCCCTCTCTTGGAGCAAATGAGGGTATTGAGCGTTAAAATCCTCGAAAATCACCGCCAAATTTCTGTCCTTCAAAACCGCAAGCGGGGAATTAAAAACGAATTCACGACGCATGGCCTACCTTCTAGTTCTTACGTCAGCTCAAAGAACTCCATGAGAGACAGATTTTCGTTCGTTAAATGTTGACTTTTCTGTCTCTTTTGACGCACTTTTGCCGCAGAGCAGCAATGATTTGATAAAAAAAAGACGTAAAGTGACTGATGGTGAAAGACACTTTCAATCTCTTCTAAAATTTGTTCGGATAGAATTCCGATTTCTGGATCTACTGACCTTAAATTTGGTATTAATGCCGTCTCGGTGACTTTTTTTAGACCGCATTCTGACCTTAAATTTGGCAAGACCGACGTCTTGGGTAACGATTTCTAGACCGCTTTCTGACTTAAAATTTGGCATGACCGCCGTCTTGGGTGTTGATGCTTAGACCGAATTCTGACCTAAAACTTTTCATGACGGTCCGGGTGCCGATTTTTAGACCCCATTTGGACCTTAAATTAAATTTGGCATGATCGCCGTCTTGGGTAACGATTTCTAGACTGCTTTGTAACCTAAAATTTGGCAAGACCGCCGTCTTGGGTGTTGATTTTTAGACCAAATTCTGATCTAAAATTTGGTACGAGGCTGTACTGGGTGGCGAATTCTAGACCGCATTCTGACTTAAATTTTGGCATGACCGCCGTCTTGGTTTAGACCGAATTCTGACTTTAAACTTTTCATGACGGTCATCATGGGTGACGCTTTTTAGACCCCATTCTGACCTAAAATTTGGTACACCGTATTGGGTAACGTTTTGGCGGCGATTACTAAACAGCATTATGACGTAAAATTTGACATAATGGTCGTCCAAATTCTTAGTACGAATATTCGACTTGTATCCGCTGTTATAGGTCCTAATTTTAAATGAGCAAATCCCAAAAACTAAGTATACCCAAAGTGTTTGACAGATAACAAAAATGACAAAACTTCCGGAATGACAGCGAATCCGCACTCTGCAGGTCTGATCCTTCCACTTTAACGAAATGCTTTCTAACCAAGCCCGCTTTATCTAAATATGTCCCCTCTCCGCCATCAGCGCTTGACCCAGTTACCAGCTGTTTCCATTTCGATTAATTGAACTCCATTCAGCGCGTGAAGGAGTGAACGTCAGATGAAATAACTCCTGCCCCCAAAACTGACACGCCAAGAGGATGTTAATTCAAATCTGGGAAATTCCTTCCTGATTAAACCTCTCCTGACCACTTTTGTCGCTCCCAAGTGCAAACTTCAAGGCCACTTATCATTTTCTCGCACCATTCATATTCGCAGCGCTCGTTCTGTTCCCTGTGCACGACCATAAAGTTTCCAAACTACACAACAATCCATCACACACATGCTCAGGCTGGGTGCATGTGTTCACACTGGGTGCATAAATTCTTGATCTCAACTTAGGAGCTCATAAGTCTCCCCACCAACACGACCTCTTCCCATCTTTCGTTTACATACCTTCACCGCATTCACCAACCTCGCCCGTCTTGAAAGTCCTCTAAAACACTGATACAGATACCATGCCCTCACGCACAGCTCTAAGTGTGTTCATGGTGCGATAAGTCAGCAAAAACTTCTTGTTCGACGAAAATTTGTTTTGATGGGAAAAATGGGCAAAAAAAAACAATTTCTCGTCTTGTCAAGGACATTTTCCTTAATCTGAATAATAAACAGTAAAACGACATGACAAGCAATTGTAAATAAGAACAAATAAGGTCCATTACGTGTCCTTTTTCTTATACACTTGCTCTCTTGTTCGATTAGTGTAAACAATCGCGATGGGCGGAGTGGTATATGCCCAACAAACCGCACGATGAAAATGATTGCCAAATCCCGAGTAAGTCCTTTGACAATTCGCCTGATGGTGTTTCCTTTGAATTTCTTTCATTTTCAAAATAAATGAATAAATTGAATTGAATATCCTTTTTGGGGGAAAACAACACATAAATCGGCAGGGGACAGACACAGATAGCAAAAATAAAAAAAAAATCAAATATTCTAACTCAACAACGCAGTAAGGATTCTCCATGGCACGCGCAGGGGGCGGACATCTCCAAATGGAAAATGTGTCCTATTATTTTAGAAGAAATTTTATTTGAAAAATAAAAATGAAACAGTCTTTGAGCGGGTATAGGCCTCTCTAATTAGAAGTCAGCAGTGCATGACCTGAGAGCAAAACAAGAAGTTTTCCTTTGAAAACGCTGTCCTGAGCACGTTTGTTGGATATATTCTGAAGTTATGAACGAAGCACAAGTCAGTGGGGACATCAACTTTTGGCGGAATGGGTAATTTTTTCCATTTCAAGTTAAGTGGATTGTAATGCTTGCTTTTGTGGAAGCATTTTAAGACTTTTTCGCTGCGTTGGATGGTGTCGCCAAATCTGATGTGAATTTTTGTATTTCAATCAAAGACGGGAACCCGCAGCTTCGCAAAAGAGGTATATCAATGTATAGTCCTGTTGGTGTAAGGTCAGGCCATGTGGTTGCCCTTCCGTGGAGGTGATAGACTGTCTCTTGCAGTTGAGTTCGTCTGTTTCAATTAAATGTGTTGCAGACGTTCTAGAAGTAAGCTCAAATTCAAATTCAATTCAAAGGGAATTCCCGAAGTCCTTAAGTTGGGACTTAAATAGAAAACAAATCTACAAATGGGAGGACCCCATTAAGAGGATGAAATGTACAAATGTCCCCACCTGTCAAACGAAATGGGACTTTTGGTCTCGATGGCTGACTCATGTTTTCTTTTCTTTCTTTTTTCAATTAAAATGGTTCTTCATGAAATGAGTAAAAAAGTACAAAAAGTAGACATTTTTTTTCTTGCAGACGCAATTATTCAATGAAAATTATATTTTTATTTCGATTTGGAGTGGAGTGGAATTGAGTAGTAGATCTTTGTTGGTCTGCTATTGTTTTAAGTGGCTCTCAAACTGTAAAAAGTATACACAGTGGGATGGCCATGCAATTGGGGAGCACATTTTTGACAGTGTCCTTTGAAACAATTTCCCTCCAAACTATGGGATGAGATGCCTTGAATAAATGATAAAGTTTACAAAGTTTTTTTTTTTTTTTTTTTGCTAGCCCCCGACTCTCCCACAACTCACAAAGTTATAAGTTCGCCCTTAGGCAGCTCCTGAGTCATTTGTAATGTGTACGTGTGCCAGACAGAAGTCCTAACAAAGCATCCATACAAAAAGCTACACTGATCCCCAATCAAAAACCGTTTCAGTATCGCGTAACTCTGCATAGCTTTGTTTTCTGGTGCTGACTTTTCACTATTCGACGACTGTTAAAAAAAAGGATATCAAACAAACATTTGCCTGCAATTTTATCCATATGTAAAAATGTACACTTAATCCGGTTATGCACAATCAACAACACCAAGCCCGCCGCTCCAATGAGTCGGTTAAACTGCGAAAATATACAACCAACAACAGCGCCGCGCCGGCAATAAGCCTACAACGAAGTACGAAAGCCATCCATAAATACGATGTAATAAATAAAATTATCCAAAATACAGTTCATGTTCATGTTCGAGGCCGCCGAAAAGTACTCATACCCCACAATGTCGCTGTGTAAATTTACCTCCGAGTGCAGATCACTGAGGCGTGTACGCAATATATACGAGTACACAAAAACCCGACGAGAACGGAGACTCCAACGCCTGCGGGGGGGCGAATTCATTAAAACGCAGTTTCCGGGATCAATCCCTTTTTATTTGCGCATGCAACAAAGCACACAACGTTCCCGAAGTATATGCGAGCCGCACAATGTCTCCGTTTTGTGTACTCGAAATGCCAATGTTAAATATTAATTAACAGAGTGTGGCCATGGCACATAAATGCGCCTTCTTGAAAATCAATAAGAGGGGATGGATGTACGTATATGTTCATTAAAAGGGTTTTTCCGCAATCAGTTGAAATTGAATTTCCACATGGGCAATGCCGTATGGCAAACTATATCCCCTCGTAGTAGTTTCAATTCGACTTCAAACAGAAAAGGAGATAATTACAATTTTTGCCAATGAATATCCATCTTCCTCACATGCAAGGCCGGATCTTCCTTGGGATATAATTAATTATCCCATCACCATGGGCATCCCTTTCACTTGCGGTTTAATTTTGCCGGCTAAAAGGTCCGGCTTGAGGTCTCTTCAAAGGCGATTCGATTGCAGTTCGGGTTTAATTTGAGGTGCAATAATTAAATGAATTCGAACCCTTTTAAATGGAAGAGTGGTAGTTGGCACATGTGCGAAACTAAAATTACTATAACCGCCCGGCAGAGAATTAAGAAAAATCGTACCCTTCGAAGTGCGGCCATCCATCTTCTTTAAAAAGGCTCCGGATAGGGGATACACAAACAGTAACAAAAAAAAAAAAAAAAACAGAGTGTACGAACATCAGGCAAACACTGCAGGATTTTCAACGAATCATCTCACTATTGCTTGTGTCCTGGACGAACTGAATCATTTATCATTTTGAGTAGAAGACTCTTTTTCTTGTACTTGTATGTATGCATTGTTGCTCGCTGATAGGAAGCTTGTGCTTAGTCGACGGTTTTCGGGATTATGTTCTGGAACATATTTGGTAATTTGTTTTGAGAGAGGCGAGTCTTTAACTTTGAAAATGCGAGAATTTCACCGAAATGGCGAGGGGATTTGTTGGAATGGAGATTTTATCGGGAAATCCAGTCAACACCTGATGTTTGATTGGCTAAATTGTTAAAGTGAACTTCTAGCCGGGTGTATTCAAACGACGAGTCGTCTTTACGCATCGGGTCTAGGTATCCGAAGGTGCGAAGCTGTTCGCTTGTTGAGGTTTCGACCGACTTTGAATGGCGGGAAATGCGTGCAAGATTTGAAAAAGAAAAAAACACGTACGTGCTACCTCATAGTGTTCGACCCAGAAGTTGCGACAACTTTGCGAATGCTAAGTATCTAACTTCTGCAAGTCACTCTGGAGTGAAAAGATGGGGAACCTTACAGGGCAGGCACAATAGGCTCATTTAAGAAGCCGCATTGCCTGATTCCCTTGAAGGCTCTACCGCTTCATAATCTAAGTCCGATGTGCTGTCTTAGAGATCAACAACTTGTTACGTTAGGTTATGTCAAAGGTCTGATTAGAAAATCTCAGATCTTTTGAGATCTGTTGCGATTGCCGAGGGGTAAGAGCTTTGAAAACCTTTGGATATTTAAACCACCTGAAGTCAAAAGCCCGTTCTAGATTTTAAAAGAAGTGTCTTGCAAGCGTTTGATTTCGGGTGCGTCTGGGAAGTGCCTATAAAAGTTTCAGTATTTCATGCATATCTTTTCATTTTCTTTGTATGATTTTGATCCTTGTTAATACCTATACTAAAGAGGACAAACATTTATTTTGTTTACGTGTGTTTTCCCCTGCATTTTGCTCATTATAAAGGGTTTGCCGGCACTTACTAGATTTTTTTTCCTAATTGCCCGTTTCAGGTTACAAAGTGGAATCCGCCCTTCGCTGTCAGACTCTTAACAAAGCTTCGACTTTTTTTCTATGGTAAAAATTCTAGAAATCGCCGAAGGTAATATCCAAGTTTTGCCATATCGTGATTACGATCTGCTAGGCGACTGCTGTCAGCTGTCAGCTGTCACTGTCAAAATGCTTTCAAACTTTCGAGGACTTGTCAACCACACCATAAAAAAAGTAAAGAAGGTAAAAACCGCTACTGCCCTCAGACGAGCACTTGAAAGAACCGTATTTTTAGACACTTTTCTGTTTCAAATCTACGCACCCGATGATTGTTCCCATTTCACTGCATACTTACTGGGGCAAAATACTCTCTTCCCAGCTTCAAAATTAAATTTAAATCAGTTGCTCTTCCGACTTTTTTTTAAATAATAAATCTCTTGCGTGTCAAAGGACAACAAGTCGGCATTTGAAAATTCCTAGCTGTAAGCCCACCGATTTAAGTACATCCTCATGCACGCACGATAAAAACACATTGGAGTTGCAAAATTTCATTCAACCGCAACCAGGTCTTTTCCACCCCAACAAGAGGCATAAATATTTGAAAAAATACAAATTCCCAACGATCTCTAACTAACCGCACCGTCAACGTAGTAAATCGCAAAATCAAAATGAATTATTTAAGAAAACATCAAGGACAAAAAGAACGACACCGATGCCGCAAATAAATGGAAGGTGGCAGCCAAAATCAGCCAGGTTAACATTTTCCTACAGCACTTCATAAATTATCAACGGGAATTTTGAATTCGGGCAGATTTTTCGCCCATAACCAGCCACCAATTCGATTTAAACGGGCCGGACCTATCGAACCTGCTCCAATTAATTTAAATTCACACCGCGCCTTTCTGGTGGTGGTCGTGGTCGAACCAAAACCCAACGCTCACCCCACCAGATCCAGAGAAGGGCCGTCTTTAATTCTTCCTCTTGGCTCGGAGTTTGCGTCGACTGTCCCGTCCTGTTCTGTTGTGTATTCTCCTGCCGAAAATATAATTAATTTGCATAATTTCGCCCATCCTCCGACCGGGGTCGGGCGGTTCATGACTCTTTGAGTCGCAGGGGAAACGTGCAAATGACGCCGTAGCTGCTGCCGCTGCCAAATGGCTGGTATGTCTTTCAAGGCAAAGCCGACCGACGACGAAGGGATGCGAAAATATAATCAAATTTGATAACAAGCTTTGTCCGGGCGGCAGTCGCTCTGCAATGGGACGGAGAATATTCCAAATGAATTATAAGGCGAAAGTTCAATTCATTTATCATTAATGACGCTACAGGTCCAATTGCTGCCCCCGCATCGCCCAGGTATATACGATATTTAAGCAGCCGCCAGCCTGACTGCCAGTTTTTAGTGGAGTTTGAAAAGTTTACTACCAGTTTTATAGCATCCACGGGGAACGGGGGTTCACTGCACGTATCCCAGTCAAATCGGAGCCACTGTATACTACCTGCGAGGGGGGACACTAAAATCGCAGCGACTATCTATACCACATCCGAGGAGATGGCTTTCCAAACACAAAGAAGTTTCCCTCTGACAGTTTTCTCGTTTTCGTTTCGTTGTTCCGTTGTTCCCTTGTTTTTCTGTTTCGTTCGTGGACAGTTTCGATTGTGCTGGGTGCACGGCAGCTCCGCCACCGATAGTGTCATAAGGAGAAGTGGAAAGAAAATTGCTTTTCGAGATTCCATTCGGCGATAGAATTTCTTAATTTCCCGACAGGAACTGAACTAGATGGGTGGTTTGAGTGATGTTATAATGGCGGGGGGTGTTACCTCCTCCATTGTTTCGCTGGGCAACAATGATTTTATCGCGACGATCTATTGTTTATGTGAAATATTTGTTTTTCTCGTGTCAATTTTCGGGTGAAGAAGGTAGGAAAGATGTGCAGCTGGAATAGAGTGACAAAGTTTCCCATTTGATGGGAGTTTAAATGGATATTGACTGGAGGTATGGAGCGGCATAATGGGAAGAGTTTGGCAGTAAATCTCAGATGCCTGATAAGGTGGCGGTTAGAACTTTATAAACGGTTCGATATGAAGAACTCACATTCAGACCCGATTTGGGTCAGTAAAAAAAGATTCCAATCAAGTGGAATTGTATATCTGACGCATACCTGTTGGGACCAGCTTCAAGATTGCACCAGGCATTCGCGGACCTTCCACAAATTGTTATTTTGGGTTGGAAAACTCTAGGACTTTGAAAAACTCTAGGAATTTGAAAAACTCTAGGACTCTGAAAACTCTGGGACTTTGAAAAACTCTACGACTTTGAAAAACTCTAGGCCTTTGAAAAACTCTAGGCCTTTGAAAAACTCTAGGACTTTGAAAAACTCTTGGCCTTTGAAAACTCTAGGACTTTGAAAAACTCTATTACTTTGAAAAACTCTAGGCTTTTGAAAAACTCTAGGCCTTTGAAAAACTCTAGGACTTTGAAAAACTCTTGGCCTTTGAAAACTCTAGGACTTTGAAAAACTCTAGGACTTTGAAAAACTCTAGGCCTTTGAAAAACTCTAGGCCTTTGAAAAACTCTAGGACTTTGAAAAACTCTAGGCCTTTGAAAAACTCTAGGACTTTGAAAAACTCTAGGACTTTGAAAAACTCTAGGCCTTTGAAAAACTCTAGGACTTTGAAAAAGTCTAGGACTTTGGTAAACTCTAGGCCTTTGAAAAACTCTAAGACTTTGAAAAATTCTAGGACTTTGAAAAACTCTAGGACTTTGAAAAACTCTAGGACTTTGGAAAACTATAGGACTTTGAAAAACTCTAGGCCTTTGAAAAACTCTAGGACTTTGAAAAACTCTAGGCCTTTGAAAAACTCTAGGACTTTGGAAAAACTCGTATTGTTCGGTTTAGTTGTTGCAGCAGTGTCCCGCGTTAAGTTTCATGCGGAGTCTTTCCTTTACAACTCGATCTGCTTCAATGGCATCTTTCGTAGGCACTTACATCGCCCGAATGCAACCCTCTCCTATATGTAAGCCAAACGAAAATTCGTCCCCAGATAAATTGATCGATGATGCCGCAATAATTCATCGCTATTCCTTAAAGGTGTATTAGGCCCAACAAGAACTGTACCTACGTTCTCGTCAGATAAACCCATTGTCATCAATCATTCGATGGTAACATCACTGTCCGACCATCCATCGCGTCCATTTATTCAAAAGAAAAGCTTTCTCATCCTGTTCAGCTTATCCGCATCCATCCTGCTTAACTAGTTAGCCATCCGGATGCGAAGCGGCACCCAACCAGGGGAAAGAAAATCAAGTGTTGGGCGTCGTTGAATTGTATTTCCATTTATATTTCGCATTCAAGTGGAGGACTATTTAAGCGCAAGCCGAATTTGTTAACCACAACACGATTCGGCAATATTTACACAATTTACAGAATGTACATGAATTTTTAATTTTTATCAACGTCAATGATATTTGTCCGCAAATGAAGTGGAAACGCTTCAGCTTTCTTCTGGATTTTCGGGCCACCATTTTGTTGCTTTATTGTCGCCATACGTTACGTCCACGTGTGACCACATAAATGCCACCTACTGTCTGTATATAGAGACAGAAATATTACACATCTTGCATGTATTTCAATTAGTGGCCGAATGAACGCAGCAATAAGTGACAACAATAATGGAAATAAATGAAAAAAAAAAATTTGATTTTATCTGCCACTTTTCGGTGCATTTATCTGTCGTTTTGGGGCCGCGGACGCTGTTTGCGTTGCGTGACGATGGGCTTAAAAGACAAATATTTATCGCATTATTTATTTACAATGGACAATGCAGGACGCAAATTGTGGTCCTTTCGATCTCGTTAAAAGCTGTTCAAATAGCAATTTGTGCAAAGTGAAATTCGTATTTAAGAAAAAAAAAGAAATGCTCGCGCACAGAGTTTGAATATTGATCGGGTTAAGTGGGTTCGGCCACAATCGTTATAAATTAAAAAAATGTACGCACCTTGCTGCGTTGCCGTTTGGCCCCTTTTTCAGCCTCAAGGCAATTGGCGCCCACTAAAAAGGCACATTTTTCAGCTTATGGAAGATTGTATTCTTTATTGAATGAAAAAGTATGCAAACATATTAAAAGTAGTGTTTCGTAGTGAATAAATTTATTCTTTTGTTATAAATAAATGTCGTTGATGTTGTTTTTCTTCTTTTTTTTGTTTGCTATATGGAATAGTATTTTAATTGGAAGCCCCTTTTTAGTCCCCTTTTTGAAATTTGTAAGCGGCAGCACTGGCTGGCAGTAGATGGAGAGATAGGTGGTATGGGCCCTACTCCGGTAATCAAAGAGTTATTTAGGAACCAGAAATTTGAGCTCTCAAAGCGAGCTAAGTCTTTGTTCTTCTGGACGACAGTGTGACACAAGAATGGGACACTCTAAAAGACGTGAAGATGAAAGGTTCAATAAGCAGGCCCATAAATGGAATGCTCCCGCTTTTAAAAGTCGTAATAAAATTGGAAGAAATTTATTTTAATTAGTGCTTGTCACGAAAGACCAAAAATCGTTCATATAGACATAAGGCCAAAAAAATAAATAGCAATTGGTCCGTAGGGACCCTAGACCTAGCTTCTCACAACCAAGCGTTTTGTTAGAGTTTTTTTTGTTCATTTCTGGAACGAATGGAAAGGATTTACGATTTTATGGCGAGTCCAAACGGCCAATTGAGAAGCTCTTTCATGCCAGTCATACTCTCCTGTTTGTCAGACCTTCACGAGAGGTGGCAGAGTGGAAACAACCTTAAAATGGAATTTGTGCTTTTTTTGGGGATCGAAACTGCTAAAGCGAATTATACAAAAGACATTGGCAACAAATATCGAAATAAATATAGAACTCCTAGATGAGAAGTAAAAAGTATATCGCAGAAAAGAGGATAGAGTATTTTTTGTGTGCAAAAAGGTATCCACTGATGGAACATGATACTCACTGGACGGTAAAAAAAGACGTTCCCAAAATTGTATTTCAAAGGTTTTGAGATCGGCCCTCAAATATAATATAAACGTATTGTAGACTTGAAGCCTTTACGCAAGTACAACTTAAATTGGGTTTGCGGGCTTGTTAAGTGGCGAAGACGACATCAATTCCACCATCAGGTTGAACAATACAAGCTCAGACTTCCATTCACACTACCAAAATGAAGTGATACACAGATGTAAGAACTCAAATTCAACAAGGTTCAACCTGCTAGCCAAAATCTTCATCTCATTTAATCCGCTTTAAATTTCAAACCAGGTTTAAGCCAGCTTCAGCTTCCTAAAAACGTTTTTGTGGTTACACTTCGAATAATTCAGTGTTCAGAGTTTCTATAATTTTATTTTTTATAAATTTTATTTACACAATTTTACATTATTTCTTAGACTACTAATTAAATTATTGCGACCAGCTTCAGCTGCATCGGGATGTTAAGTGCGTGTTGGCTCGAGGCCACGAAGACTGACAGCTCAGAACAAAAAACAAAGAACGACTGTGGAAACTAAAGAGTCGATCGATGCTATCAAATACAGCAGACAGTCTACCCCATTCCTTGATATCCCTCTCCAGCACTGGGCATTTACTACATCGTTTTATATTTATTAGTGTGCCTAATACTCTATCAAACAGTCAGAAAAATAAAAGAGAAAAATGGTTCGAGTTATATTGTTAACGTATGGAATTGTAAACCCCAATTTGTTGACCCTTTTTCTCAGACATTGTAAAAGTAAATAAATACACAAGCGAACTAATGATGCTGGACGGAAAGTTAAGCCACAAACAGTCTGGACAATTTTGCAGACAATGGTGACAAGCGAATACGATTTCGGGTGAGGGTTGAGGGTTGTCTAGGGAGCCACACGCAGGTACGATTTATTTCGAAATTTAAGCAAACACAGAGGACTGTACAATGTCCTGAGTCCCTCAGTATCGCTCTAAATGTCGACATATGACCAGCTTCTGATAAACAATCGTTTGTGCTACATATTTTTATTTATTTTTTACCTGCAAGGAACCTATACAATGTGAACGCCCAAAGGAAATATTCCACGTGTAACTAGCTCTCCCAGCTTTGCTGTTACAAAAGGGGTGCCCAATACGACAGCCCACAAAATAAACAACTCCACAAAAGAGGGCCCCAAAAAGCTGGATAAAACAAAACACCAAATCATCAGAATCGTTGTGGCGCAAAAAACATGACCCACCTATCTCGCATCAAATTATAAACGCATAATGCAGCTGCACCTGCAAACCAACTACCAACGGTTGTCATCCTCATACTGAACAAGGCCACTTCGTTGGCATTACAATAAATCAGGTTCCCACCATAAGTACCCTCGTAGCAGATGCATCACCGATAACTGAAACTTAATTAATCCCACATTATCTGGCGCCCATCTATACCCAATTACCGAGTCTATATACACATTGCCAAGCCACAAAGGACACTCTGCCGCTGCGATCCGTGCGAACGCCTAATTTATATTCCAATACAAACGTCTCGGTGTACACACAAAGTTATCCACACTTTGTTCCTTAAGCAAATCGCCGGAAGTTGTTAGCAAAAATCCAATTACAATGTTTCAGCACACACAGAGAGAGAGAGAGAGAGAGAGAGAGAGAGAGAGAGAGAGAGAGATAAAGAGAGGAACACCCAATTAACTGTAACACTGCCCACTTTGCAACAACAGTTTAACCCCGTCACTATACATGTACCGCTTGAAGGTGTCGTGCCCTACAAGAGGTGCTATACCGATCAACCTCAACCTCAGCAGCACTGAGAGGACACCAAAAACAACGACGAAAAAGAAATGAAAAGACCCAAGTCGTCCCAAGCAACAAAGCCTAATTTACATTCTTAATGACTCCAATCAACAGGGTTGGCACATTGGTCCTTTACATACGGCAACTATTCCATGGACACCGAACAGAACCGAGAAAAGGTAATCGACTCGCAGGCTTACCTCTTTCAGTTGAGCTGGCAAAGATAATCTTGTGTTCTGTTTGTGAGACAGATACACAAACCCAAATATATCCTTTCACCTATCAAAAATTAAAATCTTCTACAAGCGGATTCGCCATCACCGACCCCTCTGCGTAGGAATACCCCTTTAGTGAATGAAGAGGAAATCGTATCTGGGGTAAATTTTGCAGCCCAGTTTCGTGGTCCTTTTGGAGAGGGATTCGATGAACAAGAAAAAACAGAACAGGCAGTGAAAAGCCAAAGCTAATTGCTTCGGATCAGATGATCCTTGGGCTGTGAAGAGATATACGTACCTACGAGTGTGTGCCATCTATATATGAGGGTTAGTTCATGAGATTGGGCAAATTAAAACTAAAAATTCCAAGAGCCTGTGTCTGTTGCGAATGATTTGCTGGTGCCTTGCGTTAGGAGATATAACCGCCGGCCAGCGGCTAAGTGAGAGAAGGAACTCAACATGTGTGTCGGCGGAGGGATAACAAGATGTATACAAATCTGAGTTTACAGTGTATGGAGCAAGATCGTGGAGATGGAGACATGCGAGTTTTTCTGAAGCTCTAATTTTAGTCCAGAACACGTTGGGAGTGTTCTTATCATTTGTTCAGCTGCGTTCGAAGCATATACGTAACAGAACGTCTGACAAAAATTCGAGAGTATACGGCCCCGTTGCTGCAACTATTTGTTTAATTTTAAACAAATGCAGTCCGAACGGACTACTAACTGCTAATTTTCAAGCAATCCATATAAAGTCTGATTGAAATGCAGATTTCACATGAAAAACTACTTAAATTCCGCCACCTAGCACTCGGTCTCGGAGGTGGTAATTCGGGCCCAGAAGTGCTGCCAATGCAAAGGTAGTTAGTTAGAAAATATTTGTAAGGTTTTTCGTGATACAAAATTCTATTTCTGAACAACTGCGTTGAGAATCTTCTACAAGTGCGAATGAGGAATATCAACAACTGTCCGAAAAAAACGCACTGCTCAGAAATTCTGCACAAAGAAGCTTTCGAACTCTAAAATTGAAAATTTCTTGCATTCGAATTTTATAACAAGAGTTCGCCCACTAGGAAAAAATTCTGGTAACCTGGTGTATTCACAAAATATTGGAAAAATATTACTGTACAATTATTTTGTACAATCTTCCCATCAAAAAAATAAAAATCAAGCGAATATGTTTTAGACAGTGAAAGTGGTTCTTAACTGTTTCCTCTCGCCTATTTATATAAAGGGTGGTTAAATTTTAAGGGCCGACGTTGAATGTGAACCACACCTAAACGTCAAGTTTGTTTCTGCATTTCATTTGACATTTCACAATTTCAGACTAACTCAATTTTGAACCATGGAAAGAAACGCAACGCGAGCAACGCGTTAAAGTTATTCAGGCTTATTATTAAAATGTTCAAATGTTAAAGGTTCAAATCAAAATGCATATCGTGATTTTTTCGGTCAATTTAATCGGCACATTTTCACCTCAGTGGATTCGTCAATAAGCAGAATTGCCGCATTTGGGCGAATGATAATCCTAGAGTGATTGTCGAAAAATCAATGCACCCACAAAGAGTGACTGTTTGGTGCGGTTTATGGGCTGTCGGCATCATCGGGCCGTATTTTTTCCAAAATGAGGCCGGTCAGGCAGTTACTGTGAATGGTGTTCGCTATCGTGAGATTATAACGAAATTTTTATGGCCCGAATTGGAAGATATAGATGTGGACGAAATGTGGTTGCAACAGGACGGTGCCACTTGCCACACAGCTAACGAAACAATGGCTCTTTTGCGGGAGAAATGGCCGTGTTATCTCACGTCGTGGCGATGTTAATTGGCCGCCCCGATCATGCGATTTGACATCGTTGTACTTCCAATATTATCATCATAAAAAGAAACGACATTAATTTCCTAAATATTTTGTGTTTTATTCAAAATCAACATCGGCCCTTAAAACTTATCCACCCTTTATAAGATGTTTCCTGTGGCCTAAATTGTTGTAAATACATGGTTGAGTTTATAAATAATTCCAAGGCCACTTTATCATGTCCCTTGGAAGGCAGAAAAGTCCGAATAAACCCAAGAAAAAAAGCGATAATTTCTTGCCAACGATACTGTCGGCATAAATCTTCACAGTCACTGCGCTTGTAAAGGATTCTTCAATTAGATAACTTCTGATAGTTTTTCTTTTGCTTGCATGAATGTTTTTGTATACCCGAAGTGAATCGGCTGCCTGGGGGGATTGTAGCCTCTACCTCCTCGATGAACCACAACTAATACAGGACATATACTAGAGACTGGTGAAGGGTTACATACATATAAATAGTCATATCCTCATCCGATATAAAGTATAAGGGAAGAGAAAAATCCTCGGTTCCCGTCCCATTACCAACTTTCACGTCACAGACCATTATACTCTCGTACTGGTCGAGGAAGGTAGCGCAAGTTAATGAATAGGATTCGTGTCCCTTTTAACTATTTTAGTTTTTATGGTCAATGGAGTTGACAAGTAGTTATACCGCAACTTTATCTCTACGAGTGGCAGGCACACGATCGACAAAACAAAGCCCCAAGAAGCCAGTGCATCTTTTGACCACTTTTAATGGCACAGTGCAGATGAAAGGATTTTTTTTACAAGATTGGCTTGTGTACTCGGAGCGTAGTCTTATAAAAACCTGAAATCAAATGTTGAAGTAAGTTTTCAATTAACTTAAAACGTGCTCACTTAGAAACTTAGAGGCAACGAACAAAAAGAAAAAAAAAAAAAAAGGAATGAAACAGAGAGCTAATTGCATTTTCATGAATCTGTCACGCGAAGCCTTTTAAGGATGTAATTTAAAGTTTCTTCGTAGCAGCTTTTATATGGACTTTTTTCAAACTGCTCTTGATATAGGGATGCTGTTAACATTGCGAATATGAAACCTAATTTGATCAGGTTGGAGGCGAATTGGAATTGCATCTTTTTTGCCTTCGAACGTCAAGTACTTGAAAAGTAGGCAGTTTAAGGAAATGTTGAAGGACAATTCAGAAGCTACCTCGCACATCCAAACGGCTAACTGGCCATGTAAAGCTATCAGGCTTTCAGGATTCCCAATGCACATTCGTCCCGAAAACGAAAATTCATCCAAACGAATCGTTCTGAGAAGCCAGACTATGCCAGGTATGTTGCATGTTGTATGTTTTGAAGTGGCTCTGAGAGCGAAGCACTCGGGTCGTTAAACGTTAAACTGGTGTTGAGGGGGATGGTTCCCTAAGTGGCTACTCATGTAAACCATTCACGTCCGCTTATGGAGCTTCAAATCACTAGATCACAAGGATCAGGGTCCTATGTTACGCCAACTATGAAGTTAGTTAGCCAACTCAGAAAGTTGGCGACCCTGGTAAAGCCTGAAGATCTCTAAAATAACAGTCCTCTGTTATTCCAACTACTGAGTGTCAGGGTCATTGAAGTAACCTTTTGTTTAAGCCCCTCCTTTGTATATTCAATCTTAGATCGGAACCTACTAAACGAATATCAACGAAACCTTCAACAAAATCTTTGTCGTCCTCCTTTACTTGCAGCAGGCTGCAGGATGCTGCGGAAGCGCATTGTCACTTTAAATATTTAAAAAAAAAACATTCCTTGTGTAAGTTGGAGAATTGCGAGGGAATTATTTCATATTTTGAGTCTTCTTCAGCTTGCCATTATATTTATAAATCTAAATCAACTGTTGCAACTGTTCAGATACACCAATTGTGCTTATTTTACCTCCTAGTGGTCACCACCGGGTACTGGTCTATGTCCATCCGGAATTGACTTGCTGAACTTATAAGCGCGAGTGTTGAACACGTAGAAAATAGCAACACTATAATGCTCTGTTGGAGTGGACTGTCTGCTCGAGTCTCAGTAGTCTTACATGAGCACCTCAGAAAGAGGACGTACGGCGGATGAATTCACATGGTTGAATCAACGGTGACGTCAACAGTCAACATGGCAGATACCTCAATGAGCTACTTCGACGTATTTGGAGCTGAGGTCATTGAGGATTTTCAACACTAGTCAGGGTGTTGAAATAGAGATGGTGGCGGAAGAGCCCTTAATGGGTCAACGGCAGCTCTCACATCCCCGCAGAGGGTTACTGACTCCGGAATATTCCGGCTCCTTTTGTCCAAGGGGTTGCAAAAAGGGCCTGGTCCTCCAGGTTGGGGGTTGTGCGTGGGGTTAACTACCCTACCACGGAAAAACAACTCAGTTGCGAAGCAACCAATAGCCTCGGATAAGGACGGATTCACTGTTGACGACCCTGCAAAACGAAAAAAGGACAACGACGTTCGGATCTGCACGTGGAATGTTCGAACTCTGAACAGACCACGTGCAGCCGAACAACTAGCGGAGGCCCTTAACTGCTACAAAGCAGGTATCACCGCCATCCAGGAAGTGCGGTGGGATGGGCCGGGCAAAAGAAGGATGAAAAACTGTGACATTTACTACGGTGACTGCTACAGAGAGCAAAAGCAGCGTCTATTTGGATGCGGATTTGTTGTAAGCGGCAGACTTAGGCAAGAAGTCCTGCACTTTCGACACGTTAGTGAACGCCTTACAACTATCCGCATCAAGGCTAAATTCGCCAACATCAGCCTAATATGCGCTCACGCCCCCACAGAAGATAAAGACGATGCTACCAAAGAATGTTTCTACGAGCTCCTCGACAAAACATATGAGCAATGTCCTAAGCATGACGTTAAAATCGTCTTGGGTGATTTTAACGCCAAAATAGGAAAGGAGGACATCTTTGGTAGCACAATCGGAAAACACAGCCTACACGACACCACGTCTGGAAACGGACTTAGGCTGATTGATTTTGCGGCGGGACGTAATGTAAACATAGCTAGCTCACGGTTTCCTCACCTCAATATACACAAAGGAACATGGCGATCACCTGATCATCAAACCGTCAACCAAATTGATCACGTTGCGATCGACGCAAGGCACTCCTCCAGTATTCTAGATGTTCGAACTTTCCGAGCGGCCAACATAGACTCGGATCACTACCTTGTTGTAGCCAAGGTACGAATGCGGATATCCCAGACGCCACAACAACGAGAAAATACTGTGAGGAGATTTAACGTTGGACGACTACAAACGCAACAAACCGCCAGAACCTTTGCCGATCGCGTATCCCTCAACCTCTCGAGAAGTCCTATGCTGCCGGCATCAAGTGCCGAAGACCAGTGGCGCCGATGCCAAGAAGCCATCAAAAATGCCGCAACTGATGTGCTCGGTTTCACCAGCCCACCCCCCCGAAACCCCTGGTTTGACGAAGAGTGCCGGCAAGCACATGCAGCAAAACAAAGTGCCTACGAAGCGTCGCTGCATAGAAGGACGAGAGCAGCTCGTCAGCTCTACGAGCAAAAAAGGAGGGAAGAACATCGGCTTCTCCGGAGAAAAAAGAGAGAGCATGAGAAGCGCGCGATCGAGGATATAGAGAGGTGTTACTCCAGGAACAATGTTCGGAAGTTTTACCAAAAGGTAAAAAGAACGTGTCATGCCAACAAGACCCGAACGGAGACCTGTAGAGACGAACAAGGAAACCTGGTAGTAGAGTCACAGTCGGTGCTGAGGACATGGAAAAACCATTTCTGCAGATTGCTAAACGGCGAAGATGACACAAATTCCGCTGTCAGGCAGAACGAACCATTCAACCTGGACGGTGAAAGCCAAAATTACCGTCCACCTGACCAAAATGAAGTGAGGATAGCAATATCTAAGCTTAAATTCAACAAGGCTGCTGGACCGGACGGCTTAACTGCCGAGCTGTTTAAGGCAGCGGGAGATGACCTGGTAGAGAGCATACACCAACTCGTCTCCAAGATCTGGTCAGACGAAAGTATGCCTGATGAATGGAACCTCAGCATCGTTTGCCCGATCCACAAGAAAGGAGACTCTCTAAACTGCGCCAACTATAGAGGCATCAGTCTCCTGAACACTGCGTATAAGATCATGTCTGCTGTACTGTGTGAACGCCTGAAACCATTCGTCAACGATCTGATAGGTCCCTATCAGTGCGGTTTTAGGCCCGGCAAGTCCACGACCGACCAAATATTCACACTACGGCAGATCCTGGAGAAAACCCAAGAAGTCCAGATCGATACTCACCATCTTTTTATCGATTTTAAGGCCGCATATGACAGCATTTATAGAGACGAGCTATACAGAGCCATGTCTAGTTTTGGCATCCCTGCCAAACTTGTCAGATTGTGCAGAATGACGATGGAGAACGCTCGCTGCTCCGTAAAGGTCGGAAACAATCTCACCGAGACCTTTGATGTCAAAAAAGGATTTAGACAAGGTGACGCGCTGTCATGTGACTTCTTCAACATCATTCTTGAGAAAATTGTGCGAAACTCACAAGCCAACACCAGAGGCACAATTTTCCAAAAGTCTGTGCAACTGCTTGCATACGCTGATGACATTGACATTGTTGGCAGAACACAGCGAGCTGTCACTGGTGCGTTTGCAAGTATTAGTACAGAAGCGGCAAAAATGGGTTTAATGGTGAATGAGGGTAAAACAAAATATATGCTGTCAACAAGAAGGGACACACAACACCGACGAATCGGACAGAACGTCACGATAGACAGCTATAACTTTGAGGTAGTAAGGGACTTTGTCTACCTCGGCTCCGCTATAAACTCTGACAATGACATCACAACAGAAATCAAGCGAAGAATCACACTTGCCAACCGCTGTTTCTTTGGCCTAAGACGGCAATTGATTAGTAAGGCCTTGTCAAGAAGCACTAAGGAGATTCTATATAAGACCCTCATCATCCCTGTCCTGCTCTATGGCGCAGAAGCATGGACCCTAGCAAAGACGGATGAGGATCTTCTTAGTCGCTTCGAACGCAAAATTCTTCGAGTGATTTTTGGTCCCGTTTGCGTTGACGGGCTTTGGAGGAGAAGATTTAACAGCGAACTCTACGAGCTGTACAGCGACATCGACCTGGTCAGAAAAGTACGCATTAGTCGTCTAAGATGGCTAGGACATATAGAGCGAATGGACACCAACGCTCCGGCCCGAAGAGTTTTCGATTCCAACCCGGAGGGACAACGCAGTAGAGGAAGACCTCGCCTTAGGTGGCGCGCGCAAGTGGAAGGGGACCTCAACCAACTTGGAGTGCGCAACTGGAGGCAGTTAGCCAAAGATCGTGCTAACTGGAGAGGCGTGTTGGTTGAGGCCCAGGTCCACCCCGGACTGTAGCGCCACCTTAAGTAAGTAAGTAAATCAGTAGGCGCAGTGGCTTAGTGGTTAGTGTGTTGGTCTGGCTTTATCCCGCCTGAGGCATTTCTCCATGTAGATATGAAAGGGTTAGTCCAGCAAAAGGATGGTGTGCCGGTATTGTACCACAGCCACAGCGGCGCGAGGGATAAGCGGCTCATCCACGATGGGTACGCCGTCAATGCTCAGGAGCTCCTCCGTTTTAGTACCGCAATTACGGATCGGGACAGGGTCGATACGTTAAAGCAGTTCACCGAATTATGGTGGCTTAATGAAGACGTGAGGGTTGACACGCTCTCCCGGGCCGGTGCGCTACTAATGTAGCATCCTCCCTAGTCTTAAGATAGATATTAAGTTTGTAGGTTTAGGCTTAGAGTAGGGGGTCTTTGGGAGGGGCCGGGCTAGCCAGCATGATAGTGCTGCTGAGACTCGAACGACGCTTATAGCCTCGCTCGAGTCTCGGTGACACTGATGAACTCTTGTGGGCGGTTCCGTAAATAAATAATAAAGAGTTCAAGTTTTCTAAAGTTTCTTGAAAATTAAAAAACAAAACAAATCATAGAAACAGATAGATTTAAGGCCGAAAGCCAATAATTTTAAGTATATTGTTTAGTTTAGACCGCTCGCTAAGAGCCAGTAAGCTAGATTAAGATAAATGTTAGTTTTAAATTAGATTTCATCGTTTTTGTCTAGTAGGTAAGTTGAAAGAATGATCAAAAATAAAAATGAATTTAAAATGAAATGAATGTGTTGGACTACTAAGCGAGGTGTCCCAGGTTCGAATCCCGCAGAAACCCAAATTCCAACATAGGGTTTTTTTAACTGCGCCACCTCTCGCGAACGTCTGACAAACATCCGAGAGTATAACTGCTGTCTTAAAGGACCTTCTCAATTAGCCGTTTGGAATCGGCATAAAATTGTAGATCCCTTCCATTCGTTCCAAAAATGAAACTCACACAAAACGAATGGTTGTGAGAAGTTAGGCCTTGGGTCCCTACGGACCTGTTGCGCCAACTATATATATAAGTCAGTAAAGAATACACTTCTGCACTTTTCACAGTATTTCGAGCTATCACTCGCCTTTTCGGGCAATCCAGAGGCAGAGCTATTCAATAAATTCAAAACAGATCAAATTCGAACAAATTTAGGTAAAAACGACTGTTTTCAAATGTAGCTCTTCTTATGGGCGTACATTGGCGTTATTTGATCAAATGCGAAAAAATGTAAGAACCCTGGTTTTTGACAGTAGATCTGTTTCTTAAAGCTGGTTCGACACATCACACACGCTGTATTCATGAGAAAAGTGAGTTTGTGTAAGCTCCTTGAAAGGAGCGAAGTGCAATTCCTTCTCGTCCCTTTCCCCGACATCCCCAGTAAACATTGCCTCGGTAGGCAATGTTTTTTTCCTGACATTTAAACGTCCAATCTTTATTTCCATAAAATAAAATACACCTTCTCCCTACGCACACATCTCTCTCCCTCTACAACCTTACTCACTGACTCCAACATACCTACTCGTAGTTGTTACCCAGAACTACCACTCGAAACCCTCCCACTCACCCACATTTTCCATAGCCCTGGTAAAACCAATGCCAAGACCATGTTCTGCCCACTTACAAAATGCGCACAACTTTTTGTTAATTGTCTTCAGAAAAAAAAAAAAAACATCTCCCTACAAAACTACCCGAGAACGTCTACTAAAACCAAAGCAATTACCCATTCATTTACGGCGTGTACAATGTACAATGTCCATGTATTTGTACACAACCATCAGCCATAAAATAACATGAAGCTCTCTACCAGTGCGAGTATTAGAGATTATTTACGAAACTACTCCATGCCAAGTCGTTGTATCTCCACGAAAGGAGTTAAACTATACGATATTCGCAAACCACTACCAGTGGCCTAAACAGCCCGTTATTCACATGCAAAATTTCCTCAGACTTGGCATTTTTATTCGCCAACAAGTTGGGTTGCTCCGTTCTTTGGCGACGACGGAAATCCTTATTATGTGAACAGGAAATTATAATTCCAGAAAATTAAATTGCAATTGTGTTGCCATGTCCTCTGGTCGAAATGCCTCTGCCCCGAATAAATAATATCCAATATCATATACACATAGTTTGATAATAGTGTGTAAATGGTTTCAAGTAAATTAAAGGATAAACTGCCCAATGAACACAGCCTTTATGGATGTCAAAGGAATTAACGACATTTATTTTGTATTTCGGTTTTTATTCGGTTTTTGCGTCGTAACTTCTATGGATACGACTTTGTCGTCGTGTAGGTACAGTTCGTTACCCTCTTTGTTATTATTATTTCGCTTTTGCTCATTGCCTAATGTCCTGCGGCACCACCACCGGCAGGGTAATAAAACTGAAACAGCATAAAATATGAGGACTGCTTGGGTTTGGTTTGTTTACAATTTGTACTTAACGATGAAATGTAGTGTAGGGAGCGATAAATTTATGTAAAAACGTCTTTACGATTAACTGTAAAGTTGAGTTAAGTACCTCTTAGTGGGAATTTGCACCGAGGGAAGGTCTTTGATGGAAGAGCACCTTTCAGTCTTCGTTAAATGACTTCGATTCGAAGTGCGTTGGTGTGACTGTTTTCTGGTTACCATTGAATGCAGTTATTCACGAGCAATACAAGACAAGAGGGCGTGGCAGTTACCTGCAGCAAAAATATATGTATAAAATGCTGTAGGATAGCCCTCTGGATCTTTGAGGAGTATTCCACACGGCCCTGAGAGTGTCAATAAATTTTACAGGCTTTAAAGTTTTCGCTCTCATTACTTGCAAGATGGGACAGTTCTCAAATTGAGCAAAGAAATATTGTCTTGGAGGATTCAGAAATACCCTCTGAAAGCCCTTCGTTTTCTATATAATTTAAACAATAGTCGCGTTAGATTTTGGCCTGTAGCACAGCTTCTGGATGGAACAGAAAGCTAAATGATGCCTCAAAATATTAAGAGAACTGATAACTCTCATGGGTGGTCTTTTTTTTTTGACTTGCATTAATTACAAACTATTTAAGTAATGTCAAGTTAAAGGCTGGGAAGTCAGGAAAATTATGCATTTTTGTTTAAAACGCCCCCAAAAAGTAGGCGTGGCAGCAAACAATAGAGCTTATAGTCTTCTCAGAGCCTTAAGAAACATTTAAAGGAAAGTTTTCTCAATTTCCGTTCATTAGTTTTCATGCCAACTGATAACAGACTTACGCGTAAGACTCCTACAGTTTAGCTATAAATATATAGATTACTCATTATCTTCTTCGGAACATTGGAAGCAGTTTTTACCTGCCAAAGTTTATCCCTTCACACATTTATGATTGCATTCTCAAATGGTGCATGTGCAACCGATCGAAAAAGATTCCCAAAATAACTCACATCCCCGGACGTAATAGATGTCCCCTTAAATTCTCGTTACCGGAAGATATAGGAAAACCATACTTGTAACTGAAAATCAAATCGCACTCCCCCCAGAATCGAGTTCGCAATCAATCTTCATAAAACTCGTGCGTCCCTCTTTCCGCCACATTGAAACAGCACGGCTTCCGTTGGCGAACAAAAAAAAGAAGAAAAGAAACAACGAAACATTTCCAAGGACAATCATCACAGATTGAAACAATGCTCATGTTTTTATTACACAACCTTGTTTGTCCGCAGGACACACACTTGACACCCCCTGCTTCCCCCTAATCGAAGACGACGACATTTTCTTTACCGGTTTCGCGAAATGTTCTCCCCTCTTCCCCACTCCTGACCGATTTAGGAAATTGCACACATCCTTGAAAGCTGTCTCGTGTAGTACATAATGTTATCCCATACACAAGCGCCAATGGCACTGTTCAAATAACACATAGAGCTCGCGGACGATGTAGGTATTCTGTATTTTATTATTATCCTGTTTGAAAAAATAAAATAAAAAAATAACAGCCCATCGGGTGGATGCGTTGTTTGTATCGACGATTTCATTTAAAATTGGTTTAGTGCTGTATACACTTGAATACATCCATATTTGATTTTATTTTTTATATTTTCTTGTACTGATCTGAATGGGAGGAGTTGTCCGAAACAAACGGCTGCGACAATCTACTTCTTTTTTTTTTTTTTTAAATATTTGTCTTCACATTTGCTGCTGGTCTGTCTCCGTATATATATTTTTTTTTTCGTTTGTTCAATATACAATGTGGGTCACTTATTTTAATTACTTTTCGACATACGAGTATGAATGTGTATGTTGGTCTCCCTCAGCGACAAAATGAAAGATGAGAATAGCGAGATAAAAGAACGGATATACCAATAGTATTGAAATCAATTTGAATTTAATTAAAAAATATTGTTTAGTTCTATATTTGTTGTTTTGTCAAGAGCCAGTTGAATAAATAAATGCCAGTGATTGCATTTTTTGCATGAATGAAATGAAAATTCGTTTTCACATTTGTTTTGTTTATAAATTAGATCACCAGCGGTGTTTGCATATTTATGAGAAACATTAAAGTTGGGTATTATACTGTTTCAAAAAAAAAGGTGATTTATATTTTCGGGACTAAAATTATAAAACAATGGGAAATCGGTGGTGGCGGAAAAACTTTCGCATGCAATGAGAATCTATAGTGATGTGAAATTATTCAATCAGATTACATGTTTGAAATATTTTCAGTAGCCTACGGATAAATTAACTAAACGTATCAGCTCTAAGCCAAGACATCCACCATATATAGAGCGTGTGCTCAATTGAATTGAAGGTGTGGTCAAGTTCACTCTAGTGAGCAATAGAGTACCGGGCTTTGAAGAAATTCCCTTCTTCAAATTTTAAAGATTAAAACGGATCGATTTCTGTCATAATTTATGTTTCGCTGTGAAATTTGACAGCTTCTCAACACCAAAAAGTATGAGAACTCATATTGGGACATTCTTATTTTTCATGTTGTGACGCATCACCGCAGAGAGTGGGGAAAAGGAAAAGCACTTGTGGCGGAATAATGTAAGCAAAACAACGTCATAAAGGTTTATTCATTTTTCAGTTTCGAAAGTCAATCGAAATAAAACACACACAGCGATACATTTTTAATGTCAAATCGCATGTTCTTGGTGGCCACTTGACTTTGCCAAAACGTAAAAAACGTAAAAACGCGAGCAGGAAACTTCTCACGCAATGAAGCCATAATTGGTCGTGATTTTGGAATCACCACTTTTGTAGTAAGTTGCAATAATTTCAACGCGTTGTTCGATTGTAAAGCGATCGTAAATGGCAATTATTCAACTAATGTTTTTACACTTCAAATGAGAGCTGAGTTTGACAGGTGTCAAATGCAAGCGCTACCAACTTGAAACCACGAAATGAATGACCCTGTATTTTGTATTTCCTCTTTCGATTGTTGTGACGCATCTTCACAGATGGTGGGGAAAAGGCCGAGCACTTGTGGCGGAATAATTTAACAAAGCAACGTCATATTATGTATTTTCTCTTTCGATTATGTCTCGTGGTACGCACACGGAAATGGATCGTGAGAGTAAACTAGCGTATTGTGTGCTTAGCCTTATTATATTTTGTTTTTCTTAGAAAAACCAGCCAGTTCAGTTCTTATCCGCTATAAAATGACTTAGCTTCGCTACTAAATTGTGAGTATCGAAAGTTATGAGCCGTTTACAGCCACTGCCAACCGCCCACCTCCAAGTTGGAGCGGCAATCATTTCAGTGCTGGTTTAAATAGAAGAGGCCAAAGCTGCTAATTATATATTCTTCGGCACCTGCGACAAAAGGAGAAGTAAAGATCGGCAAGTTACATTGTTAATGTCTCTTCAATCTCCGTTTTATATTCCTTGAAACCGAAGGATTGCTCGCAGGAGTGAATGAAATTTATTAATGTAATTGTAACTGCTCATGCATTTTTAATATATTTCTTTTTTATAGTAATACCACTCATAATTGGACGGTTTGGAAATTGATTAGTCCCACTAATATTAGGTGCCCCTGATATAGCTTTTGCCAAGTGGATGAGTAGGTACACATTTTTTAATTATTTCTTTTGGGCATAATGAAATAAAGTCTGCCTCTTTGTATGTGGATTTGTAACGCACCACGGCTAAACTGCCTCCTCAATCTGTGTGGACTTCTCAGAAAACCAAAGGGCTTAGCATGGCGCAGGATACCTAAATGCCAAACATTCAGTCCAAATTTGACATTCACTGCTATGACCGACTTTGCTGTCTAGACTTTCTCATAACAAAGTGCCCTGACATGCAGCTGATGCATTCCAAGTGACTATTATACACTTGTGTATACATCGCCCAATTAGTCATCTATACAGCATGTTTCTCCACCGCCTCTGGCCAACCTCAAATGCATCTCCCTCACATAAATCAATAAGCCTGCCACAGAAAACACATCTCCGACAAACGGAACTGAATTTTAACTTAACTATCTTCCACTGTAGAGCAGCAAGTATACCCCACCACCAGCGGAACGTCGCGCCGCGTCGATCGGCCCTATAAACATTGTCTGAAACATAAATTCCGCCATGTTGAACACGACTTAAACGGGCGCATTCAATTTTATGACAATTTAATTGCTTCCTTTGAACAGACGAGGGCTCTGCAGCTCCCCCGAAAATTATCCATCCCGTGTGCACAAGGGGTTGGGTGCGCGCTCATTGTTTCAAAAATAGATATATACCTGCTCCCTTCGTGGAACATGCTATTTTGGAAATTGAAAAACAAATCCACGTCACTCATACGGCAGGCACGTTCCTTTCAAATACATATAATCGGATTCAACTAAACACATTCCGTCACATTTTCAGCCTTAAAATAGTCTGCATACCATCCGAGGATGGATGTCCTTCGGCTCTTGTTTTTGGCTGTGATTTAATAGCACACTTCGTCTCGTCATCAATTTCAATATGTCCTACCTAGTATCGTAAATCATTTAGAGAAAGGCCAGATCAAACAGAAGCTGTGTCGCGTCGTGCCGGTGGAGAGGGCTGTCGTCGGCGAGATGGTCGGCAAATTTCACATCCGATCCGACACGGCAGGAAGAAAATGAAAAAATGCCGCCACTATATGGTGAACGTGCTGCAATGCGCTGGAGCGAGTCATTAATGAGCTGTTTTTACTTTTACTTTTCATGGGGATGAGTAATTAGCTTGAATAGATTTTCCCTGTTTTCCCGCAGATAGGCGAGAGTGGTCGGGAGAATTGAAATTGAATGTGGAATCAGGGGCAACAGTCGGATGAAAGGAAATTTTGTGCTTTGTTGTTTTTATTCGAGAGGATTCTTCATTTTCTTGACACTTTTCCATTGAGATGACAAATTGCCGCTTTGTCGGTGTGCTGTCAGTGCGGTGAAATAGAGAAAGCGAAATAACACAAGTGGATTGTGAAATCGAAAAGATGTGCCAGGCGACTGTACATTACAAGTGCTAATTAGGCAGATGATTGTAAATTGCTTGGATCTCTGAGGGGGGTGGTGGACATAATGAAATGTTGGATTTACGAGTACCAATTGTAGGAGGGGATTGAATGAAAAGGAGCTTATCGTCTTTAATTAGCTGTGCAAGTGTAAGGGCTGTAGCTGTACCTAGGCTGGGGAGGGTTGGACTTGATTGATCATTTTTTAGCTAGTTCACTTGTCAATGTCGGTGCTTGTTGAGGGATTTCATTTAAAATTTGAACATTATTTAAAATTCGAATTTCTAGTGAGATGCGGGTGCATTAAGTCAGTCGAATTTAAAATGAACGACAGTTCTTATCTGTCACCAGTTAGCCATAGGAAAAGCCGGCTGGGAGTGGATTTTACGTGACAAAGTGATGACGAATACAAGGAGTAAGTTTTGCGGACAGCAACAATTTCTGCAATTGTAATGAAATGTTGAATCCGAACTTAGCGTACATTGGAAGTCGTTTTTAACAAGAATAGGAAATAAGAATGACAGCAGCTTCTTATATTTGATGAAAGAACTGCGCCATCTGTCAGTGAGATTCAGTTGCAGTATTTTTTTTTTATAAAACAAAGAAAACCTTTTCGCGAAAGTAATCATGATTTGTCCTTGACACAATTGCATGACAAGTCACGGTGCTGCCGCATATAGAACATGCGGTCACCGCATTTAGGGTGCTGCCTCGACTCCATTGCAAAACCCAACGTTAAAGACTTTTTTGTTTACACACTTCAACCCATCATACGCTTTAATAGCGCACCGAGATTTTACGCATTACTTCCAACAACAGTCTCGTTCGCATAGATGAAATAAAATTCCAAAAATTATATAGAAAATCCACATCCTTAGATAAATGAATGAAATTCGCTTACCCAGCGTCGTTGTGCGAATTGCTTAGAGTGGCATAGACCGCCTCGACCGCACACCATATAGAAAAAGTTGAGAGAAAAACCCAGGACTCCCCTTTCATGTGCAAATGAAAACTGGCGGCTTCATACCTTTCATTCAGCCGCAATGCATGCAGTGATCTATGGGCCGCCGTTTCACATTCAAAAATTCACAGCTTCCACCTTTAGGCAAAAAAATATAAAAAAAAAAGGAAAAAATTCCAAACTCCTCATAGACGTTATGGTGTGGTCCCGTCTCTGTTACGGTTTCGGTTACGGTTGCTGGTGACGCCGACAAAATGAATATCGTAAATCTCTTTTAACTGCATTACTCTCGTGTGCAATGATTATTATTTCACTGCAGCAGCATCAGGCGACAGTAGTAGCGCGGCGCCACCTTTGACAAGCACTTAGCAATATTGGGCTTGCTGCGAGGCGGCACCGGCCTTCGCATTGACACTTCGTTGGTGGCACTTGCAGTTGGCCGCTGTTGCCATAAAATATATTATAACATCTACCGAAAAGGGATACGCTGTATGCAGGGTGTAATTGAATTTGAAAATGCCGACTAGGAAGGAAGAAAATATAAAACCGTACATATACCAACCCTCGGCATCTTGTCCAAGTTTTTATGATTTAATTTTGTTAATTATGCACACACACTCTGGGTGGCATCCTCTGGCAGAGGAGAGCTTCTCCCAATCAGTCATGCTATAGAGAGTAGCACACACTCGGGGGCTGTGAACTGATAAATGCCTTCATGTGGATGCGACCGTACGTCTATCAGAGTTTCTCAGTTCGATGTCCTATACGCTTGTCATTGGATTTGAGGGTTCAATTTTCAGGATATGACTGGGAGTCGGTCGGTCATAAATTGTTTGCTATCCACATGAAGGATGAAATGGACTTTAGAGAGGAGTTCGGTTTTTTTTTCTTTTCTTTTTTTTTGAAAATCTAATTTATTGGTTGAATGAGTTTTGATTGAGTTGCTTTGTTTATCGGGGCTTGATAGTGGGTTTGCTTTGAAGTTGGCTTCGATGGTTGGGATGGGGATGATTTTAAAGCCTTCATTTTGGTGCCGGGGCTTGAACGAACTTTAAACGAAAATAAGGCATTGCAAATAATTTGTAAAGCGCAATGCGCGTGCTGATCGTTAGTTCAGTACGCGTTCCATTGATATGAGGGCGGGAACTCCGCTAAGTGTGATTACATCTTCACTCACAGTTTCGTCAGCGTTTTGGTTACTAACTTTTGGTACTATGTCAGATTATCTTTTCAAAACCAAGGATCAGCTTTTTATCCGAAAATCACATAAATTCTGTGTAGCATTTTGCAAATAAATACGCATTGGAAGACACGTCCCAAGACGCATCGAAAGCGCGTCAAAATACGGGCTTCGAAAAATTTGAGAAAATCATCAGAAAATGCATTGAAAAACGGATCCAGAACTTCGTCGAGAAGGCATCACAATACGTGTTCAAAGCCCCAAGAACCCGAAAGACGCGTGAACAAAATTAATATGCCTATCAACGCTTCAAAAAAACAAGTTTAAATTCGTCCAGAAACCCATCAAAAATACGTCAAAAAATGAGTAAAAAACCCGCCAAACTGATTTAAAAAACCCACATCAAAAAATGCGTTAGCAAACTCGCAAAAAACTGGGCCAAAAACGCGTCAAAAAAGGGCCCAAAAACGCCACGAAAAACAAGTCAAAAATACGTCGAGAAATGCGTAAAAAAATTTCATCGAAAAACGGGTAGCCCGTCAAAAATAGGTTCAGAAACCCGTAATAAATACATCGAGAATGCGTCAAGAAATATGTTAAAAACCCCTTCAAGCCGCTTCCAAAAACTCACATCGAAAACAAAGTCAGAAAAATGCGTAAACAAACGCTTTGAAAAAACTGGCCCTAAACGCTTCGGAAAACAAGTAAAAATACGCAGAGATGATATGCGTCAAAAAATGCACTCAAGAACGGGTTCAGAAACGCGTCGAAAATACGTCGGGAACGCGTCAATAAATGTGTTCCAAACCCGAAAAACCACTTAAAAAAAACCATTAACCGCATCTAAAAACCCATTGACGCAAGCTCAACTAAAAAAGGCCCAAAAAAGCTTCGAAAAACAGGTCCAAAATGCATTGAAAGACTGGCTTAGAAACCCATTAAAAGTACGTCGAGAATGCGTCAAAAAATGCATTCAAAAACCAGCCCAAAAATCGATTCGAAAAATGAGTCAAAAAAGTCCCAAGAAACGCGTCAAAAAACGCATCATACATTAAGCTTCTTACAGACAGACGTTCGCAGAGAAGTTCGTGTTCCAAAACAATAGCCCCCCCCCCCCTATTCCTGAAGTCTTCCATAAGGCGATGTCAGAAGTTCCATGCTCGAAATCAATCCCCTCCAATGGCCCCGAGTCCGGTGCGACAAACATCAAAAAACAAGCTTTCCCGTCAACTAACCCACTCCACCCCCATGACGGTCGACAACACTGTTTGCCTTTCTTAAGTAATTTGTTCTAATAACCGTTATCACTATATGCGGCCGTCTGCTGTCCCCGGTCATATGAAATATGAACTCCGCAGCATACCATACAGTCCGCCAGCACACCGCCTACACCAACTTTAAGTAAACGGATTAATATTGGATATTCATGCACAGTAACACGAGACCACAGGACGATGAGTGCGGTAAAAGAACCACCCCCGCCCAGCCGACGACGGGCGGATGTTTCATTATTTTAATCGCATTCACCTCCGGTAAGCTGCGGCCCGTTTCGCATTCGGGAGGTTGAAAGGAAAACAACACCGGCCCTCCCACGCCGATACTGCATTTAACCGCAGGATCCATCCTGGGCGCGCGAGAGCTGTACGGCTGAAATCATATTCCAACGATAACAACAACAACACGCAATCCAGCTGTCCAACGCCAGAATTTCTGGCTAAATATTTACCCTCGACCAAAAGGATTCAAGTTGGTTGGAAGATAGAGAATGCGGCTGACACCTGTGTCCAAAGCTCGACATGTGTGTGTGTGTGTGTGTATTTAGCCGAGGATATGTGGGCAAAGTGCCCACAGCTAAATGGCACACACCAAGTGAGAGTGCATATAACATGACAACGAGAATCGTTGAAATATTTTTCAACATGACAACGAGTCGGGCACCGGTCCTTATGAGTCCGCGTGCGACAATCGTAGGCTTTTAAACAAATTATGTGCCATTTCATAGCGTAGTGACTTTGGTCTACACAAGTCACATCCTTCGTAGACGACTGCGTTGGCGTATAGGTGTTTATTGGCAGAGAACGGCTTCATTCGGGGTCCAGTCTGTTGGCGGTTTGGGAAGCGCTCACAGCCGTCATAGTGTCAGTCATTGTGGTCGGATGTGCTCGCAGATACGTTCACCCCGCCGCTCACCTATTTTAAAATTAATAGTAATTGAACCGAAAGCAGCTGAGTGACTGGATGTGTGTATGGTTTTTACGGGAAAACCGCATTTTGCTATCGCGCGCACAACATTCGGTGACGTGGTGACGGGCGTTCGCCAAAGAACCTATATACGTGCGGTATAATGCATTCCATGCCCACACGGTGGATGCACACATCATCGTTTGACCGTTGCCGAGGGACGGGCTCATCGGTTTTGGGTGTCGCACAAAATGCAGACCCGTCCCCAGATAGATACGACGTTGTCCCGGACGCAGCAGCAGCAGCACCAACAATAGCAAAGAGAGATTGATCCGCATTGCAGTCCTTATCTAGACATTGGATTTGACATGTGTGATGGAAGGGTGGGGGGATTCATCATCATCACGATTGCCGAATTGGCAGTGCAACATAGACTTGCAGAGTCGCGCGCCCAATGACAAGGAAATCGATGTGGCGCGGGGCGTTTAATCTCAAATATTTCAAGCCCGGAAATGGTAAAGTCAAAGCGGAAAACTCTTGTTGGTGTGTGAATGCGAAATGAATCATGTTGACAGGTTGGGGTGGATGGATTTCTGTTCATTTTGTTTTTTTTTGTTAAGAAGTTGATGGATAGCTGTGCCCCATAAACAAGGAGTGAATAATTAAATATTTAAGTCGTTAAAGTTTGACAAGTTTTTAGAACGGGTTGGCTGCCTTGGATGGTTTGATGTTAGCCATTGGCCGGGACAGTATAGCCTAGCCATACTGTCCAAGAGGTCTGCGTATACGTTGGGTGGTCGGTGAAGTTAAGTGCGTGGAGCTGAAGCACTACTAGGAATAGTTTAAGATTCGAAGGTTGCTTACCAACCTGTAAGGTTATTTGAGATCAACTCAAGTTTCACGGAACGGAGTTTGCGGGCCTGTTTAGTGGCCAAAATTGTGTGTTACCTCTTTCAGCTATTTAGCACCAGTTGCAATCTCGTGGAACCCATCCAGCTTGGTCCTTGAGTTCTTTGTATTAAAGAACAGGCCGAAGAATAGACCCTTGAGGAACTCCATTTTTCTTCAGTGCCATTGGAAGATTTTTACTGATTTTATTGTTACCGTCTTAATTGCCTATTCTAGAGGTCCAACTGAAGCTAAACACCCTACTCTGTGTGATGTGGCTGTAAGGGAATGGTTGCTCAAAGATCGCTGCTACGGTGGGTAGCCGTCGCGCAATTCGATCTAGACGACTGCCTATAAATAAGCCCTTTTTCTGCTGGTGCTCCTTTGAGTGACGCAACGCAGCTGGTAATCAAAAAAAATGATGAATTGAAGGCGTAGGTTTGGAGGGTTTTACGTGGGTCTGTCATAAGCTGCTGCTGGATTTAACAAAACAATACATCCGGAAAGAGAAGAGCACGACCAGAAGCAGGACATCTGTTTAGCGTCACACTCCGTGTCCGGGAATATTGTGAAACAACTTTTGCTGAGACAGCTAAACGACGAAGGCGGCCGATGCCGCTGTCGGGCAGAACGAGGCATTCAAGCGTGGACTATTTTTATTGCTATTATAATAATTCAGAAAAACATTTTGCTAGCCATAAGGAAACCTTGTATTCTACCGCACACCGACTAAGAACTTTCCGATAAATGGCGAAGGGGATAGGGAATTTATTGATGCCGTCATTTGGTTGCGAAGGAAATTGAAATAAAGTCCTTTGCATCTGCCCCACCTGTCTGCTCGCATCTATCCATCACAACGCTAACCGCATACGCGAAACTATACCCCACCGGATACAAATCACAGTAAGAAGCAGAACAACTTCGTTCCACTTGTTCATCAGAGATGCTCGCACTTGTTCATTCCCTCTCGCCTCGTGAAATAAGACATCGACATAAAACGTGACTGGAGCTCCTGAAATTACAACGCTTACGTGACTTTTGGGGGTTGCGCAACTCCGAGGCAGGAATATACAAAAAGGTAGTAGGTAAAAAAGGAACGCAGAAAAACCAGGTTATAGAAAACAGAGATTCACCGTCACCTGTATGCAAAGGGATGATACCAAGGATACCAAGCGCCCCCTTCACAGTTTTCACTTTCAAAACTCCATTCGCAATTGTGCAGACTATGCGATGAGCTTCCAAGGGAATTTAATTTGGCCACCGGGCTGGCGAACGCCAACGCTATACAGAGGGTCATTGTAAATAAACGATGTTTGGTACATGACTCCCACGTGCTGGGCTGCTGGGTTCAACGGATGATGCCCCGAACTTATGGATGGAGTCGTTACAAGATTAAATGCAAGCATTTGCCCTCCCCCCAAACATTTTCTAACCATTTTTAGTGATTAGCTGGGTGATAGAGACTGGTGTCAGTCCCTCGTACCTGACGGCGATGGTGCGGCATGCGAAAGTTATTCGCTCTAATTGTGTTTTTGTCTGTGTTGGGGAGTTGCCATGCCCCATCCGGTAACACTATGTTTTTGGTGCGCGTATACTTTTCACGTGGAAGTGTTTTATGACCTCGAGCATTATAACGCGCGTAGTTGATAGGGCGTATAATGCGCGGTTTATAACTACCGTTGCACGTTTTCATTATCCACGGAGGAGGTGCGCGCTCGTGGCGGAGGTAATGGGTGCAAACGGAAGCGCTATTGTGTTTTATTTTTAATTTTTTGCTGCTCCCTCCTACTTGGTTCGTCTTTGTTCTTATGGAGCCAGGCGGAGAAGACATCTTTCAGTTGGTGTGATATATTAATCCTGACTACAAGAGAAATGGATTAAGTTGAATGTCTTTTGTTTTGGGTTGATTTTTTGTTTCCGTCGTTTTGTTGCCGCCTCTCAATCCCCCACCACTCCACTTGGAATGGAGTTTTATGTGATATACGCCAGGCGGAAGAGGCTAGGGACACGTTTTCGAATTGATGTCGCAAATGGATTTTGTGTTTTAATTTACTCGCAAGATTCTTTTTAATTTACATTCAAAATGTTTGAATGCAAAGTATAATTAATTGCAAAGCGCCAGGAAGCAGCAAGGAGTGAAATGTGAATCATTGTTGTAAGTCGATGGGATTGTTGAACGAAAGTGTTTTGCTTGGCATTAACAGCTTTGTTAGAGAGTGAGAGAGGGCGGCCTCGGTGTTTATCATGAAAGTTGCAAGTTCTGAGGAACCGTCGAAGACGTTGGCGATAGAGTGTAGTCCTACTTCATCACACAAGTTCATAACTAACAGTTGCAACCAAGAGACAGAGAGCACAATCAAACGCAAGCAAAGATGGTAATTTTGACGAGGTTCAAAGGAAGTATTTTTAAGTGTCGATGTCGTTCGTGCAAAAGTCACACTCGCCTTGGGGTACACATACAATGTATGAGCGTACTAGAGAATGAGAAGAAACCTTAGCAGCGAACCAGAGTCCTCTGCACACAATTTTGGCGGGTCTTTTTGGCCTGAACAAGTCACCTTACTTGGAAGTTGCAAGAATCCATCTGACGGGTAGACTTACAAGGCTCACTTATGAGCTTATAAGCTTAAGCCGAAGATTTGATTCGATTTGGTACGGACTCAGGAGTTATGATGAATTGATGCCTTGACCAATTTAGAGCTTCCTTTTGCGGTCTTAATCTTGTACAAAAGCCTACCTTGATATTGCTTTTCATTCAGTAACATTTTATTTTACAAACGCTTCTTATTTAAAGAAGAGCGTTGCCGTTTAGACCCTTCTTAATCCTCGAGAACCTTGACCTTCACTCTTCGAAAAATGATAAAAATGACCCCTTTTTCAGTTTAAGTTAGATTTTGTTCTTTGTTGAACGAAAGAGAAGGCAAACATATGAAAAAGAAGTTCTTCGCAATGGATAAATTTGTTATTCGTTAAAAATAAACGTCTTTTTTGTTTTTTTGCTTTTTTAATATTTTATGTGAAGGGCCTTTTTGAAATTTTTCAGCGGCAACGCTGGCTTACGTCTTTGTAGAAGCAAATTGAGTTCATGCGCCCTTCCCTCCTAGGGTCTCAAGTCTCCACTGTTTTTCGCTGGAGGAATCTTAAACTCAGCTCGACATCGTTGCCTGAGATGTTTGCTGTTCGATCTTGCAAGAAAGTCTTTTTATAATCTTCCAACACAGACACAAAGCTAATTAGTCCTTAAGTGGAGGGAACAGTTCTACGTGCTCGCACTCGTAGTTAAATCGCTTCGCAATTGCCATACCGAGTGGAAGATTGGAAGTTCGCAAATATCTGAACTTTGTTTCTCTTTCTCTGTCATGACGCTTTTAATGAAATTGGAAATTCCGAAAACAGCTGTTCCTATGAACAAAGGATGCACGCTCATGCGGATATTGTTACTCCTCTACACGACATGAACCATAGACTTCAGTCTTCAGCTAATTCCACAGTTTCGGGCACATCCTTTCGCCCAGCTCTCGGTATACAGGAATTCCCTGAACAAAGTTTCACTCTTTTACCATATCCATATCCATACCTGGCATTGCACTACAGATAAAACTTGCCACTCAAGGGACTGTAGGTACACATAATACAAATTTCATTTATGCATCCTGTACCTGATGCTGTCGCCCATCTTCCCCCTCTCTCTGTCTCGTATAAATTCCATAAAATTCTTTTAAACTCCTTTTCAATTAGCTTAAGGTCCTCGCTGGGTAATTAAAAGAGGTTACATGTAGGACACATTCAGTGGCATGAACGCGTGTCCCAGATAAATTCGTCCCTCTCTATGACAACGCACGCATGTATGCATATGTGCGATGTGCGATGTGCCGCAACCCCGAGGCGGTATTTCGCTTTTCACCGCTGGAATTTCAATTAAATCACATTTTTCCAAATCCCCAACAGTAGCACAAGTTGACAGAGGCGCGGCGTCGTCGCCGTATGCGTTGGTGGCCTGGCCATGGCACCCGTGAGGTGCGTTCGCTATGTTAAGTGTCAGTGATTATAAACAAATTAACATGGCCAATGTGCCGCGACGTTTACGTGCCCTTCACGAGACGGGCAATATTGAAATACACTCACACACAGGGGGGGGTTGTCACGACTAAGAAAATGTACGTTCCTTTTTTGGGGGAATTTTCAGAATATTATATTCCTTATGACGACAAGGGAGGTGTATCTGCCTGAGGCATGATTTGATCCAGATGCCGAGCCATTTGTTTACAAATCTCGGTTTTTTTTCTGTATGGATGCTGGTTTTTTAAGTGTTTTTCTGGTTTTTCTCTTCCTTTTTTTTTTTTTGTTTATACGGATTTAATTGAGAAGATGAAAGCGAATGGGGGAGATGAAACCATGACAAAGCAAAGTGCGGCTTCTTATCGTACACATTTGGGAAATAATTAATTAAGTTGCAGCCTTCAGAGTGAGTATCGCATTGGTGAAGGTTAAGAGCGGGCGACCGAGACTTTAACAATCAAAGTGCGGGTGTGAAATAAAATCGAAAGAAATATAAACTACAGAGACAGACGTGTGATAAGAGTGGGAGTAACAGAAGGTACTTTGGACGGAGAAAAACCTCTTCTGGAAGATTGTTTATGAAAAATGTAAGCAAACGTCTGTTGTTTCAAACTTTGTTAACAATACCAGCGACGCATATGGAAAACAAACACACTCCTCCTATAAGTAAAGAAACCAAACACTTTCTGGCTGGCAGGATGCACTGATCACAGACAGTGGCGTACGCAGGGGTGGGATCTCCTTCCCTTCCCCAAACTCCTGGCCCAACTGCTCAAAGCGGAGAAAAATTCTTTGATAGATTACATTGGCAATTTCATTTCATCATTTAATCATTTAATCCTGCCCACGCTACTGACCACAGATATGGTTCCACTGCAATATATACTAACTCGATACACTTCTCTTCCTCTATGCTTTGCTTAGTATCTACAAAATTAAGAACTCATCCCTTCCAAGGCCAACAAAGACCCACAAATACCTCTGCAAGTTAATTGAATCCTGCTACTCTCACAATACGAATATAGCACCCACATGAAGGATACTTCGTCTACCGCAAAAGCCAGTCATATCCTTAGCCAAACAATTTCAATAATCAAATACTCTTTTCCATTGCAGGCGATTGTTTGTATGGCGTATAGCACTCCCATCGGATAAACCCTAAACACCCCCGACATACTAACAGCAAGTCAATCTCTTAGATCCCTGAAACTACACATCTAACCAAATGCGACGGTGAGACGAAAGAGTGAGGCACCATATACGAACACAAAGGAATTGTTAAGATAACTTAATCACGACGAGGGATGATGGCGACGAACCTATGCCATACCCGCACCAGAAAATCTATCATCGATGGTACTTGGTAATGCGACAGCATGCGAGTGCAATCTACTTCCAAATAAAGTCGACAATTGACATCTTCTAATGGAGACACCGTAGGTGTAGGGTTTCAACATTCGAGAGTGCAACATAGCTCGCCCTCGCATCAGTACAACGCATACACATGAATGTATTCCATTCAAAGGGAAAGGATCTTGTGCTCGGAATCTATTTTGATTACTGTGAGCGCGAGTTCAAGGGTCTCTCCTCTTATCGACACTTGAATTGTCAAGTGCATGGGGTGGAGGTGATAGCGCTACACTTGAGTCTTGCCTCTGCAGAGTTTTCGGTCTATCCCCATGTAGCTAAAGTAGTACCATATGAAACATGACTGTAATTAGTGCTGAAAGGTGAACACTTGCGTTAGTTAACAGGAAGGGAAGTGTGCTGTGTCTGTAACGCTTTGTAATATGTACCAAGTTATTGCAAGCTGAGCCTGCAGCGTCTGCACAAATCACTGAAAAACTGGAGGTAGTATACCTTCAATTAGAATGAATGACTCTTTCAGTTTTGAGTCTACAAAATTGTGCTAAACTTTTCTAAAATGCTCACTGACCTCCACTTCAAGTGCCATCCACTTCAAGTGCCACTCTTATTTATTTTATTCGTGAACGATGTTGTCAAATTTGTTTCCTAATGTTTGCCAATGATTTCAAACTGTGTTTGGTTTCCCAAATTTCCAATTCTTGGGTCTGTTTGGCAAAAATTTGCATCGCCCCCGATAAGGTTGGTACTAGTTGTAGGTAGGTCTTGAAGTGGGGGTGCTGTGACCTAGTATGTACTAAGCTCTACTAATGCCCGATGACTATTGCTAAGCTCCAATAGAGAACGAAGCCTTTTGCAAAACCCTGTCCCGTAGTTTTCCATTAGTAAAGCAATTTCTGAAAGCGTTTCGGTAGTTCCAGAACCAGCCCCAAACACATTCCACCCCCTACGAAAAGTGGTTAACAACATTTATGTACCTACACAAATAAATTAATAGCGATAATTTTTAATTAAATCCTCAAACGCACTTTCATGTTAATAAAATAAAAATATAATTTGCAATCATAATCGGATTTTTCCGCCCGACCAAACCATTAGCACGAACCATTGAATAGTCGACTCTTATGTTGCTGTGCTGCTGCAAAGCACATTTCACTTATGGAAGTGATTAATTGCATGATCGCAGTTGACGTACACCACTTAAGCATGTGTATGTGGTGACCTGCCGCATTTAATCAAAGCGTCACGTTTTTTTGAGGTGTTTTTTTTTTTTTTTTTTCAGCATGAAAGCACCCTCCCCTTCTTGTCTTGAGGACAAAGTCCGCCTTTACTCAATTTATGTGCTAATTACACGAATGTGCCCCGCGAAATCTCGTTAAATATTGTGTTTGAACGAAAAGGAATTATTTAAAAAAATAAATAGCTCACAAATGCAGCGAGTGGAGGCAACAAGGCCATTGCATGTGACCGCCTTTTATCGTTTGACTCCATCAGCCAAAGGCGACTTTAAAGCAGAGTCATGCGAAACCTTTAAGTAAAGTCGGTCCTAACAAGAATGCACATTTTTACCGGAAGGGGGCTGATTTCCGGCGGATAATTAGCACATACCCAACGCGTGGACGTTAATCACAATAATTTTCAGACGGACGGGTTGGCCAGTTCGCAGGTTGATAGGCGGCGAACCGATTCTGTCAACAGCGTAGGAAATGCGCGACCTAAACTTTGCAATAATCACGATCGATGGCTTTATTTGTACACGTTTGCGAATCCAATCCACGCATCGTGCTGTAAACAGTAAAAACAAATAACCCTCCGAAACAGCCTTGTAAATCAATCTAAAACGGAATCCTCCTATTTGCGTTCGCAGATACGCGCATAAATTCCCTTGAAAACGATTTAATGCAATTGGTATAAGGGTTTCGCAGCAACTCCCCAAGATGAACACAGTAACAAGACGTTGGGATATCGTTTTGGGGATTTTTTTCTCCTTCAAGGCGGATGGATAAATTTGCCATCGATTTTGGAAGAAAAGGCCAACGGAACTGCTATATGCCGGGCGCTCATCCCTATGCAGCTCGGCGTCGTGGTAATTGAATTTTGTGCGAATTAAGACTGTGAATCACTGGTTGGCGCAGTTGGTGGGTCGTCTAGGAGGCGAGGGCACACAACGAAATCGGGCATGTTTTATACAGATCCTTTATTCGTAATTTTCAGGACGTTGCTGTATCATTTTCGTTTATTTGGTGGTTGCAATTTAACGCTTTATTTTTTCGACTTGCGGGATTTGCGAATTTACAGTCGAGTTTTGTGTGTGATAGAAGAGTGGCGAGCGCGGCTATTTTGCATAATTTGATAGTAGAACAACTTTGGGGGCTTTTCGGAGGAGTGAAATTGGATTCCTCTTTAGGGCCTTTTTTCCGGTTGAAGCCACTGGTTGATGGACTTTGTTGCCGGGGGTGGAATGCACGTATTGCGGAATAAGCATTTAAAATTCAATTTAGTTTGAGAAGGATATTTATTTATTTTTTGCGAGGGTGGCGTCGAAGGCCGGCCGGCTGATTTTATTTGGTGCAGTCCAGTTTATGTTTTGGAAAGTTTCAGAGGTGGTGAAATGATTTATTTCTTTTAGGGACACAGCTCACAGAAAAGCCACAACTCTGAGTTTATAATGTGCGACATAACAGCACATCTGTGGCGATTTTGTTTATGACTTTTCTGGGACAACGTATAGAAAAGGTTTGCTTTACGTGAACACCTGCCTTGACGGCATAACTTCACGGCGGACATACCCAGATAGGGTCTGTTGAGATAGATGTTTAACAGATAGTACCTGGCCAGCTCTAGTTCACTTTCCAGATGACTGTAGGATCATCCAGCCCCATGATGAGGGCGACGTACATCCACACTTCTGTGCTCTGACGAACACCACTAGTTTGGTGAAGCCAACACTAAAGGCAGCACTCAAATTGGGGCAGTGCCCAACAGATGGACGGGCTATCCCCTTCAGTTAGCCCTTAGCTTATGCAACTGCCTCCAATTTGTTTGATCTTGTCTTCTACCTCAATGCGCCGACTTAGAAGATGTCTGCTTCCACTATTTCTTAGGAAGTTATGACCCGTCAGAGGTAAAACTGCAAGAGCTTTTTGCTCCGATTTGTGTCACATTCTGTCCAAAGTTCTGCGAAATTGCGCAGGTGCATGAGAACCTGGTCAACTATTCGTTCTCCGAGGTTATGTAGAGTGGCGATCGACTAGCTCACATATTTTTTCTGACAGCTCATTGACGGCATTGTATTTTTTTTATTTGTAAAATTTGGAAGCTTAAAACGGGACAAGTCCGAGTCTGTTTGTGAACACTACAAAGGGTCGTTGGTAAAGCAAAGGAATATTTTCACACAGTTCGTAGACACGTCTATAAGCTTTGAACAAAGGTGAAAAGTCTTGCCTCGCAGAGCAGTGCTCCATAGATGCTCTCAGAAGCTTAAAAGAGCCAGTCTCCGTTTAGAGATTATGTATCTACTCATTGCAAAGCATCATCAGACAAACACACCTTGTGACGGAGTAAACTGACACCTCAATTGAAGGACTGGCTAAATGTCGCATCCAAAACAGAAAAAAAGACGACCGCCATCCCACTAGAAATGCCACTTATCTAAAATGCTTTATTAGGCCAATAAACCTCTTCGCTGAAGCCATTCAGCAAATAATTGAATATACAGACACGTACAAGTGCGGGTACAAGATTCCACCTTCGCGTATACAGTTTTTGCGCGCACGAAACTCCCTTAAAATAAATAATGAAGCATTTCAACACGCACGATTTAATTGCATTACCTTCGTTCATCTAGTCGTTCGTGGTAAATGGAGATGATTCAATCTACTGGCACATTTCAAGCATCCCCCCATGCATTGGCTCTCTTGGTGTGGTGTGCCTCCCCTGCTGCCCCAATTACACCAACAGCCGGCTGTGATTAAAAGCAGATGTACCGTGCCAAAAAGGCGAATGACTTCCATTAAATCTCTGTCCCATTGTCATTGCTGGCTCAATATGTGTGTCGCCCCCCGGGAGTGTTGAATTAATTCACCGTGTCATCGGACTAATAAATTGGATTGTTTAGATGAAGACCTCACCTCACCACCACCACCTTTGGAATTTATTACCATCATCTGTGTGTAGTCTTATTTCGAGCTTAATCTCCTGCGGGTAATTAATCGAGTCAATTTTTTTTTTTTTTCTGCGCCAGCCTAGAAATAAGTTCCCCGAACCCCATTCAATGCAGAGTCTTCGTATTTGCGGAACGGAACGCCTGGATTATAAATAAAAAGGTGTCTGTATGTGTGTACCATCATCCTAGATGGGGCGAATAAATTGCCGTTGCTTTTGGTACTAACGGTGGGGTGGAGAAGAAATCACCACCCTTGCGTAATGTGCAAAGTCTCTCTACTCGACCTAGCGTCAGAGATTTTGTCACACACAGAAGAGGGGAGGTCGACTAATAACCCACATTTCCCTTTGCAATTTCCAATATCTGGAGCATGAAAAAGAAATCTTTCTCGAAATTCCCAAAGGTGAAGTTTCCTCAACCGCAATCCTTATTGCGAAATTAAAGGCCTTTTCTTTCCCCCGAGTTTGGCGAGTGACATTGGTTGGGTTGTCTTTCGATTTTGTGTCTCAAAACGGATGGAGGGATAAATAAGTGATAACCGGATGAAAAGGAATCCCTCGACCACAGGCCACAGCCATAGTGCGTATGTAATGGCGTCTTTGTCGTTATTGCTGTTGTCCTTGTCAGCTGGGATCAAAATTACGTATCAAGTTGGAATTAGAAGTGGAGTGGGAGATGTCTTATTAGAGAAATGGATATGTTATGTTATCTTTTGATTTGTCTCCAAACCGATAATGGATCCTTCGCTCAACTGGCAAGAGGGACAAAGCTCAACAAGTCGGATGTGTTCATAGGCTGTCATTTTTTAGGGCAGTGCACATAAATTGAAAAAACAACTTTTGGGCAGATGCTAAGTCTCTAAATCATTTATGAAGGTTTCCACTTCGTCCTTAAATGAGCGCAGCGAAGAAACATCGACAGATGTCCTGGAATGAGACTACACAGAGGTCTAACTTGTCATAAACCATTCGTTTGTGCGAGGTCTTTGCCGAGGTAAATCAACGAACCAAGCTTGTTAATGCGCCAACTTTCGCACCTGACAAAATCCCACCACAATGGACTTGGTTGTTATCCCTCGCAACCAAATAGATCTATTTTTGAAGTTTCACCGACCATTTATTCATTCGACCACCTAAACGAGAGACTCAGACTGTGTTCCTCTAGAGTCAAGACGATAAACTAAGTGGCTACTAAATAATTATCCTTAGTTTATGGGCAAGACTATGATGTCGATGATGGCTGAACTGGAAGGCGACTTTCAACACACCCTCATCCATTCCCACATAATCACAAAAACAAAATCATATTTACAACTCGTAGTTTTAAGAGAACCTTCTTGAAACGAGTCACAATTTTTTTCTTTCTTTTAAATCTAACACATAACAGCGTCTCTTAAACCACACACCCTGCTCCTCTATATCCTGATTTAATATCCATTTAGCGTTTTAATAAACCAAGCTAGATATTTTTTCTTCGCCCTTACTCGTGGTTGGACCGAAATTCCCAATACAAAGCCAACAAAGCGGACGCGGAAAAATCGTCTAATACCTAAGGACACGTTTATTTTACTTTTTGTCAGCCTTGAGGCGATAACAGCAACATAACCGTGCTTGGCTTTGTTTGTATGTTTTTTCCTCCCAACGGAGCCGGAGGATGTAGGTAGTTCGTACCCTTTAAAAACACGTTTCTCCGTAATCCTTTTCCACTCCGACGACGACGACGACGACGACGACGACAAGTGAGCAAAACGAAGAAATAACAAGAAAAGTGAAAGATTATTTTTCTACGAGTTTGGGATCATAACTCCAACCACCGCCACTATAATGCTTCCGCAAAAAAAAACGAAAAAACAACCCCTCCAAAGCAAAATGCTATTAACTGAGCGTACAGTGGCAGCAATCACTTTTGGTTATAAATCGTCGATGTGCCCGGTATCTCAACGCATCTCTCTATGTGACTGCAGCATACGGCGCGGTTCAAACTGTGAAAGTGATTTATGGAATAAACACAGAAGGATATTATATACAGCACAAGCGAGGTGACTATACAAATATGTCCTTGCGGGTCAACGGGTTTAAGAAATTTCCAGGGTTCTGGTCTCTAAGGACAGCAGGAAGTAAGTGTGCCATTTCCAACTATGTTCCTACCAAGGGGATCAGATTTAGACGTGGATTGCGTGCGTTCGATCATACTCGCATGTTAGTCAAAGCAGTGTGAAATCCCTGATAATTTTACCACGGTCAATTATGTTTGCGGCCAATTTATGATGTGTGCACAGTGGACGCGGAAAATCGGTTTTATTCGACTTTTTGGCCGAGGGTGGCAGACTCTGGCCCGGGGGTGGATGAGTGTTTTTGTCGTGAAGACGGTGCTATCTTCGTTATTTATGCGGTTAACATTCGATTTGGACTTCTCCAGGGGTGCGGGATGAGATTTGAGATGGTGGCCGTGTCTTTAATCAGATTACATTGCCAAAGGGGAGAAGTTTCCGAAAAAAGGTCTCCTGGGACATATTCGATTTGAATTTGACGCCTTAAGTAGAGTTGAAGTTGCGCCGAGAAATATGAGGGAGATTCCTAATGAACCAGAAGGTGGTCGTGGTAGGTACATTAAATCTAATTACGTTGCTGTTTGCTATATAGGTATATAGGTAATCGAATAAGAGAGAAAAGCAGATATTTTGTGGGCGAAGAGAAAACGAAATAGAGAAAAGATTGGCTGAGATCAAACTATTAATCTTCCAGGAGATGAATTAGTGGTTCGTTTCGAATTAATTTAACAAATTGCGCTTAGCATAAACTAAAAGTAAACACTCACCACAAAATATTATTCAACAGCAACATTCAAAATTTCAAATTCACTTAACGAAATCAACGAAACTCAACGGCTTTCTCTTTTTCTCTCTTTCAACGAACGATCACTCGCGATAAGGGAAAATAAAAAAAAAACACTCTGCTTTTTGCAATTGCAGTCGCAGTTTACGAATTTCGCTAAAAACTTCGCAATGGAAACAAACGGAAACACATACTAAATTAAACTTTACACCTTATTAAACAAATAAACTTCCGATTTAATGCGAAAACCACGCAAATTTGATTTTAATCGATTATTTATCGGCGACGATAACCGGACCGAAGTTGCACACTCGCGAGCTGAAGACGATAACTGAACTGCAATGACAGGTAGTGTTGCCACCCACGATTTCAGTGATGAAGCCAATGAACTCTAAATGTGAATTTCTTAAAAGAGTTATTAGGTTCGTTCGCGTAGTTTTTTGCAAACGTTAAATTATTAAAAATTTGTTAGGAAATTGTGCGAGTGAAAAAATTTAAAAAAATGAGAGCGAAATCCGTTTCCCCTCTTTTCATTTTTTCGTAATTTTCTACGCGCCGAATTTGGACTTACTGAAAAATGGAAAATGAAAACGGACAGCTAAGTGACAGCTCAAAAGTTTCACAGTTAAAGCTCTATTTATTTTCGTCTTCAACGATGTCGGAGGAAAAAGTTGTATTTGAATGTTCTCCTAGAACATTTTTTAACTCATTCAAAATTGTAAGTTTAATAGGTATTTGGCTTGTAAAAAATACATTTGCAACTTATTTTGTGGATATTGCATTTAAAGAGAACCTTGTCAAATGTCAAAATGACATTTCTTAACATTTTTGTAAGAAAACCGGTCAGGTACTTCTCTTGAAAATGAGAGATTTCTCTCTCGATTTTTGAGATTGGACTGTTTTTATATTTCTATGCCGAAAGTACACGAACGAACCTATTATGTCTTCAGCGAGATTCAAGGTTAAGTAACTGCACTTTGATTTTGAGTATAATAAACCTGTGGACATACGAAGTCTTATAAGTCAAGTGCTCTGTTCGTGTGTTAGCGCATCACCTGAGAACTGAAGCTGCACCGAATTTACACCTTTCCTTTTTTAAATGTTCGTTTCTACTAGCTAATTCAAAATAGGAAGGGAAGAACAATCCGAAAATTGGAAAATTCGGGAAAAAAAGAGTTTCTATGGTATTTTTGAATGAACTGGCTACTTTAACTCACTATTCGCACGATGAATTTGTGTAATTAGGTTCATTCGCGTACGTGATTTAAATCGAACGCAATCGATATAAATCGATCGCAATCGCAAAAAACCTATAGGTACACGTTTTCGTCAAAAATGACAGAAAAAGAGCTAAATTTATTTGTGACATGGATTAGATGTCAATTTTTTTAGTTTGACAGATTTTTAATGTTTAGCTCGGGAAAATACACGAATAGACCTATTGACTAACTCTTTCTTTTCTTCTTTTGTTGTTCGATTTTCTGCGGGAAAGTTTTTAGATAAAATAAATCCAAAGGAAAGTACCCATAATATTGGATACAATTTCCATTTTCGTAGAACTTGTAGGCGGTGCCGTACAACGGGGCGTGGCTCCTCAAATGCAAGAAAATATTTTAAGACAATGACAATTGTCCCAAATTTGGATCATGAAATTACCAATAACCATTTTTAGTTTCGACTCTAAATTTTAGTAGTTCCCAGTGGCTATATTTTCCATACAAATTTCGCTATTGTGAGCTTTCGTAAATTAAAAGTCGAAACTAAAATTTGTTATTAGTATGGCGCATTAAATATCTACCACATTACAAAAAGAAGGCGGGACATAATACGCAAAACTATTAAACGAAAAAGTGGCATTACCTTCGATTATTGTAAAGTCGTCTCGCTTGCAGAGGTCTGAAACAGAGGAGGAACGGAATACGGAAGGCAACAAATTGCTTAATTAATGTCTGGTGCAAAAAGGCCTAGCTTTTCACAGCCAATCCTTTTGTATAAGTTTTTCATTGTTAGGGGCCACATTTTTACCCCATTCTAGCGAAAAGTGAAACAGTTTATGCATTTGGCATTATTGGAGGCAAAATTATAAATATTACTTGAAGTGATATCAGATCGTGGGTATTAGTGGATATTTTTCATTGTAAAATTAGCTTAAAGGGCCACGGGGTATTTTTTTTTATTTTGCTCCGAAACAATAATGAGGAAATTTTCTCTTTTCTGAAATATTTAGTTATTTTATTCCATATTTCAATGCAATCAGCGATCAAATACAACAACATTCTGAAGCAACCTTTGGCGAATTCTTTCGGCATAGTACGGGAACCAAGAATTCGGCTAATTTAATAGAATGAGTGGGAATTTTCCGTCACTTGTGTGGGAAATTTGTAGCACAAAGCACGTTATGACTACGGTGACCATCCGTTCATTCCAACAATGAACAGTTCTGTACTTGAAGGCGCTGTACACTTTGAATTATTTTCTATGCAAAAAGACACAAATTATTCCGTATTTTAGAAGTTGCTCATTATTTGTTTTGTAATTCATTTTAATTTGGGAAACACTTAAAAAGTTTTAAAAAAATGCATACGAATGATTTAATAACACATATGAGACGGTCTCCTCAACATTTTTAAAAATGTCTACCTTCCAGTGGCGTGGCGTCCATTTAACCCGATTCCTACCGACTTCCCTTTTAAATTCTCCACCAGGTAACACTATCTATCTACCAAAAACCAAATATACGTGAAACACTACCCAATGGATTTGAATACCCACAAAATGGTACACACACATAAGCCATCAAATAAATATTGTGTGTGGATCCATTTCCATACACAATCGTCATCGTCTCGTCACGACAAAGCGAAGGTAACCCAAAATACGTCGGGTTATTAAAGCTCTCACTGATAGTTCATTTTGAGAGATTATTTGCTTGCTATCTCTTTTTTTCTTCCCTGAGCTGAGCACTGTGTCACCTCACACCTCTTTGTTCAACACCCACTTGGTTATGTAGAAAATAACGGGCTTTTCTTCGAGTTATTCTCAGTTTTCACTAAGTTCATTTTGAATGCTGAGTGACATTTGTTTGTATGTATCTCGTTTTTTCTTCCCCGCCTGAATATTGGTGGGGTTTTGTGTTTGACACCCGCTTGGTTGTGATATGAACAAAATAACAGGCTTTTCTTCGAGTTATTCGATTTACTTCTACTTCTTCTTTTCTGACTGTGTGGATAGTTGCAGGTACATAGTATGTTGAGGTAGGTAGTGTAAGATTCCGTTGGCAGATTGCAGTGCATGACTTAAAGTGAATTTTGTATTGTGAACCCAATTTGCAAATGTACAATAAATGATTTTGTTTCAAGGTACACAGGTGTGAGGTTTTTTACATTTGTATATGATTAATTTTGCTTCGATTCCCATTTTAGAATATTCACGCCACTGCTACCTTCCAAAAGATCCACGAAGCAGCAATTTAAACAATCTGTACACTTCTCCATCGCAGCAAGCAACACACCGCTGTGATACGTCATCCATCGCACCCTATACAAAAACGGACTGACATAATCATTAGCAATAAAATCAGTTCCCACTAACTTCCACTCATCGAATAGCTTCAAATTAAGTACGACATCTCACTAAAATGCGTTAATCCTCCTCCCAAGACCGGAAGCCAATTGTCACGAACATAAAACTCTTTAAGATGTCTTTCGAAATCCTTCGGGCACTAACCGCCAGGCATGATTGCCTTTCGTTTTATTTTAAGATCCTCAAAACTGTGTACAAGAGTGTATTCGAGGTATCCCTCGAGTGTGCGAACACATCACGCATTTGTTGCTGCTTCCACTTTGCCGACGGCAGATATTAATCATAACGCCCAGGAATGCACTCAAGAGTGCGGGGTGTAGCAGTTGCTGCATGCGGTTTGTCCTATTTTTCAATTAATCCCTCCATTTGTTGGTGTCGCTGTCATAAATGAACATTTTAATAGTTAGATTGTCTGCATATTAAATCTAGTTGTGGTGGATTAAAATTAATGTTTCATAAATGCACAGGCACATTGTCGTCGTCGGCTGTGGCGGCGCGGTGGACATTTTCAATATGAGATATGGGGGAGAGTTTTTTTTTTTTTTTGTTTCTGTTTCTGGTGATGATCCGGGAAATTGGATTATTTATTTATTTTTGTTATACATTTTTACATATTTTATGCGCTTTGTTGGGGTTTTGTTGGCTTCAACCTCACGCTGATTTATGTTTAAATTTGAAGTAGATAGAGTGCAAGGTGAGCTTTTGCGGGATTGGAATGGATTGTTAAAAGTTTAAACAGTTTGGTTTGGCATTGTGTAAATCTAGTGCGGATGGGAATGAATGAATGCATGGATGGATTCTTTTTTTGTTTAAATATGCAGTGGACGGTGACTATTTGAAATTGTGTGAGGGGGCATCTTTTTTAGAGCTTACTAAAATAATGTGACTGTTAATTGTAAATATTGACTAGGTATACTATGAAAAGTTAATTGTAAGGTTTTTAATAATAAGGACGGGTCGATGTTATAATGGAATAAAAGCAAATAAAGCTGTGTGTGAGGTTTTATATGAAAGGCTCCCAAATGCCATATTTGTTGGGATCGAATGTCCGCCGCAGCTTCTCCCGGGGGCACGGATCTCCGAACGTGCCAATTTTCAATCATTCTCGCTCATAGATTATTATCTGAGATTCAATTCAGTGGGTTATAAGTCCCAAAAGTAAAAATTGGGACTTATGTCCCTGCGCCTAACTACTGCAACCAATTATTGTCATCTGCCTCCACAATATACTCACCAATTTGGGCCGAAATAAGTCGGTAAGCATACTTCAATGGTACTTGCCGTTGATCGTGACGGTTGATGGCATTATTTTCAAAGCAACCACACAGTAACTTTTTGTGGAAACAGTGGCACCCGGTGAGCCTCTCGTGGGTTGAAATCCTTCTATATATCGTCGGCTTTCATTCAAAACCTCGTAAGTCACGATTTTACAAAAAATTGCATTAATTTTAATCCTTATGAAAAAAAAAAAACACTGAATCTAAATATCAATGCCTCGTAACTCCATCATGATTCAGTTCGCCTCTACCAACCAGTTTTTAAACATCCTAAGTCTATCGGCCTTCAAATTTCCATCTAGAAACTCGTATGTCCGTCTGACGACTTACTTTAACAGTTCTTTTTAACATAGTCATTCATTCAAAAATCCGTTTCGTCGGTAAAAATTGAGGTCCTCTTTCAAGCGATTGTAAGCCCAGTCAGCGAACAAACAGCGTCGTCTTTGGTCATTAACATTGGCGCTTGGGTCAGTTGGATCTTGAACGGGTGTAGGCTTAAGTCCCGACGCAAAATTCGCAAAGTTTAAGTCTGTGAAAAGCCTACTTCGAGGAATTGACTGCCTCGGATTCTCCCTCGGTTCGAGGTACCTATAAAATGTGCTACACCATTTTTCTTTAAGCATGTTATAATGCTACTCATTCGTGCACGTGTTTCTTTTAAGAATTTCAGAAGCAAAAAGTCACTCCCCACCCGCCAATAAAAGAAAAATACAACAAAAAACATTTCCTCCCCACAACCCATGTGCGATTTAATTTTAAATACTCATCTTTCATCTTAATGAATCATTATCTTGATTATCTACTTAAGGGAGTTCACCATATACGTAGGTATAACGAGCACAACTTTCCAACAATTCGCGTCCTTTTGAAAAGCCCACTCACTGCGCGAACAACAAAAGCTCTCTTACCGAGTATGACTAAAGTAATCAAAGCATTACCTTCCGCTCCACTTGTCTCTTTTAAAAGTGAGCTCGTGTTCATTAAATTTATTTACGTTGCTACAGGAAGCCTTTCATGCTGTTATTTACAATCTCCACGTCACTAGGCTTCCCACAAATGATGAATAAAAAAAAACAACAGAACCCCCATACACGATTAATTCAGATACATAAAGAATGCATTCGAAATGACAAATTCGCCGTCATATTTTTTAATTTCATAATAGTTTTTCGAAATTTCCACGCGTTCCATCAATCGCGGTCCACCTGCTATCGATAAATCAAAAAAAAAAAAAAAATCCAACATCAAGAAGATGACGATTTGGTCCCCTCAGAACTGTTTATGCTAGACTGGCCGGTTGTTCCATTTATGACTGTCTGGTGTGGGACCGTGGAGCAAATTTAATTGCGAATGAGTTGACATTTTGTTGGTTTCGCAAATTCTGTGAATTCAAAAGGAAATGCTTCCTCAAAGAGATAGGTATAGGTTTGTGGGTGGCATGTAATGAACGCAGATTCAGATCCAATTTGTACAACAAAACAAACCCCCATTCCCACATCCATTTCACTTCAGATATTGTCAAATATTTATTTAAATTTTTATACAGCTACTCAGCGAAAGTGATGGAGGCAACTCGAATCACGATATCCTTGAAATTGCTTATTTGATGTTTCGGCTCAAAGCCAACAATGATGCTTCTGCGCTGTACGTCGACTACGTGAAATCCGCTTAGTGTTTCTTGACGGGGCGTTCCTTCGAAATTATATTTCCTCCAAGGACTAAGCCAACATCGGTTGGCAAGTGACAATCTTTGCTTGACTTCACAAAGAATGGTTTCAGCGTTGAACTTATTTGCATCCGAATGAAGAAGCGGTCGGTGGATTATGTACACTATATGATTTTTGAAGCTTCAGTTACCGGTGGACAACAGTTTTTTTTTATTTTTGAAATCTACTCTACTCGTGAGAGCAGTATTGCCAGACGATTTAAATATTTTACCGAAGATTTGACTTTTTTCCCAAGAAAACAACCAACTTTTTGTCATTATTTTTGTTTAACATGTTTCTGTACGACTTTAACTGGCATAAGCCTTTTTTTTGAAAGACTTGGGTTGTCAACAAAAACAGTCAAAAGATATAAGAACAACAAATTTTCACTGGCAAATATAGTTTTGGAGGATCGATCGATTGTTCAGCAGCATATTAAAATAACACACACATTTATTTCGTCCTCATGCTTAGTTTCGAATCAATTTGTTGTGAACAGAACAAAGAATAACTACGCTAGGTACCTCATTCGCAAGTAAAGGGTTTTCCAATGAGAGACCCGTTGTTTCGGTAGCTTTCACTTTTGAAGCTTTAGTTCTTTGACATTTGACAAGTAGAAACTACGCCTTTACTAAAAATTGAACGATTCACGCTTCAACAATGTCGTGTCTCTGCTGATTGGGTCCTTGAAATGCATGAAAATGATCCGGAACTCCATCGAAAAATCATCTTGACTGATGAGGCCCATTTTCACCTCGGTGGCTACGTCAACAAGCAAAATTGTCGCATCTGGGGCTCGGAAAACCCAACAGTTATTGTTGAGAAGCCCCTCCATCCTCAACGTGTGATTGTTTGGTGCGGTTTATGGTCCGCCGGGGTCACTGGACCCTACTTTTTCGAAAATGAGGTTGGATCAACAGTTACGGTGAATGGATTGCGCTACCGAGAGATGATTAATGATTTTTTATGGTCGGAGTTGGATGGTATTGATCTGGAGAACGTTTACTTTCAACAAGACGGCGCTACGTGCCACACAAGCAACGTACTTTTACGGGAAAAGTTTCCGGACCGTGTTATCACAATTGGCCACCGAGATCTTGTGATTTAACACCTTGCGACTTCTTCCTTTGGGGCCATGTGAAAGATAAGGTCTACGCCTACAGCCCAGCGTCGATTCAAGACCTCAAAGATCAAATTCGTGAGGCTATCGAGGACATAGGGCAGCCACTTTGCGATTTGGCTATGGAAAATTTCATAAAAAGGATATGGTCCTGTATGCCGATCATTTATCTCAAAAATTTTTTCTTTGAATACCAAAATAGCACCTCTTATTGGAAAACCCTTTATATAGGTAAGTTACTTAGCGCTTCTTACGTTCGCAGAATGCCTACAAATTTAAAATTTTAAGGTTGCCAAGAAGGATATTATAATGAAATACAAAGCAAGCCTGCGTAAAGGCAAACCTATAATGCTTCAAAACCGGTGATGCTTACAGCCAGGTGGTACTTAGTTTTGAAAACGGCAAGAAAAACCCTTCAGACAGATTATAGTTCCGCATTTCCAATTGTTATAAATTGTAGTTCCTCGCCTCGAAACAAGCTGAGAACCGTCCAAGTATGCTTTTGGAACTGAACTCACGATATACATTAATTCTCAGCTGATGTTGTCTGGCAAAGCAATTAACAAAACATATACACTAAACGAACCTATATTGAGAGGAAAGTACTGTATTAACCACCCTCAAGTCTGAGCAGAGGCACACCCTCCTCCTGTGGTGCCCAAATTCAGTACCAGCTAATGTTGATTACACACCACTGAAACAATACATACTCGTTCGAAATGTGGCATATGGCTTCATCATATCGATTGCATTTCATTAAAAAATGTTTAAAGACTTCATGCAAACACACACGCCCACAACCCCTTCATTTATCGGACAGAAGCAACGCAAACCCACACACCATCCGTACCAGACCTATTCTCACATAATGGATCACTTTCAAGCAATTTTCTTAATTACCCCGAGTGCGTATACTTATGGATCAGTAATTCCCACACACACAGAAAAGACATTATTCCCAGTGTCCTTTCAGAAACAAATGAGTAGGTGGTAGGTATGCCCTGTTCAACTTTCTCAGCGGTATTCCATTTCAGCTCTGATGTTTGTTTTCTTTGCTAGACACTAATGCACTCAACTCAAAAATAATATACTACTACACAACACAGCTGGGTGAAATAATTCAGAGAGGAACAAAAAGTAATTTCAAAAAAGTTACTCCAAATGTAATGTTTTTATTACGAGCGCCAGCATCGCCGTGGCGCGTCGGCGATTAAATTTCATTTTCACTCTGGAAAGGGGTACTGCAGCCCTATATGGGATACGAGTATGATGAATGGCCATCTGGGATATGGAAATGAATGCTGAAATACGCGCTCGATACAAAGGGGCAAACATCAACACGAATCTCTGCCGATGATCCCCATAGGAAATATTCTTCATCTACATTTATGTAGTTATCGTATAAATCCATTGAGGCGGTGCTTTCGTTTTTCTTTCCTTTCTTTTTGTGAAGGCTCAGATAGAGCCCCAGATACTGACACTGAGGCTGCTTAACTCTGGGGAAATAATTGTAAACTCGTTTCGTATTTGCGATTTATAAGAAGTGCGTAACAGAAAAGATTGTTTGGAAAACCCCGACTTTGTGTCTGCAATTTAAATTAAGTATATTACTGCTGCGTATTTCAGTTTCATTGATGCGTATAATCCGAGGAAAAGTCGAACCAAAGTCGATGCTAGTTCCCCAAAGTATATGTAAATTTTTTGGGAAATTTATGCCCGCAATTAATTGTTTGACCAAATCAAAGGGGAAGGCAACTAAAAAATGGACAAAAATATTCAAACCCAGTCCGAGATTATCCTATAAATCCTTGAAGGAGGTAGAGTCAGTGAATTGTAATAATCCAAGGAATTTATTATTTTTTTCTTTGCTTATTTGTTATGCAAACATTATGCGGGTGGATTGTGATTAATCGAGATTAGTTTGACAGATGTACCTATGCAAAATCAGGACACAAGGGATGCAGAAATAATATTGTTGAGCTACTTTTTCCAGAGTTTCAATTTAAAGTGAAATAAATTGGCTTTTAGCAAGTGCACTTACAGTGTTGACTGACGGAGGTAAAAAAAAAAATTTATTTGGACTGATTCTGTCCGATCTATTAACTGGTAAAAGTCGAACCTGCAACTGTTGCTTGCTACAGCTGAAACAATAAATGGAATTCCAGCGGAATTTTTAAGTTTTATTTTCCCCAAAGGTTACCGCCACAGTTATATATATTCAAGCGAAGCGACAAAAAAAGAAGTTTTGTAAAAATTCCACACCAGCGAAAATGCCTACAGGGTACTGTCATTTATGCTGTCAAGCTCTGGAATAATCTACCCACTTATGTGAGGTCCAAAATCGAACACAAAACATTTCACACAGTCTGCTTTAAATACTTTTCCAATTTGAATTGATTTAGCTTTATTTTCTTTTCAGTCTCTCTTTCCTTACTATTGGTTGTGCTTTAATATAATTTGTAGCTTAAAAATGTTTTTCGTTTATATAATGATTTTGTTTAAATTGTTGTAGTTTACCTTGCACATTATAAAATTTCATTTTATCTTATTTCCTACACTCTTATGAGCTATACTCAATGTATAGCGTTGCAATATTAATAAATACAAATACAAAAATGCATCCCACCTTCGCAGAGATCGGCTTGCTAAATTGAAAATAAAAATGCAGTTGGATGCAAAATAAATAATCTGGAATATTCAACAACTAAAATCAGGAAATATAGCAATAAAATTATCAGTTATCATATTTTTGAGTAAAAAAGCGAGATTCTTACGCCGAAAGTGGGCCGCAAAAAAAACATAAGTAGCAGTAGTTCTCAATTACATATCTCTTTTATTTTTATTTAAATTAGGTTTAAAATCAAGATAGACAGACATACAAATTTGTATTGAATGGAAGTAAGTTATTGTGAATAAGTAAACAAAACTAATGTAGGCAGTTTTTAATTATTTATCCCTTTGTTTTAGATTAATTAAGTTCAAAATCAAGATAGACAGACATTGCGCCGTACTAATGACAAATTTTAGTCTCTACTTTAAATTTACGAAAGCTCACAATAGCGAAATTTGTATGGAAAATAATGATACTGTGAACAACTAAAATTTAGAGTCGAAATAAAAAATGGTTATTGGTAAGACCCATTGAATTTTTTATTTAAATTGAGCTTAAAATCAAGATAGACAGACATGCGAATTGCTATTTAGTGAAAATAAGTTTTGTATTGTTTTGTAGTGAAAGCGGGACTGAGAGTGTCTCGCGCGGAGCATCGGGACGTCCCGCCAAAATCGAGACGCCTGGCAACGCTGATAAATGTATTGTATATTGCGGTTGTATATTGATGTACTCAAAAGTATATATAGTAAACAAAGAAGTTTTGAAAAATTTAGCCTTAATACATAGATCATGGGCCTTCTAAAGAAAACTTTTTCATACTTAAGTCATTTTTGAAAAATAAAAAAAGGGGAATAAAAGAGTTTTGAAAATATACCCCTCAAATATCCGGAGACATACAGAAATTTGCACATTACAGACGGACAGCTCTGTCGCAGTATGCCTATCGATTCCCTTCTCCTGTGCCGGATGTGAAGGAATAATAGTTGTAAAAAACCAAATCAGCAAAATGGGTAGGCATACATTTTAAAAATGCCTAAACACCTTTCAAACCGAACTCATATCATAGTTATAAAGCTACCTTTCAGTTATAAGCGGAGTGACCTTTGACATAACCAGTTGCCTTAGTGCAAATATTTTTTCCCAAAGAACTATATTTAATACAAATGAAAAAGACACGAAAATTAATTTATTTTTAGAGTTAACTCTATAAAATGATTTATTTTTCAATTATAAGAAATGATAAATAAAAAAGTCACTTTTGCCCAGTGCTTGGTATTAAAAATTCCCAAAAATCCCAGTTTAAGAGCCATTTTGCAAATGTATGGCTTTTTATTGCAATGAAAACATGTTAATGGAATGTCTTTGAGTTGCTCACGCAATCTTCTAATAAAATCGGTATACTTAGGGTGGAAGCATCCACGTTTTCCTATCCTCAATGCAATCCTTACTCTCTATTTCATTCTATCCCCTTTCCCTTGGTCTAGGAAAGGGTTATGACCCACGCCGATTATCTACCAACCCGAAAAAGGAAAAGTTGAGAAAGAAAACCAGTTGTGCTCAAATTATACGGATACCTGATGACCTCTGGATTAGCTAGTCTTATCTGCATACAGCGCATCTCTATACAGATGGATCGGTTCTCATTTGAAATCGTTTTGTAGTACGACGACTTCATTCGCATGGCTCCTGCAAAAATGATCTTCATCCACAGTTAACAGCTACAGCGGGAAAAAGAATGGTGGAATTGTAAATCCAAATGAGGCTACATATGCCCATAGAAAGAAACAGCTCAAATCCTTCGCTCAAGAGGAAATAACCCTTAAAGAAGAGTCTTCGAGTGTAACTTCTCTTAAGGCGATCAACAGAAAACTTAACTTAATCATTAACATTCTAATAGTTTTTAGAGAAACTTTGAAGCCTGATCTTTATAACTTTGTAAACAGTCAGCAATTTCAAATCACTATAATGCCGGACCAGATGGCTCTCCTGCCGAGCTTTTCTATGCAGCGGGAGATGATTTGGTAGAGTGCATACACCAACTCGTCTCCAAGACTTGGTTAGAGGAAAGTATGCCGATGACTGGAGCCTCAGCATTGTGTGTCCGATCCACAAGAAAGGAGACACTCTAAACTGCGCCAACTATAGAGGTATCAGTCTCCTTAACATCGCATATAAGATCATACCTGCCATACTGTGTGAACGCCTGAAACCATAAGTCAAGGAACTGATTGGGCCCTATCAGTGCGGTTTTAGGCCCGGTAAGTCCACAACCGACCAAATATTCACACTACGGCAGATCCTGGAGACAACCCAAGAAGTCCAATTCGATACCCACCACCTGTTTACGGATTTAAAGGCCGCATATGACAGCATTTATAGAGACGAGCTATACAGAGCCATGTCTAGTCTTGACATCCCTGCCAAACTTGTCAGATTGTACAGAATGACGATGGAGAACGCTCGCTGCTCCCTAAAGGTCGGAAATAATCTCACCGAGACCGTTGTTGCCAAAAAAAAAGGATTTAGACAAGGTGACGCGCTGTCATGTGACTTTTCCAATATAATTCTTGAGAAGATTGTGCGAAACTCACAAGCCAACACCAGAGGCACAATCTTCCAGAAGTTTGTGCAACAACTTGCATACGCTGACGACATCGACATCAATTGCAGAACACAGCGAGCTGTCACTGGTCCGTTTGCAAGTTTCAGTACAGAAGCGGAAAAAATGGGTTTAGCGGTGAATGAGGGCAAAACTAAATATGTGCTGTCAACAAGACGGGACACATAACAACGACGAATCGGACAGAACGTCACGATAGACAGCTTTAACTTTGAGATAGTTCGGGACTTTGTCTACCTCGGCTCCCCTATTACCTCTGAAAATGACATCACCTCAGAAATTAAACGAAGAATTACACTTGCCAACCGCTGTTACTTTGGTCCAAGAATGCAATTGATTTGTAGGGCCTTGTCGAGAAATACAAAGGAGGCTCTATATAAGACCCTTATCACCCCAGTCCTACTTTATGGTGCAGAAGCATGGACGCGGATGAGGATCTGGTCGTTTCGAGCGCAAAATGTTTCGAATGATTTTTGGTCCCGTTTGCGTTGACGGCCTCTGGAGGAGGAGATTTAACAGCGAACACTACGAGCTGTACAACGACATCGACCTAGTCAGAAAAGTACACATCAGTCGTCTAAGATGGTTGGGACATGTAGAGCGGATGGACACAAACGCTCCGGTCTTCGATTCCAACCCGGAGGGACAACGTAGTAGAGGAAGGCCTCGCCTTAGGTGGAGTGCGCAAGTGGAAGGGGGCCTCAACCAACTTGGAGTGCGCAGATGGAGGCAATTAGCCAAAGATCGCGCTAACTGGAGAGGAGTATGGGTTGAGGCCAAGGACTGTAGCTTCACCTTAAGTAAGTAATATTACACGTTATTTAAATTTTGATCTTTTTAAAAAATATTTAGTGACAATACAAATTTTTTGGACTTTGAATTAAAGTAGTTCACAGTGGCGACTTTTTCATACGAATTTCGCAATTGTGAGCTTCCGTAAATTCAAAGAAGAGACTTAAATTTACTATTAGTGCGGCGCGTTTGGTATTAGTTTGGTACTAGTTTTTTTTAATTGGCGTCACTTTTTTTCAGTGACGACCAATTTGACTACTGACAGTTGGTTTGTGCTCACCGTTTGGTTTGCCATTTCGACATGAGTTGTCTTACGTTTTCATCATGACTATAGACTTTCGATACGACACAAGGCCCCAGTTATTGCGCTTTATTTGACGCAGAAGCGGCGCTAGAGGCACGCCCCAGAAAACACACCTTATCAGTAATGCCATAAATCCACCCCTCCAACAATGTCAACTCGATGCTCAAACCAAGATTGTATTTGTGTTTTATTCAATTTTAAAGTAACGTAGCTCTTAAAAAAACGAACACCCTTTTGAAAATTGTAGCTGTCATCGACAGTAGCATCAGCTTCCGACCTTGTTCGATTATGCCAACAATTTCAAAGTAAACCAATGATTGTGGGCGAAATGCTTTCAACATTTACCAAAAGGATAATTTATATTTCACCCCTCAATGACTTTGCGATACTTCTGTTTGCTTCCCACACCCCGCCAACTTTTTGTATTTTATTATTTCCTCCATCAACTCAACCCTAAATATTTTTCCTTATTCTACAAAAATAACCCCCATTGTTGATCGCAAAGAAAACGAAATATGGAAAAAAGCAAAATACACTTTTCACTCCCTCGGAAATGTAAAGATTCATCAGACCAAAGGTTGTTAAGACTCGTCGTCGTCGTCACCACGTCATTCACAAAATAAAAGCACACTCTCACGCTTGGTGTCCTTAAATAAAACGGTTCAAAGATACGCCGAGCAGATCGAAGATGGTCGTCAGGCCGTGCTTAATCATTATCATCAAAATGAGAAGGAAAACACATGCGGCGCTTGTTGGCCTGCCTTGCGAACAAAGCAAAGGAAAAAACCTTTCTCTTCACCTTTCATGTCTGTGGTCTGTGCCTTCAATCTTCTTACTCCTTGTAACCAATTCGATAACAAATTCCTTCAATTTTGCTTATTTGACAGAATTTCGATTTTTCATAGTTGAGAGAAAGGATATTATTTGTTTTTATTACGTACATTCATTGTTCGGGGATTATGATTGAGTAACCGGAAGCGTGTAGTGGGTTTGCACGAAGATATGATTTATAGTGTGCGCAACGAATTTGCTTTTGAATATATTTTGGGGGAGGGGCAGAGATTTCAAATGCGATTTGCATTTTAAAGGGACGAATAGACAGTGACTGGATGTTTTCGTTTAGGTTAAGGAAGTTCTAGTCTAGCTGTCTTTAGTCTTGGGGATTATTTTGAAGAAGGCAGAATCTCAAGTTTGGCAGTCACAGACAATAGCCGAAGAATCTTTTGAATGCTATAAGAAGAGCTCATCTTTGAGAGGCCAGACCCGTACCATTAATCATATCGCTAGTCTGATTGTCTTCTTCTTTGACTGTTTTAAGTTATAAAGTTTAAGTTATTTATTCGCCGCTTTATAGAGGCGAATTTGGGTCATACCGTCACACGACATACCTCTGAAAAAACAGAGTGGGGAAAACGATTGAGTTGCTCTGTGTTTATTAATAAGATGTAAGATTTAAATATTTGCGGGCAGCATATTCGCATTTTATCGGCTTTGTAGACTCAGTTTTTTTGGCAGGTATATTTCATCCAGTACCAGTTTCAAATTTCATGATCTATGAACAGGCAAGAAGTCGCATATCAGTGAGGCAACATATTGAAGTCTTGGGAAAATGCAGAGAGGAGAGTTAGACACGATCCGTTAAGGTAGTTTTCCTGTGATCCAGATCAGCTTGAAGGATGCTAGATGACAAAGGCTTCCATTCTACTTCCTCGGCTCGTTGCGCAGCTAAAAAATAAGACACACTCAGCCTACGAAGGAAGCTCTGAGTACAAGGTGGGCCAAAAGAGATCACCCTGTTGGAAGATGCTCTTATTTTTGCAAATGGCCGCCGATGTCAAATCTGTTTTGACATTTGTGGACTAGACAGATGTAGAATACAAGTGAATAAGCCATGGAGCGATACACTCTCCAAGAACGCGGAATAATCGAAGTGGACGATTTTTCGACCAAAATCATAACGATCGATGAGGCTCATTTCTACCTCAGCGGGTACGTGAAAAAGCAAAATTATCGCTTTTGGGGCACCGAAAATCGACGAGTAATGCACGAGGAGCCATTACACCCGCTCAAAGTTACTACATGGTGTGCTGTTCACGCTGGAGGAGCCATTTTCGAGAACGCCGCTGGTCAAACGACAACAGTGGACGGTGCGCGCTGTAGGGCCATGTTAACAGAGTTTTTTCTGCCACAGTTGGACGAATTAGGACTGGAAGAAACAGGACGGAGCTACGACACACACTGCGCGAGCCACAACCGATAATCTGAGGGCGGCGCTCCCGGGTCGCCTCATCTCTCGTTTTGGCGATTTGCACTGGCCCGCAAGATCGCCCGATTTAACCGTTCCAGACTTTTTTTTGTGGGGTTTTTTGAAGTCCCGTGATTACATGAATAAGCCCGATACCCTAGAAGCCCTCAAGGACAACATTCGACTCGATTGCGAGAATCTGTCGCCCGAAGTTCTCGCCGAAGTGATGAAAACGAGCCCGTATGGCAATTAATTGTGACGGCGCCCATTTTGCCGATATCATCTTCTCGACTTGACCAATAAAATCCTAAAGGTAAAAATAAACGTAATCAAAAAACATCGAAGTTTTTCATTAAGAAAAAAAAAATTATAGCCAAACAACATAGGATGACTTCTTTTTGCCCACCCTGTACTTTTTTAAATGTCGGTAGTTTTTAAAGACGAAAACTCGTTTTTTTTCAAACAGAGACTTATATATCTAGGGCTTAGTTCAGGTATGGTGGTGTCTGCAGTACCGTAAGATGGACTGAGTCGATAAAATTGTTCTGAATATCAATGTCTCTAGGAAAGTCCGCTGTTTCATTTGAAGTCCATACCCTAGCGCCCAAGGAGTTTCGTGCCTTTTCCTATGGGAATATAACCTTAACCTATCACTCCCGTATTTACTCGTGAACTTCCCCGCTTTATTGAAGCCCATTGCAAGTCTGTTTTCGTTAGCTTCAAAATGGCATGGCCTTACCTTAGTGACATCACATACAGGAGTTTTGCACTTTGACCCGACAAAAGTCTATAGAGCTGATTTAGCTGACTGTATAAAACTGGTACGATGCTTCCATCTGCTGATTGTGTTGTTATACGTCTCTGCGCCCATTAGCACTTCCATGAATGCAGCCAATTGTGGAGAACAATTCCCAACATCACTTCCCCGAAAGGCGAAAAACTAAGACTTTCAAATTAAGAATACCCCACAAATACACTTGGCGATAATTCTATTTCAAACCCATTAAAAAAAAGAAAGAAACACACTTCAGGCGTGCCGAGTGAAGTCTATAAACAGTTCTGGCTGAAGTCTTCATTATGTACACGCCCAAGCCAAGCCCGGTTTAATTAGTGTACTAAACCAAGTCCTAATTAAAAAGAAATCAGCATAAAAATCCCAACGCAAATAAACCCTAATTACTTGCTGCCGAAAAGAAAGAAGATCCCCCAAGTATGGATGATTTCGGTCGCCATAAATCCTTTATTTCCCACTCGCACAGTCTTTTAAAGGCATTCTTATCTTCGGCCAACCACACCAACTCATCCGCATTCCATTTGCTCTCATTAAGTAAATAACTCCATTCGCTGAGCGCTCCTTTGATCTGTCAACCATTGCATGGCAAGCGGCGTGCGTTACATACAACCTACCGACGTAACGACAGTCTCCTGACGTCTTTAATTGACTTCAGTGCTAATTATCCCTCGTATCTGGCTTTCTGCATCCAAATGACAATGCCCGGGGCCAGGCATAGTACATTCTAACACATCGCGCGCACGCTGTTAGCCCTTGTAGACGAGTTTAGTGCTACATGCTCGTCGTATCTGACGCTCTATCTAAATGCATTAGCATAATTAATGCAGCGAACAGAATCCTGCCTGGCATACGTAATTTAATCCTTCTGCTGGAAGATAAAAATGAAACCGTGAAAGGGATTAACACAGGAACCAGGCCAAATAGAAAGCAAAACAATTTTTTTTTTACACAAAACCGGTCCATAGACCCTCTGATTGGTGACGATGGTGCACAGCAGCGGCAGGATCAACATACACACAGAGAGTGCAAGTTCGTTTATTCGACACGGGGGTGAATAAGTTGCTTTCGTATTGACATCCGTCCGATGCGCTGCTGCCCGGATTAAAAGCTGCAACAAAAAAAAAAGAAAAAAAAAGGCGCGAGCACCAATAAAAGAAACTGCAAAAGGACACTGGGGGTGGAATTGTGTTTGCACGACTACACTGCTATCGAGGTTCACCATCGCCGCCCATCACGATGATGACGATGACAATGAATTTAATTGTGATGATGATGTTTTTGTTTAGACGAGCCACTGCTCGGATGTTTCCTTTCATCAGACATCGTCGCTGCCTGTGTCCTGTTGTAACCCTCGAATATACCATTAGACTTAATTATAGGACACCGCTTTCGTGTTTTCGTGTTTGTGTGCTGTTTCTGTTGTCGTAACAGAAATCTATGTTGTCCAGGTTGAACTGCTGTCGTGGATGGATTTGTTTTCGTTGTGAATAAAAAGGACATTCTCGTAGAGTGCAGCAGCTGGACGGGAAGGCTTCGTTGGCTGATATTGTTCTGTTATGGTGTCATCAAATTTGGCCTTTTTAGACCTTTGAGTAGGGCAGGGATTATTTTTAGATTTACGTGGGCTGCGAATAAGATTAGCTTCCTGTGTAAAGTCCTTTGAAAAATGTTAGAAAACAAAAACTATAGGGTGAAGTTGTTTTGAGTAGGTATATATGAAAAGAATTGAGTGCTTCAGGCAGGGCAACGCTGATTAAAAGTAGGCCGCATTGAAAATGTGTTTTTTTTTTTTCTTGCAGCTTAAGACGGGAGTATAATTTAACTTCAAATTAAAGTGTCCATCTTTGAACTACAACCAATCAAACCCACTCGCAACGAAGACTTTCTTTTCATTATTTATTTTCAATAGGTACAGCTCTTCTATGAAGGAATGATTTCTTGCACACTTGAACTTTAAAACGAGTTCTTGTTATCAAAAATAATAGTTTAAGAAAGAACTTGAAGCTTACAATTTTTAAGAAAAATCAAATATTCTTCGGTTAAAAATCTTGTTTTTCTGAGTGTGCCTTTCTAACTATTTTGAGGATATCTTGCCTTAGGAATGACTCTGATCAGAGGCTGCTGTTCAACAGGCAGATATACTGAGGTTTGCGTAGTGCATTTCAAGTTTCTAGCTGCGGTCCTGCGTTTGCCGATCTTCTCAGGAAGGCTCTGAAATATTTACTATATAACTAGGAAAACCAAGTTTTCGAAATTTCACCTCATTCTACGGAAACGTTGTGATAAAACAATATACAGTCGACTCCGCTCATCTGAACTTCGTTATACTAGACAAATCTGTTAATTGAAAAACAAGATTTGTTACGGAAATTTAATTCAGTTATCCGAAGTTTGCTTAGGTGAAAATATCGCTTGTGAAAAAAGTAAATAATTAGTAAATAACCGTGGCAAATTGTTGTTTTAGTTAAGCGGTTTCGACAGTATGCAGAAATCTAGGCCAAAAATCGACCTTCCATTTGGACCATGTTTGATAAAAATCGGTTTTCAACTAACACTGTAATCGGTACGACAAAAAGCGTGTCGCCTATTACAATATTTTGACTGGGACCAAATCAACTTATGAAGTTTTAAACACTTCTTTAGATTCGTCTCTTCATCCTATTTTGGGACAGTCCATCGGTTGTGATGCGCATGAGTTTCGATTGCACGCAGTCGATTAAATGGGGTATTGCGATCTCAACGAGCGAAGGCGTTCCAAGGTCTATTTATGGGGCGCCAAATTTGAAAACTGATGTAGCGGAGATATTTACTCGGTAGACCATTCAAAAATGCTAGCAGAAATGTGATAATATTTCATGCGCACTTACGCTTCGTTGGCGAGCTGCCTTAGTTGCACCTTGCACGACGAAACCGACTGCATGTTCACTTGGGGCCGACTCTGTCAATTAAGAAGGCACATGTGTTTGCTTTCATTTATTTATGGCTGGCAAATTCAGAGAGATATTTAATTTTGAGGACTTTGTCATGTAAATTGATTTTTTTTTGTTTCTCTTTTATAAGAAAAATATTGCCCCCACCATTTATCGGTCGTTTGATTTGACGTCGCTGGGGTATTTACTGGAATAGCAACCTTAACACGGATCAAACACAAGTTGAAGAAGGCCGGTTTTTGAATGGGAAATAGGTATGCACATGGATATGTAAATGAACTCCGGAGTAGGAGCTGCCGCAGTTGTGCGTCCAGCATCCAATTTCGAAGTCTTTAAGGACATTTAGAAACAGTCCCAGTGCCTCTGGAGCAGCAAAACTCAAATTAATCTTCCATGGTTGTAAAGTCCCAATTAAAGTTTGCAACTCGACAGAACAAATGGCAAAAAAATGCACCAAAACCCAGCATTTCCAAACTTCTCCAAAATAAAAAATCGGTTTAGTTGATTTCAATGACAGTTGTCAATTTGCAAAAATCACATTAGGTCTGTTCCCTTACTTTCTGGTTCAATTTTGGCAAAATGTCACATTTCCCCCATTGCGAGAGAATTCGCTCACAGAAATGAAATAAATATAGCAAAAAAGAAAAGGGACGCAAACAAATTTGAAAAATGTGATTTTTTTCTAGGCGGGAATATTCAAATGTCAGTAGAACAAATCACAAATTGATATTTAAGACCAATATTTGATTTGTTTTTATTGCATAAATTAAAAAGCTCAATTCGGTTGCTTCTTACATCTATTTGAATGCTATACAAGCACAAAATATAAATGAAGACAAAAAAACGTCAGTTCCAAATTAGCATTTGAACGATTTGACAAGCATCTGTCAGCAATAACCAACTAAATATCTTGGGCTAATATTTGCAGGTTTTCTATGGAGGCGAAATGTTTTGATCTCTCTTTTTGGCTCTCTTCTGCCCCACTTTTGCGTAAGGGAATGAAGTTTGACTACATTTCGTCGGCTGAATGCTATCTTGTTCAATGTCCATTTTTAAAAATGTTGGGAAATCGATTTTTAAAGTTCAGATTGAAAATTTTTGTTTATATCAGACAATTTTTGAAAGCCTTGACAATTTTGTTCATAAAAAAAGTCACAGAAGTTCTTGTTATTTTATTTTGAATTAGTTATAAATTAAAATCAACGAGGAAGTCATTTTGGATACTGAACAGAGTCGTATGGAGTGACAACAAGTTTGTAAAATTGTAACTCAATATTGAACAACATAGAAAAAAACACAAAAATAGAGGAAACATAAAGTTGATTATGTTGTATAGAACAAAAAGACACGGCAAAAGTTCCATATTGAACAAAACAGTTCTCTGTAACTTGAAAACTAAAAGAGATAGAACAAAATGGTTTGCGCCTCAACTCAATTCCGTAAAAAATGGCCTTTAGGACAAGTTAGCATTCAGCCGACGATTTGGCTAATGTCTTCGAATGCATTATCGTTCGGGAACAGACCTATTCTAATATGCTAGGTGTGATTGAAAATTTGAATGAGAATTTGTTAAATTCGAATTACAATACATTGTAAACAATAAAAGATGTTTGCACTGTTTTTTTTTTTTCGTGAATTTGAGTCACAACCCGAACAAAAGTTGTCCCGGCGGGACTACCGAAATTAAGTCTTAAATCCAAGACGTGAGGCAACCCTAGTTCCGATCCACATATCTCCATGGACAGTCAATAATAACTTTTGAGTTCCAGGCTCCGCAGTCTGAGTGTCTCCAAATCAGTTCTGCACTGTTTTTACACCCAGCCAAATTTATCCCAACGAGAATCGGGTAAAACACCTGCCAAGGCATGACGGTGGGAATAAGAAGATATGCAATCAGTGGGTGAAAACTTTCTGCTCTGCTATCAATTACCAAGCACTTACGAAGAAAAACTAAGTTTTGCCCCATGGGAATGACATCCAAAGTTTGCAACAGACCAAAAAGGTATAGAGAGTTCAAAAGCGCTCCTTAAATAGAAAAGGGATGTCATCTGAAGGTAGATTATCTCAACGGCTCACTCCCAGCTTCACTGAAACAAAAAAGGTCTCATTTTAGTGACCGAAGGATATCTTTGCACTCTGCTAAAAGTTCTCAAAACCCCTGTAGTAACATGCACTCCGTAAACGAGAGCCATTATTTGGCATCTGATGAAGATCTACGAAACCTTGCCACCAGAGGGACTCTAAAATTGAATTGAAAATCGCCTGTGGTCGGCCAAAATTCCGATTAACAATGAAGTTTGCCATCGGGAATTATTGTAGTGTCCTCAGGTGAAGTACTCTCCCTGTATGTTTTTGGAAAATACCATCACGATGCGTTTGCAAAATGAAAGGTCCACACTCAAAATAATTGCTGGTGATGGTGACGGACTCTAATTATAGACTGCATCAAATCAACTGCATTCCCCTGAGGCAGCAGGCAGACCGAAATGACATGTGCTTTGCGGCGAAAATTCCAAACAAACAACTTCATCGCTACCCCCAAATAATCGTTCGAAATAAGTCGCATAAAGTTCACCATCACAATCAAATTCATGTCTCTCCACCGGCACTTTGATTGAATTAATTTTCAACATTTTAAGGATGACAATTATATAAAGTGGTTTATCGTGAGTCACGTCACACCGCGACAGCAATATAATAACTCGCATTTGACATGTCATGTCGACGGCGATTATGTTCGGCCGGGCAAAAGAAAAAAAAAAAAAATAATAAAACATCTCCAATTAGCGTTACCGTACCTATACCTTATTCGCGGCGACAGCTCCAACTGAAATTCAACGCCTACTCGAGCATGCTTCAACAATTGCCACGGGGCTAACGTAGGCCCATCACATCGCACTGCCATCAAGGACATGATTATTATGCGCCTTGAAGTGGTGAGGAGAGTCCTCATTCCTCAAGCGGTGTATACTCGACTCAAAGACATTGCGGTGTCCGTGGCCCGTCAAATCGATTGAAATTGCGATTCACTATCGCAGTTCGCTCCCAAAAAGGCCATCGAGGATGTCCCGGAATAATCACTTAATTCAAGAAGCAGGCCGTCGCTTTTTTTCTCTTTTTTATGGAACGCAATAAAGTCGGGGCCGAAATAAAAAAAAAACGCACTTCTTCTGAGTTTATTAATCAAAGGCGCCTTTGGCACGATTTATGGGTAAACGAAATAAAATCCCTTTCCATCCGGACTGCTGCTGGCTGTTGCGTTTTTTTTATTGGTGCAACACATAAAACCAAAAGAAATAAAAAAATAAAAAAATAAAAAACCAATACCAAGGAAGAGTAGGGAAACTTTTCCGGTCAGAGAAGATGAGTTAATTTTATATCCGGAGAGGGGAACGGTTCGGCCTTAAGTGCCGGCATTTAAATTCATTGTGGCCGCCATAAAAGTGTTAGCGGCTCAGGCCACCATGGAAAGTGCATGCACACAAAGTACTTTGTTGTTTTGTATTTTTTTTTTTTTATTTTAGCTGAATAGTGAAGGTATATAGTGGAGTCGGCTAAAAATTAAATTAGTAGTAGCGAGTTGTGCCTCGGAATTAAAAGGGGAAGTGCCGGCGCCTGGGTAGTTTGTAGTTTGGTGCCGAAGGAGTCTCTTGCTCGGTCATAGCGGGCTGCTTTGAAATTGTCTGGCCGTAGCTTTGCTGGAGCGAAAATCATGGTGCCAGAGGTTAATGCAGGCTTACAGAGATTTTGATTGAATTTATAGTTTTAGCTATTTCGATTTAGCCAGAGCAAGGGGAAACTACGCCGAATTTTGTCTTGGACTTTAGTTTGATCTAGCAATTGGAAATGCAGCTCAATTTTGTCGTAGAAAGGGAAAAAGACGCCGAATTTTGTCTTGGACTTTGTTTCCTTTTAACGAGTGGAAATACAGCTCAGTTTTTTTTTTTTTCATAAGGACACGACTTAAGACTTCTTATTTTTGTGCTCTTATATTCGATATCTAGTTCCTACAACTCAAAAAATAACACAAACTTAACCGGAAAGAGTGTACAGTAAAACCCGCTTAAGAGAAACAGCAAAATGTCACAGCACTGTTGCCACTTTAGCGATTTTGTCGCTATTTCTAGCGTATTTTTCAAGCTCTCGGCGATTTTTAATAAAATGTTGTCGCTAAAAAAAAATTTGGCGATTTCTAGCTACTTTTCATTACTACTCCACTCCACCAAGTACACGAATCCCGTACAAGTGGCATCTCCGACCCATTTTAAGGAAACAATCGAATATAATTTTTCACATCGCAACCTACACGTGGTTGGTTGGTGGTTGCACATGCAAAAGGCAGATGTTAAGTAAGTGACGAGACAGAGTTTTTTGTTGGGGATGGGGATTTTTATTTTTGTACCGTAACGGTATTCGTTTCAAAAGAAATATAAATGGGATTGAAGTGTGTACGCTATAGTTTTATTTCATATGCAGTTTGTAGTTAGTGCCGTAAGTTGTTACTGTCATTGTTTTTTGTGTGTAATTTGTTGGTATTGATTGTATTCGTTAAAATAAATCTACCCCCAATGAAAAAAATATACGTTCAAAAATATAGAAATTAATGGGAAAATCACGCAGAGTTTAAAGAGTAGTGAAGGCCAGTTGTAAATGACGTTAATAAAGCTTTTTGTTCGTTTTGCCATTGTGAAATGTTGGCGAAATTAAATGACTTAAAGAAGCACAGTGCATCAAAAAAACATATAACCAGCAATTGACTTTTCGACTGCAACCAAAGAATTCATTAAAAGTCGAAAAGCTGAAGGTATGCTTGCATTGTTCGTAGCTGAACACAGTTCAATATCTCATATTGACCATTTAAGTGACATTTGTAAGAAATGTTTTAATGATTCAAAGTCTGCCATTGACTTGAAAATGCATAGAACCAAATGTACTGAGGTTATACACCAAGTTTTAGCACCACATTTTAAGGAAACACTTTTGAATGATATTGGAACTAAGAAATTTAGTGTTATTATTGACGAATCAACAGATATAAGTGTTACCAAATTTATCGGCATTGTGATTAGATATTTTAGTTTGACGTATGACAGAGTTGTATCCTCGTTTTTGGCGTTAGAGCCCGTAGAAAGTGCTACTGCAAATGGAATTGTTAGTTCGTTGCTCAAGTGCTGTTTTTTTTTTTGAATTCACATTATTTTTTTGTTATCTTGAATTTATTGGTTGTTGTTTTCTTAATTTAGTATTTAATTTAGTAATTAATTACATTATTAACAATTTATTTTAAAAATAAATACATATTTTTATGAACTTGCATTCAAATTGATATTTTAGCGATTTCTAGCGGATTTTCGCAATTCAGAAACTATCATTTCTAGCGGATTTTAGGTTAGGTATGGTCTAGCGACAATTTTTTTTCCTCAGCGGCAACACTGTGTCACAGCCTTTCTTTCCCTTAAACGGGGTTTTCACTTAAATGAACCCCGCTTAAGTGAAAAAAAAATTCACTTAAGCGTAGCTCGGACAAAATGTCACCTAAGCGGGTTTAAAAATTCCATTGCGTACATTTAAAGCTAGAACAATTTGTATTTATCTTATGGAGTGGCCAGGAAAATATAACGCTTGTGAAATATCAGAAGTTAAAATGACATTTTCGAGAAAAAGGAAGTGAAAGCATTCAAAAATTTTTTTTGTTCTGTTCGATTCGATATTTTTTTTGACTTAAGAGAGTTTTTTTCCATGAAATATATAAAATATAACTGAAAATATGTTTCGTTTTTTCACTTAAGTGGAGTGTTTTAAAGCGTTCCGGATAAGCGCGTTTGACTGTATCTACAAAAAAAAAAAAAAAAAAAGAGCAACTATCTCGTAACTAAGAAAAAACTGTCAGTTTAGAGAAGAAACACCCATAATTTTTTCAACTACATAGATACTCGTAGATATAACAAAAGCGACAAACAACACAAACGCGTGGACAATAACAAACGAACTGTTCAAATTAAACACATTATTTCTCATTAGTCATTATTATACGTTCTACCTACTACCGACTGGGATGTTTGCAAGCTTCACTTCGAATGAACTAAACAAAACACAATGACACGAATTTATTCGAGTTCACTGTTCACACATATCCGCAGTTTGTCAGCGCCAAAAATGCTAATTGTTCGTATCTACATTACGTATGTTCCTTTACTTTTGTAGTAAAAATGGAAAAGACTGGCAAAATGGAAGTGGGGGGGATAAATTCTCTCACAGTGACAGACACTTATGAAAAAGTTAGGGAACGCTTTTGTAGTTATGTATGAAAAATGACATTTACATAATTCAAATATTCAAAAAAGTGTCACGAAAAGTCTGATAAACTCGGGGAACTTGCTAATTTACTAAGAAAATTAGTTACATCATCTAAGTAGCGAATCTAACTTGACGAATCCGAGTATGTGGAAGAGTTTGACTGATTGAACTACAAGAGGAAAAAGCGAGGCTGCACTAAGAATTACATGGTGGAAATTACAGGGAGGAAGAATTTCGTTGCCACTCTCGAAAAGAATCTTGAGGAGAACATTCAATTTTATTTTTCCGCCAGTTAATACCATTTTAATTCGCTAACAATGAAATCAAATGTATATGCATTTATACCAAATAGGGCGACAGATTTCAAATCAGCTGTCAATTGTAAGGCAACTGACAGTCAGCGTTGCCAACCAATTTTGACTAAAAAATGCCTGACTTGAAAAAAAAGATGACTTTTTCAATAAAATAATGCCTAAAATACTTTCTTTGGCATACTGGAACATTAGATACAAAATTATTCTTTTTACTCAAACTGGAACAATTAATCCAAAATTAAACACAAAAAAAATGTATTTCAAAAAAAAAAAAAACAGAAGAGATTCTTAATAGGAACGAAATTTATGACTTTTAATGGTCTTCGCTGGTTATTTGTTCCGTTTTATCCATTTTAGAGTGATAATCTGTTGAATATAGTTCTAAATTTCAAGAAAAATTAATAAAGTGAGGTTATAATTTAAAAAAACGCTACCTATTTTGTCTTATTACGTACCTGGGTGATTAATTTTCAACAACAAGGGGCACGGCAAACGAGACAAGACTGCAACTTCTATTGCCAACTAGCATGTTTGTTTTTGTTTGCAAACTTCACTGCGTTTGAGCAAAATTAGACACAATTACACGAACTCAATAGAAAAGTATACATGCAATGTTCGCACTCGCCTGTACAGTGTACAGTAGGCGTTGCATATTATTCGAGAGAGTGACTAGCAAAGTGCCGCCCGGGGCCTGTGCCTCCCTTGACCCCCCCCCCCCCTCTCTCGCTGCGCCGCTGGAATTTTGTCTTGTCAAGTGAAAATTACGACAAATTTTGGATTGAAACTGAAACCGAAATATATCATAGAATGAGGGAGGCAATAGAAGTTCATGTTGGGGCCTTCTAAAGGTTGTAGCTTCTAGGGGGGGATCTGACAGCAAAACCATTAATAGATGCTTTGAAGCGGTTTAAGGTGTGTTGTGGCTTGTCATAGAAAATATATAGTGATATGAATTTTGAGAGGGCAGACTTGAGCTAGAACTATATATAAGAAGGTTTCATCAGCCTCTGAGGAGTTCAGTCGGGATTGCTGTCAAACGTATTCCGCTGTCTTTTTGGTTTCTTTATTGTCGGTTTACGGATGGCTGCAGACAAGTCACTCAAAAACATATTCATTTTTGAAGAACTTATAACTTTTGTTGTACAGATTTATGCTCTCGAACACAGACTCTCGTAGATGTTGTTGGATTCGAACGTCCTGTCCACATACTTGTGCACTCAATCCGCAACTTTTCAGGGGATCATCGTCGATAGACCTTCAAAACTAGCAACTTAGTTCAACAATTGAGAGAGCTTTATCGAGTTAGTTTTGAATGAATTTAATGAAAGCTGAAGATAAACATAAAAATTCAAGCAGAATATAAGTACATAGCTTATTATGGCCATGGAAGCTTCAAACACGATATCGTCCAGACGATTAATTACGAAATAGAAAAATCAGTGAAAAATCATCAGAGGGAATAAACCTTTGCGTAGCAAATACGATCAAAACCCGCACAAGGAAGTATGCAACCCCGAATACAGCAAGCTTATGTAGTTTTAAGTAGTTTTAAACAAAACAATAATAAAGAATTCAGGTTTTCTAAAGTTTCTTGAAAACTAAAAAACAAAACAAATCATAGATATAGATAGATTTAAGGCCGAAAGGCAATAATTTTAAGGATATTGATAAGTTTAGAGCGCTCGCTTAGAGCCCGTAAGCTAGAATAAAATAAATGTTAATTTTAAACACGATTTAATCGTTTTTGTCTAGTATGTAAGTTTAAGGAAAGAAATGAATAAAAATGAACTTTGAAGTTAAAAGTTAAAAAAACAGCAAGATCCATTTTTATATAAATTTTGTTATTAAAAAATAAAACAGAGTTAATGTTTTTCAAAATTTTTATTAAATTTTTCCTACATCACTCTTTTGTGGTTCGTTAAAGACTACGATGGTAAGATGCTGACCGGAGTAAGTCACCTCGTCATCTTGGGCTATGTGATGTGCATGGGGGTTGAAATATGACCCGATGCACATGTTGAAATGGCATTCCGATGCTCAAGCGATCTCTCGGGTAACTCGGGTATCGCTTGGTCATAAACAATGAAATTTATGGTTTCCAGATTTTGATATGTATGCACTTTGACTTATGGTCGCAGCCGCATCTGGATGGTCTCGATTACACAATACAACCATGTGTTACTCGAGCCTTCTATTGAAAATGATGTCATGTTCAATTTCCGGGGTTGGATTTTGGGTTTCTAGAGCATATGTAACTCCTCCCCTCTTTGAATCGTCCATCTGGTGAACCTCGACTGATGGTAGATTCACAGTGGTATTGGTGCTTGATGGCTTATTCTTCAGATAAATCAGTATAATTACGATTGCTATTACAATAATCATTATGAGTGTGAGATTATGCGTTACATTTTCATGACTAAAAACTATATTGGTTAATTCTTTTGTATTATTTATGGGTTTATAATCTATTAATTCGATATCTGGTATAATTTCATAGTTAGATATAGGAACTATCAAGTCTCCTTGATATTCTTTACGATTGTATGTTTTATTATTGATTTTAATATTACAATTCTTAAACTTGATTAAATAATTTCCTTTGATTGAATATTTTAATTCGTTACAATTTTGTTCTACCATAGTTTTTCCAATATTTTTAATTACTAAAAACTCTCCATTTTCTTTTATTTCAGTTTTATTAAAGTTTATTCTTTTACAATTTTTTAATGGTTTTTGCAAGATTAGATCATTAATACATTGATCTTCAATAGGAATTAAATTTTCAAGTTCCTCATTTGAGTAATAAGATTTATTATTTTTTTCTAGTATAACATTGGTTATTAAATCTAATGTTCTGTTATTAATAGGAAAGTTTTGAATAAAGTATTTGTTATAGAAATCTTTACTGAACTGAGGGATAGCTATGATTATCAATATATTTTCTTTATAGACTGCTAGTTTTATTTTTAAATGTTGTAACTTTTCGAAAGTTATTTCATTCTCTTTTATCTCCTCTAGAGTTAGAATGTCTTGTGTTAATATACCTGTTCTGCTAGTCAAAATGATATCTTCCACCTTTTCTAAAGCATGTTTGACTTCGCTAATCTGATTGTAGAATTCCATTTCCGCTCTGAAATTTTCTTATTTTTGAATTCATTAATTAGAGTGGTTCCTCTGTTAACTGTTTCTATCAAGTTTTTAAACCGTTTGTCGAACTGTTCGTTTATTTTAACTTGTTTGTTATTATTGTCTACAAGTGTTTTGCTATTTTCTTCATATGCTCTGAGTCTGTTTTCAATGTCTTCTCTATCGTCTTCGTCCATGGTTCCGTAAAGGAATTTCATGGCTGATCCTACGAAGTTTAATACACCTCTTTTTACAATTTTGTGTGGGATTAGGGTCTTGATTTTCTGTTCAAGTTTATTAATTTCTTGTAACTGTCTGTATGATTTTTCAGGAATAAGTTTGTACTGGTTTTTTAATTCTTTCATAACTTCTTCGTATTTTGTTAAATTGATCACATGGATTATTGTTTTATATTCTTCGATGAAGTTTATAGGTTTACTTTTTATGAGAGCAAATTCTTGATTGATTTCATATAATTGGATTTCCTGATTATGCACTAATATGGACTTCCATAGAAGTATTGCTAGGATTTGCGTCAGTTTGTATGTCATCTTTATTGTGGAATTTCTTTAATCTCCTAAATTGGTCTTTATGGAGTATTTGTAAATTTCTTTTGGGTTGTATAGTAATTTTCTTTTTTGTAACGTCAATCACTTTAACCTTTTTGTGCCGTGTTTTTAGTTTATTATAATTTTCAGGGTTGTTCACTTTTGTATGGGTTGGGTCGATTTCGATATCTTTCCGATTTTTATTTATTTTATCTAAAGTCTTTGTTTTTGTATTTTCTATTCTATCGTATATTATTTTATTATTTATTCTACCAAAATGTATATCACACGGTTTTTCTTTCGTCGTCAAGTGTATCGTTCGGTTATAGACTTCTACTGTCCGCGTTATATTGTCGACTAAATTATTTTTCTCTCGTTCGAAGAGTCTAAGGTTCTCGTTCAAAGTACTGTGGAGTCTTTCTATGTCCGCATTGCCAGTATGTCTGTATGGGGTTGTTAGTCGTATTTCTATCTCACTCTCTTTAAGGTATTGTTGGACTATATAAGAAATGAAAGATCGATCGTTATCAGTTGTTAAGATTTTGGGTTTGGATAAATAAGTAAAAATTTTAGTCATTGCAGTTAGTACATCTGATTGGTTTTTTGTATCTAGTTTTTCTACTGCTATGAATTTTGAGAACTTGTCTATACAAGTTAAATAGTTACCTTGCCTTGGTATAGGCCAAATATCCATATGATAGTGTTCGTGGGGTCCTGATGGAGTTGGAGTTTTTTCATACGGAAGTTTGATGGGATTTCTTTCAATCTTTAAATTACAAATATCGCAATTGTTTATAACTTTGTTTATTGTTTCACGTAAACTTGGTGCGTAATATTTTCGGATAGTTTCAAGGTACGTTTTCTCTATACCTATATGATTAAAGCTTTTATGTATTTTGTTGATAATTTCTTCCGTCTCTGGAGAATGTAAGTTTTCCAGGTTGATCATAGTTCTATATAAAGTTTGTTTATTATGGTTTGTCTTCCAATAGTTTTGGAATTTCAAAAAGAGTTCATTGTTATCTATGTATTTCTTTAAAGGGAGTTCATCATTGTCAATGTATATTGCATTCGTTACATCTGAGTCACATTCGGATATAATGAAGTCAAAATCTTTGTCTGTAAAATTTTTCCGGATGATTGTTATACATCTTTTGCCTATGTATGGAAATGTTATTTCTTGAGTGTTTTCCGTTGCCATTTTTAAAATTATTTGCCTTTTGAACATGTTGAGTGGTTTCTCGGTAATAGGTATTAAATTTGAACTATCGCTTTCTACGCTGTGTTGGGTACTGATGAGGTCATCTTCCTCCAAAGCATTTATTTGTTCTTCAATCATTATTCGTGATAGAGCATCGGCAACTTTGTTTTCTTTGCCCTGTATGTACTCTATATCGAAGTCGAATTCTTCAAGTTTTATCTTCCAACGTTGAAGTTTAGAGTTTGGCTCTTTCAAATTTTGTAACCAAACTAATGGTCTATGATCCGTAAGGATCTTAAATTTTCTACCGTATAGGTAATGTCTGAATTGTTTAGTTGCCCAAACAATTGCAAGTAGCTCTTTTTCTATTGTGGAATAGTTACATTCGTGTTTGTTAAGAGTTCTGGACGCGAAACTTAATGGTCCATGTGATTGACTTAGAACTGCGCCAATTGCAAAATTACTAGCGTCAGTTGTGAGTATGAAGTCTTTTTCAAAATTAGGGTGTCTATTTAATAATGTTTCACTCAATGCGATTTTCAGTTTGTTAAATGCATCTACATATTCTTTTTTCTCGTGATCTATTTTTATATCTTTTTTCAAGCAAAGTGTTAGTGGTTTAATGATTTTTGCATAATCCTGAATGAATTTTCTATAATAGCCTGTCAATCCCAAAAAGGATTGGATTTCTTTCACCGTTTTTGGAATTGGAAAATTTTTAATTGTTTGTATTTTTTGGGGATTTGGTTTAATACCGTCTGGAGTAATAATGTGTCCAAGAAATTCACTTTCTTTTTTGAGGAAATCACTTTTGTTTAGGGATACTTTGAGGTTGACTTTTCGAAGTCTCTCGAAAATTAAATTGAGGTGTTGGATATGTTCCTGTAAAGAGGTTGAAAATATAATGATATCGTCTAGATATACATAGCATATTTTTCCGACATAGTCGCCTAAAACTTGGTTCATCATGCGCTGGAATGTAGCCGGTGCATTTTTTAAACCAAATGGCATTCTAATCCATTCATAATGACCAGAAAGTGTAGAGAAGGCTGTCTTCTCACGGTCTTCAGGATCTATCTCGATCTGGTAAAATCCTTTGGTCAAGTCTAGAGTCGAAAAGTAATTTGCACGACCCATTTTATCTAATATGTCATCGATAAGAGGTATTGGGTATTTATCCTCTTTAGTGATTTTATTCAATTTCCTATAATCTATAACGATTCTCCATTCTTTGTTTCCCATTTTGTCTTCTTTCTTTGGGACTACCCAGATAGGTGCGTTATAAGGAGAAGTAGAGTGTCTAATTATTCCCTGATCTAATAATTCTTGGATTTGTTTGTTCACTTCCTTCTTGTGAACCTCAGGATAACGATAGATTCTTGTGAAAATTGGTGATGTATCAGTCAAAGGGAGTTTGTGTTTGACATGAGAAGTAAAGGAGAGGTCATCTCCTTTATGGAAGAATACATCTTGATATTCTTTTAAGGTTTTGAAAAATATTTGTTTTTCTTCTTTATTCATGTGATCGGTGTTCTTAGATTCGAACTCGTCAAATATGGTGTCATGTGGCGTTAAGCTATTCAGGTGATGAATTTCCATAGCATATTCTTGTTCGTCGGTTTCATCAAAAAATATTGGGATTTTTATTTTATTTAATTCAAGTGTCTTTGTTTCGTAATCGATCTTGCCTTTATTTGGTAAAAGGATATTGTTACCAATAATGCCGTTAAAGCAAGGACTAAATGTCATTAATTGAAATATGCAATCTTCATTCACTTTGTATATAAATCTTTCTTTTGGAAACAATGCTTCCTTTGTTATTTGTACTGGGTTACCTACGGTATTTATAGTCAATGGTTTTTTCCTAATTCTAATAAATTCTTTTGGTATGTCTTTTTCGTTGATGATACTATTTGTGGCTCCAGTATCAATGAGCATTCGTAATATTTTACCATTTTTTTCTAGTTTAGTATAGGGCAACCCGGATCTTGATCCGAGGCTTCTATTTGAAAATTTTCTATTCGTACTTTGATTATTCGTTTCCATATATCCCGCAGGATTATTTTCTTCTTGTAGATAAGTATTGTCATTTCTTTTATTGTAATTAACTTGACCTGGGATTCTTCTTAATTGTGAACTCCCGGGGTCTACATCCATGGGCTGTGGTTTTGTTTGATTAAAATTTCTATTATTGTTGTTATAATTAAAAGGGGCTCTAAGGTTATTATTACTGTTATTCTGATTATAGTAGTGGTTAAAGGGAGGTCTGAATTGTTGATAATTCTGCCTAAAATTATTACTTCTAAATTGACCTAAGTTATTATTTTGAGAGTTGTTCGAAGGTCTGTAATTTTGTTGGTGTTGGGGTATGTAGGTTTTTGGTTGGAAATTTCTACTAGTGTTTTGATTATATGTGTGTACTTTAGTTGGTCTGTCTTCGAAAGGGCTTGAATTTACAAATCCAGCTTGGGTAAGCTCGTGAAGAGCTGCCTGTAAACTTGTAGGCTTAAGTGCGTATAAGATTGTTCGCATGTGAACTGGAAGTTTTTCTTTGAAAATATTAAGTGCTGTTTCATTATTGCTGTTGACTTCATGTCCTTTTCCCTCTTGGACACTTTTTTGGTTTAGGTCGCATAAGGTCTTTTGTACGTTATTATAGAAGCTAATGACATCACCCTTGAATTGTGTTTGTCTTAAATCTTCGTATAACTGAATACTGTTTTTAAATCCGCCAAAGTTGTTTATAAGCATAGCTTTTATGTCCGTCCACTTTTGGAGGTGGCTATGAATTTCTATACATCTTTTGGCTTTCCCAATAAATTTAGACTTTAAAATATTTATACATATGATCTGGGACTGATCATCGTACTGGTTTAGTGTAGGGACTATACCGTCTACATTTGTGAGAAAAGTGTACAAATCTTCGGTTCTACCGTCGAATGTATTCAATTTCCCAACATATTTGAGAGGATCGAGCGCTAAGCTCTTTTTGGGGGTTGAATTCAACCATGTGTATTGGCTAATAACAACAGAGTAACTTGGTTGAATTCAGCCAAGTGGGTTGGCTAATAACAACAGATTGAATATGTTGAATTCTACCAAGTGAGTCGGCTAATAGCAACAGACTAAGTAGGTCAAATTCTAACAAGTTAGTTGGTTAAATACAACCAAGTAGGTTGGCTAATTTCAATCAAGTGAGTTGGATAATAACAACACAGTTACGTGGTTAAATTCAACCAAGTGGGTTCGCTTATAACAACAGAGTAACTTGGTTAAATTCAACCATGTGTATTAGCTAATAACAACAGAGTAACATGGTTTAATTCAACCATTGGGTTGGCTAATAACAACAGAGTAATTTGGTTAAATTATACCAAGTTAGTTTGTTATTTACGACCGAGCAAATTTGGAGGGGAAATTGATAAATCGGTTATTTTTAACAGAGTTTCGTTAAACAAGTTGACTCGGTTTATTTTAATCAACTAACTCTGTAGGAGCTATATTAACAGTATCACTTGGTAGTTTTTAACCGAAAGTCGGTTGTTTTTAAATAAGCGATTTTTCTGCGTGTAGGTTCTATAAAATTATTATTTATTTTACTGCCCAAACTCAATTCTACTTTACTAATATGCTCAAAATTTGTGAAATTATTTATATTCTTAGTTTCTAAATTATTCTTACGAAGGTTCTCTGGTATAGGTTGGTTTCTGATGTTCGTCAGTTGTAAATCTTCTTCTCTTGAATCGCTGTCTTCTTCGTCAGTGTATCTGGATTCTTTCTTGCTAATTTTCTTCTTTGATATTTTAAATTTGTTGAACATCTATTTTATGCGTTGGGGCTCGGATGCTGCCCTTTTCTTCTAGTCTTCACTTTTTATTTCTTTGTTTCAATCGCAACTGATTTATTATTTAATTCTTTCTCCAATGTTTCTAGAATTTTTAATGGGTCAGACTGCTTGTAACGATTTTACTTTATTTCCTTCGATAGGAATTGTCATTTATTTATTTTCTTAATTTTATTTGATTAATCACTCTCTACGAGTTTTGTAACATTACCATTTATGTTGGAGTGAGTTACTAATTAATCTATTCACTGAATTGGTATTATTAGGATTCTTATTTTCATTAGGTTTCCAATTTGTCCTTTTCACTGAATTAACTTTATTCGCGATTTATTTAAAATGTTTTCCAATCAATGTGAGTATTGTATTCACTTTAATGTTCGCTATGTTGCGTTTCCGATTTTCGTCATTAACTCAAAATTTTATTTTACTTATTTGCGTTAAGTAATTATTTTGAAATTAATTTCACTTTTACGGACCGGTATTAGGTTTTTACAAGGATAACAGAAATATACTGCTATCCTACCGACTGCGCCAATTTTGTTATTAAAAAATAAAACAGAGTTAATGTTTTTCAAAATTTTTATTAAATTTTTCCTACATCACTCTTTTGTGGTTCGTTAAAGACTACGATGGTAAGATGCTGACCGGAGTAAGTCACCTCGTCATCTTGGGCTATGTGATGTGCATGGGGGTTGAAATATGACCCGATGCACATGTTGAAATGGCATTCCGATGCTCAAGCGATCTCTCGGGTAACTCGGGTATCGCTTGGTCATAAACAATGAAATTTATGGTTTCCAGATTTTGATATGTATGCACTTTGACTTATGGTCGCAGCCGCATCTGGATGGTCTCGATTACACAATACAACCATGTGTTACTCGAGCCTTCTATTGAAAATGATGTCATGTTCAATTTCCGGGGTTGGATTTTGGGTTTCTAGAGCATATGTAACTTATATATAGATTTGCACTTGACTTTTAGAAGAATCGACGTCGATATCCGCTTTTTTTTTTGTTGGCCCTAAAACTACAAAGGACAAAGTTTGTAGGCAAGCGTCACTCTCTCAAGTACAATTACCACGAGTCTCTTGCAGTTCTCAACCTATACCCAAGCTAAAACTAATTATCAGTGAAATTACAGTTCTAGTGAAATGACAGTCTCATTACCAGCTCCAAATTTTGTGTATTTCAAAACTTCCCTCCCCAACCACGAGGTTTTATAAAATCTGTCAAGTCAATCCTCCGGATATCGGTGAATTGGATTTGCATTTGATATTACCCCCGAAATCCATTGGCACTTGCCAGAGGATGCACTGCAAACGCGCAATAATGAAAAAAATGATTGCATCCAATGGAGGGAGACACAGCCAGTGATACCTACGGTGGGGCTCTTGCCAGCTCGCTATTTACCCAAAGCCTCGTGGCACAAGTGAGGCGGAGTGTCATTGCGAACTAATAGCCGATTAAACTAAAGCGAATCGATGTGCACAGTACCCAGGATATAGGACTTCGATTGCAACTGCATTTCGGATTTAATGCGATTAAATTAAACCGAGGCCACCAAGTCCAGGCGATGGAGCCATGGAAGATGCAAATTTTGCTATATGTCCATGTGGACAGAGTCTGGAAATGGAAACTGGAATGTGTGAGCGATTCTGTGTGTGCATAGAGGCATCTCTCTGACAATATTTGTGTCTATTGAGTGGTGGGTTAAAGTAGACTCCATCGAGTTGAATTGGCCAAGCAAGTTGATCCCATCGAAATATTTTTGTAATTCCCAATTTCACGCGCATTCAATGTTAAATGGCGCAACTTTCTTTGTCCAGTTAAATGAGGACACATTGTCAGTCAAGGGTGCAAGTGTCTGAAGGGTCCTGTTACACGTACTAGAAATTTACATTCAACCAGGGGATTACAAGTTGCATAGACACTCAACTTTCATAAAACTAATTGAACGTAACCAACAAACAGGCCGGAAGGCAACAACGCAAAGGAAAAATAATAAAAAAATTACTCCGTCCATGGAAACGCATCGAGTTCGGGTGACATTTTGACTGACAATCGCCCCTTGTCTCAGTCAACCAGCCGCAGGCTATGTTTCAAATGGCAAGCTAGCATTAAAAAGAAAATAAAACAACCCAGAGTATACAGATTAGCCAAATCCGCCACCCCATCTCCCAACTGTGCACACATAGTGTGTGACATGACTGGCAATAAAGAGGGATTACAAGAATGCTGTGTGTGTTTCATGCAACCCCCGGCTTCGAGAAGGTAAACGCACATTTGCCGTACATCGCCGGTTCCGTGTACACCCATTGCGTTGTTCAGGTAAAGTTTCCGCAGAAATGGGGTGCACAGGAACAACTCCTTCGGGATGATAAAAGAAAAAGCTAAAAATATCTCTAACTCGCAGCTAAAATTCCTGTTTCTCTTTTGTGCAGGGGCAGGAGCGTGCGTGGAGATGATTGTTTGTTTGGCAGAGTGGCTTATACCCACTTTAGGAAATATGTTGGTCGTAGGAAAATATCCTGCGTTCTTCTTTTTTTTTTTTCCTTTATGTCTGCCTCCTCTGCTCGTCAGCACTCTATCGCAGGATGATTTTAAATGGAGCGAAAGGATTTCTCTGTATAGCTTCCGCAAGGATAAAGTGTTGAAACTACTCTCGACATAACTTTCCATTATCAAGAGTTCCAGACTGGTGCACACGTCAGTTGTGCGGTTGGGGTTTGTTGGCCGGGACGACAGCGGGCGAATTCTGTAATTGACAGCATACAGTCATTTATGTGTTTGCTGCAGTATAGCAGTCGACCAAGTTTCAAGGAATGCTGAATTGAGTTGAGCAGTGAGTGCAGACGAGAAGGTAAGTCGAACCAAATTGCTGACATTGCAAGATTAACGGCAGTGAACATGGACAGGACATGCTGTAGTGGTTGATTATTGCCATTTCTACAGACAGTTGTATCGATTCGATACTGCTTGACGTTTAATTGGTAAAACGGGATGAAGAGTGGAATCAATTGTTAAGTGGATTACGGATCCGAAAGTATTGCAAAAAAAAAAAAAATCCAATTACTGCCAAGCGAATGTAGACGGTCTGGACATAGCCCACAGCTGGTATTTCCCACCCTCTCTATCTCCCTCTATCGTTCCATTGCGTGTCATTGCAAATTGAATCTGTCACATCCAGTGACACTTTGGCCGAAGAAAGCGCACCGCCTATCCGTGTACAGTGTCAACTAGGGGTCATGTTGACACGATTTGGAGAGTTCCTTTTCCTTTGTGCGCGCGAGCTCAACGCCTAACAGCAGCTGTGAGTCTCGTTTCGAGTGATAAAGTGCTCTGATTGAAAAATACGTGACCATTGAGGTGTGACATTGCCCAACCAAATGGCACACTTCCGGGGCGACACGTTGATATTTTCTCTTCATTTGCATATTGCTGCGGATTTTGTTTGGCTGTGGCTTTTATTTTTGGGTTATAATTGAAAAAGAAGAAGCCTCTGGCAGCTCATATACTCGTGCTTCGTATGGTATCAAACTATTAGACCACATCAACCGCTCCTGCAAATGTATGCGGGTGGCGAAACACGTTTTTGGCAGTCCAACTGGAAAATTGTAAAACTCAATCTGAGTTCTGAGTGTTTGTGTTTCGTTTTTGTAAAGTTTTATATACCGTGTTCTAGATGGGAGGACGAAATATGGTCGGACCTGCCCCAGGGAATGAATTCACTTCCGACTGTGTGTGCGGCTCGGGGGAATTTAATCAAATTCAGTTTCATTACATGTGGCCGTGAGTGTATATGAAGAGCTGTCAAAATGTGGTTGTACCTTGATTTTCAGATGCAGATGTTGTAGCAGGGACTTAAAGAGCGAGCTCTCGTTTATAAAGGATAGGGATGTGCGCTCTATCTATGCAATTGGTGGGTTTTTGGGAACCGATTGCTTGGCACCATCAAATGCCCTAACATAGACCAGTTTTGAACTTTGACGTTGCATTTTACAGCTCTGTTTATATAGATATCCGCAACTTTCTACTATTTATAAGATCATGGGGACTATCGTACTATATCATAAAAGCAAGGATTTACCAAATTTTGTCGATTCCTTTTTGATTGATGTGGGAAAAAGTCCGTGGTCAATGTTAGGGCGTCGAATTCCTATCATTGACCATTGACCTAAAATGTACCAGCAATAACGATTTTTCTATTATCTTATTTTTCTTCTCAAAAGATTAATTTTAACTCGACTTGCTTTTATTGATTATTTAATATTTTTTTAACTGTACATTTTGTAATAGTTACCTACTAAAAATAAATTAAATAAAAAGAAAACTAATTTGTTCCCTTTTCTCTACAAGAATATTAAATAAAAATTAAACTGAATTAAAAATTAGTTTTATGAATTCTTTAGAGTAATATATCGAATTAAATACTGATAATTGTTTGAAAAAGTTCAAAAGAAACAGCGGTCAATGTTAGGAAATGTGATAAATACCCACTAGCTATTTCGAAGGCCTTATTATTTATAATTGTCTAGTATTTTTGTAAACAAACAAATATATTAACTATTATTTTGCTTTAAAAAAGGTCGTTTCGGTACAACAGACAAAAGTTTGCACCACTGAAAATCACAAGATTTTAGGAGCACTTAAAAAATACCCGCTACAACTTCCATGCATTTAATATTTCCCTTCAACACTTAATATGGCATCTAGTGACAAATAGCTTAATACAAACAACAATAAATTATATAGAAGTTATAAATAAACTACCCACCACCGGTGTTTAGAAACATTTTCCTGTTTTTGGTCAATGTTAGGGGCCCGGTCATTGTTAGGGCAGTTGACAGTACTTGGGCTGCATCACTTGAATCAGTCGCTTGACCCCCCATCTCTTGGTGGGAGGTAGAGTTGAACTTGGCAAGAACAAAGGTGCGCAGCACGATGAAAACAAGCAAAGTTAAGGTGAAGGAAAGACAACGCGATGAATTCAGAAAATCTTTGTATGTAAAGACCCTTAAAGTTTCTTAATCTAAATGGTAAAAGTCTCCAAAGTCTTTGAAGCCATGCTTCGCTCTATTGGGCAGACTGCAGATTTTAAGTACTATAATTCTTGAATCTGCAATGAGAAGATCAGTCGGACTTTCCGTAACTAGCGTCGTAAGTTTTAACAAAGAAAACTGAAGCGAAAGATAACTAACCACTGTCATGTGGACGACCTTTCTGCCATTTCATCACATCAGCACCTACCTATAGTCAATATAACTATAGCTTCATCGAATAAAAACCGTAGAAATCTGTCAAAGCACCACATGTGTAAGCCCGGACTTTGTGGTTGTTCTTCCATTTCTAAACGAACTTTCTTCTTACATTTCCGAAATAGTACTTCAGACCAGAGTGCGGTTTGATGTTGCCGCAGAATTAGCTGTAGATTTTATCCAAAAACACAATAGTTATGAACCCATTCATTTACAAAGGACCCATAACAATTGCCCGGATGTCCATTAAAGACGGGGTAACGAGAGGCACAAAGCAAACACGTGCTTCCCCCTAACCACACCATGCAGCATCAAATTGACTTAATGAACAATAGTCGGAAAAAAATCTGCTAGCAATCAACCCAAACAAGGGTGGACCAGGACTGCCAATGGTTAAGTACGAAAGGAAGCAATTTAAAAAAAAAAAACAAAAAAACAATTGAACAAGAAATCGATCAATTACGCCACATTTACACCAGGCGCTCAGCGAATGCAACACAGAACACACAATAGTGTCCCAAGAAATCCGTCTCCCTCCAGAAGTACGCAGACATACTTCCCGCGCGAGAGTGAAGAGAGTAGTATGATGTTTCTACGAAGTGATTCGAAAATGCGTGCACTCTTCTCATACTCACTTGTGTGAGAAAAGAAAAAAGATGTCCGCCAGCTGTTGCGCTCGTGTGCGATCGTCAATTTTGGAAGAAAAACAAAATTACATCGGTGTTGGGTGTTGGGTGAACGTGTACCTATTGAGAATGATGGTCGCTTGTTTCTCTGTCTAGCACTTAATTTCGTTTTCGAAAATCAACAAGCAAACAGATAGAGTTGGTTTTGGGAAAAGGGCGCAACAACAACATCAACGGAAAGTGTGGTATTGTTCATTTGCGGAGCTGGGGAAGAAAAAAACACTTAGTGAAACCGCTGATGGTCTGGTGTTCCAACTAGCACTTGATTCGGTTTTCGATCAATCTCCTCCACTACGACTTGACGGGACACACGACACGCCGCCACTCACTACTTGCTCACACTTGTCATTCATCACTGCACAAGCCCTAGTCCCATTTGGAAAGAGGGGAATCGTCTTCATCAGCAAAGAACAAAGTGCGTGAGTGAAAGGGAAGCAAAGAATAGACGAAAAAATAAGATTGGAATGGAATATGGTGGCCGCGCCTACCTGCTGGGAATTCTGTCAGCCCGTGATGCATCTCATACTGGGGATGTTGTCGAAAATGGTTTTCGATTTCGATGCACACACACTCTCTCTGCAGTCAGCTATTCAGGTACTTCGCAAAGTGCGTGAGCTGTATTCAATGGGAGAAATTATGGGAAGTAAAATGTTTGAAAAAATCACCGACGCCTGCTAAAAATGCAGCTGGCCTGGTGTCTTGACTCTAAAGACGATCACTAGTTACGGACAGTGATCGATGTTGTGACTCACGATCATTTTTCAAATTAGAGTGATCTGTGGTAGACCTGCTTTTCTATGTGGAATGACTTTGTTTTCCAAAAACTTGTCTGTCAAACAAGCATATTATGTCACATTAATGACGACAGAACGTGCGACCAAATTTCTATTGCAAAAAGAATATTTTGATGGCTTTAATTGATCTAGAAAAATTAACCAAATTATGAAAGGTACTAGGCGAGCAGGAAAATATGGAAAGGTGGAAAAAGACAAAAAAGAAACGAAACAAATTCCGAATAGAGTTGGGAGAAAGTGAGAGTGAAAGTGAAAGTGAAAGTGGAAGTCGGACCTTGGACAATATACGATCGAGTATCAGCCGATGAGATCTGTAGTGGAACCTATTGTGAGGTGACTGGTGACTGTGGAATGTATTATTAGGGATGGTGCTGCGATGCTAATAGTTGTGGCTATCTGTATGTGATCGACTATTTATTAAGTCTGGCAGTGTTTTCTGTGTTGTGATCGTTTGAAAATAGCCAAATGGGTCGTGAAAGAAAGCACAGAAGGGTTTACAGCTTCTACTTCTCTGAGCAAGTAGTTCGTAGGCATTTTGACAGTAACCTCAATTCAAATCATGAATGAAGGCCAGAAATAATTAGTTTGCGCAATATCTAAGTGTTCTTTCTGTACTGTGGTGGGTGAATGGGGGCTAAAGGGCAGAGCAATATCTTGTCAAAGAAAGTAAGCTCTTTCCCTTTCTATCTATTTCTCTTTCAGTCAGTAGCATACCTCGTCATCAGATCAAACCAAAATGAATCGCTTAGCCATTGAAAAACTTTTGGGGAATATTGCAAACTTGCGTCAAAAGTGAGTGCGTTTTGAAACAGACTGGATTCTGGACAACACTCACGGCCCACGTCGTCCTACAGTGCGATGGGCGAACAGAAAGAAAATGTAAATGCTGTTGAAAACTCAATTTCGGTCAATGGTGAGTCTGAGTGGCAAGGAGCCGCGATTATTGAATTTTTGTGGGCTGCAATCGAAGATAGGATGGCGCAACATATCATTTAGGGAATCAAACAATAGATCTTTCAGGCACTAAGTATACTTTAACATTTATTCAGTCGCATTGGCGATGTCAACTGGCCGTCCCATAGCTTTGATTTGACGTCTTATGCCTCTTTTGGTGTTGGCTACCTTTAAAGATCTACACTATATGCGGACTATCCAGAGTATCGTCTTCTAAGCCATACGTGAGATGGAGTCAAAAACGATCACTGAGGTCTTGTAAAATCGTTGGCCCAACCTTTTACGTGGGTAGGTTAGGTTTTCAGGTGAACTTTGACACATTTAGGCGGCTCTCTGGACCACCTGCCTTTAATGGGGAAAGGTCTTGTTTTCTTCATAATGTTTTCCTTTCCTTGTCGTCCTGAAATCTCCAGAAACCTGTTACCTAGGCAGCAAAGGCTGCAGCGATATATGGCAGGTTCTTACAAGGAAGTTACTTGGAAGCGTTTCTGCCCAATTTCACTTAGCAGAGCGTTTGTAATTTTTTTCAATTGGGCTGAGATTTTATTTGATTTATGATGAAATGTTTGCGAATGGAATCCATAAAATAATTTTTCCTAGCTCTCTGGACCTTTTGGGCCAGAAGTTTGTGGTCTTGTATCCATGACTAGACGTAAGTAGCATACTTTCCATCATCAACCAAATTTGCTCAATTGATGATTCACAAGGCAATTCGCGGAGGAGTTTCCCACCCCATTTCTGAACGAAAAATTCTTCTCGTCCTGACTAACTGCAGCCACTCATACATTTCCCTAATTACCCTCGTAATTCACTCTATTTCAGTGTATTTGGTATCTTTACATGGAATTATTAATCGAGCATAGTTATTCATTTGTCAAAGGGATTATTCACATATTACTTATACCGGCGCCTTGCAAACACCATCCACGTCCCGCATCCGACCGTCATCATCGCCGTACCAACCGAAGGGCGGATCTATTAATTACAAAGAATTCTCTTAATTCTTCCATTTCGATTGAGATTTCCTTCTCGTTCGGTTCTTCTTCCTGAATCCTGATGCGTTCACTGCTCCCTCGAAGGATTACTTCCGCTTAACGCTGCTAAGCGCTACCAAATACACACATGCTTAATGTGCTTTCGCCCATCCCCAGTTGCTTGTTGTATCGGGTGTGCCAGTCTAATGAACAGCAACACAAGCGATATCAACATCAAACACATCCTCATTAAAGCGAGTGACTTAAAGGATTTTCGCGATGTGCCAGAACCGACATCTTACAGTGGGTAGTATGTATCTTCATCCGATAGATGTAGATGGTACACGAAAAGAAGAAATTTGAAATTCGCCAAAAATTCTACTTGTCGATGGGATGAGCAAACTCTGCGCAGGATGAGTAGTCAGTGAGATACAAGATCCTCGCCTCGATTGGGTTTTTCGTCGTGTTTCTCCATCCGAAGAGAAAATGTCTGACAAATTATTGTAATCCGTCAAGTGGGAGTTATGGAATGCACGCTCTGATTGAGTGAAAGGATACTTGCTTTGTTGTAGAATTTCGTTTGCGGACGGGGGGCGTGGGTGAATTGGTAAATCTGGCAACAAGACGAAATGAAAAATGATTCCCTAAGTGCATGAAGAGTGCAATGGAGAGTCCTTTCAAATGCGGGCGGGATGGAATGGAACAACAGTGCACCGTGTTTGGATAGAAGAAATGTTAATAAGTTTGGCAATCCATCAAGCGGGATGGATAAACACACACTCGAAGGACTAAGCTATCAAGAAGATGAAAGTTGGCAATTCGTCGGTATTGTGCAGCCAAGATGGATGGTTTGTTTGGGTGATTTTTATAGCGAATTGCAAGTGGAGTTTGGTATTAAATTAACTTTTGAAGTCGGTGTTTTTTTTTTTGTTATAAGACTCAAAGCACAATTTTTAGAGTTGTCAAGTTGGAAAGAAAACTTTGCAAGAAAGTGGTGAGGATTTTTTTCTTTATGATAACGAACTATCAGACAGTGGCGCCCAAGCTTAAGTATTTGCATATTTGGTGGCGCTGAAGTTGGTAATTTGAACTGTGGCTCGTAGAGTTACTCTTTTCAGTTTTATCTCTGCACACTATCGCAGAACTGAGTTTAAATTTATTCGCCTCTCCAGGCGTTGGATAACTTCCAAAGACATAATTGGTTTCGTCTGTGAAAAACTGGCCTTTCATGGTGCAAAGTTGGTCAAGGTCTCCTTCCACCTGCGCTCGCCACTTAAAAAAAGGCATTCATGTACTAAATTGCTTCCTTTCGGCTTGTATTTATGACTTTTCCTCTATCAGTACTAATAATCTCAGACGACGCAATAAGTTTCAAATCGCATTTAAAACTACTTAAAATAATTGTAACGTAAACGTGATTATTTAATAAATTGATAACTTTCAACAGAGGTGACTAAAAGAGGGTAAAAAACGGGAAAAATCAGCTTTTTTGTTTCAAAAAGTTTCAAATCGAATTTAAAAGTACTAAAAATTATTGTTACGTAAACGTGTTTATTTAATAAATTAATAACATTCAATAGAGGTGTTACTAAAGGAGGGTAAAAAACGGAAAAAAGCTGCTTTTTTGTTTCAAAAAGTTTCAAATCGCATTTAAAACTACTAAAAATAATTGCAACGTAAACGCGATTATTCAATAAATTAATTACATTCAATAGAGATTACTAAAAGAGGGTAAAAAACGGAAAAAAGCTGCTTTTTTGTTTCAAAAACTTTCAAATCGCATTTAAAACTACTAAAAACAATTGTTACGTAAACGTTATTATTTAATAAATTAATAACATTCAACAGAGGTTACTAAAAGAGGGTAAAAAACAGAAAAAAGCTGCTTTTTTGTTTCAAAAAGTTTCAAATCGCATTTAAAAGTACTAAAAATTATTGTTACGTAAACGTGTTTATTTAATCAATTAATAACATTCAACAGAGGTTACTAAAAGAGGGCAAAAAACGGAATTCAGCTGTTTTTTTTGTTTAAGTTTCAAATCGCATTTAAAACTACTTAAAATAATTGTAACGTAAACGTGATTATTTAATAAATTAATAACTTTCAACAGAGGTTACTAAAAAGGGTGAAAGACGGAAAAAACTGATTTTTTGTTTCAAAAAGTTTCAAATCGCATTTAAAACTACTAAAAATAATTGTAACGTAAACGCGATTATTCAATAAATTAATTACATTCAACAGAGGTGACTAAAAGAGGGTAAAAACCGGAAAAAGCTGCTTTTTTGTTTCAAACATTTTCAAATCGCATTTAAAAGTTCTAAATATAATTGTTACGTAAACGTGTTTATTTAATAAATTAATAACTTTCAACAGAGGTGACTAAAAGAGGGTAAAAACCGGAAAAAGCTGCTTTTTTGTTTCAAAAAGTTTCAAATCGCATTTAAAAGTACTAAAAATAATTGTTACGTAAACGTTATTATTTAATAAATTAATAACATTCAACAGAGGTGACTAAAAGAGGGTAAAAAAGGAAAAAACAGCTTTTTTGTTTCAAAAATTTCAAATCGCATTTAAAAGTATTAAAAATAATTGTTACGTTAACGCGATTTTTTATAATAAATTATGTAATAACATTCCAAAAAGAAAAATAATGACATAAATGCTGACAACATGCCGACCTCGACTGTAGTCAATGTCACAGACTTTGGGTCCCGGCCCATTCCACCACACTATCTTCCTATAATGGAATGAAAATTCTTTTAAATTACCAAACCTGTCAAATTTCATATAGTCCCAAGTAGGATGATCCTATTAACAGCAAGAGTCACCCTCTTACAATTTTTCTTCTTAAAGGTATATCAGTAATTGCAAACAGAATTGACATCCACCATTCCACTCGTTCGAGCCACCACATCTGGCTCTCTGGAATTCTAATGAGGGCAAACATTGTGCAGGCCGAGATATGGTGGCGATAAGTTTTGAACATTTTTCGAAAATCACGCGTCGTGCTCCTGAATGTTTCTTCACTTCACTTCACTTCACCTCACTTCACAGGGACACGATACTAAATCATCATAAATTTCCAATTTAAAATTTGTCTCCAAACCGGAACAGTTGATGGAGTTCCCGGGGGCGCAGAGTACGAAGGAATGACACATTTCCGCTGCCTGTTCGTCTGTGCCTCTTGTTGATGGTGTCCAATTTCCGTTGCCTACTTGTTAGGGTATTAAAATGTTGACAGGTCAATCTGTCTGGACATTTTTTCTCACAAGTAAGAAAAATTAAAAGCTAACTTCTCTGGAAGTAGTTGGGTGGTGTACATTCGTACAAGAAGACTGCGGGCCAGGGGTGTGCGATGCAGTTAATAAGCGTGACGGCGAACATTATTTTGGCATGAACAACCGCACCAGCAGCCGTATCATATATATATAGTGAGCCAGAAATTGGCGTAGCATCAGAAGATACATCATCGGTGGAATTCTGATTACAGCAACCTAAAGCTTTGCTCCTTGAGATACGAAGGAGGAAATTACTGTACACACCGCATTATATTGTACGGTCTGGTCCGATGGTCGTGAGCGAGGGTAGGAGCAATGCTCCAACTCCAACGGAATCATCGATCGTGTTTCGGGGGTTGGCTTCTGAGGCTGCTGCTTCTCTCGGTCGAGTGGTTGATTTCTTCCAAGGATAACACCAATGTTATGGACGGCGGTCAGCTATGGGTATAGACGAAATTAATTATTTATTTATTTTTTGTATCCTCGCTTCGGGCACTTGTCCGTTGGCATCGCTCCATGTCGTCATTGATTTCGGCAGTTTTTTTTCTCGTCTCCTCTTCCAAGGATCACACAATGGAGCGTAAATCGACTACCGAAAGATGTTCGTTATGCCATGCAGGTTGTTGCTTGAAAGTACGAGTGTGTTTATTTAATTATTCCTTGTGAGGATATTTGCGATAGAGAGGGAGAGCATACTGCATACCCAATGAGTCGTTGTTTGAACTCCTATTCCTATAGGCTATGGGCTATAAGAATATTTGATTTTCTGGCGGCCGGCCGACGGGTGAATTAGTTTTAATTGTAGTTGCGCCGATTTATGAGGGAATTATTAAAGTGGTCATAAATTATGTAGTGGCCAAGTTATTTATGCGATACGGAAGTGATTGATTAAGGAAAGAAGTGGAGTTTGTTCGCGAACGTGAGGTGGAATTATGTTTGCAATGAAAGTAGGTACACGCTTAGATTGAGCAGAGTTGCGGGCTGATTAATCATACAGTTATGGGCATAGTGATTTGAATGGTATTTGGTGTGGGGGCGGGATGTCAATGGTGTAGATAGATATTAAGGGGATTAAATAAGACGCGTTGAATTCGCACACAGTTTGCCTTTTGTTTCCCTTTTGATTAAAGTGAATCATTGAGTTTGTTCTTGTTGGAGTTAGTCGATGGGATATTTGTATCTATGTAACCAAGTCATTGGCAGTTTAATCTCATGATGGTTTAACCCAAGGGCTAATTGCTGATGTACATCTGACTGTCAAACTGTGGCCGTTCTCTGGGTCTGTAAACATATTTTTGAAGGTATATCGTTTATCTTGTGGTCGTCCTTATTCTTAGTGAACATGCTTTCGTATCCATTGATAGGCTACAAATATTTTATGTCGTACCGCATACGGCGGTATTTTGCATCCGATTTTTGTCCAAAGCGGACCAAATGAAAGTTCAAGCTCCGTAGGAGCGAAGAGTGTGTTTTTTCAGTTCGAAATTCAAAATTAACGAAACATCCAAAAGTTTCAGTTCCTCAGAATCGGCTATTAAAAGCTGGCAACATTATGAAACATACACGCTCAAAAATTGGCTCCAACAGAGTGCGATTTTTGCTCGTTCAAAAAAATGGGTTTAAATTAACCGAGTCTCTGTTGAAAAAAACGAGTATTCGTTGTTAAATACTACCGATATAAATAGGTAAAATGCGTTCTTTTAAAAATAACACACTTTATCAGTTGTTAAGAACCAAGTTTCTAGATTAATATCAACCAGTTGGTTCAATTCAGTTAGTTTGTTCAATAGAGTTAGTTTGTTATTTACAACCGAGAAAAATTGGAATAAAATTATAAAAGGTAATTTTTAAGCGAGTTTCGTTAAACAAGTTGACTCGGTTATTTTTAATCCACTAACTCTGTAGGAGCAATATTTACAGTATCACTTGGTAGTTTTTAACCGAAAGTTGGTTGATTTTAAATAAGTGATTTTTCTGCGTGTATCTCAAAGTGTTAAATCATCCCAGGTCTAAGGCAGGCCACACGAGCTACTTAGTCCTTTGACAATAGAGACAAGAGGGTCATAGGTTGTAGAGGCAAACACTTATTAGGACGTTTTGCAGGTCAACTGTCATTCTATCTATGACTTGGACTTCTCAGTTCAAAAGCAAGTAATTGGCATTAATTTAACCTGATGAAAATTTTTTTTTTTTTCTGTATGAAAAATCAGGAGTGCATAGAGGAATGCTCTTGTGTTTGATTCAAATTTACCCTACAAAACCTCCAGCTGTTTCATTGTCGATGTTGATTACATTCGGACGCACATCGCAGAGTTCTCTTGCGTTCCGTTCCAACAAAGAGAACTACATTGAGTGAGTATTTCTTCACGGAGAGAAATCTGCGTTCGATATACAGCCACCACCCCCAAACCTCATGTACAAACAATAATTGATTGCTGATATTTTGCGATTGAAGAAGTAAATATAACACAATCATTCTAAATATAGATCTGTCCATCTGCAGGTCAGCTTCTGGATAAAGCGAAAAATCGAAAGACTGCTTGAAAATTTAAGGGTAGTCAAGGCTCCCTTAAGTATTTTTTTTTTGTCCTCTTTGTTTTGATTAAGATCTAATTGGGCAATGACAAGTCAAATTCAGCCTAGTCAGACGGCAGTCGCCTACTATATTACTCGACCTTCGAGTACCTCGATAAAAACCATCTAGACCACCAAGGACATGGGCTCATTAAACCAATTCAATTGACTCCTTAACCCCCAGCAACACATTAGACAGTCTACGACCTACTCGTTTGATTTCAATAATTCGAAGCGAAGCCATATAATAGATACCTTTGAATAGATCCCCACACCGCGTGGACGAAATAAATTTGGAACCAAATAATTACACCCACATGCCGGTGATAATTACCATATCGCTTACAAGACGATTTCGATTCACTAGAACAAAAACAGTAAAATTAACAGATCCAACATAAATTATTGAGCAGCCAACTGTATAATCAAGCAGCGAAAATTCGGGCTCAATGGAAACAACAATTAACTGACGTGTTTGTGTGTCAACAATGTTCTTTGGGTATTTCTATTCGGTATTAATTACACAATATCGTATCATATACTGACGGATAAGAAGGAGTTAAGTCCACGCACACTGCACGCATACAGATTTCATCATGTCGCTGCAGCACGTGCCATCAGCAATTCAGCATGTTCCGCCTTTGTTTCGAGACAAGTAGCTCCACATACACCCAGATCTATATACTTGCAGAGGGTTTCAAAGTAACCCAAAATGCTTAATCTTTGACCTCATCCATGGAGTGAGTAATTGATTCCTAATCGAGGCCAAGGAGATGAGCATTTATAATTTATTATTCTCCTAATTTGCTTTTTTACGTTGGACCCGAACAGCTATTTCCGGGCTTTGGCTGTTATTATGTTAGTAAAATAGAAAACAAGGATATAACGGGCGGATCTAGACAATTTGGATTAATAAATTTAATCTGGAAAATCCGAAATATTTTTCAATTAAAAACTCAGCGGGATTTAAGTGAAAGCTTAGGATATGGCAGGACGAAGGAAATACTTTCCCAAAAGGGACGTGATTTATAATTTGGCTAATGTTTCATTTGCGATCTAATTTGACTGACGTCACTGTCGTAATTTGGAATGTCAATAATGAAAATGAAAAAAATAGTGGGTTATATGGGTTGTGGGAGGAAATGATTGACATTAGTTATTGGGTTTATTAAAAAGGGAACGTGCCATTAATTAACCGCAAAAGTCAGTGAGGAGGTGTAGGTGTTTGGGCGCAAAGTTGAGCGGTTGAATTGCAATCAACTTTTGAGAGGCGATATCCTTTTGTAAGGAGAGATTCTTCGACAGCCAAAAAGAGCGCAATTAAATACTGGCCACGTTTTGTATATTTTAAGGAAGACAGAATGAGGCGAGGCGAGGGAAAACTTCTCATTTCAAATCTGGTAGGCAACAAAAGGACGATGGGTTTTGAAAAGAGGTTGTTGAAAAAAAAATGTTCCTTCACAAACTATGCATAAAAAAGATTTATACATTTATAATTTTGAGTAAAGCGAGTGTACATTTTGCGTTGGAATATTTAGCCTGCCTGGAAAATCTTAGCGAATAATTCGGTGGCAGAGAAGTTGGCGGCGATAGCATAAAGGATACAGTAGTCGGCACCCATAAGGAAATTTTGACTTTAAACAAGCGTACTTTTGTTATTTTAAACGCGATTTTAATATATTTAATTCTTTTATACATTGCTTAGGGATTTTTCTTTCTTAAAAAAAAACTTTTTTGAGTTAAGAGGTTCAAATTGAGAATTAGATGCATTATAAAAAATGTCTCTCAAAAACTACAGTAGTTGGCAACCCTGCACAGTAGTGGGCACTCTACGGAACTGCAGTTTTTGGCACAGAAAAATAATGATTAAATACTAGCTACCGGTTTATTGAAATGCGTTTAATGTTGGGTCTATTAAACAAAAATGCCACAGTGTGATAAGTTTATAAATTAATTATATAATTAGCTATATTTTTAAGGAACATAGCGTAAGCTAATTTATTGCAATTTTTATTAAAAAAAAAATTATTTCCGAAATTGCTAGCTAGTTTTAGCCGATCGTACTGTTTGGGCATTCTCAAAATCTGAAATCAATAACCGTCGTAAACTATAGTTGTTGACACAGTCAAAAGTACAGCTATTGGCAGTCCCAACAATTATTGTGGTCCCATATGAACAAGTTATTGGCACCCCCTGTTAAAAATTTAGTCTTCTGCTATATTTTGGGACAGTTTTTGGAAGCCCCTTCATTTAATTTACTAGCAGATAGTTTCAATATTTAAAATTAAATTAATAATGTTTTATGTATTGCCATTTAAAATAGCTAAAGTTTTAATATATATTTTAAAAATTTCAGAAAAAAAATCTATTCTAAAAAATTTTAAGTTCTTATTAAAATTCACAAAATCTTACATTTAAAAATATAGTTAAAGGTATATAAATATAAGAAAAGCAGGAAAATATTACGAATTTATTATATGTTCGGGGAAAAAGAAAATCTTTTTCGAAAGAAGAAGGAAATCGCAACTGAACAGAGAGGTGTCAAATACTGTAGGGGTGTAAACTTCTGTATCCGCTATGAACTATTGTACTTTGTGAGAAGCCTTTCATATGCAGGTATACATATAGGTCTATAAAAGGTCGTCCCTCGGTCTTATTGATTGCACTGATTACACTGGCCTAAGACCCTTTTAAGATGGTTTTGAATTACCTCCAAGGTCTGTATCTGACTGCGTTTGCAATTAATAGTACAGAGGCGGCAAAAGACCTGCTTTATGGCGCAGATCCTTTGCCGTTAGCAAAGGCGTATGAATTTCTCCTTGGACGCTTCGAACTCAAAATTCTTAGAGTGTTTGAAGGGTTTTTGAAGCAAGAGCTGTAAGAACTGTAACAGCGACATCGATCTGATCAGAAAAGTACCTACGCATCAGTCGTCTGAGATAGCTGGACCATGAAGAGCGAATGAGCACCAACGCTCCGGAGAGTCTTCTATACCAAGCAGGAGGTGATGGTGTGCCCAAGAGGATCGGGACTTCAACCAGTTTGGAGTGCGCAACTGGAAGCAGTTATAGGCAAAGATCCCGCCAATGAAAAGGCGTATTGGTTGCGGCCCAGGACCGCCTGGATTGTAGCGCCACCTGAGTAAGTAGGTTAGTCTGTCTAAAGCTCGATTCCAAAGCAGTTCTGAACATTCTCTATTGCTTAATTTTTTTTGTTATTGCCGGTAGCTGTGTGCAGGTTGAAGTAACCCATTGATTAGCTGTACTTAACTCATGCTTGCATTGCTACTGCTACTTCTACTTTGTGGTCGCTTTGGCCAAGGTCGAACCCAACAAAATAGCCTCTACTCTGTGCCTACTTGGCACCACGTTTCCCATTTTTTAATAACAACATCCTGACACGAGTCCGTCGAGCCAAAAATGGTCATTCAATTAATCAGAAAAAAAAAAGACGAAACTCTGTACAAAATTTGTAAAGCAATTTACAAAGGTCCTAAAGCAATTCTAATCATCTGGAGAAAATCAAATAAAATCCTGCAAAAGGACAAACACCTCGTATTTCTCTTATATTCATCAAAACAGAATGGATGCGAAATTCCTGACGATAATCCTTTCAGTTTGTTTCTTGTGTAACACCCAATTGCAATAATCCTTAAGATGATGCTGAAAGGAAAACTTGCCCGTGTAACAAAATTCTGCGAATGGATACATATACAAGACAAACCGTGTTCAACCCTCGTGTTAATTATCCTGAATATTAAATTCAAAAGGCACCCAGGCAGGGATCCTTAATTATGGAATTATTTAAGAACTGAAGATGGCATAACTTGCTCGTTTAATGTTTCGACATTATCGTCGTACCGTCGACGGTTGTCGGTCGTCCGTTGCGCGATTTTTCTCGTCCTTGTCCTTCGCTCCTATTCCTGTGCTGGAAGTGAATTTTTTTTTGTTTTTTTTTTTTTTGTTACAAAAAATATTGTTATTGTAGGATAAAACTTTATAATTAGCATTTTTAAGGATCTTTTCCCGTTGAGAGTCCTTGGTGGGCAATGACTTTTTGTAACACATAGCGATGGGTGTACACTTGATTCGGTTTTTTTGTTCATTAAAAGTCCTTGTAAGGTGGCGCTGTAAATGGTCAGTTATGGAATAGGGTGTATAAGATATTTATAGTGAGATGGGAACGTAGCGAAGGAAACAAAAATATGAAACAGTTGATGAGTGGGGTTGGCAGAAGATGAGAATGCCGAACGAGACGAATCGTAGTTCCTGAGAATTTTCCTAGATGAGTTTAGAGATAGTGGCTCGAAAACAAACAGAAGGAAAAGATAATCCTGCGGCTGCTCCCCACACTCGTCCATTGTTACCAGTCCCAGCATATGCCAAGGAAAGTCCACGCACTTTCTAACAGTGTGAGCAATGTCCTTTTAGATAATCCAACCCGCAACTCAAGAGCGGACACCTCTAGCTCAAGACGAAATAGTTGTCCCACCTACCAGAAGCCTCTCGCTCTCAATCGAAAGCGCTCTCCCAAAATCGCCGAAATGTCAACCGTATTTTAGGAACCCTTGGAGATATTGATAGGGCTATGGACGTAAAAGAAAAACTTGGCTAGACCTATTGAAAAGCATCAGCGAATTACGACCATTCATTCCATGCCAAAGAGTCAGGCACTGATGGAGGAAGACATGTAGGTCTCTTATTACAGAATGTACTTCATCCAACGTTGCGTTCTAAATATTTTAATTAACTTTATAAAGTGACAAAATCGTTAACGCGGTCAAAAGCTTTCCGGTAGCGCCTTGATCTGGTCATTAGAGACCACACAGGACTCGCTGCAAACCTTTCTGCATAGGTATTTTGTGTGACATAATTTGTACCTTTCTACAAAATTTGTGTGACATAATATTTCGGTGGACTTGTTCGAATGTAAGGTATCACTCGCCCTATTCCCATTTAAGCGCAGCTTGCCTATATTACACTTAAAGGGTTCACCTCCTCAATTTTACTTTTAACGCCGACATTTTCTGTATTCGCAGGAATAAATTAAAAACATTGTAATAATTGAAGGCTAGGTATATATTCGACTTGCTTTTAATTCCTATTTTGTTGATCTTTGTGTAACTCCTAGTGAGAAGGCGTCTCGTAGCAGTAATCGGTACCTAGTTACTTTGTAGGTGAAGTAACAAGTAGCACCCTATTGGAAGGGTCGGTCTTTTATTTTCGTTGGTGCACCTCTTAAGGAAATCATGCTCGACGAAGAGTATGCAAATTTATGGTTATTATTGCCTGACTTGGCGCAATTCATGCAAAATAGACCAATTTTGTATATTGGGGCATGATTACCGAGTGTGTATTAATAGATTCGAACAAGCGAATCGTTCTGCTCGAG